>JAMXBB010000011.1:42401274-42421102 GCA_024138015.1 Lumnitzera littorea
GAACATTTGCATGGTCATTTGATCTAAATAAGATTGATTCGTTGATTTCAGTATCGAGCATACCCAGACTTCCAAACCGAGGCATAATGAAAACTCCTAAAAGCAACCATCACTCGGATTCTTCATTGGGGATGTGAAGATCCGTCATCATATTCATAAGAAGTATTAGAAGAAGCGTTGCTACGTAGACAAATGATTACCTGATTTTACGAATTCGCAAGTGCAAAATTACTATTCCGAAGAGCATTGTGGCTCACAAATAGCGTATGCCTCGTTCTGGAACAACGAATACTCACGTTGGATGACCAATGTTTGTAACAAGTTGGACAACTCGGTTTTACTATCGAGATAGTCGAGGTTCGTAATTTAATGATTCAAATGAACTTGTTGAGAAAGGTTAGAGCATTAAAAGTCGAATTACATGATTGTACGACCGGGGATGACTAAATTTCCAAATCTGGAGGAAACAACGGTACATAAAAAGCAATAGCTTCTCTCGAGAAGAGTCTAGGTTTCAAAATGAATAATCAAATCTCCTAAAATAAGGATTACATGGCGTCACGATTGAGAGTAGCCTGTGTGCACATTCGCGTGGTTCCTTGGAACATTTGCATGGTCATTCGATCTAAATAAGATTGATTCGTTGATTTCAGTATCGAGCATACCCAAACTTCGAAACCGAGGCATAATGAAAACACCTAAAAGCAACGATCACTCGGATTTTTCAGTGAGGATGTGAAGATCCGTCATCATATTCATAAGAAGTATTAGGAGAAGCGTTGCTACGTAAAGAAATGATTACCTGATTTTACCATTTCGCAAATGCAAAATTCCAATTCCGAAGAGCATTGTGGGTCACAAATAGCGTATGCCTCGTTCTGGAACGACGAATACTCACGTTGGATGACCAATGTTTGTAACAAGTTGGACAACTCGCTTTTACTATCGAGATAGTCGAGGTTCGTAATTTAATGATTCAAATGAACTTGTTGAGAAAGGTTAGAGCATTAAAGGTCGAATTACTTGATTGTACGACTGGGGATGACTAAATTTCCGAATCAGGAGGAAACAACGGCACATAAAAAGCAATAGCTTCTCTCGAGAAGAGTGTAGGTTTTAAGATCAATAAACAAATCTCCTATAATAAGGATTACATGGCTTCACGATTGAGAGTAGCCAGTGTGCACATTCGCGTGGTTCTTCGGAACATTTGCATGGTCATTTGATCTAAATAAGATTGATTCGTTGATTTCAGTATCGAGCATACCCAGACTTCGAAACCGAGGCATAATGGAAACTCCTAAAAGCAACGATCACTCGGCGTCTTCATTGAGGATGTGAAGATCCGTCAACTTATTCATAAGAAGTATTATAAGAAGCGTTGCTACGTAGACAAATGATTACCTGATTTTACGATTTCGCAAATGCAAAATTCCTATTCTGAAGAGCATTGTGGGTAACAAATAAAGTATGCGTCGTTCTGGAACAACGAATACTCATGTTGGAAGACCAATGTTTGTAACAAGATGGACAACTCCGTTTTACTATCGAGATAGTCGAGGTTCGTAACTTAATGATTCAAATGAACATGTTGAGAAAGGTAAGAGCATTAAAAGTCGAATTACTTGATTGTACGTCCGGGGATGACTAAATTTCCAAATCTGGAAGAAACAACGGCACAAAAAAAGCAATAACTTCTCTCGAGAAGAGTATAGGTTTCAAGATTAATAATCAAATCTCCTAAAATAAGAATTAAATGGCTTCACGATTGAGTGTACCCAGTGTGCACATTCGCGTGGTTCTTCGGAACATTTGCATTGTCATTTGATCAAAATAAGATTGATTCGTTGATTTCAGTATCGAGCATACCCAGACTTCGAAACCGAGGCATAATGAAAACTCCGAAAAGCAACGATCACTCGGCTTCTTCCTTGAGGATGTGAAGATCCGTCATCTTATTCATAAGAAGTATTAGAAGAAGCGTTGCTACGTAGACAAATGATTACCAGAATTTACGATTTCGCAAATGCAAAATTCCTATTCCGAAGAGCATTGTGGCTCACAAAAAGCGTATGCCTCGATCTGGAACAACGAATACTCACGTTGGATGACCAATGTTTGTAACAAGATGGACAACTCGGTTTTACTATCGAGATAGTCGAGGTTCGTAATTTAATGATTCAAATGAACTTGTTGAAAAAGGTTAGAGCATTGAAAGTCGAATTACTTGATTGTACGACCGGGGATGACTAAATTTCCAAATCTGGAGGAAACAACGTCACGTAAAAAGCAATAGCTTCTCTCGAGAAGAGACTAGGTTTCAAGATGAATAAACAAATCATCTAAAATAAGGATAACATGGCTTCACGATTGATAGTTGCCAGTGTGCACATTCGCGTGGCTCTTGGGAACATTTGCATGGTCATTAGATCTAAATAAGATTGATTCGTTGATTTTAGTATCGAGCATACCCAGACTTCGAAATCGAGGCATAATGAAAAGTCCTAAAAGCAACGATCACTCGGCCTCTTTCTTAAGGATGTGAAGATCCGTCATCATATTCATAAGAAGTGTGAGAAGAAGTGTTGCTACGTAGACAAATGATGACCTGATTTTACGATTTCGCAAATGCAAAATTCCTATTCCGAAGAGCATTGTGGCTCACATTTAGCATATGCTTCGTTCTTGAACAACGAATACTCACGTTGGATGACCAATGTTTGTAACAAGATGGACAACTCGGTCTTACTATCGAGATAGTCGAGGTTCGTAATTTACTGATTCAAATGAACTTGTTGAAAACGGTTAGAGCATTAAAAGTCGAATTACTTGATTGTACCACCGGGGATGACTAAATTTTCAAATCAGGAGGAAACAACAGCACATAAAATGCAATAGCTTCACTCGAGAAGAGTCTAGGTTTCAAGATTAATAAACAAATCTCCTAAAATTAGGATTACATGGCTTCACGATTGAGAGTAGCCAGTGTGCACATTCGCGTGGTTCTTCGGAAGATTTGCATGGTCATTTGATTTAAATAAGATTGATTTGTTGATTTCTGTAACGAGCATAGCCAGACATCGGAACCGAGACATAATGAAAACTCCGAAAAGCAACGATCACTCGGATTTTTCCTTGAGGATGTGAAGATCCGTCATCTTAATCATAAGAAGTATTAGAAGAAGCGTTGCTACGTAGAGAAATGATTACCTGATTTTACGATTTCGCAAATGCAAAATTCCTATTCCGAAGAGCATTGTGGCTCACAAATAGCATATGCTTCGTTCTTGAACAACAAATACTCACGTTGGATGACCAATGTTTGTAACAAGATGGACAACTCGGTTTAACTATCGAGATAGTCGTGGTTCGAAATTTACTGATTCAAATGAACTTGTTGAAAACGGTTAGAGCATTAAAAGTCGAATTACTTGATTGTACAACCGGGGATGACTAAATTTCCAAATCTGGAGGAAACAACAGCACATAAAAAGCAATAGCTTCACTCGAGAAGAGTCTAGGTTTCAAGATTAATAAACAAATCTCCTAAAATTAGGATTACATGGCTTCACGATTGAGAGTAGCCAGTGTGCACATTCGCGTGGTTCTTTGGAAGATTTGCATGGTCATTTGATTTAAATAAGATTGATTCGTTGATTTCTGTATCGAGCATACGCAGACTTCGAAACCGAGGCATAATGAAAACTCCGAGAAGCAACGATCACTCGGCTTCTTCCTTGAGGATGTGAAGATTCGTCATCTTAATCATAAGAAGTATTAGAAGAAGCGTTGCTACGTAGAGAAATGATTACCTGATTTTACGATTTCGCAAACGCAAAATTCCTATTCCGAAGAGAATTGTGGCTCACAAATAGCATATGCATCGTTCTTGAACAACGAATACTCACGTTGGATGACCAATGTTTGTAACAAGATGGACAACTCGGTTTTACTATCGAGATAGTCGAGATTCGTAATTTAATGATTCAAATGAACATGTTGAGAAAGGTTAGAGCATTAAAAGTCGAATTACTTGATTGTACGACCGGGGATGACTAAATTTCCAAATCTGGAGGATACAACGGCACATAAATAGCAATAGCTTCTCTCGAGAAGAGTCTAGGTTTCAACATGAATAATCAAATCTCTTAAAATAAGGATTACATGGCTTCACGATTGAGAGTAGCCAGTCTGCACATTCGCGTGGTTCTTCGGAACATTTGCATGGTCATTTGATCTAAATAAGATTGATTCGTTGATTTCAGTATCGAGCATACCCAGACATCGAAATCGAGGCATAATGAAAAGTCCTAAAAGCAACGATCACTCGGCTTCTTCCTTGAGGATGTGAAGATCCGTCATCTTATTTATAAGAAGTATTAGAAGAATTGTAGCTACGTAGAGAAATGATTACCTGAGTTTACGATTTCGCAAATGCAAAATTCCTATTCCGAAGAGCATTGTGGCTCACATTTAGCATATGCTTCGTTCTTGAACAACGAATACTCACGTTGGATGACCAATGTTTGTAACAAGATGGACAACTCGGTTTTACTATCGAGATAGTCGAGGTTCGTAATTTACTGATTCAAACGAACATGTTGAGAAAGGTTAGAGCATTAAAAGTCGAATTGCATGATTGTACGACCGGCGATGACTGAATTTCCGAATCAGGAGGAAACAATGGCACATAAAAAGCAATAGCTTTTCTCGAGAAGACTCTAGATTTCAAGATGAATAATCAAATCTCCTAAAATAAGGATTACATGGCTTCACGATTGAGAGTTGCCATTGTGCACATTCGCGTGGTTCTTCGGAAGATTTGCATGGTCATTTGATTTATATAAGATTGAGTCGTTGATTTCTGTATCGAGCATACCCAGACTTCGGAACCGAGGCATAATGAAAACTCCGAAAAGCAACGATCACTCAGCTTTTTCCTTGAGGATGTGAACATCCGTCATCTTAATCATAAGAAGTATTAGAAGAAGCGTTGCTTCGTAGAGAAATGATTACCTGATTTTACGATTTCGCAAATGAAAAATTCCTATTCCGAAGAGCATTGTGGCTCACAAATAGCATATGCTTCGTTCTTGAACAACGAATACTCACGTTGGATGACCAATGTTTGGAACAAGATGGACAACTCGGTTTTACTATCGAGATAGTCGAGATTCGTAATTTGATGATTCAAATGAACATGTTGAGAAAGGTTAGAGCATTAAAAGTCGAATTACTTAATTGTACGACCGGGGATGACTAAATTTCCAAATCAGGAGGAAACAACGGCACATAAAAAGCAATAGCTTCTCTCGAGAAGAGTCTAGGTTTCAACATGAATAATAAAATCTCCTAAAATAAGGATTACATGGCTTCACGATTGAGTGCAGCCAGTGTGCTCATTCGCGTGGTTCTTCGGAACATTTGCATGGTCATTTGATCTAAATAAGATTGATTTGTTGATTTCAGTATCGAGCATACCCAGACATCGAAAGCGAGGCATAATGAAAAGTCCTAAAAGCAACGATCACTCGGCTTCTTCCTTGAGGATGTGAAGATCCGTCATCTTATTCATAAGAATTATTAGAAGTAGCGTTGCTACGTAGACAAATGATTACCTGATTTTACGATTTCGCAAATGCAAAATTCCTATTCCGAAGAGCATTGTGGCTCACAAATAGCATATGCTTCGTTCTTGAACAACGAATACTCAGGTTGGATGACCAATGTTTATAACAAGATGGACAACTCGGTTTTACTATCGAGATAGTCGAGGTACGTAATTTACTGATTCAAATGAACTTGGTGAAAACGGTTAGAGCGTTAAAAGTCGAATTACTTGATTGTACGACCGGGGATGACTAAATTTTCAAATCAGGAGGAAACAACAGCACATAAAAAGCAATAGCTTCTCTCGAGAAGAGTCTAGGTTTCAAGATTAATAAACAAATCTCCTAAAATTAGGATTACATGGCTTCACGATTGAGAGTAGCCAGTGTGCACATTCGCGTGGTTCTTCGGAACATTTGCATGGTCATTTGATTTAAATAAGATTGATTCGTTGATTTCTGTGTCGAGCATACCAAGACATTGAAACCAAGGCATAATGAAAACTCCGAAAAGCAAAGATCACTCGGCTTCTTCCTTGAGGATGTGAAGAACCGTCATCTTAATCATAAGAAGTATTAGAAGAAGCGTTGCTACGTAGAGAAATGATTACCTGATTTTACGATTTCGCAAATGCAAAATTCCTATTCCGAAGAGCATTGTGGCTCACAAATACCATATGCCTCGTTCTTGAACAACGAATACTCACGTTGGATGACCAATGTTTGTAACAAGATGGACAACTCGATTTTACTATCGAGATAGTCGAGGTTCGTAATTTAATGATTCAAATTAACATGTTGAGAATGGTTAGAGCATTAAAAGTCGAATTACTTGATTGTACGACCGGGGATGACTAAATTTCCAAATCTGGTGGAAACAACGGCACATAAAAAGCAATTGCTTCTCTCGAGTAGAGTTTAGGTTTCATGATGAATAAACAAATCTCCTAAAATAAGGATTACATGGCTTCACGATTGAGAGTAGCCAGTGTGCACATTCGCGTGGTTCTTCGGAACATTTGCATGGTCATTTGATCCAAATAAGATTGATTTGTTGATTTCAGTTTCGAGCATACCCAGACTTCGAAACCGAGGCATAATGAAAAGTCCTAAAAGCAACGATCACTCGGCTTCTTCCTTGAGGATGTGAAGATCCGTTATCTTATTCATAAGAAGTATTAGAAGAATTGTAGCTACGTAGACAAATGATTACCTGAGTTTACGATTTCGCAAATGCAAAATTCTTATTCCGAAGAGCATTATGGCTCACAATTAACATATGCTTCGTTCTTGAACAACGAATACTCGCGTTGGATGACCAATGTTTATAACAAGATGGACAACTCGGTTTTACTATCGAGATAGTCGAGATTCGTAATTTAATGATTCAAACGAACATGTTGAGAAAGGTTAGAGCAGTAAAAGTCGAATTACTTGATTGTACGACCGGGGATGACTAAATTTCCAAATCTGGAGGAAACAACGGCACATAAAAAGCAATAGCTTCTCTCGAGAAGAGTCTAGGTTTCAAGATGAATAAACAAATCATCTAAAATAAGGATAACATTGCTTCACGATTGAGAGTAGCCAGTGTGCACACTCGCGTGGCTCTTCGGAACATTTGCATGGTCATTTGATCTAAATAAGATTGATTAGTTGATTTTAGTATCGAGCATACCCAGACTTCAAAACCGAGGCATAATGAAAAGTCCTAAAAGCAACGATCACTCGGCTTCTTCCTTCAGGATGTGAAGATCCGTCATCTTATTCATAAGAAGTATTAGAAGAAGCGTTGCTACGTAGACAAATGATTACCTGATTTTACAATTTCGCAAATGCAAAATTCCTATTCCGATGAGCATTGTGGCTCACAAATAGCATATGCTTCGTTCTTGAACAACGAATATTGTCACGAACTGAGGACGGCCTAGTCGTGGCAGACGCCGTGTACTGTACAAAGAACCCCTGATTGGTTACCCTTCCAATCAAGGACTCTTCACACAATATACATGGCTCTACAACCACTAGTTTCCAAAGTACATCCAGACTCATTTGATATCTTTACACAAATATATTTATAGAAAATTTAAGTTACAAAGCCTAAATTACACAACATTTAAGTATGTCTAGGTCTAATATGATAAGATAAACAAAAGTACATAAGTAGAAGTCTACATAAACTGTTCTCTCAGTACACATAGCAGCTCGCTCTTGCCCAAATCCCCAGGCTAACTTGTGGCATCCCTCGTCCTGTCTCTACAAACAAGCTATCCTGCAACAAAAGTCTAAAGGGGTGTAAGCCTAAGCTTAGTGAGCAAAACCCTCAGCTACACCACAAGCAAGTTATAAATACATTATATTCAAGCATATGAATGAATGATCAACCAGAATGCCAAACATTACGTATAATTAACTAGTTCATATACGTAACTCAGATTTAACGCCCTCCAAAGTCAGGGTTAGAGTATACACGGCACCAATCAGATCCGGGTATTATACTAGAACTTACTTTACTACGGAACCCCACGTTCCGTACTTATATCAAATAATTCTTTTATTTTCCAAAAAAAAAAAACCCAAGTTCTAGTATAATTGTGAGTGGGCCCCCGCAGTCCACACTCACCCCTAAACGGAGGCCTCTAGACTCGACCCTTAGCCAGGCGGTTGGCGCCTCCAACGCCTAGTGTTCCCGCGGGCCAGGGTAAGGTCATTTTGTACGAGTGCATCGTACAGAACCAAATAAATAAATGATATCAACCCCTGAATGGTCTCTCTTTACCTCCGTGTGATGTGACAGCCAGAATAGTATCCATGCTATGCATGTTAATGCATGTCTCAATTTCTTTTTATAGGCCTAGTATAATTAGGTTCAAATTATGCTATGACCATCCAATTGTACATACAATCATTTTCTATACTATTATGCAACAACCATAGCATTATCAATAGTTAAGATATGTTCACAACTCAAGACATACCGGCATACACAAGCGTTTCCCAAACCCCACACAATCATCAATTAACAATAATATTTAAGTCCATTATCTACAATCACAAAATAAGCATGGAATCATTGGGTAAATACTCACTCGGCCATGGTGATTTGCCCTAATCGTAGTAGTCGATTGGGAGGTCCTCACGCTCCTCAGAGTCACCTGATCATTACGATTTGATAAGACTAGTAAGTAACTAATTTAACTAATACTTCTAAACATTTAATTACCTAATCTACTTAGACTATTATCAACTTTTACCCGGTTAGACTTTATTTTCAATCGTATATAACTTTTCCATTTCATTTCTGATATTTATGAATTTATAGTCGTTTTTCATCGTTTTCGAACGTATATTCATACGGTAATGTTTGTTTTGGATGTTAAGACCCTTATTTTATATTATGAACTAATTTTGTATAAATTTTTAGCTATAATACTTAAGTATTGCTATTACTTATATTTATAACCTTTATTCCTTAAATTCTTATAATTAAGGGATTTACTTTATCATTACTAATTCATGTACTGATTTAGGTATAATCTAGTTTACAAAGTGTATTAAGATTTACTAATTTTAGTATCTAATTATCTACATTTTCTTATTTTTCTCATTTTCTAAACTTATGTTTATGTCATTGCTTACATCATCTTTTCTTTATGTCTTCATATGCTTATGTCATCTTCTACCTCATCATTTGATTACATAAGCATTACATCATGCTTATGTCACATGTACATGTCTTATGTACATTTATTTCTTACTTTATACTTATGTCTTATACTTATACTTATGTACATATACCTTATACATACATATACTTATACCATATTTATACATGTATTTCTACTCATATACCTATACGGTTAAATACGTATTTTTATACTAAAATTTCGTATGCCAAATTTTCCCTTAAGAAAATCCTCTCAATTTTCATCCTTTTGCATTTCTATGTATGTATTTAGTATAGTATATGTATATATAGTTAGATATGGTCTTAAATTAGGTTTGTACATGATACATACTTATGTACAAAGGTTCATATACTTGTATTCCTTTGGTATTTCTTTATGTATACACATCTAAGAGTACATATACATGTATTCCTTCCATTTTTCTTCATGATCCATCACTTTCTACACTTAAAGATGGAGACTTTGTTTTCTTCTCTTCAAGACTTTACTAAACACCTAATTACTTACCTAATCTACCTAATTAACTAACTAATGAATAACATAAAGTAACATAAAACAAGTTAAGAACATACCTTTAATTGTGTTGAAGTTTAAGGGGACAAAAGAAAAAGGATGAAAGTGAAAGAAGAAGGAGAGTTCACGGCATGAAATGGGGACTTTTGTTTTTGTTTCTTTTGTTTTGTTTTCAATTATGAAGACAACAAATGGAGAAGTCTAGAAGGATGAGAGGTGGACGGCAACAAATAAAAGGGAAGGGAAAAGAAAAATCAAAAGGAAAAGAAAAGAAAACCATCATTAAGTTAATAAGATATTTTCCTTATCTCTTAAGACTTTTGACTTTTCAAAAGGTTGACTTTAGTCAACATATGTTGACTTGGTCAACCTCTTTGACTTTGGTCAACATGCATTACTTTAGTCAACATTCCTTAAGTATGTGTAATTTTGTGCACATAATGTAGTAATTAAAGGAAATTAGAGGAAAAATGAAGGAAATGAGGGGAAATGAAATATTTGATGAATTGATTTGTAAATATTGTTGATGAGATCTTACTTTAGGTCTTCATAGCCTATAAATCTCATTTGCTAAACTACTTCGAATAACAAATGCAAAAAGTACCAATTTATGTGTTATGGTTCACTACATATAACCTAATCTTCAACTATTACTCTAACTCTAAGTGAAACTATCTTAATCACTTACTTAAGAAGTGAATATAATCTATGACTCATTATCTTATTTTCTAATGGATCACCTAAGGATTCAAAGCATATAAGTATGATTAAGGGTCATCTCTAACCCTTTACTAGTGAATTGGACAAAAGGATAAGCATTATATTATCAATTAGGGTTTTAGGGTATATCATGTTGGATAAGTGCACATTTGTCTTTAAAATAATCATTTTTAGGATTTCTATCACTTTTGAATAACATCTTTAGCATTTAGGAACATTTAGGATAGAAAAATTCTTTACGGGATTAAGTAATTCTTTTAGAGTTTTCACTTTCGTTAGCCTTGTCGACTCCTAAATGGTCTAACATAGTTGAGTCTATTACTAAGGCTAGGTTGATAATTTTAGGGGTTTACAAATACTTACGTTGGATGACCAATGTTTGTAACAAGATGGACAACTCGGTTTTACTATCGAGATAGTCGAGGTTCGTAATTTACTGATTCAAATGAACTACTTGAAAATGGTTAGAGCATTAAAAGTCGAATTACTTGATTGTACAACCGGGGATGACTAAATTTCCAAATTAGGAGGAAACAACGGCACATAAAAAGCAATAGTTTCTCTCGAGAAGAGTCTAGGTTTCAAGATGAATAAACAAATCATCTAAAATAAGGATAACATGGCTTCACGATGGAGAGTAGCCAGTGTGCACATTCGCGTGGCTCTTCGAAACATTTGCATGGTCATTTGATCTAAATGAGATTGATTCGTTGATTTTAGTATCGAGCATACCCAGACTTCGAAACCGAGGCATAACGAAAAGTCCTAAAAGCAACGATCACTCGGCTTCTTCCTTGAGGATGTGAAGATCCGTTATCTTATTCATAAGAAGCATTAGAAGAATCATAGCTACGTAGACAAATGATTACCTAATTACACGATTTCGCAAATGCAAAATTCCTATTCCGAAGAGCATTGTGGCTCACAAATAGCATATGCTTCGTTCTTGAACAACGAATACTCACGTTGGACGACCAATGTTTGTAACAAGACGGACAACTCGGTTTTACTATCGAGACAGTCGAGGTTCGTAATTTAATGATTCAAATGAACATGTTGAGAAAGGTTAGAGCATTAAAAGTTGAATTACTTGATTGTACGACCGGGGATGACTAAATTTCCAAATCTGGAGGAAACAACGGCACATAAAAAGCAATAGTTTCTCTCGAGAAGAGTCTAGGTTTCAAGATGAATAATCAAATCTCCTAAAATAAGGATTACATTGCTTCACGATTGAGAGTAGCCAGTGTGCACATTCGCGTGGTTCTTCGGAACATTTGCATGGTCATTTGATTTAAATAAGATTGATTCGTTGATTTCAGTATCGAGCATAACCAGACTTCGAAACCGAGGCATAATGAAAACTCCAAAAAGCAACGATTACTCGGCTTCTTCCTTGAGGATGTGAAGATCCGTCATCTTATTCATCAGAAGTATTAGAAGAATTGTAGCTATGTAGACAAATGATTACCTAATTACACGATTTCACAAATGCAAAATTCCTATTCCGAAGAGCATTGTGGCACACAAATAGCATATGCTTCGTTCTTGAACAACGAATACTCACGTTAGATGACCAATGTTTGTAACAAGATGGACAACTCGGTTTTACTATCGAGATAGCCGAGGTTCGTAATTTACTGATTCAAATGAACTTGTTGAAAACGGTTAGAGCATTAAAAGTCGAATTACTTGATTGTATGACCGGGGATGACTAAATTTCCAAATCCGGAGGAAACAACGGCACATAAAAAGCAATAGCATCTCTTGAGAAGAGTCTAGGTTTCAAGATTAATAAACAAATCTCCTAAAATATGGATTACATGGCTTCACGATTGAGAGTAGCCAGTATGCACATTCGCGTGGTTCTTCGGAACATTTGCATGGTCATTTGATTTAAATAAGATTGATTCGTTGATTTCAGTATCGAGCATAGCCAGACTTTGAAACCGAGGCATAATGAAAACTCCGAAAGGCAACGATCACTCGGCTTCTTCCTTGAGGATGTGAAGATCCGTCATCTTAATCATATGAAGTATTAAAAGAAGCGTTGCTACGTAGAGAAATGATTACCTGATTTTACGATTTCGCAAATGCAAAATTCCTATTCCGAAGAGCATTGTGGCTCACAAATAGCATATGCTTCGTTCTTGAACAACGAATACTCACGTTGGATGACCAATGTTTGTAACAAGATGGACAACTCGGTTTTACTATCGAGATAGTCGAGGTTCGTAATTTAATGATTCAAATGAACTTGTTGAAAAAAGTTGGAGCATTAAAAGTCGAATTACTTGATTGTACGATCGGGGATAACTAAATTACCAAATCAGTAGGAAACAACGGCACATAAAAAGCAATAGCATCTCTCGAGAAGAGTCTAGGTTTCAAGATTAATAAACAAATCTCCTAAAATAAGGATTACATGGCTTCACGATTGAGATTAGCCAGTATGCACATTCGCATGGTTCTTCGGAACATTTGCATGGTCATTTGATCTAAATAAGATTGATTCGTTGATTTCAGTATCGAGCATACCCAGACTTCGAAACCGAGGCATAATGAAAAGTCCTAAAAGCAACGATCACTCGGATTTTTCCTTGAGGATGTGAAGATCCATCATCTTATTCATAAGAAGTATTAGAAGAAGCGTTGCTACGTAGACAAATGATTACCTGATTTTACGATTTCGCAAATGCAAAGTTCCTATTCCGAAGAGCATTGTGGCTCACAAATAGCATATGCTTCGTTCTTGAACAACGAATACTCACGTTGGATGACCAATGTTTGTAACAAGATGGACAACTCGGTTTTACTATCGAGATAGTCGAGGTTCGTAATTTACTGATTCAAATGAACTTGTTGAAAACGGTTAGAGCATTAAAAGTCCAATTACTTGATTGTACGACCGGGGATGACTAAATTTCCAAATCAGGAGGAAACAACGGCACATAAAAAGCAATAGCATCTCTCGAGAAGAGTCTAGGTTTCAAGATTAATAAACGAATCTCCTAAAATAAGGATTACATGGCTTCACGATTGAGAGTAGCCAGTATGCACATTCACGTGGTTCTTCGGAACATTTGCATGGTTATTTGATTTAAATAAGATTGATTCGTTGATTTCTGTATCGAGCATCGCCAGACTTCGAAACCGAGGCATAATGAAAACTCCGAAATGCAACGATCACTCGGCTTCTTCCTTGAGGATGTAAAGATCCGTCATCTTAATCATATGAAGTATTAGAAGAAGCGTTGCTACGTAGACAAATGATTACCTGATTTTACGATTTCGCAAATGCAAAATTCCTATTCCAAAGAGCATTGTGGCTCACAAATAGCATATGCTTCGTTCTTGAACAACGAATACTCACGTTGGATGACCAATGTTTGTAACAAGATGGACAACTCGGTTTTACTATCGAGATAGTCGAGGTTCGTAATTTAATGATTCAAATGAACTTGTTGAAAAAAGTTGGAGCATTAAAAGTCGAATTACTTGATTGTACGATCGGGGACAACTAAATTTCCAAATCAGTAGGAAACAACGGCACATAAAAAGCAATAGCATCTCTTGAGAAGAGTCTAGGTTTCAAGATTAATAAACAAATCTCCTAAAATAAGGATAACATGGCTTCACGATTGAGAGTAGCCAGTATGCACATTCGCGTGGTTCTTCGGAACATTTGCATGGTCATTTGATCTAAATAAGATTGATTCGTTGATTTCAGTATCGAGCATACCCAGACTTCGAAACCGAGGCATAATGAAAAGTCCTAAAAGCAACGATCACTCGGCTTCTTCCTTGAGGATGTGAAGATCCATCATCTTATTCATAAGAAGTATTAGAAGAAGCGTTGCAACGTAGACAAATGATTACCTGATTTTACGATTTCGCAAATGCAAAGTTCCTATTCCGAAGAGCATTGTGGCTCACAAATAGCATATGCTTCGTTCTTGAACAACGAATACTCACGTTGGATGACCAATGTTTATAACAAGATGGACAACTCGGTTTTACTATCGAGATAGTCGAGGTTCGTAATTTACTGATTGAAATGAACTTGTTGAAAGCGGTTAGAGCATTAAAAGTCGAATTACTTGATTGTACGACCGGGGATGACTAAATTTCCAAATCTGGAGGAAACAACGGCACATAAAAAGCAATAGCTTCCCTCGAGAAGAGTCTAGGTTTCAACAAGAATAATAAAATGTCCTAAAATAAGGATTACATGGCTTCACGATTGAGAGTAGCCAGTGTGCACATTCGCGTTGTTCTTCGGAACATTTGCATGGTCATTTGATTTAAATAAGATTGATTCGTTGATTTCAGTATCGAGCATACCCAGACTTCGAAACCGAGGCATAATGAAAAGTCCTAAAAGCAACGATCACTCGGCTACATCCTTGAGGATGTGAAGATCCGTCAACTTATTCATAAGAAGTATTAGAAGAAGCGTTGCTACGTAGACAAATGATTACCTGATTTTACGATTTCGCAAATGCAAAATTCCTATTTCGAAGAGCATGGTGGCTCACAAATAGCGTATGCCTCGTTCTAGAACAACGAATACTCACGTTGGATGACCAATGTTTGTAACAAGATGGACAACTCGGTTTTACTATCGAGATAGTCGAGATTCGTAATTTAATGATTCAGATGAACTTATTGAAAAAGGATAGAGCATATAAAGTCGAATTGCTTGATTCTACGATCGGGGGTGACTAAATTACCAAATCAGGAGGAAACAACGACGCTTAAAAAGCAATAGCTTCTCTCGAGAAGAGTCTAGGTTTCAAGATGAATAAACAAATCTCTAAAAATAAGGATAACATGGCTTTACGAATGAGAGTAGCCAGTGTGCACATTCGTGTGGTTCTTCGGAACATTTGCATGTTCATTTGATCTAAATAAGATTGATTCGTTGATTTCAGTATCGAGCATACCCAGACTTCGAAACCGAGGCATAATTAAAACTCCTAAAACCTACGATCACTCGGCTTCTTCCTTGAGGATGTGAAGATCCGTCATCTAATTCATTAGAAGTATTAGAAGAAGCGTTGCTACGTAGACAAATGATTTCCTGATTTTACGATTTCGCAAATGCAAAATTCCAATTCCGAAGAGCATTGTGGCTCACAAATAGCATATGCTTCGTTTATGAACAACAAGTACTCACGTTGGATGACCAATGTTTGTAACAAGATGGACAACTCGATTTTACTATCGAGATAGTCGAGGTTCGTAATTTAATGATTCATATGAAGTTGTTGAAAATGGTTAGAGCATTAAAAGTCGAATTACTTGACTGTACGACCGGGGATGACTAAATTTCCAAATCTGGAGGAAACAACGGCACATAAAAAGCAATAGCTTCTCTCGAGAAGAGTCTAGGTTTCAACATGAATAATCAAATCTCCTAAAATAAGGATTACATGGCTTCACGATTGAGAGTAGCCAGTGTGCACATTCGCGTGGTTGTTCGGATCATTTGCATGGTCATTAGATCTAAATAAGATTGATTCGTTGATTTCAGTATCGAGCATACCTTAACGTCGAAACCGAGGCACAATGAAAAGTCCTAAAAGCAACGATCACTCGGCTTCTTCCTTGAGGATGTGAAGATCCGTCATCTTATTCATAAGAAGTATTAGAAGAATTGTAGCTCCGTACACAAATGATTACCTGAGTTTACCATTTCGCTAATACAAAATTCCTATTCCGAAGAGCATTATGGCTCGCAATTAGCATATGCTTCGTTCTTGAATAACGAATACTCACGTTGGATGACCAATGTTTATAACAAGATGGACAACTCGGTTTTACTATCGAGATAGTCAAGATTCGTAATTTAATGATTCAAATGAACATGTTGAGAAAGGTTAGAGCATTAAAAGTCGAATTACTTGATTGTACGACCGGGGATGACTAAATTTCCAAATCTGGAGGAAACAACGGCACAAAAAAGGCAATAGCTTCTCTCAAGAAGAGTTTAGGTTTCAAGATGAATAATCAAATCTCCTAAAATAAGGATTACATGGCATCACGATTGAGAGTAGCCAGTGTGCTCATTCGCGTGGTTCTTCGGAACATTTGCATGGTCATTCGATCTAAATAAGATTGATCCGTTAATTTCAGTATCGAGCATACCCAGACATCGAAACCGAGGCATAATGAAAAGTCCTACAAGCAACGATCACTCGGCTTCTTCTCTGAGGCTGTGAAGATCCGTCATCTTATTCATTAGAAGTATTAGAGGAAGCGTTGCTACGTAGACAATTGATTACCTGATTTTACGTTTTCATAAATGCAAAATTCCTATTCCGAAGAGCATTGTGGCTCACAAATAGCATATGCTTCGTTCATAAACAACGAATACTCACGTTGAATGACCAATGTTTGTAACAAGATGGACAACTCGGTTTTACTATCGAGATAGTCGAGGTTCGTAATTTAATGATTCAAATGAAGTTGTTGAAAAAGGTTAGAGCATTAAAAGTCGAATTACTTGATTGTACAACCGGGGATGACTAAATTTCCAAATCTGGAGGAAACAACGGCACATAAAAAGCAATAGCTTCTCTCGAGAAGAGTATAGGTTTCAAGATTAATAATCAAATCTCCTAAAATAAGGATTACATGGATTCACGATTGAGAGTAGCCAGTGTGCACATTCGCGTGGTTCTTCGGAACATTTGCATGATCATTTGATTTAAATAAGATTGATTCGTTGATTTCAGTATCGAGCATACCCAGACTTCGAAACCGAGGCATAATGAAAAGTCCTAAAAGCAACGATCAGTCGGCTTCTTCCTTGAGGATGTGAAGATCCGTCATCTTATTCGTAAGAAGTATTAGAAGAAGCATTGCTACGTAGACAAATGATTACCTGATTTTACGATTTCGCAAATGCAAAATTCCTATTCCGAAGAGCATTGTGGCTCACAAATAGCGTATGCCTCGTTCTGGAACAACGAATACTCATGTTGGATGACCAATGTTTGTAACAACATGGACAACTCGGTTTTACTATCGAGATAGTCGTGGTTCGTAATTTAATGATTCAAATGAAAATGTTGAGAAAGGTTAGAGCATTAAAAGTCGAATTACTTGATTGTACGACCGGGGATGATTAAATTTCCAAATCTGGAGGAAACAACGGCACATAAAAAGCAATAGCTTCTCTCGAGAAGAGTCTAGGTTTTAAGATCAATAAACAAATCTCCTAAAATAAGGATTACATGTATTCACGATTGAGAGTAACCAGCGTGCACATTCGCGTGGTTCTTCGGAACATTTGCATGGTCATTTGATCTAAATAAGATTGATTCGTTGATTTCAGTATCGAGCATACCCAGACTTCCAAACCGAGGCATAATGAAAACTCCTAAAAGCAACCATCACTCGGATTCTTCATTGGGGATGTGAAGATCCGTCATCATATTCATAAGAAGTATTAGAAGAAGCGTTGCTACGTAGACAAATGATTACCTGATTTTACGAATTCGCAAGTGCAAAATTACTATTCCGAAGAGCATTGTGGCTCACAAATAGCGTATGCCTCGTTCTGGAACAACGAATACTCACGTTGGATGACCAATGTTTGTAACAAGTTGGACAACTCGGTTTTACTATCGAGATAGTCGAGGTTCGTAATTTAATGATTCAAATGAACTTGTTGAGAAAGGTTAGAGCATTAAAAGTCGAATTACATGATTGTACGACCGGGGATGACTAAATTTCCAAATCTGGAGGAAACAACGGTACATAAAAAGCAATAGCTTCTCTCGAGAAGAGTCTAGGTTTCAAAATGAATAATCAAATCTCCTAAAATAAGGATTACATGGCGTCACGATTGAGAGTAGCCTGTGTGCACATTCGCGTGGTTCCTTGGAACATTTGCATGGTCATTCGATCTAAATAAGATTGATTCGTTGATTTCAGTATCGAGCATACCCAAACTTCGAAACCGAGGCATAATGAAAACACCTAAAAGCAACGATCACTCGGATTTTTCAGTGAGGATGTGAAGATCCGTCATCATATTCATAAGAAGTATTAGGAGAAGCGTTGCTACGTAAAGAAATGATTACCTGATTTTACCATTTCGCAAATGCAAAATTCCAATTCCGAAGAGCATTGTGGGTCACAAATAGCGTATGCCTCGTTCTGGAACGACGAATACTCACGTTGGATGACCAATGTTTGTAACAAGTTGGACAACTCGCTTTTACTATCGAGATAGTCGAGGTTCGTAATTTAATGATTCAAATGAACTTGTTGAGAAAGGTTAGAGCATTAAAGGTCGAATTACTTGATTGTACGACTGGGGATGACTAAATTTCCGAATCAGGAGGAAACAACGGCACATAAAAAGCAATAGCTTCTCTCGAGAAGAGTGTAGGTTTTAAGATCAATAAACAAATCTCCTATAATAAGGATTACATGGCTTCACGATTGAGAGTAGCCAGTGTGCACATTCGCGTGGTTCTTCGGAACATTTGCATGGTCATTTGATCTAAATAAGATTGATTCGTTGATTTCAGTATCGAGCATACCCAGACTTCGAAACCGAGGCATAATGGAAACTCCTAAAAGCAACGATCACTCGGCGTCTTCATTGAGGATGTGAAGATCCGTCAACTTATTCATAAGAAGTATTATAAGAAGCGTTGCTACGTAGACAAATGATTACCTGATTTTACGATTTCGCAAATGCAAAATTCCTATTCTGAAGAGCATTGTGGGTAACAAATAAAGTATGCGTCGTTCTGGAACAACGAATACTCATGTTGGAAGACCAATGTTTGTAACAAGATGGACAACTCCGTTTTACTATCGAGATAGTCGAGGTTCGTAACTTAATGATTCAAATGAACATGTTGAGAAAGGTAAGAGCATTAAAAGTCGAATTACTTGATTGTACGTCCGGGGATGACTAAATTTCCAAATCTGGAAGAAACAACGGCACAAAAAAAGCAATAACTTCTCTCGAGAAGAGTATAGGTTTCAAGATTAATAATCAAATCTCCTAAAATAAGAATTAAATGGCTTCACGATTGAGTGTACCCAGTGTGCACATTCGCGTGGTTCTTCGGAACATTTGCATTGTCATTTGATCAAAATAAGATTGATTCGTTGATTTCAGTATCGAGCATACCCAGACTTCGAAACCGAGGCATAATGAAAACTCCGAAAAGCAACGATCACTCGGCTTCTTCCTTGAGGATGTGAAGATCCGTCATCTTATTCATAAGAAGTATTAGAAGAAGCGTTGCTACGTAGACAAATGATTAC
>JAMXBB010000011.1:42421602-42440287 GCA_024138015.1 Lumnitzera littorea
TATATATACATATATATTCGGTATACTACATATATATACTATAAGTTATACGCCATATGTAGACTATAGACTCTGTAAATTTAACCTTGTAAACATGGTGTTAGAGTTGAGTATCGTAAATATTTCACTAAGTCGATAAGACCACATAAAATGAAAATCAACTAAAATTTTAAACTCGGAATTTAAAACGAACTTGAAAGACATTATTATACGATTTGAAAGCCCTAATCATGCAAGAAAACCCTAATCCCTACATGCGTGTACTTTTAAAAATGTAAATCTAAACTTAACAAAAACCGTAAATATCAAATCATAAAAATTTTTAAAACTCTATAAAATTATCTTAATGCTTGAAAAGCCATAAATCAATAAAATTATCAATAATTTTGTGAAATCATATAAAACTGATAACAAATGAATGAAAGATTATTTCTAGTATTAATAAACAACAAAACTAAGCTAGTTAAAGGAATAAATTAATAAATTTACAAAAATTATTTTACTTGTATACATAAGTAGCCTTACAATATGTATATATATATAAATATATTATTAAGCAATTTCCTTTTCTTAATCTATCATATGATATACATATATACGTTGCATAATAAAGCGGTGTTTCTAAATAATTAAGCCAATTGATCTTTAAGCTCCTAAGTGTAAGTAAATTATTCCCAAGTTAGTGAAAAACCCTAAAACATACATAATCTCACTCGAACTCTAAAACATACTTAAACTCACTCAAACCCTAAACCTTGGGATAATTAGGGACTTATAGCCCTAAATAAATAATTAAAAATATAATTTGAATAAATTTTATTCAACTCTAGAAAACTCTAAAATTCCTTAAGAAACAAATCACAACCTATAGATTAATTTGAGAACCAAACCCTAAAAGAATTTCATATAAGACAATTCCCTTATTTTCACTTATAAGCCATGTTATATATGGATAAATTGTAAACTTTACTTTTAGCGGACTTGTGATTCAACTAAGAGTACTTCCCAAATGATCCCAAGAATAAATTAAGCTAAGAATTCAAGTTTACATTTAAAAACGAATTTAATTTTTCCAATTCGAAACCCTATTATTGATAAAACTCGAATACGAGAACTATAGACTCTAAATCTAAAACCCTAAAACAATTAAGGAATTGTAACCCTAAGCGGCTAATTAAGAATTTAATTTGAATAATTTTATTTAACTCTAGAAATTTTCATAATTTTATAATAATTAAATCATAACTTACAAATCAATTTAAGAGATAAACTCCAAAAGAATTTCATATAAGATAATCTCCTTATTTTTATGCATAAGATTTATGCACATGAATAAGTAAACCAACCAATCATCCTAAATAACTTATCAGTTGATAAATATAAACCCTACTTTTAATGGGCCCATGATTCAATTAAAAGTACTGTCTAAACGTTCCCAAGGATCAATGAAACTGAGAACTTAAGTTTACATTTACAAACGAATTAAATTTTTCCAATTCAAAAACCAATCATCGATAAAATCCGAGCTTGAAGAACTGTAAGCTTTAAAGTCACTTAAAACCCTAAACCTTAAAACAATTAAGGAATTTTAACCCTAAGTAATTAATTGATAATTTAATTTGAATAATTTCATTTAATTTTAGAAAATTTCATAATTTTATAGGAATCGAATCATAAAGTACAAAACAATGTAAGATGAAAATCCTAAAACAATTTCGTATAAGACTATGCCCTTATCTTCATGTCTAAGCCTTACGCATAAAAAAGTAGACCAACCAATCACCTTAGATGACATATCAATTGAGAGTTGGAATCATTTATCAATTAATAACTTATCAAAATCTAGTGATAAGACATTTTTCTTATCACCCCTTCACTTATACTACATATGGACAATTTTTCATAAGATTTCACATACTTAACTTTATTAAATAAGACAAGACAATTCCATGACCTCAAAGGACACTAAATGGCAGATTTGAACAAAGAGAAAAGGGGGGCCATGCTCTTGTCTTTCAACCATCAATCACTTTCTCTTACACACCACTATTCACTCCTTAATACTTACATCATCAATCGTTGCAATTGTTGACTTTTGTATAAGCTACAAGACAATCAATTAAAGCTTCTTGCACAAACTTTTTCTCTCATTCAAAAATCTGCCACTCTCTCCTCTTTTACTCTCATTTTCACTTCCTTTTCTCTTACTTTAAACACAAATCAAAAGAAGAAATTTAACCCCAGAAAAATCCTCCATTTAGACACCACTTCTAAGTCCCACTTACGGCACTCCCATTTCTTTTTCTTGTGTCATTTTCTTCCAACATCTAAGCTCTTTTAGAACCATTAGAACCTTCCACAAACCCTACTCCAAAGGATCAAACAACTCGGGTTTCCAAAAGTTTACAAAAGGAGGAAGAAAAGTTAAGAGCTTAAGTGGAACCTTTGTGCACAACCACCATATTTCGCTTTAAGGACGAGTAAGTGTTTCTTATGATTAGTGGGTTAGTGTTTATGTTAGGAGACTTTGATTTCTTGAAGATATGAGTATGATTTTAAGTTGTTATAACACCAAAGACCATTCTAAGAAACAAACTCATGAAACCCTTACATGAAGTTGAAACATGAGCATGTAAAGTTAGTGTTTTGTAAAAATACTTGTTTAACACTTTGAATGAAAGATTTTAAGTTGAGAAAATCTTGAAATAAGAACTTAAATGGAAGATGAGCATGCTGGATGTGAGGATTCAAAAGTCATTTAGATGTTGATTTTATTTCCATTAAGTTAAACATGCTCAAATCTAGACTTAAGTTAAGGAAAAATTCATCACATGAAGTTTTATGAAGAAACCAACTTTGTATGACATGAGCTATTATATGGAAGTTGTAATAAGTGTAAGATCTTCTATTTCTTTGTGTAAAGCATGAGTTAAAGAATCATATCATAGAAGAAAAGTTAAGTTAAGATTTGGATAGAAGTAATTTAAGTGCATGATCTAACACCTAAACTTAAGGAAATGATGAAACAAGTTGAAAAACCAAGTGAGAACCCCTTGGAATCATCACGACCAGATCTGGAACATGAGTAAAAGACACTTAAAAATATGATAAAAGTAAGTGAACAAAGTGAAAAGGTCAACTAAAGCAAGTATAATAAGTATACAAAGCCAAAAACTCTCAAAACGAGCCTAGAACTCTAAGTTGGGCTTTCATTAAAATTCTAACCACCACTTTAAAACATGAAGAGAGGTTGTTTTAAAGCCCACAAAAAATTCACCTAAGACTGCATAAGCCCAACAAATTCACTAACTTTAATTTGAACAAAAAACAAGCCCATTTGACAACTTAAGCTCACTAAAGAGCCCATGAAGTGGTTGTTAGCCTTAGGAGTATAAATCAAAGTTGTAAATTTGATCTCAAGGAGTATTTTGAGCTTAGGATAAAATCTTAAGACTAAGCGTAAAGAATTTCCCAAGTTACCAAAAAGCTCATTTACCAAACCAGACCCAAAAGCACTCCAAAACATGAGGATTGCTCCTGCTCTGACCCATGAATAGATTTACGTACCTGATTTCGAAAATCTAACATCACCATGTTAAAGTACACTCGAAAACGATGAAGATTAACTATAAGATCATAAAAATCGGATCTAAAACGAGAAAGTTATACGCGATTAAACTTTTAAGTAAAACCGAGAAAAATTATGAAACCAAGTCAAAAGTATAACTTAAAGGGTTTTTGTAGACTTTGTAAATTCAACCTTTTAAACATAGTATCTGATTTGAGTGTCGTAGACATTTCTTTAAGTCAATAAAACTACATAAAATGAAAACCGACTAAAATTTTGAACCTGGAACTCAAAACGAACTTGAAAGACCCAATTATATAATTTGGAAACTCTTATCATGCAAGAAAACCCCAATCCCTACATACGTGTACTTAAAAAAAAAAAAACTCTATAAAATTATCTTAACGCTTGAAAAGCCATAAATCAATAAAACTATCATATGATATATATATATATATATATATATCTATGTTGCATAATAAAACGATATTCCTAAATAATTAAGCCAATTGATCCTTAAGCTCATAAGTATAAGTAAATTATTCTCAAGTTGGTGAAAAACCTTAAAACATACATAATCTCACTCGAACTCTAAAACCTAGGATGATCAAGGACTTACGATCCTAAATAAATAATTAAAAATATATTTTCAATAAATTTTATTTAACTCTAGGAAACTTGAAAATTTCTTAAGAGGCAAATCACAACCTACAAATTAATTCAAGAACCAAACCCTAAAAGAATTTCATATAAGATAATTCTCTTATTTTCACTTATAAGCCATGTTACGTATGGATAAATTGCAAACCCTACTTTTAGCAAACTTGTGGTTCAACTAAGAACACTTCCCAAATATTCTCAAGGATAAAGTAAGCTAAGAATCCAAGTTTACATTTAAAAACGAATTTAATTTTCCAATTCAAAACCTTATTATCGATAAAACTCGAATACGAGAACCATAGACTCTAAACACAAAACCCTAAAACAATTAAGGACTTATAACCCTAAGCGGCTAATTAAGAATTTAATTTGAATAATTTTATTAAATTTTAGAAACTTTCATAATTTTGTAGAAATTTAATCATAACTTACAAATCAATTTAAGAGACAAACTCCAAAAGAATTTCAAATCAAACAATCTCCTTATCTTCATGCATAAGATTTGTGTACATGAATAAGTAAACTAACTGTAAATCCTACTGTTAGTGGGCATAGGATTTGAGTACGAGTAAATTCTGAACGTTCCCAAAGGATCAACCAAACTAGAAACTTAAGTCTATATTTAGAAACAAATTAAACTTTTACAATTCAAAAGCCAATTGTCGATAAAACCCGAGCTTGAAGAACTGCGAGCTCTAAAGCTACTTAAAACCCTAAACCTTAAAACCATTAAGGAATTTTAACCCTAAATAATTAATCGATAATTTAATTTGAATAATTTTATTCAACTTTATAAAATTTCACAATTCTACAAAAATCAAATCATAAATCACAAAACAATGTAAGATAAAAATCCTAAAACAATTTTCTATAAGGCTATGCCCTTATCTTCATGCATAAGCCTTACACATAAATAAGTAGACCAACCAATCACTTTAGATAACTTATCAATTGAGAGTTGGAATCATTTATCAATTGATAACTTATCAAAATCTAGTGATAAGACAATTTCCTTATCACCTCTTCACTTATACTACATATGGATAAATTTTCACAAGAAATCATGAGCTTAACTTTAATAAAGGTGACAAGACCACTCCATGACATAAAAAGACTTCCCATGGCAGATTTAAAAAGGGGGGCCATGCATTTGTCATTCACTCATCAATCACTTCTCCTTACACATCACTATTCACCCCTTAATGCTTACATCATCAAGAGTTGCAATTGTTGACTTTTTGTAAGCTTTAAGACAACACTTCCAAGACATTTAAGCACTCCTTCTCTCTCCATTTCCAACCGGCCACACTCTTCCCCATTTCTCCCACTTTTAATTTCACTTTCACTTCATCTTTCTCTCTTTTGAAACAAACATAAAAAGGGGAAACAACCTTACCCCACAAAATCCATTTTTCTTCCATTTTGAAGTTTCAACTCACGGCATTTTTCCCTTGCTCATGTGCCATTTTCTTTCATCATTTAAGATCATTTAAGACCATTAGAATCTTCCATAAACCCCTTTCCAAAAGACCAAAAGATTCGGGTTTCAAAGGGTAAGCAAAAAGGAGGAAGCAAAGTTAAAGGCTTAAGAGAAACCTTAGTGCACAACCACCAAACTTTGCGTTAAGGACGAGTAAGTGTTTCTTGTGATGTGTAGATTAATATTTATGTTAGAAGACTTGGATTTCTTGATGATATGAGTAAGGTTTGAGTTGTTATAGCATCAAAAATCGTTTTAAGAAACAAACCCTAAAACCCTTACATGAAGTTGAAATATGAGCATGTAAAGTTGGTGTTTTGTATGGACATTTGTTTAATGCTTTGAATGGAAGATTTTAAGTTAAGAAAATCTTGAAACGAGAACTTTAATGGAGGATAAGCATGCTGGACATGAGGGTTCCATAGTCATTTGGATGTTGATTTTGTTTCCATTAAGTTAAACATGCTCAAATCTAGACTTAAGTTAAGGAAAAATCCATCACATGAAGTTTTATGAAGAAATCAACTTTGTATGACATGAGCCATGATATGAGAGTTGTATTAAGTATAAGATCTTTTATTTCTTTATGTGGAGCATGAGTTAAAGGATCATTTGATGGAAAAAAACTTAAGTTAAGATTTATACACAAGTAGTTAAGTGCATAATCTATCACCTAAACTTAAGGAAATGATTAAACAAGTTGAAAAACCAAGTAAGGACCCCTTAGGACCAACATGAACAGATCTGGAACATGGGAAAATGAGGCTTAAAAATATGATAAAAGTGAAAGAACAAAGTGAAAATATTAACTAAAGCAAGTATAGTAAGCATATAAAGCCTAAAACTCAAAACCGAGCTTAAAACTCTCAAAACAAGCCTAGAACTCTAAGATGGGCCTTCAATAAAAATCTGATCAGCATCTTAAAGTACCAAGAGAAGTTGTTTTGAAGCCCATAAGAAATCCACCTAAGGCCCCATAAGCCTACCAAAGTCATTAACTTTAGTTTGAACCAAAAACAAGCCCATTTGATAACTTAAGCCCACTAAAGGGCCTAAGGAGTGGTTGTTAGCCTTAGGAATATAAATCAAAGTTGTAAATCTGATCTCAAGGATTATTTTAAGCTTTGGATAAGATCTTACGACCAAGCCCAAAGGATTTCTCAAGTTATCAAAAAGCCCATTTACCAAACAAGGCCCAAAAACATTCCAACACATGAGGAACGGTACTGTTTTGACCCATGGACAGAATTGTATAGCTCATTTCAAAAATCTAACTTTGTCACGTTAAATTACACTTGAAAATGATGAAGATTGACTGTAAGATCATAAAAATCGGATTTAAAACGAAAAAGTTATACGCGATTGAACTTAAGGTAAAAATCGGGAAAAATTTAGAAAACTAGTCAAGAGTATAACTTAAGGAAAATTTACTTAGTTTCTTAAGTTTGCTTCAATTCCTTATAAAAATTATTTCAATGACCAGGGGACACTGTTTACGGAGACGACTTACCTCTGGATTACTTTGACTGACCCATATGGCAGAGTGAGTAAATTCCTAATGACTCTTTACTTGATTGTGCTTGTAGAATAGATGCACCTAAACTATATATATAAATTTGGATGCTTGTGGGATATGGGAGATGCATGTGTTTGAATTTACGGATGAATGCGATGATTTTTTTTAAATATATATAATAATGGGAATTGTTTGTAATGCATATATATATGTGAATTGTATGGAATGAAATTGTTTGGTCACTCTAAAAATTAAGTTAATCACTTATACGATTGAGAACTCAAAATGAATCATGCATTCCCCATATTGCATACGGATAACACCGACTGCCGCTTCACGCAGAAGATGGGAGGGGACTCACAGGAATACGAGTTTCCTGCAGGATTGGGCACTAGCTACGCCATCATATATATTGAGTCTCTGTCTTAAGCTGATGGGCTTACTAGGCGCCGGGAGACGCCAACCGTTGGCGAGGGGCCGATTCTTGTGGCTTCTGCTTAGGGCGTGTGTTTGTGGATTGCGGAGGCCACCACACCGCTAGACTTGGGATTTTGAAAAAAAATGATTTATTACTTGATAGTGAAAGTATATATATGTAGATATATACTTAGTTTTGTTTTGACTTAAGCACAATAGTGCTAATGAAGTAAAACCCAAGGTCTAGAACCCGGATTTTGGTTTGGGTCGGTTAATTATCTCCAAACCCCGACTTCAAGGGGTGAAATTCTGAGTTGTATGCAGTTCCTAGGTCACTGCATGCGTTGTTTGGCATACTGGTTGTTCATGCATTCATATGATTGTGCATATAATAAATTTCTGCTATGTGGTATTGACGAGGGTAATTATCTCACTAAGCGTAAGCTTACACCCCAACAGTTCTTTTCCTTGCAAGTTGATTGATAGTTGGGACTAGGATAGGAATCGAGTGCAGAGTGCTACTATTGAATCAGTATGATGAAAAGGCTTGTGTAGTTAATTTGGAATGCTCCGAAAAACGACTAATGTCTCAATTAAGTTTAGTATATTTAGTAAGTTTAGAATTTTCTAAAATTGTCTATCTTATTTCATTATTTTGATAGGGGATACCGATTCTCTGCGATTCTGAGGAATTGTGGAAAAATTGGATATCCATAATTATATATATTATATAATGAGTCAATGAACTAAATTGAAGACTCTAGTAAACAACTATTTAGAGTCTTACAATCTCTGACTTGCACGGCGATTTTTTTATCATGGGTACACACGTGATATGGAAATTTTAGGCAATACTACTAGGCCCCTCTTAGGGTCGCTACAGTTTTAGCTTAGTTTTCTAGGTTTTAATTCAAATCCTTATAATACCGTATTTGTGATGTCTAGGGGACTCGGCTTTGGGGAGACGACCTATCCCAGATTATTTTGATTGATCCGCATGGCTGAGTAAGTAAATTCTTGATGACTTTTTACTTGAATTTTCTTGTGGAATAGATACACCTAAACTTATATATATAAATTTAGATGCTTGTGGGATATGGGAAATGCATATGTATGAATTTGTGGATGAATGCGATGACTTGTTAATAATATATAATAATGGGAATTGTTTACACTATATATACATGCAAATTGTATGGAATGAAATTGTCTGGTCACCTTGAAAATCAAGTTAATCACTTATACAATTAAGAAATCAAAATGAATCATGCATTCCCTATTTTGCATACGGATAACATCGACTGCTGCTTTACGAAGAAGATGGGAAGGGACTTACAGGAGGACGTACCTCTTGCAAGATTGGGCACTAGTTATGTCATCATATATATTGAGTCTCTGTCCCAAGCTGATGGGCTTATTAAGCGTCAGGAGATACCAACTGTCAACGAGTGGCTGAGTCTTGTGGCTTCTGCTTAGGGAATGTGTTTGTAGATTGCGGAGGCTATCACATCGCTAAACTTGGGATTTTGAAAATATGATTTATTATTCGGTAATGAAAGAATGTATATGTATATATATACATAGTTTTGTTTTGACTTATGAAGCGACCCTAGGAGGCGCCTAGTAGTATTGCCTAAAATTTTCATATCACGTGTGCACCCATGATAAGAAAATCGCCTTGCAAGTCAGAGATTGCAAGACTCTAAATAATTATTTGCTAGAGTCTTTAATTTTAGTTCATTGACTCATTATATAATATAAATAATTATGGATATCCATTTTTCCACAATTCCTCAGAACCACAAAGAATCGGTATCCTCTACCAAAATAATGAAATAAGATAGACAATTTTAGAAAATTCTAAACTTACTAAAGATACTAAACTTAATTGAGACATTAATCGTTTTTCAGAGTATTCTGAATTAACTACACAAGCTTTTCATCATACTGATTCAATGGTAGCACTCTGCATTCGATTCCTATCCCATTCCTAACTATCGATCAACCTGCAAGGAAAGGAACTGTTGGGGTGTAAGCTTACGCTTAGTGAGATAATTACCCTCATCAATACCGCATGACAGAAATTTATTAAATGCACAATCATATGAATGCATGAGCAATCAGTATGCCAAACAACGCATGCAGTGACCTAAGAACTGCATACGACTTAAAATTACGCCCCCTGAAGTCGAGGTTTGGAGATAATTAACCGACCCAAACCAAAATCCAGGTTCTAGACCTTGGGTTTTAATTCATTAGCACTATTGTGCTTAAGTCAAAACAAAACTAAGTATATATCTACATATATATACTTTCACCACCGAATAATAAATCATATTTTCAAAATCCCAAGTCTAGCGGTGTAGTGGCCTCCGCAATCCGCAATCACACGCCCTAAGCAGAAGCCACAAGACTCGGCCCCTCGCCGACGGTTGGCGTCTCCCGACGCCTAGTAAGCCCATCAACTTAAGATAGAGACTCAATATATATGATGGCGCACCTAGTGCCCAATCCTGCAGGAAACTCGTATTCCTATGAGTCCTTTCCCATCTTCTGCGTAAAGTGGCAGTCGGTGTTATCCGTATGCAATATGGGTTATGCATGATCCATTTTGATTTCTTAATCGTATAAGTGATTAACTCGATTTTCAAGGTGATCAGACAATTTCATTCCATACGATTCACATGTATATATAATGCAAGCAATTCCCATTATTAGATATAATTAACAAGTCATCACATTCATCCACAGATTCATATACATGCATTTCCCATATCCCACAAGCATCCAAATTTATATATATATATATGTTTAGGTGCATCTATTCTACAAGCACAATCAAGTAAAGAGTCATAGGGAATTTACTCACTCAGCTATGCGGATCAATCAAAATAATCTGGGATAGGTCGTCTCCCTAAAGCCGAGTCTCCTGGACATCGCAAATATGATACTATAAGGATTTGAATTAAAACCTAGAAAACTAAGCTAAAACCCAGAAAACTAAGCTAAAACTCTTTAAGTTGTACTTTTGACTTGGTTTCATAATTTTTCCCGGTTTTACTTAAAAGTTCAATCGCATATAACTTTTTCGTTTTAAATCCGATTTTTATGATCTTATAGTCAATTTTCATCGTTTTCGAGTGTACTTTAACACGATAAGGTTAGATTTTCGAAATGAGCTACACAATTATTTCCATGGGTCAGAACAGTAGCGTTCCTCATGTGTTGAAGTGCTTTTGGTCCTTGTTTGGTAAATGGGCTTTTTGATAACTTGAGAAATCCTTTGGGCTTGGTCTTAAGATTTTATCCTAAGCTTAAAATACTCCTTGAGATTAGATTTACAACTTTGATTTATATTCTTAAGGCTAACAACCACTTCTTGGGCCCTTTAGTGGGCTTAAGTTGTCAAATGGGCTTGTTTTTTGTTCAAACTAAAGTTAATGACTTTGGTAGGCTTATGGGGCCTTAGGTGAATTTCTTATGGGCTTCAAAAGAACCTCTCTCGATACTTTAAGGTGCTGGTCAGAATTTCATTGAAGGCCCAACTTAGAGTTTTAGGCTTGTTTTGAGAGTTTTAAGCTCGGTTTTGAGTTTTAGGCTTTATATGCTTACTATACTTGCTTTAGTTAATCTTTTCACTTTGTTCTTTCACTTTTATCATATTTTTAGGCTTCTTTCCCCCACGTTCCAGATCTGTTCATGATGGTCCCAAGGGGTCCTTGCTTGTTTTTTTCAACTTGTTTCATCATTTCCTTAAGTTTAGGTGGTAGATTATGCACTTAACTACTTGTGTACAAATCTTAACTTAAGTTTTCTTCCATCAAATGATCCTTTAACTCATGCTCCACATAAAGAAATAAAAGATCTTATACTTAATACAACTCCCATGTCATAGCTCATGTCATACAAAGTTGATTTCTTCATAAAACTTCATGTGATGGATTTTTCCTTATCTTAAGTCTAGATTTAAGCATGTTTAACTTAATAGAAACAAAATCAACATCCAAATGACTATGAAACCCTCACGTCCAGCATGCTTATCTTCCATTAAAGTTCTCATTTCAAGATTTTCTTAACTTAAAATCTTCCATTCAAAGCATTAAACAAATGTCCATACATAACACCAACTTTACATGCTCATATTTCAACTTCATGTAAGGGTTTTATGGTTTGTTTCTTAAAACGATTTTTGGTGTTATAACAACTTAAACCTTACTCATATCTTCAAGAAATCAAAGTCTCCTAACATAAATACTAATCCACATATCACAAGAAACACTTACTCGTCCTTAAAGCAAAATATGGTGGTCGTGCACAAAGGTTCCACTTAAGCTCTTAACATTGCTTCCTCTTTTGCAACCTTTTGGAACCTGAATCTTTTGGTCTCTTGGAATGGAGTTTGTGGAAGGTTCTAATGGTTCTAAAAGATCTTAGATGATGAAAGAAAATGACACAAGAATAAGAAGAGAAATTGCCGTGAGTATGGAAGCAAAAATGGTGGCGGCAATGTTGGGAATTTGTGGAGTTTGATTTCTTCTTTTGATTTATGTCTAAAGTGAGAGAAAGGAAGTGAAAATGGGAGTGAAAGAGGGAGAGAGTGGCAGATTTTGAATGAGGAAATAAGTGTGTGTAAGAAGCTTTAATTGATTATCTTGTAGCTTATACAAAAGTCAACAATTGCAACTCTTGATGATATAAACATTAAGGGGTGAATAGTGATGTGTAAGAGGAAGTGATTGATGGTTGAATGACAAGAGCATGACGCCCCTTTCTCCCTTGTCCAAATCTGCCATGGGAAGTCTTTTTAGGCCATGGAGTGGTCTTGTCTCATTTATTAAAGTTAATCTTATGAATTCTTGTGAAAAATTGTCCATATGTAGTATAAGTGAAGAGGTGATAAGGAGATTGTCTTATCACTAGATTTTGATAAGTTATCAATTGATAAATGATTCCAACTCTCAATTGATAAGTTATCTAAGGTGATTGATTGGTCTACTTATTTATGTGTAAGGCTTATACATGAAGATAAGGGCATAGCCTTATAGAAAATTATTTTAGGATTTTTATCTTACATTGTTTTGTAATTTGTGATTTGATTTTTGTAGAATTGTGAAATTTTCTAAAGTTGAATGAAATTATTCAAATTAAATTATTGATTAATTATATAGGGTTGAAATTCCTTAATGGTTTTAAGGTTTAGGGTTTTAAGTAGCTTTAGAGCTCGCAGTTCTTCAAGCTCAGGTTTTATCGACAATTGGCTTTTGAATTATAAAAATTTAATTCGTCTCTAAATATAAACTTAAGTTTTTGGTTTAGTTGATCTTTGGGAACATTCGGAAAGTACTCTTAATTCAAATCTTAAGCCTACTAAAAGTAGGGTTTACAACTTAAGCACAATAGTGCTAATGAATTAAAACCTAAGGTCTAGAACCTAGATTTTGGTTTGGGTCGATCAATTATCTCCAAACCCCAACTACAAGGGGCGAAATTTTGAGTCGTATGTAGTTCTTAGGCCACTGCATGCGTTGTTTGGCATATTGATTGTTCATGCATTCATATGATTGTGCATCAAATAAATTTTGCCATGCGGTATTGATGAAGGTATTTATCTCACTAAGCATAAGCTTATACCCCAACAGTTCTTTTCCTTATAGGTTGATCGATAGTTGGGAATGGGATAATATTCGAGTGTAGAGTGCTACTATTGAATATGTATGATGAAAAGCTTGTGTAGTTAATTCAGAATTCTCCGAAAAACGACAAATATCTCAATTAAGTTTGGTATCTTTAGTAGGTTTAGAATTTTCTAGAATTGTCTATCTTATTTCACTATTTCGATAGGGGATACCAATTCTCTGCGGTTCTAAGGAATTATGGAAAAATAGTTATCCATAATTATTTATATTATATAATGAGTCAATGAACTAAAATTGAAGACCCTAGTGAATAACTATTTAGAGTCTTGCAATCTCTGACTTGCAAGGTGATTTTCTTATCCTAGGTGCACATGTGATATGAAAATTCTAGGCAATACTACTAAGCTCCTTTTAGGATCACTACATAAACATATGTATATATTTATTTTATGAAAACAATAAATACTTATTTAACATACTTTTATGTACACATACATATATTCATGTATTTTTATTTATACATATAGGTATACTCATATGTATATAAAATATAGTTTATATGTGTACATAAATATATAACTACCAAATACATAAATATATTATACAAATACTTATACATACTATACGACTGCATATTCATATATATATACATATGAAAATAATTTATACACATATACATCAATATGTAGTTTACGTGTACATATATATATGTATATAACTATAGTTATTTTGTAAAAATACTTAATACCAATTATATGTAATAAAAAAAATACATACTACATACTCCTACCTTATATTATACCTATGTACATACGTGTATACATACATATCTTTATACATACATATATATTTCAATTTAAGTACTTATGCATATATACATGTAATAGTAATGTAATATTCACTAAAATACAATATAAATACTACATATATACATGTACATACCATATGCTATACACATATACTACTAAAATACTTTTACTTACCTATTATTTTTAATTTTTCTTCTTCTTTTCTTCCTTCTTCTTCTTCCTTTTCTTCTTCTTCTTAGTGTTTTTTTTTTCATGGTTTGGTGTTTGTAACTTCCAAGATTTTTCTTTCTTCTTTCAGTTTACTTTCTTTTCTTTTCTTTTTTTTTCCAGATTTTTCTTCTCCTTTTATTCAAACGTGTGTAGCAATTCAAAAGAGAAAAAAAAAAAAGCAAAATCCTATCCTAATCTATACATTAATGAGGATGGGATAAGGTTAATCATTTCAAATTTTTCTTTTATTGTATGATCAACACATGGCAATTTGAATTTCATCACATGGGCTGCTATTTTGATTTTTTTCATTCCAGTTCCAGGACATGGCAATCAATAGGAAAAGAAGAAAAGAAAGAAAAGAGAAAAAGAGAAAAAGAAAGAGGAAGAAAATAAAAATTAAAAATAAACATATGTAATTTTTCTAAACATATAAATTATAACAATAGTCATCATAAATTAATTTAGAAATTTTATTGAAAATTCATCAATTTATTTAGTATACGTTACAATTATAATTTTTATAAGTTATTGTAGTGATTTTGTTATAATTTTATGCGAATAAGCGATTTAGTCGATAATTGTAATCGATTATAATTATATCACTATTGAATAATATTTACCTATTTTATAGGCTTATAGTTATAATTTTAAGGTTTTGAACAAATTCGGGTTCAATTTTGATTAATGGTGCATAAATTAATTTTAGGGTTTTAGTACGCGATTTAGGGTTTCGATCAATTTCTAAGGTTTTGTTATCGACATTATATTTGATTTATTAAATTTCATAATTTTTTATTATTACTAGCCTTATCGACTTATTACACAGTTTAGGATATTCGAACTTGAATTAGGGTTTAAATTACTGATTTCTTAAGGTTTACACCAGTACCTAAATTTAGGAGCTTAGATCTTAGGGTAATCGTATGGGCTCCAAATCTAAGGTATTACATTAATGGAAGCTTTAGCAATTGAGGAGATTCAATTAACTATAGAATCATAACTTTCGTTTCCTTAATCGTGAAACCAAGTGATATAACTTCCTTGCCACTAACTTTGAAACTTGAATCATTTTACATGAGCCTTAGCCAATCTTAATGGAAGCTTTCACAATTAAGGAGATTCAATTAACCACAGAATCGCAACTTTCATTTCCTTAATTGTGAAACCAAGTGATATAACTTCCTTGCCACTAATGTTATTCAAGAAGTTCCTTAAACTCCTATGATTTGGAACCTTGGCTATCTTGAATCGTGAAACTAAGTAATCCGGCTACTCAGGAACTTTAGTCATTCCACATGAACCATATCTTATTCTTGTTGGACACTTTAGCTATTTAAGAGTCCTTAATATTATTGGATTAGAATCCTTGAATCCGTCTTAGTGGTAACCAAAGTTGTTCCATAAGTTTCTAAAAATCCTTAGATTTGGAACCGTAGCTATCCTTAATTAAAAAGCCAAGTAATCCTTTTATTTAGAAACAAATGTAACTCTACAAGAACCTTAGCTATCCTTGATAGAAGCTTTTGTAGCATAGGAGTTTCAGTTATTCTTAGACCAGGAACTTCAGTTATCCTCCATCGTGAAATTTATCTTAATAGGAACTAAGGTCGTTCCAATAGTTCCTAACAATTATTTGATTAATCACTATGACTATTCACAATCGCATAACGAAATAATCCTTCTATTTAGGAACTTAAGATATTCTAAACAAATCATATCTATTGTTGATGAAAGCTTTGGCTAATTCAGTGTCTCATTCATCCTTGGGGTAGAAAATTTGGCTTTCCTCTATTGTAAATGCAAGGGACCCTTAAGTTTAGGAACGTAAGTTATTTCGCAAGATCCTTAATTAGTCTTGATAGAAGCTTTAGCTGTTTAGGGGTCTCAATAATGCTAACAGAAGGAGCTTTGGCGATTGTCGTTCATGGAATCAAGTAATATACCATTTTTGAAATCAAGGTTGTTCTGCAAGTTCTTGATAATGTTAAGTATATGGACCTTGTCTATTCTCAATTGTGGTGCCACGTAATCTTTTTGTTTATGAACTTAAGTTATTCAACATAAACCCTACCTGTTCATGATAGAAGCATTGGCTTTTAAGGAGTATTAGCTATCCATCTATCCACAACATCAATTGTCCTTAATGGTTTAATCTTGTAATCCATCCTATTAGGAACAACAATTATTCCACAAGTTTTGAAGATTCCATAGGTTAGAGACATTAGTAATTCTCAATCGCAAAACTTAGTAATTCTCCTACTTTGAAACTTGAATCGTTCCACTTCAACCTTAACCAATCTTAATGGAAGCTTTAGCAATTAGGGATATTCAATTAACCTCAAAATCCTAACTTTTGTTTCCTCAATCATGAAATCAAGTGATCTACCTTCTTTGCCATTAATGTTTTTCAACAAGTTTGTAAGACTTCTATGATTTGGAACCTTTGCTATCTTTAATCATGAAACTAAGCAATCTTGCTACTCGAGAACTTTAGTCATTCTACAGGAATCATGTCTCATTCTTGTTAGATGCTTTGGCTCTTTAGGAGTCCTTAATATTGTTGGATTAGAATCTTTGGCTTCTACAGATCAGAAATCAAGTAATTCGTCTTAGTGGTAACCAAGGTTATTATGTAAGTTCTAGAGAATTGTTAGATTTAGAACTATGGCTGTCACGACCTGAGGCGGCTAGTCGTGGCAGTCACCGTATACCGTACAAAGGATTGCAGATTGAATTCCCTTACAATTGACAACCCTTTTATACGATATACAAGGCTACAGCTACTATTAACTATCAATAGTGCCTAAGCTTAAGCAATATCATTTCATGATAAATAATAAAATTATAAAAACATAACACTATTCATATTAAAGCTTACAACTATAAAGTCTGAAACATATCTTAAGTTAAACTTAATATAACAATTACATATTTAGATCTATAATTTATCTGAAGTACTCTCTGTCCTCATCCAACTCCTACACTGACCCCGTGTAGAAAACTAACCTCGGGCATGTGACGGCCCGACTCTACAAAAAGGTCGGCTTACGAAAGTAGACTACAAGGGTATAAGCTAACTAGCTTAGTGAGATAATTTTCCCTTAACCATACAGCAAACAAGTCATACAATAGTTAGGTTCAACCAAATGAATGCATGACAAATAGTATGCCAACCAAATATATGCAAGTAACTAAGTATTGCATGCAACTCAGATCTAACGCCCTCTGAAGTCAAGGTTGGAGATTCATTAGTACAGTCAGATTTGGGTATCATATTAGAACTTATTTCATAACGAAACACTGCGTTTTGTATTCAAAATGTAATGGTATATCCATTACCCGTTTTATCAAAATAAGTTTTATATATGATTGTGAGTACGTTCACGCAGCCCTTACTCACTCCTAAACGAAGGCCTTTAGACTCGACCCTTAGCCAGGCGGTTGGTACCTCCAATGCTTAGTCATCCTACAGGCCAGGGTAAGGTCATATCATACGTATGCACTGTATGAAATCAATTACAAATAATAATCAACCCATGTATGGCCTCTCGCTACCTTTGTGTAATGTGACTGCCAGAATTAGTTATGCAATGCATGATTTATGCATGATTCAAGTTAACTTTTTTTCTAGTTGAATATCATTAAGTTTTATTTATTCAATGATCATTCTAAGTCACAAACAATCAATCTAGTGAATCTACTATGCAACAATCATTATATTATTAAAATTTAAAGTAAATTCACTATTATTAACAATTATCATGCACAAGCATAACCCAACCCCATACACATTCATTTATAATTCATAATTTATATTCACTAACTACAAGCACAAACAAGTATAGAATCATTAGGAAAAACTCACTCAGCTATAGTTAGCTTAAGGGTCGTAGCAGTTTAGGGGCAACTGAGGGTCGATATCAAAGTCACTTTAGAATAATGAAAAATTTGTAAGTTTGGGAATTTAAAGCTAATTAGTATTATAATTGTAAGGTCTATTTCACTTAATTACATGAGATTGTCGATTCGAGCTTTTTATCGAATCGCGTGTAACTTTTTCGTTTTAGGTCAGATCATTATGAACTTATAGTCCATTTTAATCATTTTTTAGCGTATTTTCTCTTTACGAGGTCCATTTTGGACGTTGTGACTCATAATTTAAATTATGATATCAAAATATCACAAAAATTATTATTTAAGTTTAAAAATTATAAAATATTGATTTTCGCTTTTTCTTAACATATTTATGATTTAATAATTTTTTAAATCATATATTTGATATTTTTATTATTTTGAGCAGATTTTCCTATTTTTGAGATTTTTAGCTTTGTTATAATTATTATAATTATTGTGACCTTTATTATTTTTATTATTTTTCATTTTCTT
>JAMXBB010000011.1:42440787-42460286 GCA_024138015.1 Lumnitzera littorea
TTTTTTTTTTCTTTTTCCAGATTTATATTTTCTTTTCTTGCTCATGTGAGTGACTAGCTTAAATTTTAAGCTAAGATCTTATCTAATCTTGTGAATTAATAAAGATAAGACAATTGAATTATAACTTAACACATGGCAATTTTTATTCTTCACGTGGGCTGTTGGTTAGGGCATTTTTTTCTAATTGTTGTTTTGGTTTCCAGGATGTATAATTGGGGAAAAAGGAAGAAAGGAAAGAAAAGAGATAAATTGAAAATGAAAGAGAAGAAAAATAAAAATTAATAATAAATATATGTAATTTTTCGAAACATATAAATTATAACAAATCTCCTCATAAATTAATTTTTAAATTTTTGTGAAATTTTATCAATTTAATTGGTACCCATTACAATTATAATTTTTACAAATTATTGTGGCAATTTCGTTATAATTTCGCGCAAATTAGCTATTTAGTTGAAAATTACAATCAACTATAATTTTATCACTATTGAGTAATATTTAACTATTTTATAGGTTTATATTTATAATTTTAGGGTTTCAATCAAATTCGGATTCAATTTTGATTAATTGTGTGTAAGTCAGTTTTAGGGTTTTAGTATGCGATGTAGGGTTTTGATCAATTTCTAAGGTATTTACTATTTATAATATATTTAGATTTATGATTTATTAAATTTTTACCTTGCTTAGCTTTAATGACTCTTCAAGTCATTTATAGTATTAGGGTTTACTTCTACTCTTAAATAACTAAATTTGCGGGGTTTACAATAGGAGTCCGAAACCATGGAAGGTATAGAATTACGTCGTCTACACTTTGATTATCCTTTGTACTTACCCGCACAAGGCACCTTAGCTTACCCGCATGAGGCTACCTAGGGGCACCACCCCTCTAGGCAACACTCGACTATTACCTTAGTCGAGAAAAAAGAGTTCCTATCCAAATAGGTGGATCCTAAACTAAGACCATCCACCATCCAAGGTCCCTCGGGCATAAACATGCGAGTCCTCTCACAACCAAAATTGTCCAAGGCCTTATAGGCATAATAAAGCGAGTCCTTGTGTTATTAATTGGAGATCTCATGCTAGCTTTGCTTTAATGTTAAAATATTATTTATGGCTCTATGAGCCCTTATAGAGATCATACAAAAATATATTTAAGAGTAGAAAAGCTTTTTCCAAAAACACTTTTCTCAAGATTTTTTGCAAAGCTAACACTTTTCATTCATACCTTTACCAAGTCATAGACATGTGACAAGTATAATTGATTATTTTGGTCTAGTACTTATATTTATCAATTTAAAAAGGTGATTACATAGATAGCAAACAAGCAAAGCAATCATTCAAACATACAAGCAACAGCAAGCAGCAAAACCTCATACAAGTAACACACACAAGTAAGTAGTAGGTCATTAGAACTCCCTCACTTGAATTATTGCTTATTCTCTAAGCCTTTGGGGTTTCCAAAACTCGATATCGAACGCCCAAATCAAAATGGTAAAACTTATAAGTGTTATAAGAAGTCAGACTCCTTAGTTAACTAAAAGTCTATTATAATTTATCTAATTTCCTCCAATATAACCCAAGTATAATGTGTATAGGGTTTATCATACTCAATGGGGTTAATAGTAACTATTTGCTTATATTTGTAAGTTATAAGACTTCCTTTATGCATTTAGTAACTTTTCATTATAATGTCGATATTTGCGAACTTATGGTCGTTTATCATCATTTTCAGACGTACGTTTACACGGTGATGTCCATTTTGGACGTTAAGACCCGTGTTTTACGATATGGACTAAATTTATTGAAATTTTATCTTATTGAAGTTTAATTATTCTTATTGCTTATGTTTATATCTTATTTTAGTACTTAATGATTTAATTAGCTATTAGATTCTTACACTTAGAGAATTTTACCTTGATATTACTAATCTATGTACTTAATTAGGTTTAATCTAATTTAGGAAGTGTATTAGGGTTTACTAATTTATGTACCTAATTCTTATGTACTCTTCTATCTCAACTGGGTCATCAGGTCTGCCTTTAAAGTATTTATTTACCTTTATAAACTCAAATAATTTCACCTTGGATGATTCCATTACTCCTAGAATACGTGCAAATTAACTCCATTTCTTTAACTTTTTGCAAGGCTAATGTAGATCAAAATTTGGTCAACATAATATATTCTTAAGTCAGTACTATTTATCTAACTCTTTTAGTTAAATCATCAATCATTTGGCTCAATCATCTTTACATTCCTCCGACCTTCCATTTTCTAAATATAAATACTTATGGTAAATCAACATTCAAATTTACAATTCTACGATTACAACATTCTCTCAAATCTCCATTCGCACCATTTGATTTTTCTATTTGAATCGCTCTTGCCATCCTTCGATATCAAAGCCTTTAATTAAGACTTGATTAAGAGTACCTTCAGAACGTTCCTAAAGATCAACTAAACAAAAAACTTAAGTTTATATTTAGAGACGAATTAAATTTTTACAATTCAAAAGCCGATTGTCGATAAAACCTGAGCTTGAAGAATTGCGAGCTCAAAAGCTACTTAAAACCCTAAACCTTAAAACCATTAAGGAACTTTAACCCTAAATAATTAATCGATAATTTAATTTGAATAATTTCATTCAACTTTAGAAAATTTCACAATCCTATAATAATCGAATCATAAATCACGAAACAATGTAAGATAAAAATCCTAAAACAATTTTCTATAAGGCTATGCCTTTATCTTCATGCATAAGCCTTACACATAAATAAGTAGACCAACCAATCACCTTAGATAACTTATCAATTGAGTGTTGGAATCATTTATCAATTGATAACTTATCAAAATCTAGTGATAAGACAATTTCCTTATCACCTCTTCACTTATACTACATATGGACAAATTTTCACAAGAAATCATGAGCTTAACTTTAATAAAGGTGACAAGACTACTCCATGACATAAAAAGACTTCCCATGGCAGATCTAAAAAGGGGAGAAGAGGGGGCCATGCACTTGTCATTCACTCATCAATCACTTCACCTTACACATCACTATTCACCCCTTAATGCTTACATCATCAAGAGTTGCAATTGTTGACTTTTTGTAAGCTTCAAGACAACACTTTCAAGACATTTAAACACTCCTTCTCTCTCCATTTCCAACCGGCCACACTCTTCCCCATTTCTCTCACTTTCAATTTCACTTTCACCTCATCTTTCTCTCTTTTGAAACAAACATAAAAAGGGGAAACAACCTTACCCCACAAAATCCATTTTTCTTCCATTTTTGAAGCTTCACTCACGACATTTTTCTCCTCTTGTTCTTGTGTCATTTCTTTCACCATCTAAGGCCTTTCAAGACCATTAGAATCTTCCATAAACCCCATTCCAAAAGACCAAAAGATTCGGGTTTCAAAAGGTAGCGAAAAGGAGGAAGCAAAGTTAAAGGCTTAAGAGGAACCTTAGTGCATAACCACCAAACTTTGCGTTAAGGACGAGTAAGTGTTTCTTCTGATGTGTGGATTAGTATTTATGTTAGGAGACTTGGATTTCTTGAAGATGTGAGTAAGGTTTAAGTTGTTAGAACATAAAAAAAAAATCGTTTTAAGAAACAAACCATAAAACCATTGCATGAAGTTGAAATATGAGCATGTAAAGTTGGTGTTTTGTGAAGATATTTGTTTAATGCTTTGCATGGAAGATTCTAAGCTAAGGAAATCTTGAAATGAGAACTTTAATGGAGGATAAGCATGCTGGACGTGAGGGTTCCATGGTCATTTGAATGTTGATTTTGTTTCCATTAAGTTAAACATGCTCAAATCTAGACTTAAGTTAAGGAAAAAATCCATCACATGAAGTTTTATGAAGAAACCAACTTTGTATGACATGAGCTATGATATGAGAGTTGTATTAAGTTTAAGATCTTTTATTTCTTTATGAGGAACATGAGTTAAAGGATCATTTGATGGAAGGAAACCTAAGTTAAGATTTATACACAAGTAGTTAAGTGCATAATCTACCACCTAAACTTTAGGAAATGATGAAATAAGTTGAAAAACCAAGTAAGGACCCCTTAGGACCAACATGAACAGATTTGGAACGTGGGAGAATGAGGCCTAAAAATATGATAAAAGTGAAAGAACAAAGTGAAAAGATTAACTAAAGCAAGTATAGTGAGCATATAAAACCTAAAACTCAAAACCGAGCTTAAAACTCTCAAAACAAGCCTAGAACTCTAAGATGGGCCTTCAATAAAAATCTGATCAGCACCTTAAAGTACCAAGAGAAGTTGTTTTGAAGCCCATAAGGAATCCACCTAAGGTCCCATAAGCCCACCAAAGTCATTAACTTTAGTTTGAACCAAAAACAAGCCCATTTGACAACTTAAGCCCACTAAAGGGCCCAAGAAGTGGTTGTTAGCCTTAGGAATATAAATCAAAGTTGTAAATCTGATCTCAAGGAGTATTTTAAGCTTAGGATAAAATCTAAAGACCAAGCCCAAAGAATTTCTTAAGTTATTAAAAAGCCCATTTACCAAACAAGGCCCAAAAACATTCCAACACATGAGGAACGCTACTGTTCTGTCCCATGGACAGAATTGTATACCTCATTTCTAAAATCTAACCTTACCATGTTAAAGTACACTCGAAAATGATGAAGATTGACTATAAGATCATAAAAATTGGATTTAAAACGAAAAAGTTATACGCGATTGAACTTTGAGTAAAAACTGGGAAAATTATCGAAAACTAGTCAAAGATATAACTTAAGGAAAATTTACTTAGTTTCTTAAGTTTGTTTCAATTCCTTATAAAAATTATTTCAATGACCAGGGGACACTGTTTACAGAGACGACTTGCCTCCGGATTTGTAGCGACCCTAATAGGGGCCTAGTAGTATTGCTTAAAATTTCCCTATCACATGTGCACCCATGATAAGAAAATCGCCTTGCAAGTCAGAGATTGCAAGACTCTAAATAGTTGTTTGCTAGAGTCTTCAATTTTAATTTGTTAACTCATTATATAATATATATAATTATGGATATCCAATTTTTCCACAATTCCTCAGAACCGCAGAGAATCGGTATCCCCTACCAAAATAGCGAAATAAGATAGACAATTCTAGGAAATTCTAAACTTACTAAATATACTAAACTTAATTGAGACATTAGTCATTTTTTCGGAGTATTCCGAATTAACTACACAAGCCTTTTCATCATACTGATTCAATGGTAGCACTCTACACTCGATTCCTATCCCGTTTCCCAACTATCGATCAACCTGCAAGGAAAAGAACTGTTGGGGTGTAAGCTTACATTTAGTGAGATAATTACCCTCGTCAATACCACATAGCAGAAATTTATTATATGTACAATCATATGAATGCATGAACAATCAGTATGCCAAAAACGCATGCAGCGACCTAGGAACTGCATACGACTCAGAATTACGCCCCCTAAAGTCGGGGTTTGGAGATAATTAACCGACCCAAACCAAAATCCGGGTTCTAGACCTTGGGTTTTAATTCATTAGCACTATTGTGCTTAAGTCAAAACAAAACTAAGTATATATCCACGTATATATCCACATATATATACTTTCCCTACCGAATAATAAATTATATTTTCAAAATCCCAAGTCTAGCGGTGTGGTGGCCTCCGCAATCCACAAACACACGCCCTAAGCAGAAGCCACAAGACTTGGCCCCTCGCCGACGGTTGGCGTCTCCCAGCGCCTAGTAAGCCCATCAGCTTAGGTTAGAGACTCAATATATATATGATGGCATAGCTAGTGCCCAATCCTGCAGGAAACTCGTATTCCTGTGAGTCCCCTCCCATCTTCTACGTGAAGCGACAGTCGGTGTTATCCGTATGCAATATGGGGTATGCATGATTCATTTTGATTTCTTAATCGTATAAGTGATTAACTCGATTTTCAGGGTGATCAGACAATTTCATTCCATACGATTCACATGTATATGTAATGCAAGCAATTCCCATTATTAGATATAATTAACAAGTCATCACATTCATCCACAGATTCATACACATGCATTTCCCATATCCCACAAGCATCCAAATTCATATATATAAGTTTAGGTGCATCTATTCTACAAGTACAATCAAGTAAAGAGTCATCGAGAATTTACTCACTCTGCCATGTGGTTCAATCAAAATAGTCTGGAGGCAAGTCGTCCCCGTAAACAGTGTCCCTTGGTCATTGAAATAAATTTTATAAGGAATTGAAACAAACTTAAGAAACTAAGTAAATTTTCCTTAAGTTATACTCTTGACTAGTTTTTGAAATTTTTCCCGGTTTTTACCTAAAGTTCAATCGCATATAACTTTTTCGTTTTAAATCCGCTTTTTATGATCTTACAGTCAATCTTCATTGTTTTCAAGTGTACTTTAATGTGGTAAGGTTAGATTTTTGTACAATTCTGTCCATGGGTCAGAACAGTAGCGTTCCTCATGTGTTGGAATGTTTTTGGGCCTTGTTTGGTAAATGGGCTTTTTGAGAACTTGAGAAATTCTTTGGGCTTGGTCTTTAGATTTTATCCTAAGCTTAAAATACTCCTTAAGATCAGATTTACAACTTTGATTTATATTTTTAAGGCTAACAACCCGTTCTTGGGCCTTTTAGTGGGCTTAAGTTGTCAAATGGGCTTGTTTTTGGTTCAAACTAAAGTTAATGACTTTGGTGCGCTTATGGGGCCTTAGGTGGATTTCTTATGGGCTTCAAAACAACTTCTCTTAGTTCTTTAAGTTGCTGGTCAGATTTTTGTTGAAGGCCCATCTTAATGTTCTAAGCTTGTTTTGAGAGTTTTAGACCCGGTTTTGAGTTTTAGGCTTTGTATGCTAATCATACTTGCTTTGGTTAATCTTTTCACTTTGTTCTTTCACTTTTATCATATTTTTAGGCCTCATTTACCCACGTTCCAGATCTGTTCATGTTGGTCCTAAGGGGTCCTTACTTGGTTCTTCAACTTATTCCATCATTTCCTTAAGTTTAGGTGATAGATTATGCACTTAACTACTTGTGTATAAATCTTAACTTAAGTTTCCTTCCATCAAATGATCCTTTAACTCATGCTCCACATAAAGAAATAAAAGATCTTATACTTCATAAAACCTCCATATCATAGCTCATGTCATACAAAGTTGATTTCTTCATAAAACTTCATGTGATGAATTTTTCCTTAACTTAAGTTTAGATTTGAGCATGTTTAACTTAATGGAAACAAAATCAAAATTCAAATGATCATGGAACCTTCACGTCCAGCATGCTTACCCTTCATTAAAGTTCTCATTTCAAGATTTCCTTAGCTTAAAATCTTCCTTTCAAAGCATTAAACAAATGTCCATACAAAACACCAACTTTACATGCTCATATTTCAACTTCATGTAATGGTTTTAGGGTTTGTTTCTTAAAACGAATTTTTGTGCTATAACAACTCAAACCTTACTCATATCTTCAAGAAATCCAAGTCTTCTAACATGAATATTAATCCACACATCACAAGAATCACTTACTCGTCCTTAACGCAAAGTTTGGTGGTTGTGCACTAAGGTTCCTCTTAAGCCTTTAACTTTACTTCCTCCTTTTTGCTTACCTTTTGAAACCCGAATCCTTTGGTCTTTTGGAAAGGGGTTTATGTAAGATTCTAATGGTCTTAAATGATCTTAAATGATGAAAGAAAATGGCACATGGGCAAAGGAAAAAAATGCCGTAAGTTGAAGCTTTAAAATGGAAGAAAATGGATTTTGTGGGGTAAAGTTGTTTCCCCTTTTTATGTTTGTTTCAAACGAGAGAAAGATGAAGTGAAAGTGAAATTGAAAGGGAGAGAAATGGTGAAGAGTGTGGCCGGTTGAAAATAGAGAGAGAAGGAGTGTTTAAATGTCTTGAAAGTATTGTCTTAAAGCTTACAAAAAGTCAACAATTGCAACTCTTGATGATGTAAGCATTAAGGGGTGAATAGTGATGTGTAAGGAGGAGTGATTGATGCTTGAAAGACAAGAGTATGGCCCCCCCATTCCTCCTTGTTTAAATCTGCCATTGGAAGTCTCTTTATGCCATGGAGTGGTCTTGTCACCTTTATTAAAGTTAAGCTCATGATTTCTTGTGAAAATTTGTCCATATGTAGTATAAGTGAAGAGGTGATAAGGAAATTGTCTTATCACTAGATTTTGATAAGTTATCAGTTGATAAATGATTCCAACTCTCAATTGATAAGTTATCTAAGGTGATTGGTTGGTCTACTTATTTATATGTAAGGCTTATGCATGAAGATAAGGGCATAGCCTTATAGAAAATTGTTTTAGGATTTTTATCTTACATTGTTTTGTGATTTATGATTTGATTTTTGTAGAATTGTGAAATTTTCTAAAGTTGAAGGGAATTATTCAAATTAAATTATCGATTAATTATTTAGGGTTAAAATTCCTTAATGGTTTTAAGGTTTAGGGTTTTAAGTAGCTTTAGAGCTCACAATTCTTCAAGCTCGGGTTTTATCGACAATTGGCTTTTGAATTGTAAAAATTTAATTCGTTTCTAAATGTAAACTTAAGTTTTTAGTTTAGTTGATCCTTAGAAACGTTCGGACAGTACTTTTGATTGAATCATGGGCCCACTAAAAGTAGGGTTTATATTTATCAATTGATAAGTTATTTAGGATGATTGGTTGGTTTACTTATTCATGTGTACAAATCTTATGTATAAAGATAAGGAGATTGTTTGATATGAAATTCTTTTGGAGTTTGTCTCTTAAATTGATTTGTAAGTTATGATTTAATATTTATAAAATTATGGAAGTTTCTAGAATTGAATAAAATTATTCAAATTAAATTCTTAATTAGCCGCTTAGGGTTACAAGTCCTTAATTGTTTTAGGGTTTTGTGTTTAGAGTCTATGGTTCTCGTATTCGAGTTTTATCGATAGTAGGGTTTCGAATTGGAAAATTAAATTCGTTTCTAAATGTAAACTTGGATTCTTAGCTTAGTTTATCCTTGGGAATATTTAGGAAGTGTTCTTAGTTGAATCACAAGTTTGCTAAAAGTAGGGTTTACAATTTATCCATACGTAACATGGCTTATGAGTGAAAATCAGAGAATTGTCTTATATGAAATTCTTTTAGGGTTTGGTCTCGAATTAATTTGTAAGTTGTGATTTGCCTCTTAAGAAATTTTCAAGTTTTCTAAAGTTAAATAAAATTTATTGAAAATATATTTTTAATTATTTATTTAGGACTGTAAGTCCTTGATCATCCTAGGTTTTAGGGTTCGAGTGAGATTATGTATGTTTTAAGGTTTTTCACCAACTTGGGAATAATTTACTTACACTTATGAGCTTAAGGATCAATTGTTTTAGTTATTTAGGAACATCGTTTTATTATGCAACATATATATATCATATGATAATTTTATTGATTTATGGCTTTTCAAGCGTTAAGATAATTTTATAGAGTTTTAATTTAATCATTATTATTTTTTTTTTAGTACACGTATGTAGGGATTGTGGTTTTCTTGCATGATAAGAGTTTCCAAATTATATAATTGGGTCTTTCAAGTTCGTTTTGAGTTCCAGGTTCAAAATTTTAGTCGGTTTTCATTTTATGTAGTTTTATTGACTTAGAGAAATGTCTACGACACTCGAATCCGATACTATGTTTAGGAGGTTGAATTTACAGAGTCTACAGGATTACTTTGATTGACCCACATGGCAGAGTGAGTAAATTCCCGATGACTCTTTACTTGATTGTGCTTGTAGAAATAGATGCACCTAAACTTATATAAATGAATTTGGATGCTTGTGGGATATGGGAAATGCATGTGTATGAATCTGTGGATGAATGTGTTAACTTGTTAATTATATCTAATAATGGGAATTGCTTGCATTATATATACATGTGAATCGTATGGAATGAAATTGTCTGATCACCTTGAAAATCGAGTTAATCACTTATACGATTAAGAAATCAAAATGAATCATGCATACCCCATATTGCATACGGATAACACCGACTGCCGCTTCACGCAGAAGATGGGAAGGGACTCACAGGAATACGAGTTTCCTGCAGGATTGGGCACTAGTTACGCCATCATATATATTGAGTCTTTGTCTTAAGCTGATAGGCTTACTAGGCGTTGGGAGACGCCAACCATCGGTGAGGGGCCAAGTCTTGTGGCTTCTGCTTAGGGCATGTGATTGCGGATTGCGGAGGCCACCACACCGCTAGACTTGGGATTTTGAAAATATGATTTATTATTCGGTAATGAAAGTATATATATGTATATATATACATAGTTTTGTTTTGACATAAGCACAATAGTGCTAATGAATTAAAACCCAAGGTCTAGAACCCGGATTTTGGTTTGGGTCGATTAATTATCTCCAAACCCCGACTTCAGGGGGCGAAATTCTGAGTCGTATGCAGTTCCTAGGTCACTGCATACGTTGTTTGGCATACTGATTGTTCATGCATTCATATGATTGTGCATTTAATAAATTTCTGTCATGCGGTATTGATGAGGGTAATTATCTCACTAAGCGTAAGCTTATACCCCAACAGTTCTTTTCCTTACAGGTTGATCGATAGTTGGGAAAGGGGATAGGAATCGAGTGCAGAGTGCTACCATTGAATTAGTATGATGAAAAGCTTGTGTAGTTAATTCGGAATGCTCCGAAAAACGACTAATGTCTCATTTAAGTTTACTATATTTAATAAGTTTAGAATTTTCTAAAATTGTCTATCTTATTTCATTATTTTGGTAGGGGATACCGATTCTCTGCGGTTTTGAGGAATTGTGGAAAAATGGATATCCATAATTATATATATTATATAATGAGTCAATGAACTAAAATTGAAAACTCTAGTAAATAACTATTTAGAGCCTTGCAATCTCTGACTTGCAAGACGATTTTCTTATCATGGGTGCACACGTGATATGGAAATTCTAGGCAATACTACTAGGCCCCTCCTACGGTCGGTGCATAAAATCCCTTAAGTTATACTCTTGATTAGTTTTCGTATCTTTTCTTGGTTTTTACTTAAAAGTTCAATAGTGTATAACTTTTTCGTTTTAAATTCGATTTTTACGATCTTATAGTCAATCTTCATCGTTTTTGAGTGTACTTTAACGTAGTGAAGTTAGATTTTTGAAATGAGATATGAAAATCTATCCATGGGTTAGAACAGTAGCATTCCTCATGTTTTAGAGTGCTTTTGGGCCTTGTTTGGTAAATGGGCTTTTTAGTAACTTAAGAAATCCTTTGAGCTTGGTCTTAAGATTTTATCCTAAGCTCAAAATACTCCTTGAGATTAGATTTACAACTTTGATTTATACTCCTAAGACTAACAACCACTTCATGGGCTCTTTTGTGGGCTTAAGTTGTTAAATGAGCTTGAAACTCTTAAAACAACTCTTATGGATGTGTCAAGTTGCTGGTTAGAAATTTAAGGGTGGTTCAACTTAACATTTGAGGCTTGTTTTGGAAGTTTTAAGCTTGATTTTAAGTTTTCAGATTAATATACTTATCATACTTGTCTTGATAAGTCTTTTTATTTTGTTTACTTACTTTTATCATATTTTTAAGTGTCTTTTAAGGATGTTCCGGATCTAGTCGGTTTGTATATGAGGGCTTCCGACTTGGTTTTCCCACTTGTTTCATCATTTCCTTAAGTTTAGGTGTTAGATTATGAACTTAAACCTCTTGTATTCAAATCTTAACTTGACTTTTCTTCCATAGGATGATTCTTTAGCTCATGCTTTACACGAAAAATAGAAGATCTCACACTTATTATAACTTCCATATCATAGCTCATGTCATACAAAGTTGGTTTCCTCATAAAACTTCATGTGATGAATTTTTCCTTAACTTAAGTCTAGATTTGAGCATGTTTAGCTTAATGGAAATAAAATCAACATCCAAATGATCTTTGAACCCCCATGTCCAGCATGCTCATCTTTCATTCAAGTTCTTGTTTCAAGATTTTCTAAACTTAAAATCTTCCATTCAAAAGGTTAAACAAGTATCTTTACATAACACCAACTTTACATGCCTATATTTCAACTTTATGCAAGGGTTTCATGAGTTTGTTTCTTAAGATGGTCTTTGATGTTATAACAACTTATAATCATACTCATGTATTCAAGAAATCAAAGTCTCCTAACATGAACACTAACCCACTAATCACAAGAAACACTTACTCGTCCTTAAAGCAAAGTATGATGGTTGTGTACAAAGGTTCCACTTAAGCTCTTAACCTTACTTCCTTCTTTTGCACCTTTTTGGAAACTCGAGTTGTTTGATCCTTTGGAGTGGGGTTTGTGAAAGGTTCTAAGGGTTCTAAAAGAGCTTAGATGTTGGAAGAAAAAGACACAAGAAAAGAAAATGAAAGTGTCATGAGTGGAGCTTGGAAGTGGCGGCCAAATGAGGGATTTTGTAGGGTAAGGTTGTTTCCTCCTTTATGTTTGTTTCAAGTGAGAGAAAGAGGAAGTGAAAATGAAATTAAAAGTGAGAGGAATGAAGGAAAGAGTAGCCGGTTGGGAATGGGGGGGAATGTGTGTTTAAGATGTCTTGAAATTGTTGTTTTGTAGCTTACACAAAAGTCAACAATTACAATGATTGATGATGTAAGCATTAAGGAGTGAACAGTAGTGTGTAAGAGAAAGTGATTGATAGGTGAAAGACAAGAGCATGGCCCCCCTCTTCTTCTTGTTCAAACTAGCCATTGAGTGTCTTTTAAAGCATAAAATTGTCTTGTCTCATTTAATGAAGTTAAGCATGTGAAATCTTGTGAAAATTTGTCCATATGTAGTATAAGTAAAAGGGTGATAAGGAAAGTGTCTTATCACTAGATTTTGATAAGTTATCAATTAATAAATAATTCCAACTTTCAATTGATAAGCTATCTAAGGTGATTGGTTGGCCTACTTATTTATATGTAAGGCTTAGACATGAAGATAAGGGCATGGTCTTATAGGAAATTGTTTTAGGGTTTTCATCTTGCATTGTTTTGTAATTTATGATTTGATTCTTATAAAATTGTGAAATTTTCTAAATTTGAATGAAATTATTTAAATTAAATTATCGATTAGTTGCTTAGGGTCAAAAGTCCCTAATTGTTTTAGGGTTTAGGGTCTTAGGTGACTTTAGAGCTCGTAGTTCTTTAAGCTCAGGTTTTATCAATAATTGGTTTTTGAATTGGAAAAATTTAATTTGTTTCTAAATGTAAACTTAAGTTCTTAGTTTCGTTGATCCTTGGTAACGTTCGGAAAGTACTCTTAGTTAGATCATAAGCCCGCTAAAAGTAGGGTTTACAAGTAAACTACATATATTGTTTAGCATATTGTGTATGTATGCATTCATATGATTGTAATAAATTGTTTGATAACTTGCTTGCCAGTATAGTATGAGGGATAACTCACTAAGCTCTTATAGCTTACTCCCCAATAGTTTTTCTTTTATAGGCTGATAGATAATCGGACATAGGTTAAGAGCTAACCATTGAGTGCAACTACTAAGACATTTTAGAGGTTGGAATTAGAGAGAAGTTGTTTAGTTTATGTGAAACTTTAAATGTAAATACCACTTATATACTTAGCTTTTTCAACTTTATTAAGTTTAAACTTCTAAGTCTATATTACTTGATCTTATCATTTGGTAGGGGATATCAATTCTCTACGGTTCTGAGGAACTATAGGATATCAAACATCCATAGTTATTTATATTTATATTTTACAATAAATTAATTACTTAAAACTTAATAACCTTAGTGATTAATCATTTAGAATCTTGCAATCTCTAACTTGCAAGGTGGTTTCCATATCATGGGAGAATATGTGATACGGAAATTTTCAGGCTATCCTATTGGGCCCCCTTTAGGTTCTTGATAGTAATCGATCTTACCGACAACCAAGGTTATTTTGCAAGTTCCTAAGGATCAATTGATTTGGAACCATGGTTATTCTTAATCGTGAAACCAAGTAATCATCCTATTTAGAAACTAAGGAAATTAAACGAGAAGCTTTGTTATCCCTAAAAGAAGCTCTCGCTATTTAGGAGTCTTAGTTATCCTCAAATCAAGAACTTTGGTTTTCATCAATTGTGAAATCTAAAGATCTAACTTGTTGGGAAATAAAGTTGATCCACTAGTTCCTTACAATCCTTTGATTGGACAACCTGGCTATTCACAATCGAGTAACTAAATAATCATACTATTTAAGAACTTAAGTTATTCCAAATGAACTACAGATATTCTTGATGGAAGCATTTTCCAATTCAGAGTCTTAGTTATCGTTAGACTAGGAACATTGGCTTTCCTAAATTGTGAATCCAAGTGATCATCTTATTTGTGAGCATAAGTTATTTCGCAAGATCCCTAAGTAGTCTTGGTAAAAGCTTTAGTTATTTAGGAGTCTTAGTGATGCTACGAGAAAGAGCTAAGGCAATCCTCATTTGTGGAATCAAGTCATACTCCATTTTGGGAACTAAGGTTGTTTCGAATGTTCCTAAGAATCCTTATTTTCTAGACCTTTGCTATTTTTAATCGTGGAACCATGTAATTATTCTTTTTAGGAACTTAACTTATTTGACACGAATCCTAGCTATTCTTGATAAAAGCATTAGCTTTTTAGGAGTATTAACTATCCATAATTTAGGAACATCAGTTGTCCTCCATGCATGATTGAAGTAATCTATTCTTTTAGGAGCTATGATTATTCTACAAGTTTTGAAGATTCCATCGGTTAGGGGACAATGGCAATCCTTGAACGTGAAACCATGTAATTGTTCCATTTTGAAACTTAAATCTTTCTACATGAACCTTAGCTAATCTTTATGGAATCTTTAGCAATTTAAGAGTTTCAATTATCCTCAAAATTGCGACTTCCACTTCTTCCTCCGTATAATCAAGAAATCTATTTTCTTAGGAACTAATGTTTTTCGAACATATCCTGACATTCCTAAGATTCAGATCCTTGGACATCTTAAATTGTGAAACCAAGTAATCCTGATATTCGAGAACTTTAGTCATTCCACATGACCCATATCTCATTCCTGTTTGACACTTTGGCTATTTATGACACTTTAATATCATTGGATTAGAATCTTTGATTTCCTCAAATTAGAAATCATGCAATTGATCTTACCGGCAACTAAGGTTATTTTATAAGTTTCTAAAGATCCTTTGATTTAGAACTATGGCTATTCTTAATCATAAAACCAAGTAATCCTTCTGTTTAGAAACTAAGGCAATTACATGAGAACCTCAGTTATCCCTAAAAGAAGCTGAAGTTATATGGAAGTCTCAATTATTCTCAAACCAAAAACTTTGGTTTTCTTTAATCGTGAAATCTGGAGATCCATCTTATTAGGAAATAAGGTTGTTCCACCAGTTCTTAACAATCAGTTAATTAAGCAACCTAGCTATTCACAATTGAGCAACTAAGAACTTAAGTTATTCCCAATGGACTAAGGCTATTCTTGATGGAAGCTTTTTCGAATTTGAAGTCTTAGTAATCGTTAGAGTAGGAACTTTGGCTTTCCTCAATCATGAATCCAAGTGATCCTCTTATTTCTAAGCATAAGTTATTGTAAACCCTACTTTTTAATGGGCATGTGAATTGACTAAGTTTACTTCTTTAATGTTTCCAAGGATCAATTAAACTAAGAATTTAAGTTTATATTTAAAAACAAACTTAGTTTTCCAATTTTAATGTTTATTATCGATAAAACTCGAATACGAGAACTGTGGACCTTAAGTCACCCAAAACCCTAATCCATAAGGTAATTAAGGACTTTTCATTCTAATTAATTAATTAAAATTTTAATTTGAACAATTTTATTCAATTATAGAAAATTTCATAATCTTACAAGAATTAAATCATAACTTAGACGTTGATTTAAGAATCAGACCCTAGAGAAATTATATATAAGACAATTCCCTTTTTCCTAATGGTTAAGTGAGACAACCAATCACCATAATTAACTTATCAATTGAGAGTTGGAATCATTTATCAATTGATAACTTATCAAAAGTTAGTGATAAGACACTTTTCTTATGTCACCATAACCTATACTATATATGGACAAGTTATTACATTATTTTATGAATTCAATTTTCAAATAAGTGACAAGACTACACAATGCACAAAAAGGACACTACTTGGCTGGTTGGAAAAGGGAGAAAAGAGAGGCCATGCCATATCATTTGTCCATTAAACCAATTGTCTTTTATGAGCACAATTCACCCCTTAATGCTTACATAATCTAGTCTTGTCAAAGTTGGCATTTGTTAATGATAAAAGACAACCAATTGAAGCTTCTTAAACACACTTCTTTCCATATCAAAACCGACCATGTTCTCTCTCTTTTTACTCTCATTTTCACTTCCTTTTTCTCACTTTAAACACAAACCAAAAGAGGAAACACAACCCCACCAAGATCCCGACATTGTCATCACTTCCTTACCCCATACTCACCGTACAAAAGCTTAATCTTGTTGCCTTCTTTTCTCAACTTTAGAAGTTATTTTTAGGAACTTTAGAACATTCCCAAAACCTACTTTAAAAGATCAAGACCATAGCTTCCAAAAGGACTTGCAAGAAGAGGAAGGAAAACAAGAAGCGAAGAGGATACTTAGTTACATAACCACCGTATTTACGCTTTTGAGGATGAGTAAGTTATTATCCTTTTTAAAGTGCTCTAATATGCCATGTTAGGAGACCATATTTTTATGAAGATGTTAGCATGAACATAAGGTGATGACCTAACCAACCACTTCAAAAAATAAGCATATGAATCTCTTACGTGAAAGTTAGAATAAGAGCATGCTAAGTTAATTTTATATAAAGATACTTGTCTAACACATGGAATGGAAGATATTAAGTTGACAAAGTCATGAAATATGCACATGAATAAAGGATTATCATATTAGACATAGAGTATTTGGAAGCCATTCAATTATTATTTTCACTTCTATTAAATTAAACATACTCAAAACTAGCCTTAGGTAAAGGAAAATTCATTACATGAAGCTTTTATGAAAAACCAACTATGTGAGATGTAAACTATGGTATAGAAGTTATGATAAATATGAGATCTATCATTTCCATGTAGTGTAAAAGTTAAATAATCATCTCACAAAAGATAAGTTGAGTTGGAGTTGGAATATGAATAGTATAGGTTCATGATCTAACCCCTAAACTTAGGAAATGACAAAACAAGTTGAGAAACTAAGTAAGTGACCCTCAAACCATCATGATCAAATGTGGAACTATAAGAAAAGTCACTTAAAAATATGATAAAATCAAGTGAACAAAATTGTAGACACCTAATATTTGCCCCCCACCCCCCTTTATTTTTCAGTTTAGGTTATAGGGTTTTAAATTAGAAAAGTTCAAAAAATGGAAAATTAAAGAAAAACCACAAAAAAATGAAGAAATTTACAAAAATAGGAGTTCTAGGAAAACTTAGAAAAAAATAGGAAAATAGGAAAAAGCACAAAAAATAAGAAATTTAGAAAAAATACAAACAATAAGAAATTTAGAAAAAATACAAAAAAGTAAGAAATTTGAAAAGTCACAAAATAAAATAGGGAATTTTGAAAATAATAATTTTTTACTTGTTTAAATAGAATATAATCTTAATTTCAATAGTTTTGAATAAAAGGCTATTGGGTTTAGGCTTAGATTTGAATCTAGCTCAGACTGACTTGATCCATATGTGTAATTAATTACACATATGAATAAAGAAAAACCAATAGCTTAGCTGGATAAGCACTTAGACTTGATACTGCATATGACTTGGAGATCTTGGGTTCAATCCATGGAAGGTGTCATAACCCGAAGGGGCTAGTCATGGCAGTCACCGTATACCGTATAAATGACTGTAGATTGAATTCCCTCATAATAGACAACCTTTTATATGATACACAAGGCTATAGTTACAACTATAACTAATAACCAAGAGTTGCGTAAGCGTGAGCAATATCATTTCATGATAATAATAATAAGATAAAGAAATATAAAATATCATCTATTTATATAAGAGTTTACAGATAAGAAGTCTAAAGCATTTCTTAATTCAAACCAGTATCATTTTATTACGTAATCAGATCTATAATCTAGATAAACTATCATGAATACACTTTGATCACGTCTTGCTCCCACATCGACCCCCTAATGAACAACTAACCTTGGGCATGTGGCGGCATGACTTCACGAATAACTCAGCCTGCGAGAGACGATTACAAGGATATAAGCTAACTAGCTTAGTGAGATAATCCCCTCAACCATACAGCAATCAAGTTATACAACAATAAAATTCAATTAAATGAATGCATGTCCATCATATGCCAAACAAATACATGTAGGTGACCAGGTACTGCATGTAACTTAGATTTAACGCCTTCCGAAGTCAGGGTTGGAGACACATTGGCACAGTCAAATTCGGGTATTATATTAGAACTTATCTCATAATGAAACTCTGCGTTTCGTATTTAAAATGTAGTGGTATATCCATTATCAGTTTTATCAAAAACGAGTTTTACATATGATTGTGAGTAAGTTCATGCAACCCTCATTCACCCCTAAACCAGGTTAAGGTCATATTGCCTCTGGACTCGGCCCTTAGCCAGACAGTTGGCACCTCCAACGCCTAGTAATCCCATGGGCTAGGGTAAGGTCATATTGCACGTGTACACCGTATGAAATCTATAACAATTAAATAATCAATCCACATATGGCCTCTTACTACCTTCGTGTAGTGTGACTACCGGAATTAGTTATGCGGTGTATAATTATGCATGTTTTAAGTTAACTTTTTCTAGTTAAGTAAAATTAGGTCTTATTATTCAGTGATCAATCAAGGTCACAAACAATCAGTTTCTAGTGAATCTATCATGCAACAATCAATACACTATTGTAATTTAAAGTAAGTTCACCGTTAACAAACAATTATTATATACAAGCATAACCCAACCCCATACAACATTCAATTATTGATCATAATTTATATTCATTAATTACAAACACAAGCAAGTGTGGGAACATTAGGAAAAACTCACTCAGTCATAGTCGACTTAAGGGTCGTAATAATCCAAAGGCAGCTCAAAGTCAAGGTCAAGATTACTTGAGAATAAGGAATACAGAAAATTGTAAGTTTGAGAATTTAAAGCTAAATTAGTATCGTAATTTAAAATGTTTACTTTACCTAGTTATGCAAAATTGTCCATTTGAGCTTTTTATCAAATCGCATATAACTTTTTTATTTTAGCTCGAATCGTTATGAACTAATAGTCCATTTTGATCGTTTTCGAGTGTATTTTCTTGTAGCGAGGTCCATTTGGATGTTATGACTCGTAGTTTGAACTATGATATAAAAATATCACAAAATTTATTATTTTAATTTAAAAAGTTATAAAATATTAATTTTAGCTTTTCTTAGTATTTTTATGATTTAATAATTATTTAAATCATATAAATGATAATGTTGTTA
>JAMXBB010000011.1:42460786-42481857 GCA_024138015.1 Lumnitzera littorea
CCGTACCATTCAGTGTTAGAACATGTATAGAGATGAAGTAGTGCACGATGTCGTCCCTATGGGAGCTTCACATCTGTTGCTTGGATGACCTTAGTTATTTGACCGACCCATCACTCACGATGGGTCCCTAAGAAGATTGTGTTGCAACGCTTAACCCCGTCCTAAGTAAATGAAATCTACAATTAGCTCACCCTAGCCAGTAAGAAGAAAGCCTTAATTATGAGCTAAAGAGAGCTCTGATCTGCTGAAAAGGCTGATGAACCCGTGTTCTTGGTGGTTAGAATATTAATGGAGATGAAGGAATTGTTGGATGTCCCCAAAGAAATCCAAAGCTTGCTAAATGAGTTTTTTGCCCTATTTACGGAAGAATTGCCCCCAGTCTGAGGCATAAAGCACTGTATCAATTTGCAAATAAGTGTCGCTCTGCTAAACTAATGTACATATAAGATGAACCCTAAGTAGGCTGTCAAGTTGAGGAAGTAGGTGGATGAGCTCATAGAATGAGGATATGTAAGGGAGAGCATAAGCCCTTACACTGTACCAGCTCTATTCGTTCCAAAGAAAGATGGTTCATGGCGCATGTGCATCGATAGCCGAGAAATCAATCGAATTACTGTCAAGTACAGATATCTAATATCGAGGCTCAATGACATGTTGGATGAGCTTCATGGTGCAAGGATATTTTCAAAGATAGATCTACGGAGTGGCTACTACCAAATTCACATGAGGCCAAGCAATGAATGGAAGACTGCATTTAAGATTATGCATGGACTCTACGAATGGTTGGTTATGCTATTCAGACTTATAAATGCATTGAGCACATTCATGAGGTTAATGAACCATGTAATGTACCCTCTCCTTGGAAGATGTGTGGTCGTGTATTTTGATAACATATTAGTATATAGTGCCGACCTAAATGACCATGTTCAACATCTTTATAAAGTATTTGACATATTATGAGTTGAAAAGTTGCATGGGAATATGAAGAAGTGTACGTTCTGCTAGAGTAAGGTGATTTTTCTAGGGTTTGTAGTATAAAGGGAAAGAATATGAGAAAATGAGGAGAAGATCCAAGCTATTCTAGAATGGCTGACGCTGAAGAATGTCACTAAAGTTCGAAGTTTCCATGGCCTAGCTTCTTTCTACAAGCGATTTATTAAGGACTTCAGTACAATAACTACCCCATTAATTGAGTTGATAAAGAAGAGTGAAGGATTCAAGTGGAACAACCAAACTAATCAGAGCTTCAAAGTAATCAAGGAAAAACTTACCTCGATACCTGCCCTATTGCTACTTGATTTTGACAAACCCTTTGAATTGGAATGTGATGCTTCGAAAATCGGAATTAGTGTCGTCTTGAAGCAAGAATGATGCCACATCGCTTACCATTGTGAGAAATTAAGTAGCCTAGCCCTTAACTATTCTGTGTATAATAAGGAGCTGCATTCCCTTTTTCGAGCCCTTATCGTTTGGCAATACTACCTGCTACCATGAGAGTTTATTATTTATACTGACTACAAATCATTGAAGCATCTTAGGAGTTAGAACAAGCTTTTGAAAAGATAAGCTAAGTGGTTAGAGTTCATAGAAGGTTTCTCGTATGTCATTCGATACAAGAAGGGAAGTACAAATGTGGTTGCCGATGCTTTGTCATGACGGCAGACCTTATTGATCGCTTTGCAAACGAAATTATTAGGATTTTCACTCATTACCAAGTATATACTCATGATCCTCATTTTGGCCCCATCATAAAATAGTGCAGAGATGGAATTGCTGTTAAAGGGTATTATCTTAAGGACAACTACCTATTTAATAACCAAAGGCTATACATACCAAACTACTCTACGTGTGAGCTATTAGTTAGGGAAGCTCATAGCAGAGGATTATTTGGATATTTCAAGGAGACCAAGATAGCCAATCTATTGAGGGAAAGCTTTTATTGGCCTAGTTTGGCTAAAGATGTCCATAAAGTAATTGGTCGTTATGAAGTGTATAACTTACTAAGGGGAAGAGAGAACCTATACCTTACCATGGGCCGACCTCAGTATAGCCTTATGTATCATGTAAAAGTTTTGCCTCGGATGTTCAGAGGAAAAGATTCTATCTTTACTATAGTAGATCTATCGTGACCCGAGAGGGCTAGTCGTGGTAGTCGCCGTATACCGTACAAAGGATTGTAGATTGAGTTCCCTTACAATCGACGACCCTTTTACATGATACACAAGGCTATAACTACTATTAACTACCAAGAATGCGCAAGCTTAAGCAATATCATTTCATGACAAATAATAATATCGTAAAATATAACACATAATTTATGTGTATAAAAGTTTACAGATATAGAGTTTAAAACATGTCTAAAGTCAGACTAATATAAAAATTACATATTCAAATCTACATTTAATCAAAAGTACTCTCTGTCCTCAAATAGCTCCCACATTGGCCCTATAGAGAAAGCTAACCTCGGGCATACAACAGCCTGACTCCATAAATAAGTCGGCCTGCAAGAGAAGTCTATAAGGGTATAAGCTTACTAGCTTAGTAAGATGTTTTCCCTCAACCGTACAGTAATCAAGTTATACTACAGTTAAGTTCAGCCAAATGAATGCATGAACAAGCAGTATGCTAAACAAATACATACAGGTGACTAGGTATTGCATGTAACTCAGATTTAATACCCTTCGAAGTCAGGGTTGGAGATTCTTCGGTACAGTCAGATCCGGGCATCATATTAGAACTTATTTCATAACAAAACTCCGCATTTTGTATTTAAAATGTAATGGTACATCCATTACCAACTTTATCAAAACGAGTTCTATATATGATTGTGAGTAGGTTCACGCAGCCCTTACTCACCCCTAAACGAAGGCCTCTAGACTCAACCCATAGCTAGACGGTTGGCGCCTCCAATGCCTAGTCATCCTATGGGCCAGGGTAAGGTCATATTGTACGTGTGTACCGTATGAAATCAATAACAATCAATAATCAACCCAAGTATGGCCTCTCGCTACCTCCGTGTAATGTGACTGCCCGGAATTAGTTATGCAATGCATGACTTATGCATGATCCAAGTTAACTTTTCTAGTCGAATAAAAGTTAAGTCATATTTAATCAGTGATCATTCTAAGTCACAAACAATCAATCTATTGAATCTACTATGCAACAAACATTATATTATTAAAATTTAAAGTAGATTCATCATCAACAACAATTATCATGCACAAGCATAACCCAACCCCGTACACAGTCATTTATAATTCATAATTTATGTCCACTAACTATAAGTACAAACAAGTATGGAATCATAAGGAAAAACTTACTCGACTATGGCTAGTTCAAGGATCGTAATAATCGGTAGGCAGCTCAGGGTCGATGTCAAGATCACCTGAGAATAAGGAAAATTTGTAAGATAAAGAATTTAAAACTACCTAGTGTTATAATGTGTAAGGTTTATTTTACTTAGTTACATGAAATTATCGATTCGAGCTTTTTATCGAATCGCGTGTAAATTTTTCGTTTTAGCTCGGATCATTATGAACTTATAGTCCATTTTGATCGTTTTTTAGCGTATTTTCTCGTAGCAAGGTTCATTTTGGACGTTGTGACTCGTAACTTAAATTGTGATACAAAAATATCAGAAAAATTATTATTTAAATTTAAAAATTATAAAATATTGATTTTCGCTTTTTCGTAACATATTTATAATTTAATAATTATTTAAATCATATGTTTGTTATTTTTATTGTTTTGGGTATATTTTCCTATTTTTCTTATGTACCTCACAATTATACATATATATATATATTCCTATACTTATAATATATAATTTATAGTTTATGTTATTGTAAATTCTTAAATTACGGTATCAGATATACATATATATACTATATATTACACGTATTATATATGTATATGTATTTATTTAAAACATACTCTTATACACATATTCATATATTTATATATATAAATATATATATTTGGCATACATTCATATAAATACATACATATATATATATTCAGCATACATACCTATAAATACATATATATATGTTCGTTATATATATACTTATATAGTATTTATCATTTATCATAAAATATATAGTATTTATCATAAAATATGTATACTATATATTACAAACATAATATGCCGTATACTATTATATATATATTTTTTCATATATCTTATATACATACTTATAAAAATACCACTACACACACATATATATATAATCATATATGTATACCCATATATATATATAAAGTTACGGTACATACAGATATATGTATATTATAGTTATGTATTAAAAAAAAAACAAATACATAATACATACTATATATTTATGTACATACATGTATACACAACCTAATCTTATATTTACACATATAATTAAATTTGGATATTCATGTACATAAACATATACTATTAGTATTATATGTTAAAATACCATACAAATACTATATTTCTACATGTATATACTATAATATACATTTATACTTTCTAAAATAAATCACTTACCTTGTAATTTTTATTTTTTTATTTTTTTCCTTCTTCTTTTTCTTCCTTCTTTCTCTCTTTTCTTTCTTTCTTTTTCTTTCTTTTTCCTCACAGTTTGCAGATTTTGTGTGTGTGTGTGTATGCAGATTTTTTTTTTCTTTTTCCATATTTATATGTTGCTCTTGCTCAGGTGAGTTATTAGCTTAAAATGTAAGCTAAGTTAGCTTTTCATTAATGTAAATAAGACAAAAGAAGAACATCACGTGGCTGCTGATTTTTATTTTTTTTTATCTTAATTTGCTGACTTTTGTTCATGTTTTTCGTAGGAGAAGGATTGATTTGGAAATGAGGAAGGAAAATGAGATAAATTGGAAATGGAAGAGAAGGAAAATGGAAGTTATTAATAAATATGTGTAATTTTTCGAATCATATAAATTATAGCGAAACTCCTCGTAGATTAGTTTTCAAAATTCTGTGAAATTCTATCAATTTAACCGGTACTCGTTATAATTATAATTTTTACAAGTTATTATGGCAATTTCATTACAATTTCGTACAAATAGGCGATTTAGTCGAAATTTACATTCGACTATAATTTTATCACTATTGTGTAATATTTAACTATTTTATAGGTTTATGTTTATGATTTTAAGGTTTCGAGAAATTTTTGGTTCAATTTTTATTAATGATGCATAAACTAATTTTAGAGTTTTAGTAAACGATTTAGGGTTTCGATCAATTCTTAAGGTTTTTTTATCGGTGTTATATTTGATTTATTAAACTTCATATTCTTTTATTATTACTAGCCTTATCGACTTATTGTACAGTTTAGAACACTCGGACTTGAGTTAAGGTTCAACTACTGTTTTTCCTAGGGTTTACAAAATCGCTTCAACAAGATGGTGCACCTCTTTCTATACCATCGGACTAAGATGCCTTATATATTGCTGAATCGTAAAATCAACAGATCTATCATCCTAGCCACTAATGTTATTCGATAAGTTCATAAGACTCCTATGATTCAAAACATTGGCTATCTTGAATCGTGAAATTAAGTAATCCCGCTACTTGGGAACTTTAGTCATTCTACATGAACCATATCTCATTCTTGTTGGATGCTTTGGCTATTTAAGAGTTCTTAATATCTTTGGACTAGAATCTTTGGCTTCCTCAAATCAGAAATCAAGTAATTCGATTTAGTAGTAACCAAGGTAATTCTCTATATTCTTAAGAACCCTTAGATTTAGAATTGTGGCTATCCTTAATCAAGAAACTAAGTAATCCTTCTATTTAAAAACATAGGTAACTCCATGAGAACGTTAGCTATCCTTGGTAGACGCTTTCACTGTTTTGGAGTCTTAGTTATACTTAGACTAAGAACTTTACTCAATCGTGAAATCTAATAATCCATCTTATTGGGAACCAAGGTCATTCCAATAGTTCTAAATAATCATTTGATTAAGCACCATGGCTATTCACAATCACGTAACTAAATGATTCTTCTATTTAGGAACTTAAGTTATTACAAATAAACCATAGCTATTCATGAAGGAAGTTTTTGCTTGTGTTAGTCAAGCTTTGAAGCCCCTACCTTCATGGGATATTTGAAGAAGCGTAGGTTTGGAACCCTATACAAGGTGCTGGTCTCAATCTTGTTTGGTGGTACCCCTCTCGATGATTGTTGACTCAACATTGATTTCGTGCTTAAGTTGTGTTGTAAGGCCTACCCTCTATCGAGTCAAGTAATTCACTATTGAAAATTATTCCACTGCCTATCTCATATCATGCTTCTTATTTCTCTAAATTGACCCCTAGTCTCAATCAATCAAGATTAGCCATCAAAAGAGGGAAAGGGAAGAGCCTTTACTTTAGGTTAACTTGGTCTCGTCATTCATGTGATTCCCTCATCTATTGATTGATCACGCGAGTACGTATCTAGTCAGCACATAGTGAATGAAAAAAGCATTTATCCTGGATTCTCTTTTTAAAAAAAAAAAATTCTATGAATTTATCCCTATCCCTATTCATTTGGTTAAAGTCTCTACGATCTTTTCATGCCCTTCTACTAAGAGGCATAATAGAAGGAGCTTTAGTGATCTACATTTGTGGAATCAAGTAATAAATCTTTTTTGAAACGAAGGTTGTTCCGTAAGTTCTTGACAATACTAAGTTTGTCGACCTTGGCTATTCTCAATCATGGTACCACGTTATCTTTTTGTATAGGAACTAATGTTATTGAGATGAATCCCGGCTATTCCTGATTGAAGCATTGGCTTTTCAGGAGTATTAGTTATGCATCGATTAGGAACATCGGTTGTATAACGATCCTAAGAGGGGCCTAGTAGTATTGCCTAGAATTTCCATATCACGTGTACACCTATGATAAGAAAATCGCCTTGTAAGTAAGAGATTACAGGACTCTAAATAGTTATTTGCTAAGGTCTTCAATTTTAGTTCATTAACCCATTATATAATATAAATAATTATGGATATCCATTTTTCCATAATTCCTCAAAACCGTAGAGAATCGGTATCCCCTACCAAAATAGTGAAATAAGATAGATAATTCTAGAAAATTCTAAACTTACTAAAGATACTAAACTTAATTGAGATATTAGTCGTTTTTTGGAGCATTCCTAAGTAACTACATAAGCTTTTCATCATACTGATTCAATGGTAGCACTCTACACTCAATTCCTATCCCTATCCTAACTATCGATCAACCTGCAAGGAAAAGAACTATTGGGATATAAGCTTATGCTTAGTGAGATAATTACCCTCGTTAGTACCATATGACAAAAATTTATTAGATGTACAATCATATGAATGCATGAACAATCAGTATGCCAAACAACGCAGCAGTGGCCTAGGAACTACATACGACTCAGAATTATGCTCCCTATAGTCGGGGTTTGGAGATAATTAACTAAACCAAACCAAAATCCGGGTTCTAAACCTTAGGTTTTAACTCATTAGCACTATTGTGCTTAAGTCAAAACAAAACTATGTATATATATACATATATATACTTTCATTACCGAATAATAAATCATATTTTTAAAATCCTAAGTCTAGCGGTATGGTGGCCTCTGCAATTCACAAACATACGCCCTAAGTAGAAGCCACAAAACGTAGCCCCTTGCCGACGGTTGGCATCTCTCAGCGCCTAGTAAGCCCATCAACTTAAGATAAAGACTCAATAAAAATGATGACATAGCTAGTGCCTAATCCTGTAGGAGGCTTGTCCTCTTATGAGTCCCTTCCCATCTTCTGCGTAAAGTAACAGTCGGTGTTATCCGAATGTAATTATGGGGAATGTATGATTCATCTTATTTCTTAATCATATAAATCATTAATTTGATTTTTCAAGGTGATCAAACAATTTCATTCTATACAATTATAGGTATAAATTATCACAACAATTCCCATTATTATATAATTAACAATTGAGTGATTGAAAGTTAGCAAGGCATGGCCTCCCTTAGGCTCTCTTCCCAACCGGCCATAGGGTGTCCTCTTTAGGCATTGAGTTATCTTGTCACTTAATTAAAAGTTGAACAAATAAAATAATGTGATAATTTGTCCATATGTAGTATAAGTGAAGGGGTAATAAGACACTGAAGGGATGATAAGGAAAGTGTCTTATCACTAGTTTTTGATAAGTTATCAATTGATAGATGATTCCAACTTTGAATTAATAAGTTATTTAGGGTGATTGGTTAGTTTACTTATTCATGTGCACAAGTCTTATGCATGAAGATAAGAATATTGTCTTATATGAAATTCTTTTAGAGTTTGTTTTTTAAATTGATTTGTAAATTATGATTTAATTCTTATAAAATTATGAAAATTTCTAGAGTTAAATAAAATTATTCAAATTAAATTATTAATTAATCGTTTGGGGTTATAAGTCCTTAATTGTTTTGTGGTTTAAGGTTTTGAGTGACTTAGAGTTCGTGGTTTTCGTAGTCGAGTTTTTATCAATAATAGACTTTTAAATTGGAAAATTAAATTTGTTTTTAAATGTAAACTTGAATTCTTAGCTTAGTTTATCCTTAGAAACATTTGGGAAGGGTTCTTAGTTGAATCACAAGTCCGCTAAAAAGTAGAGTTTACAACTTATCTATATGTAACATAGCTTATAAGTGAAAATAAAGAAATTGTCTTATATGAAATTCTTTTAAGGTTTGGTTCTCAAATTAATTTGTAGGTTGTGATTTGTCTCTTAAGAAATTTTATAATTTTCTAGAGTTGAATAAAATTTATTCAAATTATATTTTTAATTATTTATCTAGGGTCGTAAGTCCTTGATCATCATAAGTTATAAGGTTCGAGTGAGTTTATATATGTTTTAGGGTTTTTCACTAACTCAGGAGTAATTGACTTACACTTAGGAGCTTAAGGTTCAATTGGCTTAATTATTTAGGAACATCGCTTTATTATGCAATATATATATATCATATGATAGATTAAGAAAAGAGAAGGAAATTGCTTAATAATATATTTATATATATATACATATTGTGGGGCTACTTATGTACAAAAGTAAAATAATTTTTGTAAATTTATTAATTTATTCCTTTAACTAGCTTAGTTTTGTTGTTTATTATTACTTGAAATAATCCCTGATTCGTTCGTTATGAGTTTTATATGATTTCACAAAATTATTGATAATTTTATTGATTTATGGCATTTCAAGCATTAAGATAATTTTATAGAGTTTTAAAAATTTTTATGATTTGATATTTACGGTTTCTATTAAGTTTATGTTTACATTTTTCAAAGTACGTGTATGTAGGGATTGGGGTTTTCTTGCATGATTAGGGTTTCCAAATTATATAATAGGGTCTTTCAGGTTCGTTTTAAGTTCCAAGTTCAAAATTTTAGTTGATTTTCATTTTATGTGGTTTTGTTAACTTAGGGAAATGTCTTCGATAGTCGAGTCCAATACCATGTTTCGAAGGTTAAATTTACAGAGTCTACAGGTTGCCCTTTAATGGTTGAATCTTGTATTCCATCATATTAGGAATAACGGTTATTCCATAAGTTTCGAAGATTCCATAGGCTAAGGACATCAGCAACTCTCATTCGCAAAATCGAGTAGTTCTCCTACTTTGAAACATAAATCGTTCCATATGAACCTTGGCCAATTTTATTGGATACATTGGCAATTGGGGAGATTCGATTAACCACAAAATCATAACTATCATTTCCTCAATCATGAAATCAAGTAATCTACCATCCTTCCCGATAACTATCATTTCCTGAATCATGAAACCAAGTAATCCTACTACTTAACAACTTCAATCATTCCATATAAACCATATCTCATTCTTGTTAGATGCTTATGCTATTCAGGAATCCTTAATATCATTGGATTAGAATCTTTAGTTTCCTTAGATTAGAAATTAGGTAATCTATCTTAGTGGCAACCAAGGTTATTTTGTAATTTCCTAAGAGTCCTTAGATTTGGAATAGTGGATATCCTTAATCAAGAAACCAGGTAATCCTTTTGTTCGGAAACATAGGTAACTCTATGAGAACCTTAGCTACCCTTAATAGAAGCTTTCGCTCCTTAGGAGTCCCAGTAATACTTTGACCAAAAACTTTAGTTGTCCTCAATCGTGAAACTTAATAATCCATCTTATTGGGAACCAAGGTCAGTCTAATAGTTCCTAATAATCATTTGATTAAGCACTACGGCTACTTACGATCACACAACTAAATCATCCTTCTTTTTAGGAACTTGAGTTAATCTAAATAAACCATAGCTACTATTGACACAGCTTTGGCAAATATGGTGTCATATTCATCCTTGGGTTAGGAATTTTGGCTTTCCTCTATTGTGAATCCAAGGGATCCTTAATTATGGGAACATAAGTCAATCCGCAAGATCCCTAATTAATCTTTATAGAAGCTTTAGCTTTTTAGGGTTCTTAGTGATGGTAATAGACGAAGCTTTGGCAATCCATGTTCGTGGAATCAAGTAATAAATCATTTTTTAAACGAAGGTTATCCCGTATGTTCTTGATAATACTAAGTTTAAGGACCTTAGCTATTCTCAATCGTGGTACCACGTTGTCTGTTTTTTTAGGAACTTATGTTATCGACATGAATCCTAGCTATTCTTGATTGAAGCATTGGCTTTTCAAGAGTATTAGCTATCCATCGATTAAGAACATCAATTGGCCTTAATGGTTGAATCTTGTATTCCATCCTATTAGGAACAATGGTTATTCAACAAGTTTCAAAGATTCCACAAGCTAGGGACATCAGCAATTCTCAATTGCAAAACTAAGTAGTTCTCCTACTTTGAAACATAGATTGTTCTACATGAACCATGGCCAATTTTAATGGATGCTTTGGTAATTGGGGAGATTCAATTAACAACAAAGTTGCAAATTTCGTTTCCTTAATCATGAAATCAAGCGATCTACCTTCCTTGCCACTAATGTTATTCAATAAGCTCATAAGACTCCTACAATTTGGAACCCTAGCTATCTTGAATCGTGAAACTAAATAATCCCGCTACTTAGCAACTTCAGTCATTCTACATGAACCATATCTCATTCTTATTGGTTGCTTTGATTATTTAGGAATCCCTAATATCATTAGATTAGAATCTTTGGCTTCCTCAGATAAAAAATCAAGTAATCCATGTTAGTGGCAACCAAGGTTATTCTGTAAGTTCCTAAGAGTCCTTAGATTTAAAACAGTGGATATCCTTAACCGAGAATCTAGTAATCCATCTTATTGGGAACTAAAGTCGTTCCAAATGTTTCTAAAAATCATTTAAATGAGCACCATGGCTATTCACAATTGTGCAACTAAAAAATCCCTCTATTTAGGAACTTGATTTATTCCAAACAAATAATAGTTATTCTTGATGGAAGTTTTGGCTAATTTGGTGTCTCATTCATCCTTAGGGTAAGAACTTTGGCTTTCCTTGATTGTCAATCCAAGGGATCCTTAAGTTTGGGAACATAAGTTAGTTCGCAAGATCCCTAATTAGTCTTGATAAAAGCTCAAGCGGTTTTGGGGTCATTGTGATGGTATTAGAAGGAATGTTATCGATCTTCGTTCATGGACTCAAGTAACACATCATTTTTGAAATGAACGTTGTTCCACAAGTTTTAGATAATACTAGCTTTAGGGACCTTGGCTTTTCTCAATTGTGGTGTAATGTAATCTTTTTGTTTAGGAACTTATGTTATTCGACATGAATACTAACTATTCTTGATAGAAGCATTATCTTTTTAGGAATTTTAGCTATCTGTCGATCAGGAACATCAATTGTCCTTAATGATTGAATCTAGTAATCCATCCTTTTGGGAACAACGGTTATTTTACAAGTTTTGAAGATTCCATGAGTTAGGGCCATCAACAATTCTCAATTGCAAAACTTAGTAATTCTCCTACATTGAAACTTAAATCGTTCTACATGAACCTTAGCCAATCTTAATGGAAGCTTTAGTAATTGGGGAGAATCAATTTTCCTTAAAATCGCAATTTTCATTTCCTTAATCGTAAAATCAAGTGATCTACCTTCCTTGCCACTAATGTTATTCGACAAGTTCCTCAGACTCCTATGATTCAGAACCTTAGCTATCTTGAATCGTGAAACCAAGTAATCCCGCTACTCAAGAACTTTAGTCATTCCACATGAACCATATCCCATTCTTGTTAGATGTTTTGGCTATTATCGTTGGATTAGAATCTTTGGCCTTCTCAAATCAGAAATCAAGAAATCCATCTTAGTGATAACCAAGGTTATTTTGGAAGTTCCTAGGAATCCTTAGATTTGGATTTGTAGCTATCCTTAGTTAAGAAACCAAGTAATCCCTTTTTTTAGAAACCAAGGTAACTCTACGAGAACCTTAGCAATCCTTGATAGAAGCTTTCATTGCTTAGGAGTCTTAGTTACTCTTAAACCAAGAACTTTAGTTATCCTCAATCGTGAAATCTAATAATCCATCTTATTGGGAACTAAGGTTGTTCCAATTGATCTTAACAATCAATTGATTAAGCATTGTAGCTATTCCCAATCACGCAAGTAAATAATTCTTCTATTTAGGAACTTAAGTTATTCTAAACATACCATAACTATCCTCGATGGAAGCTTTGGCTAATTCGATGTCTCATTTATCCTTGGGATAGGAACTTTAGCTTTCTTCGATTGTGAATCCAAGGGATCCTTAAGTTTGGGAACATAAATTATTTCGCAAGATCCTTAATTATTCTTGGCGGAAGCTTTAACGGTTTAGGGGTCATAGTGATGCTAATAGATGGAGCATTGGTGATCCTCCTTTGTGGAATAAAGTAATACATCATTTTTTAGAATAAGGTTATTCCATAAATTCTTGAGAAAACTAAGTTTAGGGACCTTAGCTATTCTCAATAATAATACCACGTAATCTTTTTGTTTAGGAACTTACATTATTCAACATGAATCCTAGCTATACATGATAAAAGCATCGGCTTCTCAGGAGTATTAACTATCTGTCAATTAAGAACAACAATTATCCTTAATGGTTGAATCTTGTAATCCATCCTATTAGGAACAACGATTATTCTAAAAGTTTCGATGATTCCATGGGTTAGGGACATTAGCAATTCTCAATCGTGAAACTTAGTAATTCTCTTACTTTGAAACTTAAATCGTTCCACATGAACCTTAGCCAATCTTAATGAAAGCTTTGGCAATTGGAGAGATTCAATTAACCTTAAAATCACAACTTTCGCTTCCTCAATCCTGAAATCAAGTGATCTAGCTTCCTTTCCCTAAATGTTATTTCACAAGCTCGTAAGACTTCTATGATTCAGAACCTTGGCTATCTTGAAATATGAACCCATGTAATCACACTACATAAGAACTTTAGTCATTCCACATGAACTAATAAGGAATGTGATAGCAGCGGGTCGGGAACCCAGAATGGGTATTTAGGATTCAAAAATGGTTACAAAGAACAAGAAGGTTTTGATGGTGAATGTGAATGGATATAACTCACTAAGATACAAATACTATATAAGGTTTGAGCTTGAAATAGGGTTCAATATAACTCACAAACACTAAATGTCGCTCGGGAATTCAAATGAGGGTTAGATACGACTCACTAAATCACTCAAATGAAGAGGCTCACCACAACCTTGAGGACAAGATCGATGAGAACATGGGAACAATTAAAGAGTTTGATCTATACTTAATAATCCGGTAATGCTAGCTCAAGAGTAGCCTTGGCTCAAAAAGGGAAAATTCTAAAACGCAGGAATATACTTTTCTGTCTGATTTTGTATATTGTTGACCTCCCTTTAATGTTTACAGATGTTGCTATTTATAGCAAGTCCTAACCCCTAATGGCAAAACTGTAAATAATGTACAAGGCCTTAAACCCTAAAGAATTGGACCCATAAATAAAATAAAGGAAAATATGTATGAGAATACAAAACTATACATTTTATAAGGGGAGTCAACATGCAGTCACTCGGCATGTCCTAAAAGGAGTAGTATCTAAACTAGATGGGGTCGACAATTGGATGTATGGGTTCAAGAAGGAGTCCCCAAAGTTTTGTAGTATTTGGCCAAGACATTAGAAAGGTTGGCCCATAATTGTCGAATTCTAGAATTAGTCAGCATGAGTCTCTCGATGCTATCTCAAGTGATTCTTTGGTCTTGAGTATTTGGCCTTGTAGTACCTCGGCCGACAATAGACTTGATGCTAAGTGTTTATCTTCCTTCCTCTCGTTCTTTTGGCTGCAGCTTGACCTCGGCAAGCTTTAATAGGCCTTGGCTTTGGATAGGTCTACCTCGACTTGGATATAGTTGGAGGCTGATTCCCATCATGTACCATATCTCATTCTTGTTGGACGCTTTGGCTATTTAGGAGTTTGTAATATCATTGAATTGGAATCTTTGGCTTCCTTAGATTAGAAATCAAGTAATCCATCTTACTGTTAACCAAGATTATTCTGTAAGTTCTTAAGAATCCTTGATTTGAAATTGTAGCTATACTTAATCGAGAAACCAAGTAATCCTTCTATTTAGAAACAAAGGTAACTCCACAAGAACCTTAGCTATCCTTTATAGAAGCTTTCACTATCTAGGAGTCTTAGTTATCATTAGACTATGAATTTTAGTTATCCTCAACTATGAAATCTAGTAATCAATCTTATTAGGAACTAAGGTTGTTCCAATAGTTCCTAGCAATCATTTGATTAAGCACCATGGCTACTTAAAATCATGCAACTAAATAATCCTTCTATTTAGGAACTTGAGTTATTCTAAACAAACCATAGCTATTCTTAATGGAAGCTTTGGCTAATTCGATGTCTTATTAATCCTAGGGGTAAGAACTTTGGCTTTCCTCAATTGTCAATCTAAGGGATCCTTTGGGTACATAAGTTAATCCGTAAGATCCCTAATTAGTCGTGATAAAAGCTTTAGCTGTTTAAGGGTCTTAGCGATGCTAATAGAAAGAGCTTTGGTAATCCTTATTCGTGGAATCAAGTAATACATCATTTTTTAAACTAAGGTTGTTTTGCAAGTTCTTGAGAATATTAAGTTTAGGGACCTTAGCTAATCTCAATCGTGGTACCATGTAATCTTTTTGTTTCAGAACTTAAGTTATTCGACATGAATCCTAGCTACTCTTGATAGAAGCACTAGCTTTTCAGGAGTTTTAGCTATCCGTTGATTAGGAACATCGATTGTCCTTAACTGTTGAATCTTGTAATCCATCTTATTAGGAACAATGGTTATTCCACAAGTTTTGAAGTTTCTATGGGTTAAGGACATCAGCAATTCTCATTTGCAAAACCAAGTAATTCTCCTACATTGAAACTTAAATCGTTCCATATGAACCACAGCTAATCTTAATAGAAGCTTTGGCGATTGGGGAGATTCAATTAACCTCAAAATGTCAAATTTTGCTTGCTCAATCTTGAAATCAAATGATTTACCTTCCTTGCCTTTGACATGCTCCTCAAACTCTTGTAATTTGAAACCTTAGCTATCTTAAAACATGAAACCAAGTAATCCCACTACTCGAGAACTTTAGTTATTCCACATGAACCATATCTCATTCTTGTTGAACACTTTAGCTATTTAAAAGTCCTTAATATCGTTGGATTATAATCTTTAGCTTCTTTAAATAAAAAATCCAATAATCTATCTTAGTGGTAACTAAGGTTATTCTATAAGTTCCTATGATTCCTTAGATTTAGAATTGCAGCTATCCATAATTGAGAAACTAAGTAATCCTTCTGTTTAGAAACTTGGATAACTCCACGAGAACCTTAGCTATCCTTGATAGAAGCTTTCATTGTTTAGGAGTTATAGTTATCCTTAGACCAGGAACTTTAGTTAACCTTAATCCTAAAATCTAGTAATCCATCTTATTGGGAACCAAAGTCATTCCAATTGATCTTAACAATCATTTGCTTAAGCATCATGGCTACTCAAACTTGTGCAATTAAATAATCCTCCTATTTAGGAACTTGAGTTATTCTAAACAAACAATAGCTATTCTTGATGGAAGGTTTGGCTAATTCGGCGTCTCATTCATCCTTAAGGTATGAACTTTGGCTTTCCCCAATTGTAATTTCAAGGGATCCTTAAGTTTGGGAAGATAAGTTAATCCATAAGATATCTAATTAGTCTTTATAGAAGCTTTAGCGGTTTAAGAGTCTTCGTGATGCTAATAGATGGAGCTTTGGTGATCCTTGTTCATGGAATCAAGTCATCATTTTCGAAATGAATTTATTTTGCAAGTTCCTAAGAATACTAACTTCAGGGACTTTAGCAATTCTCAATCGTAGTGTCACGTAATCTTTTTGTTTAAGAACTTAAGTTATTCGACATGGATTCTAGCTATTCTTGTTAGAAGCATTGGCTTTTCAGGAGTATTAGGTACCCATCGATCAGGAACGTTGATTGTCCTTAACGGTTGAATCTTGTAATCCATCCTATTAGAAACAAAGGTTATTCCACAAGTTTTGACAATTCCATGGGTTAGGGACATCAGCAATTCTCAATTGCAAGAACTAATAATTCTTCTACTTTGAAACTTGAATCGTTTCACATGAACCTTGGCTAATGTTAATGGAAGCTTTGGCTGTTAAGGAGATTCAATTAACCTCAAATTACAACTTTCGTTTCCTTCATCACGAAATCAAGTAATCTACCTTCCTAGTCACTAATTTCATTTTGATAAGTTCATAAGAGTCCTATGATTTGGAACCTTGGTTATCTTGAATCGTAAAACCAAGCAATCTCGCTACTCACGAACTTTAGTGATTCTACCTAAACCATATCTCATTCTTGTTGGATGCTTTGTCTATTTAGGAGTCCTTAGTATCGTTAGATTAGAATCTTTGGCTTCCTTAAATCATAAATTAAGTAATCTGTCTTAGTGGTAACCAAGGTTATTTTGGAAGTTCTTAAGAATCCTTAGATTTGGGATCATGGCTATCCTTAATCAAGAAACCAATTAATCCTTCTATTTAGAAACAAAGGTAACTCCACGAGAACCTTAGTTGTCCTTGATAAAAGCTTTCACTACTTAAGAGTCTCAGTTATTCTTAGACCAAGAACTTTAGTTATCCTCAATCGTGAAATCTAGTAATTCATCTTATTAGGAACTAAGGTCATTCCAATTGTTCTTAACAATCATTTGACTAAGTAACATGGTTATTCACAATCGTATGACTAAATAATACTTTTATTTAGGAACTTAAGTTATTTTAAACAAAACATAGCTGTTCTTGATGGAAGCTTTAGCTAATTCGATGTCTTATTCATCCTTAGGGTAGGAACTTTGACTTCCCTCTATTGTGAATCCAAGGGATCCTTAAGTTTAGGCACATGAGTTAATCCGTAAGATTGGCTATTGTTTGTTTGGATTTACAATCGAGGAAAGCCAAAGTTCCTACCCAAAGGATGAATGAGACACTAAATTAGCCAATGCTTCCATCAAGAATAGCTATTGTTTGATTGGAATAACTTAAGTTCCTAAATAGAAGGATTATTTAGTTGTGCGATTGTGAATAGATACAGTACTTAATCAAATGATTATTAGGAACTATTGGAATGACTTTGGTTCCCAATAACATGGATTATTAGATTTCATAATTAAGGATAACTAATGTTCCTGGTCTAAGGATAACTGCGACTCTTAAGTAATGAAAGCTTCTATCAAGGATAACTAAGGTTCTCATAGAGTTACCTAAGTTTCTAAATAGAATGATTACTTGGTTTCTTAATTATAGATAGCCACATTTCCAATTGTAAGGATTCTTTAGGACTTATAGAATAACCTTAGTTACCACTAAGATAGATTACTTGATTTCTAATTTGGGGAAGCTAAAGATTCTAATCCAACGATATTAAGGACTCTTAAATAGCCAAAGCTTCCAACAAGAATGAGATATAGTTCATGTGGAATGACTAAAGTTCCTAAGTAATAAGATTACTTGGTTTAATGTTTTAGGATAGCTAAAGTTCCAAATCATAGGAGTCTTATAAACTTATCGAATGAAATTAGCATCTAAGAAGGTAAATTGCTTGATTTCACAATTGAGGAAACAAAAGTTGCGATTTTGAGGTTAATTAAATTTCCTCAATTGCCAAAGCTTCCATTAAGACTAGCTAAGGTTGATGTGGAACGATTCAAGTTTCAAAGTAGGAGAATTACTAGGTTTTGTGATTGAGAATTGCTGATGTCCTTAACCCATGGAATCTTCGAAACCTGTGGAATGACCATTGTTCCTAATAGGATAGATTACAAGATTTAACCCTTAAGGACAATCGATGTTCTTGATTGATGAATAGCTAAAACTCTTGAAAAGCTAGTGCTTCTATAAGAATAGGTAAGATTTATGTCGAATAACTTAAGCTCCTAATCAAAAAGATTTCGTAGTACTATGATTGAGAATAGCCAAGGTCCTTAAACTTAGTATTTGCAGAAACTTGCGAAACAACCTTAGTTTAAAAAGTGATGCATTACTTGATTCCACGAATGAGGATCGCCAAAGCTCTCCCTATTACCATCGCTAAGACAACTAAATAGCTAAAGCTTCTATCAAAACTAATTAGGGATCTTACGGATTAACTTATGTTCCCAAAGTTAAGGATTCCTTGGATTTACAATTGAGGAAAGCCAAAGTTCTTACCCCTATGATGAATGAGATGTGGAATTAAACAAAGCTTCCATTAAGAATAGCTATGGTTTGTTTGGAATAACTCAAGTTCATAATTAAAAGGGTTATTTTGTGCAGAGGTTGGCGATCTACGTTCATGGAATGAAGTAATAAATCTTTTTTGAAACGAAGGTTGTTCTGTAAGTTCCTAACAATACTAAGTTTAGGGACCTTGGCTATTCTCAATTGTGGTACCATGTAATCTTTTTGTTTAGGAATTGATGTTATTCGACATGAATTGTAAGGAGCCAATAGGGAGCCTAGTAGTATTGTTTAAAATTTCCATATCACATGTGCACCTGTGATAAGAAAACCGTCTTGCAAGTGAGAGATTGCAAGACTCTAAATAATTAATCACTAAGGTTTTAGATTTTAATTCATTAACTCACAGTACAATATACATAACTATGCATATCTAATATTTCACAGTTCCTCAAAACCATAAAGAATCGATATCCCCTACCAAAATAGTGAAATAAGATAGATAATTCCAAAAAATTCTAAACTAACTAAAATACTAAACTTAATTGAGATATTAGTTGTTTGCCGGAGTATTCCAAATTAACTACGCAAGCTTTTTATCATACTTATTCAATGGTAGCACTCCATACTCAATTCCTATCCTTGTCCTAACCATTGATCAAACTATAAGGAAAAGAATTGTTGGGATATAAGTTTATGCTTAGTGAGATAATCCCCTCATCAATACCGTATAACAATTTTATTTAATGCACAAACATATGAATACATAAATAATCAGAATACCAATCAATACATGCAATAACCTAAGAACTACATGCGACTCAGAATTACACCCTCTATATTCGGGGTTAGAGATGATTAACCGATATAGACCACAACCAGGTCTTAGCACCTGGGTTTTTATACCAATTGCATTATTGTGCTTAAGTCAAAATAAAGTCACATATGTATATATGTATATAACATATACCACTTTTATACGAAAAGTACTCTGTCTCTTTTTACAACTTGTACTTTAAGCCAAAATTTCCAGGTCTAGCAATGTGGTGATCTCTATAATCTATAATCATACCCCTTAAGTAGAAGCCACAAGACATGGCCTTTCGTTATCCGTTAGCATCTTCTTGGCATCTAATAAACCTGTTAGCTCAAGACAGAGACTCAATAATATAATGATGGTGTAGCTAATGCCCAATCCTATAGGAGGCCCTGTAAACCCTAGGAAAAACAGTAGTTAACCTTAACTCAAGTCCGAGTGTTCTAAACTGTACAATAAGTCGATAAGGCTAGTAATAATAAAAGAATATGAAGTTTAATAAATCAAATATGACACCGATAACAAAACCTTAGAATTGATCGAAACCCAAAATCGCTTACCAAAACCCTAAAACTAGTTTATGCATCATTAATTGAAATTGAACCCAAAATTTCTCGAAACCTTAAAATCATAAACATAAACCTATAAAATAGTTAAATATTACACAATAACGATAAAATTATAGTCGAATGTAAATTTCGACTAAATCGCCTATTTGTATGAAATTGTAATGAAATTGCCTTAATAACTTATAAAAATTATAATTGTAATGGGTACTAGTTAAATTGATAAAATTTCACAGAATTTTGAAAACTAATCTACGAAGAGATTTGCTATAATTTATATAATTCGAAAAATTACACATATTTGTTAATAACTTTCATTTTCCTTCTCTTCCATTTCCAATTTATCTCATTTTTCTTCCTCATTTCCAAATCAATCCTTCTCCTGTGCAAAACATGAACAAAAGTCAGCAAATTAAGACAAAAAAAAAAAAAAAAATCAGCAGCCACGTGATGTTATTTTTTTGTCTTATTTACATTAATGAAAAGCTAACTTAGCTTACATTTTAAGCTAATAACTCACCTAAGCAAGAGCAACATATAAATATGGAAAAAGAAAAAAAAATCTGCACACACGTACACACAAAATCTACAAACCGTGAAGAAAAAGAAAGAAAAAAAAAAGAAAGAAAAGAGAGAAAGAAGGAAGAAAAAGAAGAAGGAAAAGAAGAAAAAAATAAAAATTATAAGGTAAGTGATTTATTTTAGAAAGTATAGATGTATATTATAGTATATACGTATATTAGAGATATACATGTAGAAATATAGTATTTGTATGGTATTTTATGGTATTTTTACATATAATACAAATAGTATTGTTTATGTACATGAATACCCAAATTTAATTATATGTGTAAATATAAGATTAGGTTGTGTATACATGTATGTACATAAGTATATACTATGTATTATGTATTTGTTTTTTTTTTAATACAAAACTATAATATACATATATATGTATGTACCGTAACTTTATATATATATATATGGGTATACATATATGATTATATATATATGTGTG
>JAMXBB010000011.1:42501814-42520391 GCA_024138015.1 Lumnitzera littorea
TTATCAGTTTTATATGATTTCACAAAATTATTGATAATTTTATTGATTTATGGCTTTTCAAGCATTAAGATAATTTTATAGAGTTTTAAAAATTTTTATGATTTGATATTTACGGTTTCTATTAAGTTTAGGTTTACATTTTTTTTAAAGTACACATATGTGGGGATTGGGGTTTTCTCGCATGATAAGGGTTTCCAAATTGTATCATTAGGTCTTTCAAGTTCCTTTTAAGTTCCAAGTTCAAAATTTTAGTCGGTTTTCATTTTATGTAGTTTTGTCGACTTAGAGAAATGTCTACAACACTCGAGTCCGATACTATGTTTAGAAGGTTAAATTTACAGAGTCTACAGGTGGCAATCAGTATAGTATGATGCAATTATGAGAAATGTATTATTCATTGAATTTCTTAATCAAAAAGTACTTAATTCGGTTTTCATGGGGATCAAACAATTTGATTCCATACAACTATACATAGATATCATCACAAACAATTCCCATTCTTATCTGCTTAACAAGTCATAGCATTCAATCGTAATATGACATACATGCATTTCCCATATCTTATAAGCAACTAAGTATCTTATATAAGTTTAAGTGCATCTACTTTACAAGTAAAATTAAGTATGGAGTTATCAAGAATCACTCAGTCAGCCAAACGGATTAGTCATAGTAATCTGGAGGTAAGTCGTCTCCAAAAGCCGGTTCCCCTGGACATTGCAAAAATGATACTATAAGGATTTAAAATAGACAATAGAAAACTAAGCTTTAACACTTGAAGTTATACTTTTAATTAGGTTTCGTATTTTTCTTAGTTTTACTTAAAAGTTCAATCACGTATAATTTTCTCGTTTTAAATTCAATTTTTATGATCTTATAGTCAATCTTCATCGTTTTCGAGTATACCTTAACATGGTGAGGTTATAATTTCAAGATGATGTACACAAATCTTTCTATAAGTCAAAATAGTAGTGATCCTCATGATTTGGTTTACTTTTAGGCTTTGTTTAATTATTAGGCTTTTTTATATCTTAAGAAATCTTTTGGGCCTAGTATTAGGATTTCATTCTAAGCTTAAAATACCTCTTAAGGTCAGATTTCTAACTTTAATTTACACTCATAGGGCTAACAACAACTTCTTGGGCTTTTATATAGGCTTAAATTGTCAAATGGACTTGTTTTTTTTATCCAAATCAAGGATAGTCACTTTGTTGGGCTTAAGGGGGGTGTTATGTAGGTTTCTTAAAGGTCTTAAAACAACTTCTATAGGTAGGTTAAGTTGCCGGTCAGAAAATAAATGTAAGCCTAACTTGGAGTTTGAGGCTCATTTTGAAAGTTTTAGGCTCAGTTTTGAGTTTTAAGCTTTATACACTTATCGTATTTTTCTTGGTTGGTCTTTTCACTTTGTTTTCTAAGTTTTATCATATTTTTAACTGGCTTTTCTTATGGTTCTAGATCTGGCCGTGGTGAATGTAAGGGGCACTCACTTGATTTTTCAACTTGTTTTATCATTTCCTTAAGTTTAAGGGTTAGATCATGAACCTATGCTACTTATATTCCAATCTTGACTTAACTTCTTTTTTATGAGATGATTATTTAGCTTGTACTCTACATAAAAATAATAGATCTTATACTTATCACAACTTCTATGTCATAGTTAATATCTTACAAAGTTGGTTTCCTCATAAAAGCTTCATGTAATGGATTTTCCTTTGCTAAGGCTAGATTTGAGCATGTTTAACTTAATAGAAGTGAGAATAACTTCCAAATGACCTACATATACTTCACGTCCAACATGATGTCCCTTCTTTCATGTACACATTTCATGATTTTCTCAACTTAAAATCTTCCATTCTAAGTGTTAAACATGTATCCTTACATAAAATCATCTTAGCATGCTCATACTTCAACTTTCATGCAAGGGGTTCATAAGTATACTTCTTAAGGTGTTCTAGCTATTTTTATCATCTTATGATCATACTAATATCTTCATGAAAACATAGTCTTCTAACATTGCATACTAGGTTACTTAAACAAGGAAACAACTTATTTGTCCTAAAGTGTAAACAAGGTAGTTGTACACTATGTATCCTCTTATGCTCCTTATTTTTCCTTCCTCTTCTTGTAAGCTCTTTTGGAAACTTGAGTCTTGATCTTTAGAGTAGAGTTTTGAGGATATTCTAAAGTTCATAAAAGTGGCTTTTGAAGTTGACAAATAGAGGGTAACAAAATGAAGTTTTGAGCCATGAGTGGGGGAGAAAAAGGTAGTGGCAATGTTTGATTCTATGGGGTTAGACTTCTTCTTTTGGTTTGTGTTTAAAGTGAGAGAAAAGGAAGTGAAAATGAAAGTAAAAAGTGAAAGAATGTGGCCAGTTTTGATAGGGAATGAAGTGTGTTCAGGAAGCTTCAATTGATTGTCTTTTAACATATACAAATGCCAACTTTTGACAAGACTAGATAATATAAGCATTAAGGGGTGAATAGTAGATGTGTAAGACAATTGAGTGATTGAAAGTTGACAAGACATGGCCACCCTTAAGCTCTCTTCCCAACTGGCCATAAGGTGTCCTTTTTGGGCATTGTGTTGTCTTGTCACTTGTTTGAAAATTGAATTGATAAAATAATGTGATAATTTGTCCTTATACAATATAAGTTATGGTATGATAAGGAAATAGTCTTATCACTAACTTTTGATAAGTTATGAGGTAATAGTTGATTCTAACTCTTAATTAATAAGTTATTTAATGTGATTGATACAAAGAGAAGGAGCTTTGGCGATCCTCGTTTGTGGAATAAAGTGATACTCCATATGTTCCTAAGAATCCTTATTTTAGGGACCTTTGCTATTTTCCATCATTGAACCACGTAATCATTCTGTTTACAAATGTAACTTATTTGACATGAATCTTAGCTATTCTTGATAGAAGCACTAGCTTTTCAAGAATATTAATTATCCATTGTTTAGGAGCATCGGTTGTCCTCCATGCTTGATTCAAGTAATCTATCCTTCTAGGAGCTATGGTTATTCTACAAGTTTCGAAGATTCCATCAGTCAGGGGACATTGGCGATTCTCGAATGCGAAACTTTGTAATCGTTCCATTTTGAAACTAAAATAATTCCACATGGACCTTAGCTAATCTTGATGGAATCTTTGGTAATTTAGGAGTTTCAATTATCCTCGAAATCATGACTTTCATTTCCCCATTCGTATAATCAAGTAATCTATCTTCTTAGGAACTAATGTGTTCTGACAATATCTAGACATTCCTAAGATTCAGATCCTTGGACATCTTGAATCATAAGACCAAGTGATCCTGCTATTCGAGAACTTTAGTCATTCCACATGAACCATATCTCATTCTTGTTCGATGCTTTGGCTATTTGGGAGACTTTAATATCATTGGATTAGAATCTTTGATTTCCTCAAATCAAAAATCAAGTAATTGATCTAACCGATAACCAAGGTTATTTTATAAGTTCCCAAAGATCTTTTCACTTAGAACTATGGCTATTCTTAAATGTGAAACCAAGTAATCCTTCTGTTTAGAAACTGAGGCAACTCTACAAGAACCTTAGTTATCCTTAAAAGAAGCTATTGCTATTTAGGAGTCTTAGTTATCATCGAACCATGAACTTTGGTTTTCTTCAATCTTGAAATCTAGAGATTCATCTTGTTAGGAAATAAGGTTGTTCCAACTATTCCTAACAATCCTTTGATTGGGCAACTTGGCTATTTACAAGAGTGCAACTAAATAATCTTACTATTTAAGAACTTTGGCTTAGTTATTCCTAAACAATCATTTGAAAAAACTTAAGTTATTCCAAATGAACTACGACTATTCTTGATGGAAGCTTTTTCTAATTCGAAGTCTTAGTAATCATTGGAGTAGGAACTTTGGCTTTCCTCGATCGCGAAAGTAAGCGATCTACTTATTTGCGAGCATAAGTTATTTTGCAAGATCCTTAAGTAGATTTGGTAGTAGTTATTAGGTTTATCATAAGGGAAAAGGAAGAGAAAATTAAAAGCTAAAAAGGAAATGAAATGGTAAAGAGGATTACGATTTGGGTAGAAAAGAAAAGGGAAATTTGTTGTGAGGAAATGATGTCTAGAAGGGGTGGAGTGGATGGCCAAAAAGGGATAAGATTGAAAAAAAAAAACCTGTGAAAAATGAAAAGAATTCCATGAGAAATGCAAGAGAGTTTTAGGTGAAAAAGACACATGTTGACTTTAGTCAACACTTTGACTTGGTCAACTTTCCAAGATTACATGTAATTAGTATACATAATAATAGAATCGCAGATAATTAGGGGAAACATTAAGGGAATGAAAGGAAATATGGATTAAATGAAATAATTGGTAAAAATAATTATTGGAATTTTTCTCTAAGTATTTCTATCCTATAGATCATATTTAGCATAATATAATTATCTTGAACAATACAATTTATAATGTTAACATTAACTATATATAGCCTAAATATTAACTAATCACTTAAACTTACATATTACTAGCTTATTTATATACTTATAAGATTAATATTACTTATAAAATAATATTCTAGTTTCTTATAAATTAATTTAATACATGTATATTCATATGCATTTAAGAGTTATCTTTAATCATTACTTAGCAATTCTACATGAGTTAGCATATCGTTAAATAATTATTCTTGATTAGGGTTTTATCACCTTCGTAGCAATTTAGTGTATGTATAAGCTTAAAGTTTTGGTTTTAGGGTTTTGATTAGATTTGGGTTTGATTTCTCATATGAATATGCGAATAAAAGATTGGGTTTTCATATGTAATTAAGGTTTTTTTAGATTCTAGGTCAATCTTTTATAGTTACATATATTCAAGGCTTAAGGTTTTTGTATGTGATTAAAGTTTCGATTAATAAGTTAAGGTTTTTCACATTCATTTTAAGTTTCACATTTAAAATTTTAATCAATTTTAAACTTCGTGGCTTTATTAACTTAAGAAAATCATCTACAGAATGTGAGTTTGATTCTATAATTAAAAGGTTAGATTTGCAAGGTTTATATGCCCAATTAGAGGATTAACAAAAACAAAAGTTCTTAGTTTGAGGATAACTAAGACTCCTAAATAGCAATAGCTTCTTTTAAGGATAACTAAGGTTTTCGTAGAGTTACCTTAGTTTCTAAATAGGAGGATTACTTGGTTTCATGATTAAGAATAGCCGTAGTTCCAAATCAAAGGATCCTTATGAACTTACAAAATAACCTTGGTTACCTATAAGATGGATTACTTGATCTCTTTCATTAAGAATTCAAAGATTCTAATCCAACGATATTAAAGTCTCTTAAATAGCCAAAGCGTCAAATAAGAATGAGATATTGTTCATGTAGAATGACTAAAGTTCCTGAATCACAAGATCACTTAGTTTTACGATTTAAGATGTCTAAGGATTTGAATCTTAGAAGTGTTGGGAGATTACATGATTCCATGATTGAAAATAGAAAAGGTCCCTAAAATAAGGATTCTCAGGAACATACAAAATAACCTTAGTTCCGAAAATGGAGAATCACTTTATTCCACAAACAAGGATCGCTAAAGATCCTTCTCTTTGCATCACTAAGACTCCTAAAGAACTAAAGCTTCTACCAAGACTACCTAGGGATCTTATGGAATAACTTATGCTCACAAACTAGAGGATCACTTGGATTTGCGATTAAGGAAAGCCAAAGTTCCTACTCCAACGATTACCAAGACTTTGAATTAGAAGAAGCTTCCATCAAGAATAGCCGTGGTTCATTTGGAATAACTTATGTTCTCAGATAGTAGGATTATTTAGTTGTACGATTGTGAATAGCTAAGTTACCTAATCAAAGGATTGTCAAGAACTAATGGAATAACCTTATTTCCCAATAAGATGGATCTCTAGATTTCACGATTGAAGAAAACCAAAGTTGTTGGTTTGAGGATAATTGAGACTCCTAAATAGCAATACCTTCTTTTAAGGATAACTAAGGTTCTCATGGAGCTGCCTTAATTTCTAAACAGAAGGATTACTTTGTTTCATGGTTAAGAATAGCCATAATTGCAAATCAAAGGATCATTAGGAACATAGAAAATGACCTTAGTTACCAATAAGATGGATTACTTGATTTCTAATGTGAGGAAATAAAATATTCTAATCTAATGATATAAAAGTGCCCTAAATAGCCAAACATCAAACGAGAATGAGATATGGTTCATATGGAAGGGCTAAAGTTCTTGAATTGTAGGATCACTTGGTTTTACGATTTAAGATTCCAAGGATCCGAATCTTAGGAATGTTAGGATATTGCAGAAACACATTAGTTCCTAAGAAGATAAATTACTTGATTATACGAATGAAAAAACAAAAGTCGCGATTTTGAGGATAATCAAAACTCCTAAATTGACAAAGATTCCATCAAGATTAGTTATGGTTCATGTATAATGTTTTAAGTTTGAAAATGGAATGATTGCAAGGTTTTGCGTTCAAGAATTGCCAATGTCTCGTAACTGATAGAATCTTTGAAACTTGTGCAATAACCGTAACTCCTAATAAGATAGATTACTTGAATCAAGTGTGGGGGACAACCAATGTTCCTAAACTATGGATAATTAATAGTCTTGAAGAGTTGGTGCTTCTATCAAAAATAGCTTGGATTCATATCGAATAAGCTAAGTTCATAAACAGAGTGATTATACGGTTCCACAATTGAAAATAGCAAAGGTCCCTAAAATAAGGATTCTCAAGAACATATGGAATAAACTTAGTTCCGAAAATGCAGTATCACTATATTCCACAAACGAAGATTGCCAAAGCTCCTTCTCATCACTAAGACTCCTAAACAACTAAAGCTTCTACTAAGACTACCTAGGGATCTTGTGGAATAACTTATGCTCACAAACTAGAGGATCACTTGGATTCGCGATTAAGGAAAGCCAAAGTTCCTACTCCAACGATTACTAAGACTTTGAATTAGAAGAAGCTTTCATTGAGAATAGTTATGGTTCATTTGGAATAACTTAAGTTCTTAAATAGTAAGATTATTTAGTTGTACGATTGTGAATAGCTAGGTTACCCAATTAAAGGATTTTCAAGAACTAGTGGAGCAACCTTATTTCCTAACGAGATGGATCTCCAAATTTTACGATTGAAGAAAACCAAAGTTGTTGGTTTAAGGATAACTAAGACTCCAAAATAGCGACACTTTTTTTTAGGGATAACAATGATTCTCATAGAGTTACCTTAGTTTCTAAACAAAAGGATTACTTGGTTTCATGGTTAAGAATAGCCATTATTCCAAATAAAAGGATCCTTCGAAACATACAAAATAACCTTGGTTACATTTAAGATGGATTACTTGATTTTTGATTTGAGGAAATCAAAGATTCTAATCCAAAAATATTAAATTCTCCTAAATATTCAAAGCGTCAATTAAGAATGAGATATGGTTCATGTGAAATGAGTAAAGTTCCCAAATTGCAAGATCACTTGCTTTTACGATTCAAGATGTCCAAGGATAAAAATCTTAGGAATGTCAGGATATTACCGAAACACATTAAGTCCAAAGAAGATAGATTACTTGATTATACAAATGAGGAAACGAAAGTCGTAATTTTAAGGATAATCAAAACTCCTAAATTGCCAAAGATTCCATCAAGATTAGCTATGATTCATGTAGAATGATTTAGGTTTGAAAATGGAACGATTGCAAGGTTTCGCATTTAGGAATTGCCAATGTCCCCTAATCAGTGGAATCTTTGAAACTTGTGCAATAACTGTAGCTCTTAATAGGATAGATTACTTGAATCAAGCGTAGTGGACAACCGATGTTCTTAAACTATAGATAATTAATACTCCTGAAGAGTTGGTGCATCTATCAAGAATAGCCCGAATTCATGTTGAATAAGCTAAGTTCGTAAACATAATGATTACATGATTCCACAATTGAAAATAACAAAGGTCCCTAAAATAAGGATTCTTAGTAACATATGAAATAACCTTAGTTCTGAAAATGGAGTATCACTCTATTCCAGCAATGGGGATTTCCAAAGCTCCTTCTCTTTGCATTACTAAAACTCTTAAAGAACTAAAGCTTCTACCAAGACTACTTAAGGATCTTGTGGAATAATTTATGCTCACAAATAAAAGGATCACTTGGATTCACCATTGAGGAAATCAAAAAGCTCCTACTCCAACAATAACTAAGACTCTAAATTAGAAAAAGCCTCCATTAAGAATAGCCAAGGTTCTTTTGGAATAACTTAAGTTCTTAAATAGTAGGATTATTTAGTTGCAGGATTGTGAATAACTAGGTTACCCAATCAAAGGATTTTCAAAAACTGGTGGAATAACCTTATTTTACAATGAAATGGATCTCTAGATTTCATGATTGAAGAAAACCAAAGTTCTTGGTCTGAGGATAACTGATACTTGTAAACAATGATAGCTTCTTTTAGGGATAACAAACGTTCTCGTAGAGCTACCTTAGTTTCTAAATAGAAGGATTACTTAGTTTCACGGCTAAGAATAGCCATAGTTCCAAATCAAAGGATCCTTAAGAACTTAGAAAATAACCTTGGTTACTGGTAAGATAGATTACTCGATTTCTAATGTGAAGAAAACAAAGATTCTAATCCAATGATATTAAAGTCTCTTAAATAGCCAAAGCGTCAAACAAGAATGAGATATGGTTCGTATGGAATGACTAAAGTTCCTAAATTGCAGGATCACTTGGTTTTACGATTCAAGATATCTAAGGATCCGAATCATTAGGAATGTTAGGAAATTGTCGAAACACATTTGTTCCTAAGAAGATAAATTACTTGATTATACGAATAAGGAAACGAAAGTTGCGATTTTAAGGATACTTGAAACTCCCAAATTGCCAAAGCTTCCATCAAGACTAGCTAAGGTTCATGTAGGGTAATTTAAGTTTTAGAATGGAACAATTACAAGATTTCATGTTCGAGAATTTCCAATGTCCCGTAACCAATGGAATTATCGAAACTTGTGCAATAACCGTAGCTCCTAATAGGATAGATTACACGAATCAAGCATGGAGGACAACTGATGTTCCCAAACTATGGATAATTGATACTCCTGAAAAGCAAGTGCTTCTATCAACAATAGCTAAGATTCATGTCAAATAAGTTAAGTTTGTAAATGAAATGATTACATTGTTCTACGATTGAAAATAGCAAAGGTCCCTATAATAAGGATACTCAAGAACATACGAAACGACCTTAGTTTTGAAAATGGAGTATCACTCTATTCCACAAATAAGGATCGCCAAAGCTCCTTCTCTTTGCATCACTAAGACTCCTAAACAACTAAAGCTTCTACCAAGACTACATAGGGATCTTACAAAATTACGTATGCTCACAAATAAGAGGATCACTTGGTTTCGAGATTAAGGAAATCAAAAGTTCCTACTCTAACAACAACTAAGACTCTGAATCAGAAAAAGCCTCTATCAAGAATAGCCATGGTTCATTTAGAATAACTTAAGTTTTTAAATAGTAGGATTATTTAGTTGCACGATTGTGAATAGCTAGGTTACCCAATCAAAGGAATGTCAGGAACTGGTGGAAAAAACCTTATTTCTCAACAAGATGGATCTCCAGATTTCACGATTGAAGAAAACCAAAGTTCTTCATCTGAGGATAACTGAGACTCCTAAAAAGCGACAACTTCTTTTAGGGATAACTAAGGTTCTTGTGGAGTTGCGTTAGTTTCCAAATAGTAGGATTACTTGGTTTCACGGTTAAGAATAACCATAGTTGCAGATCAAAGGATCCTTAGGAACATCCAAAATAACCTTGGTTACCAGTAAGATAGATTACTTGATTTTTGATTTGACGAAATCAAAGATTCTAATCCAATGATATTAATGTCTCCTAAATAGCCAAAGCATCAAACAAGAATGAGATATGCTTCATGTGGAATGATTAAAGTTCCCGAATAGCAGCATCACTTGGTTTCATGATTCAAAATGTCCAAGGATTTGAATCTTAGGAATGTCGGGAAATTGTCGAACCACATTAGTTCCTAAGAAGATAGATTACTTAATTATACGAATGAGGAAATGAAAATTGCGATTTTGAGGATAATTGAAACTCCTAAATTACCAAAGCTTCCATCAGGATGAGCTAAGGTTCATGTAGAGTGTTTTAAGTTTCAAGATGGAACGATTACAATGTTTCATGTTCAAGAATTGCCAATGTCTCCTAATCAATGGAATCCTCAAAACTTGTGCAATAACCGTAGCTCTTAATAGGATTGATTACTTAAATCAAGCATATCAATTGTAGAGGACAACTAACGTTCCTAAACTATGGATAATTAATACTCCTGAAATGTAAGTGCTTTTATTAACAATAGCTAGGATTCATGTCAAAGAAGTTAAGTTTGTAAATAGAATTATTACATGGTTCCACTATTGAAAATAGCAAACGTCCTTAAAATAAGGATTCTTAGGAACATATGGAATAACCTTAGTTCCCAAAATGGAGTATCAATCTATTCGACAAACGAGGATCGCCAAAGCTCCTTCTCATCAGATCATTAAGACTCTTAAACAACTAAAGCTTCTACTAAGACTGCTTAGGGATCTTATGGAATAACATATGCTCACAAACAGTAAGATCACTTAGATTTGCGATTGAAGAAAGCCAAAGATCTTACTCTAATGATAAATAAGACTTCAAATTAGAAAAAGCCTCCATCAAGAATTGCTGTGGTTCATTTGGAAAAACTTAAGTTCTTAAATAGTAGGATTATTTAGTTGTATGATTGTGAATAGCCAGGTTGCCTAATCAAAGGATTGTCAAGAACTGGTGGAAAAAACCTTATTTCCCAACAAGATGGAACTCCATATTTCACGATTGAAGAAAACCAAAGTTCTTAGTCTGAGGATAATTGATACTCGTAAACAACGATAGCTTCTTTTAAGGATAACAAAGGTTCTTGTGGAGCTGCCTTAGTTCCTAAACAAAAGGATTACTTTGTTTCACGGTTAAGAATAGCCATAGTTCCAAATCAAAAGATCCTTAGGAACTTAGAAAATAACCTTGGTTACCGGTAAGATAGATTACTCGATTTCTAATGTGAAGAAAACAAAGATTCTAATCTAGTGATATTAAAGCCTCTTAAATAGCCAAAGCGTTAAGCAAGAATGAGATATGGTTCATATGGAATGACTAAAGTTCCCAAATTGCACGATCACTTCGTTTCACAATTCAAGATATCCAAGGATCCGAATCTGTAGGAATGTCAGGAAATTGTCGAACACATTTTTTCCTAAGAAGATAAATTATTTGATTACACAAATGAGGAATGAAAGTTGCAATTTTGAGGATACTTAAAACTCCCAAATAGCCAAAGCTTCCATCAAGACTAGCTAAGGTTCATGTAAAGTGATTTAAGTTTTAAAATGGAATGATTACAATATTTCACATTCGAGAATTTCCAATGTCCCATAACCAATGGAATTATCGAAACTTGTGCAATAACCATAATTCATAATAGGATAGATTACATGAATTAAGCATGGAGGACAACCGATGTTTCTAAACTATAGATAATTAATATGCATGAAAAGCTAGTGCTTCTATCAAGAATAGCTCGGATTCACGTTAATAAGTTAAGTTTATAAAAAAAAATGATTACGTGGTTCCATAATTAAAAATAGCAAAGGTAGAAAATAAGGATTCTCAAGAACATACGGAACAACCTTAGTTTTGGAAATGGTGTATCACTTTATTCCACCAATGAAGATCATCAAAGCTTTTACTCTTTGCATCATTAAGACTCCTAAACAACTAAAGTTTCTACTAAGACTACTTAGGGATCTTGTGGAATAACTTATGCTTAGAGCTAGGAGGATCACTTGGATTCGCAATTGAGGAAAGCTAAAATTCCTGGTCCAACGATAACTAAGACTTTGAATTAGAAAAAGCCTCCATCAAGAATTGTCGTGGTTCATTTGGAATAACTTAAGTTCTTAAATAGTAGGATCATTTAGTTGTACGATTGTTAATAACTAGGTTGCTTAATCAAAGGATTGTGAGGAATTGGTAGAAAAAACAATATTTCCAAATAAGTTAGATCTCTAGATTTCCTTATCAAAGAAAACCAAAAAACTAAGGATCTCCAAGAGTTGCTTGACTTTCTAAATAGAAGTATTACTTGGTTTCATGATTAAGAATAGCCATAGTTCTAAATCAAAGGATCCCTAGGAACTCACAAAATAACCATGGTTACTAGTAAGATGGATTACCAAATTTCTGATTTGAGGAAAACAATAATTCTAATCTAATGATATTAAAGTCTTCTAAATAGCCAAAGCGTCAAACAAGAATAAGATATGGTTCATATGGAATGACTAAAGTTCTTAAATAATAGGATTACTTGGTTTCATGATTTAAGATACCGAAGGATCCGAATCTTAGGAATGTTAGGAAATTATCGAAACACATTAGTTCTTAAGAAGATAAATTACCTGATTATACGAATGAGGAAACAAAAGTCCAGATTTTGAGGATAATTGAAACTCCCAAATTGCCAAAGATTCCATCATGATTAGCTTTGGTTCATGTAGAATGATTTAAGTTTTAAAATGGAACGATTGCATGGTTTCATGTTCAAGAATTGCCAATGTCCCCTAACTAATGGAATCTTCAAAACTTGTGGAATAATCATAATTCCTAAAAGGATAGATTACTTGAATCATGCGTGGAGGACAACCGATGTTCTAAAACTTTGCATAATTAATACTCTTGAAAAGTTGGTGCTTTTATCAAGAATAACTCGGATTCATGTCAAATAAGTTAAGTTTGTAAACAAAATGATTTTGTGGTTCTACGATTAAAAATAGCAAAGATCCCTAAAATAAGGATTCTCAAAAACATATGGAACAACCTTAGTTTCAAAAATGGAGTATCACTCTATTTCACCAGCAAGGATCACCAAAGCTCCTTCTCTTTTCATTACTAAGACTCCTAAACAACTAAAGCTTCTACTAAGACTACTTAGAGATCTTGTAGAATAACTTATGCTCACAAATAGGAGGATCACATGCATTCACGATTGAGGAAAGCCAAAGTTCCTACTCCAGTGATAACTAAGACTCCGAATTAGAAAAAGCCTCCATTAGGAATAACCATGGTACATTTGGAATAACTTAAGTTCTTAAATAGCAGGATTATTTAGTTGGACAATTGTGAATAGCTAGGTTACTCAATCAAAGGATTGTAAGGTTTTGGTGGAATAACCTTATTTTCTAATAAGATGGATCTCCTGATTTAACGATTGAAGAAAAATAAAGTTCTTCGTTTGAGGATAACTAAGACTCTTAAATAGCGACACCTTTTTTTAGGGATAGCTAAGGTTCTCATAGAGCTACCTTAGTTTCTAAACAGAAGGATTACTTAGTTTCATGGTTAAGAATAGCCATTGTTCCAAATCAAAGGATCCTTCGGAACTTACAGAATAACCTTGGTTAAATGTAAGATGGATTACTTGATTTCTAACTTAAGGAAATCAAAGATTATAATCTAATGATATTAAAGTCTCCTAAATAGTCAAAGCGACAAACAAGAATAAGATATGGTTCATGTGGAATGACTAAAGTACCTAAATAGCAAGATCACCTGGTTTCATGATTCAAGATGTTTAAGGATTCAAATCTTAGGAGTGTTAGGAAATTGTCGAAACTGATTACTTGGTTATACAAATGAGGAAACCGAAGTCGCAATTTTAGGGATGATTGAAACTCTCAAATTGCCAAAGATTCCATCAAGATTAGCTAAGGTTCATGTAGAATGATTTAAGTTTCAAAATAGAGAAATTACAAGATTAGCTAACCTATAGAATCTTCGAAACTTATGGAATAATCTTAGCTCCTAAAAGGATAGATTACTTGAATGAAGCATGGAGGACAACTAATGTTCCTAACCTATGGATAATTAATACTACTGAAAAGCTAGTGCTTCTATGAAGATTAGCTAGGATTCATTTCAAATAAGTTAAGTTCTTAAATAGAATAATTATGTGGTTCTACGATTGAAAATTGCAAAGGTCACTAAAATAAGGATTCTTAAGAACATACGGAACAAACTTAGTTCCAAAAATGGAGTATCACTCGATTCCACAAACGTGGATCGCCAAAGCTTCTTCTCGTAGTATCATTAAGACTCCTAAACAACTAAAGCTTCTACTAAGACTACTTAAGGATCTTATGAAATAACTTCTACTCACAAATAGCAGCATTACTTAGATTTACAATTGAAGGAAGCTAAAGATCCTACTCCAACGATAACTAAGACTCTAAATTAAAAAAAGCCTCCATTAAGAATAACCATGGTATATTTGGAATAACTTAAGTTATTAAATAGTAGGATTATTTAGTTGCATGATTGTGACTATCTAGGTTACCTAATCAAAGGATTGTTAGGAACTGGTGGAACAACCTCATTTCTAAACAAGATGGATCTCTAGATTTCACGATTAATTAAAACCAATGTTCTTGGTCTAAGGATAACTGAGACTCCCAAACAGCGACAGCTTCTTTTAGGGATAATTAAGGTTCTCATAGAATTGCCTTAGTTTCTAAGTAGAAGGATTACTTGGTTTTATTATTGGAATAGCCATAGTTTTAAATCAAAGGGTCCTTAGGAACTTACAAAATAACCTTGGTAACTAGTAAGATAGATTACTTGATTTCTAATTTGAGGAAAGCAAAGATTCTATTCCAATGATATTAAAGTCTCTTAAATAGCCAAAGTGTCAAACAAGAATGATATATGGTTCATGTCAAATAACTAAAGTTCCTGAATAGTAGGATCACTTGGTTTCACGATTCAAGATGTCCAAGGATCTGAATCTTAGGAATGTGAGAGAATTGTCGAAACACATCAGTTCCTAAGAACATAGATTTCTTAATTATACAAATGGGGAAATAAAAGTTGCGATTTTGAGGATAATTGAAACTCCCAAATTGCTAAAGCTTCCATCAAGACTAGCTAAGGTTCAAGTATAGTGATTTAAGTTTAAAAATGGAATGATTACAAGGTTTCGCATTCAAGAATTGCCAATGTCCCTTAACTGATAGAATCTTCGAATCTTGTGGAATAACCGTAGCTCCTAAACTGAAGGATTACTTCAATTAAGCATGAAGAACAACCGATGATCCTAAACTATGGATAATTAATACTCCTAAAAAGCTAGTGCTTTTATCAAGAATAGCTAAGATTCATGTCGAATAAGTTAAGTTCCTAAACAAAATGATTACATGGTTCCATGATTTAAAGTAGCAAAGGTAGAAAATAAGGATTCTCAAGAACATACGAAATAACCTTAGTTTAAAAAATGGAGTATCACTCGATCACACAAATGAGGATCGCCAAAGCTCCTTCTCTTAGCATCACTAAGACTCCCAAAAACATAAAGATTATACTAAGACTACTTAAGGATCCAGTAGAATCACTTATGCTCACAAATAGGAGGATCACTTGGATTCATGATTGAGGAAAGCCAAAGTTCCTACTCCAACAATAACTAAGACTCCGAATTAGAAAAAGCTTCCATTAAGAATAGTCAGGTTCATTTAGAATAACATAAGTTCCTAAATAGTAAGATTATTTAGTTGCACGATTGTGATTAGCTAAGGTTCCTAATCAAGGGATTGCTAAGGAACTAGTGGAACAACCTTATTTCCTAATAGGATGGATCTCCAAATTTCACGATTAAAGAAAACCAAAGTTCTTGGTCTGAGAATAACTGAGACTCCTAAACAGTGATAGCTTCTTTTAAGGATAACTAATGTTCTCGTGGCATTGCCTTAGTTTCTAAATAGAAGGATTACTTGGTCTCACGTTTAAGAATAGCCATAGTTACAAATCTATCGATCCTTGGGAACTTACAAAATAACCTTAGCTACCAATAAGATGGATTACATGATTTCTTATTTAAGGAAACGAAAGATTCTTATCCAACGAAATTAAAGTCTCCTAAATAGCCAAAGCATCAAATAAGAATGAGATATGGTTCACGTGGAATGACTAAAGTTCCAGAATAACAAGATTATTTGGTATCACAATGGAAGATATCCAAGGATTTGAATCTTATGAATGTCAGGAAATTATCAAAAAACATTATTTTCAAGGAAGACCGATTACTTGATTATATGAATAAGGAAAGGAAAGCTACGATTTTCAGGATAATTAAAACTCCCAAATTGCTAAAGCATCCACCATGATTAGCTAAGGTTCATGTTGTCATGACCCTAAAGGGGGCTTAGTAAGATTGCCTAAAATTATCATATCATGTGTGTACTCATGATTTGAAAATCATCTTGCAAGTCAGAGATTGCAAGATTCTAAACAATTAGTCACTGAAGCTTTTATTTATTTATTTAATTAGCTTACAACTACATATATGTGACTAAAAATATCCGATAAGCCACAGTCCAACAGAACCGCAGAGAATCGGTATCCCCTACCAAACAATAAGATTAGGTAGCAAAGTTCTAAAAATCAAACTTACTAAAGTCACAAAATTTAGATGTAGTATATAATAATTCAAATGAACCATATAGTCTATCCTTAGAGTCTAACTTCTATGCATATCAATGTTGGCACTTAACCCTCAGTTCTTAACCCATGCCCGATCATCTAGTAACCTATAAGAGAAAACTATTGGGGAGTAAGCTACGAGAGCTTAGTAAGTTATCCCTCCTACTATACCAGCAAACAAGTTATCAAACATATGAATGCATGAACAAGCAGTATGCCAAACAAGATATATGCAGTTGATTGGTACTGCATATAACATCAGATTTAATGCCCTCCGAAGTAAGGGTTGGAGATATATCGGTACCAATCACAACCGAGCTTTAGCACCTAGGTTTTTACCCTCATATCATTATATAGGAATTCCCTGTTTCATAGAACAGGTTTCTACTTCCATTAGTCAATAGTATACAAATATCCAGGTCTAGCGGTGAATGGGCTCACGTAGTCCACGCTTACACCCTTCAACGGTGGTCTCTAGACGCGACCCCTAGCCATCTATGGTTAGCGTCTCCGGCGCCAATAAAACCTGCGAGCCAAGAGTAGGGTCTTGTTGTACCAATGCTCCTGCACTGTACTAATCAAATCATGTGGGAATCCATCCCTCCAAGGCCCCTCATTACCAACCGCGTGAGGTGACAGCCAAAACATTATATGCAATGCTCGTATTCTATGCATGAACCATTTAATTTTTGTTGGGGTTGAATATGATTAAGTCAATTTATGAGGTGATCAAACAATATCAACAAATCAGTCAACTAATGCAACAATCAATTATATAATCACATTTAACAATATTTTGCACAGTAATCAATCAATATCAGTCGCATGCATAACTCGAATCCCCATGCATCAAGTTATTAATATTTAATTCATGTGCACTAACTACAAGCATAAAACAAGTATAGAGTCATCGGGAGTACTCACTTAGTCATAAATCATGTCAGAGATTGTATTAGTCTAAAGGTAAGTCGGTCTCGATCTCAAGATCACCTAACCTTAAGGAAATATGGAAAGTAATAAGTTTAGGGATTTAAAACCTAAACCAGCATGCTAAACCGTACTGTTTACTTAAATCAGTTATTGACTTACGTGAAATGATCGATTTGACCTTTTTATCGAATTGTATATAACTTTTTCGTTTTAGCTCAGATCATTATGAACTTATAGTCCATTTTGATCGTTTTTTAACGTATTTTCTCATAGCGAGGTTCATTTTAGATGTTGTGACTCACAATTTGGATTGTGATATAAAAATATCGCAAAATTTATTATTTTAGTTTAAAAATTATAAAATATTAATTGTGGCTTTTTCTTAATATATTTATGATTTAGTAATCATATGTTTGATATTTTTATTATTTTGAGCGTATTTTTTCTATTTTTGAGATTTTTACTTTATTATGATTATTATTATTATTATTGCCTTTATTATTTTTGTTATTTCTCATTCTCTTATTTATTATTTCTCTTATGTACTTCACGATTATACACATATGTATATTCATATACTTATATATACATTTTATAATTTATTTTATTGAAAAATCTTTAATTACGGTATCATATATATATATATATATATACATATACATATACACCTTACATATTTACGAATTTAGGAAATATATTATATATGCTAATACATATTCGGTATACTACTTATATATATATATATTATACGTATTACATATGTATATGTATTTATTGAAAATAAACATACTCTTATATACATATTCATGTATTCATGTATTTGTATTTATTTATATATGTCTTACATGTGTACACACCTATAAATACATACATATATATTCGGCATATATATACTTATATAGTATTTATCATAAAATATGTATACCATATATTATATATATATATATATATATTATGCCATATATTACAATACCTATACTCCATATTATATATATATATTTATATATCACATATTACTACTTATAGAAGTATACTAATATATATATATATACTATACGATTATATATGTATATATACTA
>JAMXBB010000011.1:42532064-42549361 GCA_024138015.1 Lumnitzera littorea
ACTTACTTAAGAAATGAATATAATCTATGACTCATTATCTTAATTTCTAATGGATCACTTAAGGATTCAAAGCATATAAGTATGCTTAAGGGTCATCTCTAACCCTTTACTAGTGAATTGGACAAAAGGATAAGCATTATATTATCAATTAGGGTTTTAGGGTATATCATGTTGGATTAGTGCACATGTGTCTTTAAGATAATCATTTTTAGGGTTTCTATCACTTTTGAATAAATATTTAGCATTTAGAAACATTTAGGGTAGAAAAATTCTTTACGTGATTGAGTAATTCTTTTAGGGTTTTCACTTTCATTAGCCTTGTCGACTCCTAAATAGTCTAACATAGTTGAGTCTATTACTAAGGCTAGGTTGAAAATTTTAGGGGTTCACAACCGTAGCTCCTAAATGGATAGATTACTTGAATCAAGTACAGAGGACAACTGTTACGACCCGAGGGGGCTAGTTGTAGCAGTCACCGTATACCATATAAAAGACTGTAGATTGAATTCCCTTACAATCGACAACTCTTTATGCAATACACAAGACTACGGCTACAGTTAACAACCAAGAGTTGCACAAGCATAAGTAATATCATTTCATGATAATAATAATAAGATAAAGAAATATAAAACATAATCTATTTATATATAAGAATTTACAGATAAGAAGTCTAAAGCATTTCTTAACTCAAATTAGTATCATTTGATTACATAATCGGATCTATAATCTAGATAAATTATCATGAGTACACTCTGATCACGTCTTGCTCCCACATCAACCCCTTGATGAACAACTAACCTGGGGCATGCGGTGGCCTACTTCATAAGCAACTCAACCTGCAAAAAAAGACTATAAGGGTATAAGCTAACGAGCTTAGTGACATAATCCCCTCAACCATACTACAATCAAGTTATACATTAATTAAATTCAATCATATGAATGTATGTCAATTAGTATGCCAAACTTATACATGCAGGTGACTAGGTACTGCATGTAACTCAGATTTAACGCCCTCCAAAGTCGGGGTTAAAGATACATCGGTACAGTTAGATCCGGGTATCATACTAAAACTTATCTCATAACGAAACTCCGCGTTTCGTATTTAAAATGTAATGGTATATCCATTATCAGTTTTATAAAAAACGAGTTCTACATTTGATTGTGAGTAAGTTCACGCAATCCTCACTCACCCCTAAACGGAGGCCTCTAAACTTGACTCTTAACCAGGCGGTTGGTCCCTCTAATGTTTAGTAATCCTGCAGGCTAAGGTAAAGTCATATCGTACGTATACATCGTACGGAATCTATAATAATCAATTAATCAACCTACGTATGGCCTCTCGCTACCTCCGTGTAATGTGACAACCAGAATTAGTTATGCAGTATATGATTATGTGTGTTTCAAGTTAACTTTTTCTAGTCGAGTAAAATTAGGTCTTATTATTTAGTGATCAATCATGGTCACAAGCAATCAGTTCCTAGTAAATCTACTATGCAACAATCAATACATTATTGTAATTTAAAGTAAATTCACCTTTAACAAACAATTATCATACACAAGCATAACCTAACCTCATACAACATTCAATTATTGATCATAATTTATATTCACTAATTATAAACACAAGCAAGTATAGAATCATTAAGAAAACTCACTCAGCCATAGTTGACTCAAGGGTTATAATAATCCAAGGGTAATTCAGGGTTAAGGTCAAGATCACCTGAGAATAAGAAATATAGAAAATCGTAAGTTTAGGAATTTAAAGCTAAACTAGTATCGTAATTTGTAATGTTTACTTCACTTAGTTACACGAAACTATCGATTCGAGCTTTTTATCGAATCGTATATAACTTTTTCGTTTTAGCTCGGATCGTTATGAACTTATAGTCCATTTTGATCGTTTTCGAGCGTATTTTCTCATAGCAAGGTTCATTTTGAACATTGTAACTCGCAATTCAAACTATGATATAAAAATATCACAAAATTTATTATTTTAATTTAAAAAGTTATAACATATTAATTTTAGCTTTTTCTTAATATATTTATGATTTAATAATTATTTAAATCATATAGTTGAAAATTTTATTATTTTAAGCTTATTTTATCTTAATTACTTATTTTTACCTATTTTTGAGATTTTAGACTTATTAAAATTATTATTATTATTACTTTTGTTTTTATTATTTATTATTTACTTGTATTTTATGATACACACATACACATATATATTTATTACTATATTTGATTAATTTTTCTAATTTACTTGATTAGTAACTATTTTTCCTAATTTATGGTACTTCTATATATATATATTTATTTATTTCTTACATATTTATGAACTTATTTTATTTCGTAAATATTATTGTATATTATATCCTATTTAACGTATAATATACTTATATACTATATGCTATACATATACTTACTATTATAACTGTACACATATTCATGCCACATAGATATATACATATATACATATATAACAGCTTACATGTGTACATGAATATATAAATACAAAACACATGTATATATATATATAATATACAAATACTTATACTTATATATACATACATAAGAAGATAAAGATTGTATATATATATATATATACATAAATAGTCATTTTCACATGTACTCATATATATATATATATATATATATCTATATTTAATTTGTGAAAATACTAAATACATACTATATGTACACTTATTTATATATACATCTATATATTTATTTATTTTACTTTATTTATTTTTTTATTTTTCGTGTTCATGTATATTATATCCAAATAGTAAGATTTCCAAATATCTACTATGTGTATTCTTATTTATACATACATATACTGTATATTCTACCTAATAGTATATATATATATATATATACATGTCTACCTACATATATTTATACATACATAAGAGATACATATGTATTTGTTTATCTACTTATGCGTACATACATGTATATGTAATGAAACATTTAGTTAAATACAACAAAATACTTAGTATATACATGCATATATCATATAATATACATATATATAAATAAAATAAATATACTCACCTAAATATTTTTAATTTTCTTCTTCTTTTCCTCCTCCTCCTCCTCCTTCTTCTTCTTATTTTTCTTCTTGTTCTTAGTTTTCCTTTTTGTTTTGCTTTCCTTTCTTTCTTCACTTTGTGTTTTTGGTTTTTTTTTTTTTTTTAATTGTTCACTTCCAAATTTTTTTCTCTTTTTGGGACATGAATTAGTAGAATGTTTTTAGGAAATTAAAATAAAAAAAAAATAAGGAAGTTTATCCTCATAATCTAAGCATTAATTAAGATAAGATATATACTTTATTAGTTTGTCCTTTCTCCCTTTAATTTGTGTGGACATTAAATTTACACACATGGGCTGCTACAATTGCAGCTGAAAATCTCGTGTGAAAAGGGAAAAAGAAATTGAAGAGGAAAAAGAAAAAGAAAAAGGAAGGGAAAAGAAAGAAATAGGAATTAATAAAAAAAAATATATGTAAATTTTTTAAACATAAAATAAAAATAATAATTATAAATTAATTTTAGAATTTTATGAAAATTTATCAATTTAATTGGTACCCGTTACAATTATAATTTTTACAAGTTTTTTTAACGTTTTCGTTAAAAGTTTTACGCGATTATGCGATTTAATCAATAATTGCAGTCGACTCCAATTATATCACTATTGAGTGATATTTATTTATTTTATAGGCTTAAAGTTATAGTTTTAGGGTTTTGATCAAGTTCGGGTTCAATTTCAATTAATTGTGTATAAATTGAATTTAAGGTTTTGATTAATTTTAGGGTTTTTATTATCGGTATTATATTCGATCTATTAAATTTCATAAACTTTTATTGTTACTAGCCTTATTGACTCATGACATAGTTTAGGATACTCGAACTTAAATTAGGGTTTAGACTATCGATCTTCTAAGGTTTACAACAACCAATGTTCCTAAACTATGGATAATTAATACTCTTGAAAAGCTAGTGGTTCTATCAAGAATAGTTAAGATTCATGTCGAATAAGTTAAGTACGTAAACAGAATGATTACATGGTTCCATGATTGAAAATAACAAAGGTCCCTAAAATAAGGATTCTCAGGAACATACGGAACAACCTTAGTTCTGAAAATAGAGTATCACTCTATTCTACAAATGAAGATCACTAAAGACTCCTAAATACCTAAAGCTTCTACTAAGACTACTTAGGGATCTTGTAGAATAACTTTTGCTCACAAACAGGAGGATCATTTGGATTCGCGATCGAGGAAAGCCAAAGTTCCTACTCCAATGATTACTATGTTAGCTTTTGGTTGTGCAATTTTCATGGTACTGAACTGGACAAAAAGTTTTGTCACATGTTTTTATTGTAAATTTGCTTGGTGACTGGATAAAAACTAGGTTGCTGGACTGGATAAAATGCCTAAATTTTGTCCCATCTGAATCACGATACAAAAATAAAATTCATTGGACAAAAATAAAAATATTTTGCATTTTCACAAATACTCTTTTCTATTATAATATTAAGTTAACAAATATTCTTTTATTAAATATTATAAAAAATTATTTATTTTATAATATAAATAATTAATTTTTTATATAAATTTTGTATCCAGTACTATGCAAACCAAACATGGTATAATAAACTTGTATCATCCAATCCTCTTTATCCTTGTCATGTTTAGTTCTCTTTGTCTTATCTTGTCCTATCCTGTCCTTACAACCAAACACTACTAAGACTTTGAATTAGAAAAAGCATCCATCAAGAATAGTTGTGGTTCATTTGAAATAACTTAGGTTATTAAAAGGTAGAATTATTTAGTTGCATGATTGTGAATAGCCAAGTTCCCCAATCAAAGGTTTACTAAGAACTGGTGGAACAACCTTATTTCCTAACTAGATGGATCTCCAGATTTCACGATTGAAGAAAGCCAAAGTTTTTGGTTTGAGGATAACCGAGACTCCTAGCTAGGGATAACTTCTTTTCAAGATAACTAAGGTTCTCGTGGAGTTACCTTAGTTTCTAAACAGAATGATTACTTGGTTTCACAATTAAGAATAGCCATAGTTCCAAATCAAAGGATCCTTAGGAACTTACAAAATAACCTTAGTTACCTATTAGATCGATTACTTGGTTTTTGATTTAAGGAAATCAAAGATTTTAATCCAATGATATTAAAGTCTCCCAAATAGCTAAAGTATCGAACAAGAATGAGATATGTTTCATGTAGAATGACTAAATTTCTCGAATAGCAGGATCACCTAGTATCACCATTCAAGATGTCCAAGGATCCAAATCTTAGGAATGTGAAGATATTGTTGAAGCACATTAGTTCCTAAGAAGATAGATTACTTGATTATATGAATGAGGAAGCAAAAGTCGCGATTTTAAGGATAATTGAAACTCCCAATTTGCCAAAGATTTCATCAAGATTAGCTAAGGTTCTTGTAGAATGATTTAAGTTTCAAAATGGAACGATTACAAGGTTTCGCGTTCAAGAATTGCTAATGTCCCCTAACTGATGGAATCTTCAAAACTTGTAGAATAACCATAGCTCCTAAAAGGATAAAGTATGGAGAACAACCGATGTTCCTAAACTATGAAGAATTAATACTCTAGAAAAACTAGTTGTAAATCCCACAAATTTAGCAATTTAGGTAACGAATTGATTTAAATATTTTAGGTAATTATCCTAACTCAACGAAGTCGATAAATTTAAAACTAATTAAAATTTTAATCCCAAACATAATACGAATGATAAAAACTCTAAAATTTTGCTTCAAACTTAAATCATGTACGAAAACCCTAAATCCTATATATGTGTAAATACCAAAAATTGAACTCGAACTTGATGAAAACCCTAAAACTATAACTTTAAGCTTATAAAATGAATAAATTTATCCTAATAGTAATAAAACCCTAAATAGAGATAATTATCGATCAATGCGCGTAATTGCATGGAATTGTTAACGAACATGTTGAGATAACTCTTAAATATTATAAATATAATAGGTAACAATCAAATTAATAAATTTTATAGAATTTCAATATTATTCCAAAATTAGTAAATTTATAATTTTTCTAATTTTTTTCCTTTTCCTTCTTTCCTCTTTCTTTTTCCTTTTCCTTTTCTTCTCTAATTTTTTTCCCTTTGCCACGTGAAGTTGCTAGATCTGTTTTGGAGGATATTTGCAAGTTATTTCCCCATGTGTTACTTATGTGTATAAAACAAAGACAATTAGATAGGCTCTTGGTTAAAGCATATCAACCTTATCTTGATTTCTTTTTCTTTTTCTTCACGTCATTTTCTCTCTTTTCCCCTGCATAGTTCACGTCTCTAGCAGCAAACATAATTTCCACTTTGGTTTCAAAGTCAAAACATAAAGATAAGACCATACACAATTCCTATTCCCAAACTATGAAGCATTTCCTCTTTCCTTGTCCAATTTTTTTTTTTTTTTTACTTCCAATACAACAATTAAAGCAAGAAGAAGAAGAAAAGCTTTAGGGATTACTAATTCAAGATACTTCAAGGAAGAATATTTAGTATGTATACTATGTTTATTTTGTATTAAATATTTTTTTATGTGTTCATTTACAGATTTAACATAAGGTTATGTCTCAGAAATATTTGTGGGATTTGTATTTCTTTATGTGTAAATATTCCTGTGTATAACTACTAAAGTATGTTCATATATATATATATATATACATATTATATTTAGTATGAAGTATAAAAGCCTAGATGTACATATATCCTTATATGTATTCACGTGTATACTATATGTATAATTAGGTTTGTATAATTTTCACTACATGTTATATGTATATTATGTCATTGAAAATTATATGTATATATTTATGTATTTATAAAGTACAAAAATATTAACCTAAGGTATACAATCAGTTTATATATATGTGTGTATACAATACTATTTATATTTTTTATTTTCAATAAATAGATATATATATGTAAATATGACCATATATGTACATATGTATAAAGCATAAGAATACAATTATATATATCGTATATATGTATACGTATAGCATATGTAGTGTATTTAGGACCATATGATGATATTACATAAGTATACACATACATATGAAATATGCATATTAATAGTATAGTATATATCATTTATGGGTATACTTAAATAATATATGTATAATATACCATAATAACAAAATAATAAATAAAGCAAGGTAATATGTATATACATAAACATATGCTGTAAGTTTCAAAGAAAATAAAAAATAATTACCTTGCAAAGTTTAATAAAATATAATAATAAATAGATTATAGACATATTAAGTAAAAATATGAAATTTGAAAAAAAATACGTGGCACCTTTCTATGTTGCCACGTCAGCCTTTGATTAAATTTAATTAAATTCATAATAAAAAAATAAATAATTAATTAGAAAATTATTAATATAGTAAAGATGAAATAAATAAGTATCAAATTTTAAAAATAGCAAAATACATAAATTATGATAAAATAAACTAAGAAAATAAGAAAATTGCAAAATATAAAAATTTAAATATTTATTAAACCATAAATATATGAAGAAAAGTTTAAAGTAATATTTTATAATTACTTAAGTTGAAATAATAAAATTTATAACATTTTTAGAGTATAATAGAAAATACGAGTTATACCGTCCAAAACAAATCCTGTTATGAGAAAGTATATCTGAAAACGATAAAAATAAACTATAACTTCATAAAAAGTGAACTTAAAACGAAAAAGTTATACGTGATTAAAAATTTAAGATAAACCGAGAAAAATAAGTAAAAGATTTAAATTAAACTATGTTTATATTATACTTGAATTATAGTGGGAAACTTGGTAAATAGTAATAAATATTTAATTAATTAGAGAATTTAGTTTTTTAAGGTACTTATAAGTTTTTATTACCCTTTAGGTACTAAAATATCGAGACTTGGAAATCCCAAAAGCTAGAAAAGTGAGCATTAACCCAGATAAAGGAGTTCTTTTAATCTACTATCTGCTTATTATTGGTTATTTGTATGTTACTTGTTGGTTGATGTTGATTGTTTATTGAATGACCGATTGCTTTGTATGCTATCATCCGTATGACTACTTTCTTAAATTAGTAAATGTAACTATTCGACTGAAGAAACCAATTATATTTGCCGCATGTCTATGATCCAACTAATATATTGATGGAAAGAGTTAGCTTTACAAATTTTTTAGAAATGTATTTTGGCAAATGTTTTTCCAATCTTAAATATACTTTTAAATGATTTCTAAAAGGGCTCGTGGTGCTCGTAAATGATCTTATTATTTGGTAGGGGATATCGATACTCTACAATTCTGGTGGACGGTGAGATATCAGATATCTATAGTCATTTATATTTTATAGTAAGTTAATTAATTAAAAATCGAAAACCTTAGTGGTTAACTGTTTAAAGTCTTGTAATCTCTAACTTATAAAGCAGTTTTTGTATCATGGCTACACACGTAATATGAAAATTTTAAGTGATCCTACTAAACTTTCCTTAAGGTCATCACATTAGTGCTTCTATCAAGAATAGCTTGGATTCATGTTGAGTAAGTTAAGTTCGTAAATAGAATGATTATATGGTTCAATGATTGAAAATAGCAAAGGTCCCTAAAATATGGATTCTTAGGAACACATGGAACAACCTTAATTTCAAAAATGGAATATTACTTTATTCCATAAATGAGAATCACCAAAGCTCCTTCTCTTTGCATCATTAAGACTCCTAAACATCTAAAGCTTATACTAAGACTACTTAGGGATCTTGCAAAGTAACTTATATGTACAAACAGGAGGATCACTTAGATTCACGATTGAGGAAAGCCAAAGTTCCTACTCCAATGATAACTAAGGCTTCAAATTAGAAAAAGCTTCCATCAATGATGGTTGTAGTTCATATGGAATAACTCAAGTCCTTGAACAATATGATTATTTAGTTGCAATGTCAAGACCTTATAGGGGGCCTAGTAAGATTGCCTAAAATTTTCATATTATGTATGCACCAATGATACAAAAATCACCTTAGAATTCAGAGATTGTAAGACTCTAAATAATTTATCACTAGGATTTCTGAATTGTTAATTAATTAACATATTATAAAATATAAATAACTATGGATATCCAATATTCCACGGTTCTTTAGAACCATAGAGAATTGATATCCTCTACTAAATGATAAGATCAAGTAGTATAAACATAAAATTCAAACTTATTGAAGCTACTAAATCTAAATGTATAAATGGTAGTTACATTTAAAGTCTCAAATGAGTTATATAATCTTTCTATAATTCTAACCTCTAAAACATCCAAATACTTGCACTTAACGCTTAGCTCTTAACCTATGTCTAATTGTCTATCAACTTGCAAAAAAAAAAAAAAAAAACTATTAGGGAGTAAACTACAAGAGCATAATGAGTTATTCCTCATACTATACTAGTAAGTAGGTTATCAAACAATTATTACAACCATATGAATGCATATATACGCTGTATGCCAAACAATATATGCAGTTGACTAGTGCTGCATATAACATCAGATTTTAATGCCCTCTAAGGTAAAAGTTAGAGATACATCGGCACCAATCACAATCAGGCTTTAGCACTTAGGTCTTTAACCATAAATTTGAATTTCACATTTCGCAAAATATATTTCTATTCTTAAGAAATCTAGTAGTGGTGAGGTGGCCCTATATTCCACACTCATACCCTACAGCAAAGGTCTCTAGACTCGACCCCCAACCATACGGTTGGCATCTCCAGTGCCTAGTAAGCCCATAGGTTCAGGTAAGGTCATGTTGTATGAGTGCACTATACTAGAACACTTTAATTCAATATATAAAAACAAGCTTCGCATGGCTTCTCTTTACTTTTGTGTGAAGTGACGATCGAAATAAATAATTCCATACATGGTTGATGCATGATCCTTTTAAATTAAGGTAAGACAAATATAATTAAGTTAAATTATAAGGTGGTCAATTAATATAGACAAACCATTCAAATCATGTAACAATCAATCAATCATACAATCAAATCTTCAATTATCATATTTAACAATATTTTTCACAGTAATCAATCAATATCAAGCGCATGCATGTGCCAAATCCCCATGCATCAAGTTATTAGTATTTAATTTAAGTGCACTAACTATAAGCACAAATCAAGTATAGAGTCATTAAGAGTACTCATTTGGCTTTAACGTTTTGCACTAATCGTAGCAGTCCTCAAGAAGATCCTAACCCTTGTCAAGATCACCTAATTATTATAAGATAAAAACGATAGTAAGTAATTGAATAAACTAGTTATTCTAGGTATTTTTTCACCTATTTTTACTTAGGTTCCTATTAGTTTTCATTTGGTTGAATCTTATCGCTAACCATATGTAACTTTTTCATTTTATTTCCACTATTTATGAACTTGTAGTCATTATTCATCATTTTAGGATGTACGTTCACACGATAAGGTCCGTTTTGAACGTTAAGACCTGTATTTTACGATATAGGTTTAAATTATTATAATTTTAGTTATTGTGACTTAAATATGCTTATTTGTTACCTTTATATCTCATTTTATTACTTTATGATCTATTTTTAGGTTTGAGGAAATCAATGATTCTAATCTAACAATATTAAAGTCTCCCAAATAGTCCAAGCTTCGAACAAGAATGAGCTATGGTTCATGTAGAATGACTAAAGTTCCCGATTAGCAGGATCACTTGATCTTACGATTCAAGATGTCTAAGGATTTGAATCTTAGGAACGTCAAGATATTGTTGAAACACATTAGTTCCTAAGAAGATAGATTACTTAATTATATGAATGAAGAAACAAAAGTTGTGATTTTGGGGATAATTGAAACTCTTAAATTGCAAAAGATTCCATTAAGATTAGCTAAGGTTTATGTAGAATGATTTAAGTTTCAAAATGGAGCGATTACAAGGTTTCGTGTTCGAGAATTGCTAATGTCCCCTCATTGATGGAATCTTTGAAACTTGTGGAATAACCGTAGTTCCTAAAAGGATAGATTACTTGAATCAAGCATGGAGGACAACCAATGTTCTTAAACTATGGATAATTAATATTCTTGAAAAGCTAGTGCTTATATCAAGAATAGTTAGATTCATGTAGAATAAGTTAAGTTCTTAAATAGTAGGATTATTTAGTTACATGATTCTGAATAGCGAAGTTGCCCAATCAGAGGATTACTAGGAACAAATGGAACAACCTTACTTCCTAACAAGACAAATCTCCAGGTTTCAAGATTGAAGAAAACCAAGGTTCATGGTTTGAGGATAATTGAGACTCTTAAACAGCGATAGCTTCTTTTAGGGATAACTAAGGTTCTCGTAGAGTTGACTTAGTTTCTAAACAGAAGGATAACTTGGTTTCATGATTAAGAATAGCCATAGTGTTCCAAATAAAAGGATCCTTAAGAACTTATAAAATAGCCTTGGTTACCGGTCAGATCGATTACTTAATTTCTAATTTGAGGAAATCAAAGATTCTAATCCAATGATATTAAAGTCTCCTAAATAACCAAAGCATCAAACAAGAATGAGATATGGTTCATCAAGATTAGTTAAGGTTCATGTATAATGATTTGAGTTTCAAAATGGAATGATTACAAGGTTTTGAGTTCAAGAATCGCTAATGTCCCTAAACTGATGGAATCTTCAAAGCTTGTGGGATAACCATATCTCTTAATAGGATAGGTTACTTGAATCAAGCATGGAGGACAACCGATGTTCTTAAACTATGAATAATTAAATTAGTACTATCGAAAAGCTAGGTTCTATCAAGAATAGCTTGGATTCATGTCGAATAAGTTAAGTTCATAAACAAAATGATTACGTGGTTCTACGATTGAAAATAGCAAAGGTCCCTAAAATAAGGATTCTCAGGAACATACGGAATAACCTTAGTTGCGAAAATGGAGTATCGCTCTATTCTACAAATGAGGATCGCTAAAGCTCCTTCTCTTTGCATCACTAAGACTCCTAAACAACTAAAGCTTCTACTAAGACTTCTTAGGGATCTTGCAGAATAACTTATGCTCACAAACAGGAGTATCACTTGGATTCGCGATTGAGGAAAGCCAAAGTTTCTACTCCAACGATTACCAAGACTTCGAATTAGAAAAAGCTTCCATTGAGAATAGCTATGGTTCATTTAGAATAACTTAAGTTCTTAAATAGTAAGATTATTTAGTTACATGATTGTGAATAGCTAAGTTACCCAATCAAAGGATTGTCAGGAGTTAATGGAATAACCTTATTTCATAACAAGATGGATCTCCAGATTTCAAGATTGAAGAAAACCAAAGTTCTTAGTCCAAAGATTACTAAGACTTCTAAACAGCGACAACTTCTTTTGGGGATAACTAAGGTTGTCGTAGAGTTGCCTTAGTTTCTGTAAACCCTATTATTTAATGGGCATGTAAATCAACTTAGAGTACTTCCCGAATGTTTCCAAGGATAAACTAAACTAAGAATTTAAGTTTTCATTTAAGAACAAACTTAGTTTTCCTGTTCAAAAGTTTATTATCGATAAAACTCGAATGCGAAAATAATGGACCTTAAGTCACCCAAAACCTAAAACCCTAAAACAATTAAGAACTTGTAACCCTAAACGACTAATTGAGAGTTTAATTTGCATAATTTTATCTAACTTTGGAAAATTTCATAATTTTATAAGAATTAAATCATAACTTACAAATCAATTTAAGTTGCTTATAACTATCACCAACTCAAGTTTTAGTGTGCAGACCCCTACGGAAGCGTGGTCACTACTAAGGAGATGGTGAAGAAGTGCCTACTGAGCATACAAGGCTACAACAATATAACAAATCTTATCATTCTCGACTTGGGAAAATACGAGATGATTTTGGGTATGAATTGGATGACATCTTGTAGAGTTACAATTGACTATAAGAAGAAGATAGTGCATTTGAGGTAGAATTTCAAGGAGAATTGACAGTAGTGGGAACACATGAACTAAGCTCCTCTAAGTTGGTGATGAAGACGAGTTAGATGAACATCATTGAGGTTAAGTTAGGGAGGCCAAGAATAGAAGATATCTAAGTGGTAAACAAGTTTCCTGACGTGTTTCCAAAAGAGCTACCAGGATTACCGCCTAAAAGGGAGATTGATTTCACCATTGACTTAATGGCCGAGACTGAACTGATTTCCAAGGCCCCTTACAGGATGGCTCCAATAGAGTTGAAGGAACTAAAGAAGCAGCTTCAAGAGTTATTAGACCAAGGTTTCATTAGACCAAGTGTCTCACCTTGGAGAGCACCTATTTTGTTTGTCAAGAAGAAGGATGGTTCTCTTAGACTCTATATCGACTATAGGGAATTGAACCGAGTTATCGTAAATAACAAGTATACTTTACCTTGAATTGATGACTTGTTTGATCAGCTACAAGGCGTAGGTGTATTCTCTTGTATTGATCTAAGATCGAGATATCACTAATTGAGGATCAAACTGGAGGATGTGCCTAAGATAACATTCAAAACTAAATATAGACATTATGAGTTTTTAGTGATGTCATTCAGGTTAACTAATGTGCTTGCAATATTCATGGATTTGATGAATAGAGTGTTTAGGGCATATTTGGACAATTGTGTAATTGTGTTTATTAACAATATCTTGGTGTATTCGTCAACCCTAAAACAACATCAAGAACACTTGAGGTTAGTATTACAAACCTTAAGGGAACACAAGTTGTATGCTAAGTTATCCAAGTGTGATTTCTGCTTAAAGGAGATATCCTTTTTGGGACATGTCATTTGAGTTGGTGATGGAGACGAGTTGGATGGACATATGAACTAAGCTCCTTTGAGTTGATGATGGAGACGAGTTAGATGGACATCATTGAGGTTGAGTTGGAGAGGCCAAGAATAGAAGATATCCAAGTGGTAAGCGAATTTCTCGACGTGTTTCCAAAAGAGCTACCAGGATTACCACCTAAAAGGGAGATTGATTTCACCATTGACCTAATGGTCGAGATTGAACCGATTTCTAAGGCCTTTATAGGATAGCTCCAATAGAGTTGAAGGAACTAAAGATGTAGCTTTAAGAGTGATTAGACCAAGGTTTCATTAGATTAAGTGTCTTATCTTAGGGAGCATTGATTTTGTTTGTCAAGAAGAAGGATGGTTCTCTTAGACTCTGTATCAACTACAAGGAATTAAACTAGGTTATCATAAATAACAAGTATGCTTTACTTCGTATTGATGACTTGTTCGATCAGCTACAAGGTACAGGTGTATTCTCTCGTATTGATCTAAGATCGGGATATCACCAATTGAGGATCAAATTGGAGGATGTGCCTAAGACAGTATTTAAAACGAGATATAGACATTACAAGTTTTTAGTGATGCCATTCGGTTAACTAATGCGCCTGTCGTATTCATGGATTTGATGAATAGAGTGTTTAGGGCATATTTGGACAAGTGTGTAATAGTGTTTATTGATGATATCTTGGACTATTTGTTAACCCTAGAACAACATCAAGAACACTTGAGGTTAGTGTTACAAACCTTAAGGGAACACAAGCTATGTGTTAAGTCATCCAAGTGTGATTTCTAGTTGAAGGAGATCCTTTTTAGGACATGTCATTTCAAGGGATGGAATAAAAGTAGACCCTAAAAAGATAAGAGCTATCGTTGATTGAAAAAGGCCTGAAAACATCACTAAAGTACGAAGTTTTCTCGGTTTGGCTAGATATTATTGAACGTTTGTGAAGGACTTTTAAAAAATTTCTAAACCACTTACTTAACTAAGCTAGAAGAATGAAAGATTTCAATGGAGTAAGGCAAGAGAAGAAAGTTTCCAAGAGTTGAAGAGGTTATTAATTTTAGCACTAGTTTTGGTCTTGCCTAACAATAAAGAACCTTTTTCGGTGTATAGTGATGCTTCCAAGAATTGTCTAGGGTGCATGCTAATGCAAAATGGAAAAGTAACTGCTTATGCTTCATGATAGTTGCGACTGCACGAGCAGAATTAACCCACTCATGACCTGGAGTTAGCAGCTATAGTGTTTGCACTAAAACTATGGAGGCATTGCTTGTATGGTGTTAAGTGTGAAATTTACACTAAGCACAAGAGCTTGAAATATCTATTCACTCATAAGGAGGTTAACATGAGACAATGATGTTGGCTAGAGTTGATAAAGGATTATGATCTCAACATCAATTACTACCCTGAGAGAGTAAATACAATAGTCGATGCCTTAAGTTGGAAGAACCATGCCGAAGTTGCATTCCTTCTCATCGAGCAAAAAGAAGTAATTAAGGAATTTGAAAGGATGAACTTAAAATTCTCATGGCATGAAGTAGATACTGAATTGTTGAACTTAGTCCTTGACCTAACATTGTAAGAAAGAATTTGAGAAGCACAATAAGAGGACCTTACTCTACAACATATAAGGGAGCAGATGATACTTGGCAGGTACATAGATTTTAGTCAAGACGAAGATGGCATGATTCGAATGAAGGGATGTGTGTGTTTACCTGACAATCTTGAACTTAGGAAAGAGATTTTGAAGGAAGCCTACTATTTTGGATATATGGTACATATTAGAGGAACTAAAATGTACTAAGATCTCAAGAAAAATTTTTGGTGGAGTGGGATGAAACAAGACGTGGCAAACTATGTGCTTAGGTGCAACATTTTCCCTTTTTCTAGTGAACAAGCATAGAACCTTGACTTTGAATTACAATCAGTAGAAAGAGAGATGCGATCAGCTATCTCTTTTAATGGATTGATGCATCAAGTTAGGCTTCCTTCTATCATTTGGTATACCTAAGCCTAGTCTCTCTTGCACATTCGGTCTTAGCCCCGCACCCAATCCCTACAGTTGATAGGTGCATCGATTCCATTCATGATTAGAATGAGTAGGTTTAGGTAATTCCTTTGTAAACCTTAGGAAATCAGTAGTTTAAACCCTTATTTAAGTTTGAGTGTCCTAAACTATGTAATAAGTCAATAAGGTTAGTAACAATAAAAGATTATGAAATTTAACAAATCAAATATAATACCGATAACAAAACCCTAGGAATTGATCAAAACCCTAAATTGCGTACTAAAACCCTAAAACCGACTTATGCACCATTAATCAAAATTGAACCCAAATTTGTTCGAAACCCTAAAACTATAACTATAAGCCTATAAAATAGTTAAATATTACTCAATAGTGATATAATTATAGTTGATTACAATTATCGACTAAATCGCTTATTCGCATAAAATTTTAACGAAACTGCTACAATAACTTGTAAAAATTATAATTATAACGGGTACCAATTAAATTGATAAATTTTCACAAAAATTTCAAAATTAATTTATGATGAATATTGTTATAATTTATATGTTTAGAAAAATTACATATATTTATTATGAATTTTTATTTTCTTCCTTTTTCTATTTCTCTTTTCTTACTTTTCTTCTTTTCTCCTAGCTGCATGTTCTGGAACCAAAACAAAGAAAAAAAATCAGAACATAGCAACCCATGTGAGGAAATCTAAATTGCCAAGTGTTGATTTTACAAAAAGAAAAAAATTTTGAAATGATTACATTGTCTTATCTTAATAAATGTATAGATTAAGATAGGATTTTGTTTATTTTATTTCATTCTCCAAATTGCTGATCATGTGGAATAAGAGAAAGAAACAAAATCTAGAAAAAAATTGCAAAACAAACTGAAACCAAAAGAAGAAAAAAATCCTGGAAAGCTAAAAACGTGAAGAAGAAAGAAGAAAAGAAGAAGAAGAAGAAAAGAAAAGAAGAAGAAAAAAAATTATAAGTCATAGGTAAGTAAATTATTTTGTAAGTATAGATGTATAATATATAGTATGTACATGTATATATGTAGTATTTGTATTATATTTTTGTAAATATAACATTACTATTACATGCATATATGCATAAGTACTTAAATTGAAATATATATGTATCTATACATGTATGTACATAGGTATAATATATGGTAGGAGTATGTAGTATGTATTTTTTTTAGATTACATATAATAGGTATTAAGTATTTTTACAAAATAACTATAGGAATATACATATATATATATATGTATATATATGTACACGTGAACTATATATTGATTTATATATGTATAAATTATTTTCGTATGTATATATATATAAATATGTAGTCGTATAGTATGTATAAGTATTTGTATATTATCTATATATATTTATGTATTCGATAGTTATATTTATGTACACATGTAAACTATATTATAT
>JAMXBB010000011.1:42576043-42595401 GCA_024138015.1 Lumnitzera littorea
AGTAGCGTTCCTCATGTGTTGGAGTGTTTTTGGGCCTTGTTTGGTAAATGGGTTTTTTGATAACTTGAGGAATCCTTTGGGCTTGGTCTTAAGATTTTATCCTAAGCTTAAAATACTCCTTGAGATCAGATTTACAACCTTGATTTATATTCCTAAGGCTAACAACCACTTCTTGGGCCCTTTAGTGGGCTTAAGTTATCAAATGGGCTTGTTTTTGGTTCAAACTAAAGTTAATGACTTTGGTGGGCTTATGGAGACTTAGGTGGATTTCTTATGGGCTTCAAAGCAACCTCTCTTAATGTTTTAAAGTGCTGATCAGAATTTTATTAAAGGCCTAACTTAGAGTTCTAGGCTTGTTTTGAGAGTTTTAGACTCGATTTTGAGTTTTAGGCTTTGTATGCTTACCATACTTGCTTTAGTTAATCTTTTCATTTTGTTCATTCACTTTTATCATATTTTTAAGCTTCTTTTTCCCACATTCCAGATCTGCTCATGATGGTTCAAAGGGGTCCTTACTTGGTTTTTTAGCTTGTTTCATCATTTCCTTAAGTTTAAGTGGTAGATTATGCACTTAAATACTTATGTACAAATCTTAACTTAAGTTTTCTTCCATCAAATGATACTTTAACTCATGCTCCACATAAAGAAATAAAAGATCTTATACTTAATACAACTCCCATATCATAGCTCATGTCATACAAAGTTGATTTCTTGATAAAACTTCAAGTGATGGATTTTTCCTTAACTTAAGTCTAGATTTGAGCATGTTTAACTTAATGGAAACAAAATCAACATCCAAATGACTATGGAACCCTCACGTCCAGCATGCTTATCTTCCATTAAAGTTCTCATTTCAAGATTTTCTTAACTTAAAATCTTCCATTCAAAGCATTAAACAAATGTCCATACATAACACCAACTTTACATGCTCATATTTCAACTTCATGTAAGGGTTTTATGGTTTGTTTCTTAAAACGATTTTTGGTGCTATAACAACTCAAACCTTACTCATATCTTCAGGAAATCCAAGTCTCCTAACATAAATACTAATCCACATATCACACGAAACACTTACTCGTCCTTAACGCAAAGTTTGGTGGTTGTGCACTAAGGTTCCACTTAAGCCTTTAACTTTGCCTCCTCCTTTTTGCCACCTTTTGGAACTCAAATATTTTGGTCCCTTGGAATGGGGTTTGTGGAAGGTTATAATGGTTCTAAAAGATCTTAGATGGTGAAAGAAAATGACACAAGAATAAGAAGAGAAATTGCCGTGAGTATGGAAGCAAAAATGGTGGTGGCAATGTTGGGAATTTGTGGAGTTTGATTTCTTCTTTTGATTTGTGTTTAAAGTGAGAGAAAAGGAAGTGAAAATGGGAGTGAAAGAGGGAGAGAGTGGCAGATTTTGAATGAGGAAATAAGTGTGTGCAAGAAGCTTTAATTGATTGTTTTGTAGTTTAGACAAAAGTCAACAATTGCAACTCTTGATGATGTAAGCATTAAGGGGTGAATAGTGATGTGTAAGAGGAAGTGATTGATGGTTGAAAGACAAGAGTATGGCCACCCTTTCTTCCTTGTTTAGATCTGCCATTTCAAGTCCTTTTTGTCCATAAAATGGTCTTGTCTCATTTATTAAAGTTAAGCTTATGAATTCTTGTGAAAAATTGTCCATATGTAGTATAAGTGAAGAGGTGATAAGAAAATTGTCTTATCACTAGATTTTGATAAGTTATCAATTGATAAATAATTCCAACTCTCAATTGATAAGTTATCTAAGGTGATTGGTTAGTCTACTTATTTATGTGTAAGGCTTATGCATGTAGATAAGGGCATAGCCTTATAGAAAATTGTTCTAGGATTTTTATCTTACATTATTTTGTGATTTATGATTTGATTTTTGTAGAATTGTGAAATTTTCAAAAGTTGAATGAAATTATTCAAATTAATTTATCGATTAATTATTTAGGGTTAAAATTCCTTAATGGTTTTAAGGTTTAGGGTTTTAAGTAGCTTCAGAGCTCGTAGTTCTTCAAGCTCGGGTTTTATCGACAATTAGCTTTTGAATTGTAAAAATTTAATTTGTTTCTAATTATAAACTTAAGTTTTTAGCTTAGCTGATCTTTAGGAACATTCGGAAGGTACTCTTAATCAAGTCTTAGGCCCACTAAATGTAGGGTTTACAATTTTGATGGGGAAAAAGAAAAGGTTTCTTATGTCTTGATTTTGTGTTTTATAAGTGGGACAAGTGGGGTCTCGAGTGTTCTCTAGAGTGGACGGCAAGATAAGTAAAAGGAAAGGAAAAAAAATCCAAAAGAAAAGGAAAGAATTCAATAAAAAGAAAGGGAAGATTCTAGTTTGATAATGACATTTGTTGACTTAGTCATATGTTAACTTAGTCAACTCTTTGAAATTAAATGTAATTTATGTATACATAATGAGGTAATTAAAAAAAATAGAAATAAAATTAAGGAAATGACAAGAAATAAGGAGTTTATTGAAATGATTGGCAAGAATAGTTAATGAGATCTCCCTCTAAGTATTTATTTCTTATATACATTATTTAGTATGGTACTTAGTGTAATTATCATGAAATATGCCATTTAGTATGTTAATATTAACTACATGTAGTATAAACATTAACTACACACTTAACTCTATAAAATATTAACCTAGTTATATGATTAGAAGATAGATGTAATCTATAATGCAATATCTTAGTTTTTAGTAGATTACTTTAGTTTTACATGTATTTATAAATGATTGAAAGTTATTTTTGATCTTTTACTAATGATTTAGTAAGATACTGAAGATATATTATCAATTAGGGTTTTAGAGTGAATTATAGTGAATTAGTACTTTCATGTCTTTAAAGTTATAGTTTTAGGGTTTTATTACTTTTCAAGCGCAATCTGTAGTGTTTATATACATTTAGGGTATAAAAGTTTTCTACGTGATTAAATTTTTTGTTATTATCTTAGGGTTTTCATTTTAACTATCCTTATCAAGCACATTAGGGTCTACTTTGGGTATTAGGTTGAAAATTTTAGGAGTTTATACCTCTTGTAGGATTGAGTATTAGCTAAGTCATCATTAGCTAAGTCATCATGAGCTAATGGGCTTACTAGGTGCTAAAGGATGCTAACCGTTAGTGAAGGGTTATGTCTTGTGGTTTTTACTTAGGGCGTATGATTATGGATTACGAAGGCCACCATACCGCTAGACCTAGGAATTTTAGTTTAAAGTACGAGATATAAAAAGAAAGGGTACTTTTTGTATGAAAGCTATATATGTTATATATATATATATGATCATGTTTTGACTTAAGCACAATAGTACAATTGGTATAAAAACCTAAGTGCTAAGATTAGGTTGATGGTTTATGTTGGTTAATCATCACCAACCTTAACTACAAGGGTCGTAATTCTAAGTTGCATGCGGTTCCTAGGTCACTACATGTATTATTTGGCATTCTAATTGTTCATGCATTCATATGTTTGTGTATTTAATAAAATTGTTATGCAGTATTGATGAGGAGATTTATCTCACTAAGCATAAGTTTATACTTTGATAGATTTCTTTTAATGTAGGATCACCTCTTAATCCATCCAAGCCGAGGAATGCTCGAAGTAAGTCTCATACGGAGATGAGATGGTGTGTTCAGAGAGCGAAGAGGGAATTTTGTAATAGTATTTTGTAGATATTCATTTGGCTTATTTGGTTTAAATTTTAGTTAGAAATCCTTAATGCAAATTCTTATGTAAACTACATTCATGTTATAATATTTTTTGTGTGGAATTCTACGAATCCACACTTTAACCTTATTATTTTATATCTAAAGGGTAAATTTAAGTTAAAATGCTTGATATTACATATCTAAGAGCTTAATAGTAATATAAAGTAGAAGGAGCCTTGTGAGTCGTATGGAAGGCCTATTATCAATGGGAAGGTTGATTGTAGATCTTTATACAGTACACAGCAATCTATCATGACAATGATACTGATAGGTCATGATAGTTTCTAAATAGAAGGATTACTTGGTTTCACAATTAAGAATAGCAATAGTTCCAAGTCAAAGGATCCTTAAGAACTTACAAAATAACCTTGGTTACTGGTAAGATCACTCACTTGATTTCTTATTTGAGGAAATAAAAAATTCTAATCCAACGATATTAAAGTCTCTTAAATAGCCAAAACGTCAAACAACAATGAGATATGGTTCATGTGGAATGACTAAAGTTCCTGATTAGCAGGATCACTTGGTTTCATGAGTTAAGATGTCTAAGGATCCGAATCTTAATAATATCAGGATATTGTCGAAAAACATTAGTTCCTAAGAAGATAGATTACTTGATTATATGAATAAAGAAATGAAAGTTACGATTTTTAGGATAATTGAAACTCCCAAATTGCCATTGATTCCATCAAGATTACAAGGTTCATGAAGAATGATTTATGTTTCAAAATGGAACGATTACAAGGTTTTACGTTTGAGAATTACCAATGTCCACTAACCGATGGAATCTTCGAAACTTGTGGCATAATCATAGCTCCTAAAAGGATGGATTACTTGAATCAAGCATGGAAGACAATCGATGTTCCTAAACTATGGATAACTAATATTCCTAAAATGCTAGTGCTTCTATCAACAATAGCAAGGATTCAAGTCGAATAAGTTAAGCTTGTAAACGGAACGACTATGTGACTTTAAGATTGGAAAAAGCAAATGCCCTAAAAGTAAGGATTCACAACAACATACAAAATAACCTTAGTTCTGACAATGGAGTATCACTCTATTCCACAAACGAAGATTGCCAAAGCTCCTTCTCTTTTCATTACTAGGACTCCTAAACAACTAAAGCTTCTACCAAGACTACTTAGGGATCTTATGGAATAACTTATGCTCACAATCAAGCAGATCACTTGGATTCGCAATTGAGAAAAGCCAAAGTTCCTACTCCAACGATAACTAAGACTTCGAATTAGAAAAAGCTTCCATCAAGAATAGCCATGGTTCATTTGGAATAACTTAAGTTCTTAAATAGTAGGATTATTTAGTTGCACGATTGTGAATAGCCAGGTTGCTTAATCAAAGGATTATTAGGAACTGGTGGAATAACCTTATTTCCCAACAAGATGGATCTCCAGATTTCATGATTGAAGAAAACCAAAGTTCTTGGTTTGAGGATAACTAAAACTCCTAATTAGTGATAGCTTCTTATAGGGATAACTAAGGTTCTCGTGGAGTTGCCTTAATTCCTAAATAGAAGGATTACTTGATTTCACGATTAAGAATAGCCATAATTCCAAATCCAAGGATCCTTTGGAACTTACAAAATAACCTTGGTTACAGGTAAGATCGATTACTTGATTTCTGATTTAAGGAAATCAAAGATTCTAATCCAACCATATTAAATTCTCCTAAATAGGCAAAGCGTTGAACAAGAATAAGATATGGTTCATGTGGAATGACTAAAGCTCCCGTATCGCAGGATCACTTAGTTTCATGATTCAAAACGTCCAAGGATCTAAATCTTAGGAATGTTCGGATATGTTCGAAAAACATTAGTTCCTAAGAAGATAGTTTACTTAATTATACAAATGAGGAAATGCAAGTTGTGATTTTGAGGATAATTAAAACTCTTAAAGATTCCATCAAGATTAGCTAAGGTACATGTAAAATGATTTAAGTTTTAAAATGGAACGAATACAAGGTTTCACATTTGAGAATTACCAATGTCCCTTAACGGATGGAATCCTCAAAATTTGTGCAATAACCATAGCTCCTAAAAGGATAGATTACTTGAATCAAGCATGGAGAAAAACTAATGTTCCTAATCTTTAGATAATTAATACTCCTAAAAAGCTAGTACTTCTATCAAGAATAGCTAAGATTCATGTTGAATAAGTTAAGTTCATAAACAGAATGATTACATGGTTCCATGATTGAAAATAGCAAAGGTACCTAAAATAAGGATTCTTAGGAACATATTAAACAACCTTAGTTTCAAAAATGGAGTATCACTTTATTCCACAAAACGATGATTGCCAAAGTTCCTTCTCTTTGCATTACTAAGACTCTTAAACAACTAAAGCTTCTATTAAGACTACTTAGGGATCTTGTTGAATAACTATCATGACCCAATAGTATCATTACCATGATAGATTGCCGTATACCGTATAAAGATCTATGATCAACCCCTTGTTGATGATAGGCCTTCCATATGATACATAAGACTCCTTCCATTTCATGTCACCATTAGGCCCATGGGTAAGCAATATCAAGCGGAAGGACTAAAATTAACATTTACTTGCAAAAATACTAAAGTTAAGTTATGGAATTGTCGTATTCCACAACAAAAGAATATTTTAATATATTTAAATCTATAGGATAATACTAAATTAAGAAAATCTAACTAAGTAAATACATTTACAATTCACTATTTACACAAAAATTTTCTCTTCTCATCTTGGACCTACACCTCGTCTCAACGTAAGACTCACTTCGGGCATTCCGTAGCCTAAATGAACAAAAAGATGGCCTTACATTAACAAAAACCTATCGAGGTGTAAGCTTATGCTTAATGAGTAAATCCCTCTATCACAAATTGAGGACGATCTAGTTGTGGTAGATGTTATATACTGTATGAAGAACCCCTGATTAGTTACGCTTCCAATCAAGAACTCTTTACACAATATACAAGGCTCTACAACATATTAGCTTCCTAGAAACATACAGATTCAAAGGATATCATCACATAACATATTTATATAACATTTAAACTACAAAGTTTACAGTAAGCAGTAATTTAGTATATCTAGGTATATATTACTGACAAAATAAAAATACATAAGTAAAGGTCTACATAATTAGTTCTCTCAACACACTGGATGGCCCACTCTTGCCTAGGTCCTCAAGCTAACTTATGGCATCCCTCGACTAGCCTCATCGAATAAGCTATCCTGCAGCAAAAGTCTAAGGAGGTATAAGCCTAAGCTTAGTGAGCAAAACCCTCAATCACACCATAAGTAAGTTATCAATAAATTATATTCACGCATATAAATGAATGATCAAATAAAATGCCAAACAATAAGTATAGTTAACTATTCATTATATGCAACTTAGATTTAACACCCTCCGAAATCAGGGTTAGAGTATATACAGCACTAATCAAATGCAGGTATCATACTAGAACTTACTTTACTATGGAACTCCACGTTCTATATTTAAATCAAATAAGTCCTTTATCTTCATAGAAACTAAGTTCTAATATAATTGTGAGTGTGCCTCCACAATCCTCACTCACCCCTAAATGGAGGCCTCTAGACTCGACCCTTAGTTAGGCAATTGGCACCTCCAATGCCTAGTAATCCCATGGGCTAGGGGAAGGTAATTTTGTACGAGTACACTGTACAGAACCAATAAATTAACAATAACAACCCCTGAATGGCCTCTCTCTACTTTAGTGTGATGTGATGACCGGAATTATGTCTATGCAATGCATGTTGATGCATGAACTAGTTACTTCTTATGAGCCAAGTATAGTTAAGTCCAATTATGATGTGACCACCAATAAAACACACAATCATTATCTATACTACCATGTAACAAACAAATTATTATTCGTACTAACCTATTTATATACTTAGAAGATGAATGTGATCTATGATGCAATATCTTAGTTTCTAAGGGATTACTTTAGTATTATATGTATTTATGAATGATTGATAGTTATCTTTAATCTTTTAACAATAATTTAGTATAATACTAAGGTCATATTATCAATTAGGGTTTTAGGGTAAATTATGGTGAATTAGTGCTTTTATATCCTTAAAGTTATAGTTTTAGGGTTTTTATCACTTTCAGATAAGAACTTTAGTGTTTACATACGTTTAAGGTAAAAAAATTTTATATGTGATTGATTAGTTATTTTAAGGTTTTCACTTTCACTAACCTTGTCAAGTCTTAGGAATATCTAACACACTTGAGTCCACTTCAGATGTTAGGTAAAAAAATTTAGGGGTTTACATCCCCCGTCATGCTATACAAACAATATCATTTAAAGGCATATCATATGAATGCATGAACACTTATAATGCTAAACAATACATGCAGCAACCTAGAAAATACATGCAGCAACCTAGAAAATACATGCAGCAATGCCCCTTGTAGTCAAGGTTAGAGATAATTAACCGATACAAAGCATCAACTAGGTCCTAGCACTTAGGTTTTTATACCAATTGCACCATTGTACTCAAAACAGCTTAAATAATTATATAATATATATATATATATACAACTTTACTACTCTTACGAAAAATATACTTTCTTTTTCAAAAACTCAAATTTTTAAACCAAAATTTCCCAAGTCTAACAGTATGGTAGCTGTCAGGACCCTAAAGGGGGCCTAGTAGGATTACCTAAAATTTCCATAACATGTGTGCACCCATGATATGAAAACCGTCTTGCAAGTCAGAGATTGCAAGACTCTAAATAATTAATCACTAAGGTTACTAATTTTTAAGTAATTAATTTACTGTAAAATACAAATATAAATAATTGTGGGTGTCCGATATCCCACAGTTTCTCAGAACCGCAGAGAATCGGTATCCCCTACCAAATAATAAGACAGGATTACCAACATTATAAAACTACAGTAAGAATTAAATTATACTAAATTCTAACATGTGAATATTTTCTACAAAGAGTGTTTATGTATTACCTATAAAAATCTCAACTAATCCTAACACTAATGTACATATCTTCATTTCGCACTCAGCACTCAAGACATATCCCAATCCCATTGTATGTAAACCTGCAAAGAAAACTAAGGGGGAATGAGCATAAAACAGCTCAGTGAGTTCGTTCCTCACTACTACCGGTCAAGCAAGTTTTCACACATTATTATCACACATGCAAGCAAGCTATCTACATACATAATGAATGCAGGCGTGATGAATGCAAGCAACACATCCATAGGAGTCCGGAACTATGGAAGGTGTAGAATTACGTCGTCCACACTTCGATTATCCCCTGTACTTACCTGCACAGGGCACCTCAGCTTACCCGCAGAGGCTACCTAAGGGCACCACCCCACTAGGCAAAACTTGACTATTACCTTAGCCGAGAAAAGAATTTCAATCCAAATAGGGAGAGTCCGAACTAAGACTATCCACCCTCCAAGGCCCCTCGGGCACAAACATGCGAGTACTCTCGCAACCAAAAATAACCAAGGCCTTTCAGGCACAATAAAATGAGTTCTCTCGCTATCAAGTGGAGAACCCATGCTAGCTTTGCCTTAACGTTAAAAATACTATTTATAGCTCCACAAGCCCTTACAACGATCATGCAAAAATTTGTTTAAGGATAGAAAAGCTTTTGCCAAAAATACTTTTCTTAAGATTTTTGCAAGGCTAGCACTCTCCATTCATACCTTTACGAAGTCATAGACATGCGACGAGTAGAACCAGTTATTTGGGTCAGACATTTATATTTATCAACTTAAAAAAGTGATCACACAGATGATGGCATACAAACAGAACAGTCATTCAAACTTACAAGTAATAGCAACCAACAAAACATCATACAAATAACACGCACAAGCAAGTAGCAGGTCATCAGAACTCCCTCACTTGGATTATTGCTCATTCTCCAAGCCTTTAGGGTTTCCAGGACTCGACATCGAACGCCTAAATCAAAATGGTAAACCTTATAAGTGTTCTGAGAATTCAGACTCCTTAGTCAACTAAAAGTCTATTGTAGTTTATCTAGTTTCCTCTAATATAACCCGAGTATAGTGTGTATAGGGTTACCATACTCCATGAGATTAATAATAACTATTTTCTTATATTAGTAAGGTATGAGGCTTCCTTTATGTATTTTGTAATTTTTTTGTTCTGATTCCGATATTTGCGAACTTATAGTCGTTTTTCATCGTTTTCGGATGCATGTTCAAACGGTAATGTCCGTTTTGGACGTTAAGACCCGTGTTTTACGATATGAACTAAATTTAGAAAAATTTTAACTATGAAAACTTAATTGCTCTTATTACTTATATTTATATCTTTTATTTATACTTAATGAGTTAGTTAACCCTTAAATCCTTATACTTAGAGGATTTTACTCTACTATTACTAATTCATGTACTTAATTAAGTATGATCCAATTTAGAAAGTTTATTAGGGTTTACTAATTTAGAATCCTAATTATGTTACACTCTTCTTCTTTTCTTAGTTTATAATCCATGCTTATGTCATGCTTACATCATCATTTGCTTATGTCATTGCTTATGTCATCTTTTGCTTATGTAATGGCTTATGTCATCATATGCTTATGTCATCACTTACCTCATCATTTAATTACCTAAGCTTTACCTCATGCTTATGTCATGTCTTAATGTCTTATGTATACTTTAATTAAACTACTATGTACATATACCTTTATTATACTTATATGTATACTAGTATACTTAAACATATACTTATACATGTACTTATACTTATACCGTATTTATACATGTATACCTACTCATATACCTATACGGTTGGATACGTATTTTTATACAAAAATTCGTATGCCTAATCTTTTCCTTAAGAAAAGCTTCCTAATTCCATTCTTTTGTATTTTTATGTATGTATTTAGTGTAGTATACACATATATAGCTAGATATGGTCTTAATTCAAGTTATGTACATGATAAATACTCATGTACAAAGGTTCACATACATGTATTCTTTTAGTATTCCCTCATGTGCACACACTTATAAGCATATACTCATGTCTTCCTTTCTTCTTCTTCATAATTTCTAATTTCTACACTTAAAGATGGAAACTTTGCTCCCTCTTCTTCAAGACAAAACTAAACACATAATTACTTATCTAATCTACCTAATTAACTAACTAATGAATAACATAAAGTAAGTTAAGTACATACCTTTAGATGTATTGGATTTAAGGAGGCAAAAGTGAAGAAATGAAAGTGAAAGGGAAGGGGAAAGCTCACGGCATGGAGGAGGATTTTTGTTTTGTTTCTTTTGTCTTTGTTTTGCTTATGGAAGAAGAAGAATGGTGGGGTCTACAAGGGGAGATATATGGACGGCAACAATTGAAGAGAAAGAGAAGAGAAAAAAATCAAAAGAGAAGATAAGAAAAGCCATCATGAAAGAGTAGATATTTTCTTAATCTTTTGGTCTTTTGTTGACTTTTCAAAGTGTTGACTTGGTCAACCCTTTGACTTTGGTCAACATGCATTATCTTGGTCAACATTCCTTAAGTATGTGCAATTTTGTGCACATAATGTAGTAATTAAGGGAAATTAAGGGAAAAATGAAGGAAATGAGGTATTTGATGAATTGATTAGTAAGAGTAGATGATGAGATCTTACTTTAAGTATTTATAACCTATAAACATCATTTGGTAAACTACTTAGTGTAATTAAGATGAAAAATGTCATTTAGGGTATTAAGGTTTACTACATTTAACCTAATCTCCAACCATACCTCTAACTCTAAATAAGACTATCTTAATGATACACTTAAGAAATTAATGTAATCTATGATTCATTATCTTAGTTCCTAAGGGATCGCTTAAGTATTCTAAATGTTTATGCATGATTGAGGGTTATCTTTAGTCGTTTACCAATGAAATAGCAAAATGTGGAGGATATATAATCATTTAGGGTTTTAGGGTAAATTATGGTGAATTAGTGCTTTTATATCCTTAAAGTAATGGTTTTAGGGTTCTTATTACTGTAAGGCACAATCTCTAATGTTTTTACATAGGGTTTCATATATTCTTATGCGATTAAATTTTCGATTGTCATCTTAGGGTTTTGATAAGGTTCGAGGTTTTAAGGTCTTCGTATGCAGTTAGGGGTTCAATTGATGATTTAAGGTTTTTCATATCCACTTTAGGTTTTGAATTGAGATTTTGATCGGTTTTAAATCTTACTAGCTCTTTTGAGTTTAGGAAATCATCTACAGTTTAGACGTTTGTTTCTATACTTAGAAAGCTAAATTCGCGGGGTTTACAGTAGCCTCTACAATCCATACCATACGCTTTAAGCAGAAGCCACGTGACATGGCCCTTCGCTATCGGTTAGTATCCCCTAGCACCTAGTAAGCCTAATAACTCAAGATAGAGACTCAATAATATGAATGGCCCATTAGCCTAATCCTAGCAAGAGACCTACTCCTGTGAACCCCTTTTGATCTTTTACATGAGGTGGCAATTAGTATAGCTATAATGCAAATATGAGAAATGCATGACTCATTGATTTTCTTAGTCGAATGCTTAATTAATCCAATTTCCATTGTAGTTAAGCAATTTCATCCCATACAATCCCTACATATTATTATCACAACAATTCCCATTATTATCTCATTAGCAAGTTATGGTATTCAATCATAATACAATACACATGCATTTCCCATTTCCCATGTCCTACAAGCATTCAAGTTCATTTCATAAATTTAAGTGCGACTATACTATAAGCAAAATCAAGCACAAAGTCATCGAGAATCACTTGCTCGGCCATGATGAATTAGTCGTAGTAATCTAGGGGCAAGTCATCTCCCTCGGTTAGGTCCCTTGAACATTGCAAATATGATAAAGTTAAGGGTTTAAGGTAAAGTTGGAAGACTAAGCCAAAATTCTTTTAAGTTATACTTTTTACTTAGTTTCGTATTTTTCCAAGTTTTACTTAAAACTCCAATCGTGTGTAAGTCTCTCGTTTTAATTATGATTTTTATGATCTTATAGTCGATTTCCATCTTTTTCGAGTGTACTTTAATGTGGTGTAGTTAGATTTTCAAGATGAAGCATGCAAATCTATCTATTGATTAGAACAATAGCGATCCTTAAGATTTGGTGCTCTTTTAGGCTTAGTTTGGTTGTTGAGCTTTTTGTTATCTTAGGGAATCTTTTGGGATTGGGCTTAGGATTTTAGTCTAAGCTTAAAATACTCTTTAAAGTCAGATTTTCATCCTCGTTTTATGGCCTTGGTGCTATCAACATCTTCTTGAACTTTTATGTGGACTTAAGTGGTTAAATGAGCTTGTTTTTTTATCTAAACTAAAGATAATCACTTTGTTAGGCTTAGGGAGTGTTATGTGGGCTTCTTAAAGGTCTTGAAGCAACTTTTATAGTTAGACTAAGTTGTTGGTCAAAAATTTGGTAGAGGTCTAACTTAGAGTTTTAGGCTCGATTTTATGTTTTAGGCTTTATATACTTCCTATACTTGCTTTGGTTTGTCTTCGAGCCTGATTTTTCACCCTCTTGGTTCTTTTATAAAATTAGGTCTTCTATAAGCCGATCAGTACTAAACTCTACCCGTTTAATACCGATCCTCGACTATGGTTTAAAGAAAATCATTTTTTCAATTTAAAAAGGGATTGGAGTCACCACCCAACCGGAGTTAGGAAAAATGGTTAAGTTATAACCAATTGGGTAGACTGGCTATGATTTAGCTGCCGGTTATCGATTAAAAAAAAGAAAACCAATTTGTAAAACGGATTTTTTGAAAACCAGAGATTTAGGTTTGGGGGCTAGTTTATTAAACCCTAAACGTACTACTTTTTAACTTTCCGAATTTAACTTCGCTTTTCAAATACACCCTTTTAAATTTGTAAAATAGTTAATTATAATACATACGACTAAATTGATCAATTCACATAAATATCTAAAAAGAGAAAAAATAAAACTTTCACGTTTTAAGTTGCCCTATACTTACGTACAGCTGCCTACGTACCAGCTAGTCAGGATCAAACGTACGTAATTCTTTTAATGAAAATATAGTGGGTTGATTGATTTTAAATTTGGAAAAATTGCCGAGTTTATGTTTTTACCCATTTTCAGTTGATTAGAGAAAAGATTATAAGGGGACCTAAGTTGGATTTTATTTTTGGAAATTCTAAATGATTCTAATTTGAAAAATGATTGATTCATTTTCATTTATTTTTAGAAAACTCAATTTTTCTAAGTATCAAAACAAATTTTAATTTTTACTAACCAATTTATTTATTTTTATTTTTTTTCTATACTTATTCTATCTATTTCTATTAAAATAAATAAATAAACTACTTCCTTTCTCAGTTTTTTTTCTTTTCCTCTTTTTGTTTTTCTTCTCTTTCTTTTTTCTTTTTCTCATTTATAACATCTAAAAATACACAAATGAATTAAAAAAAAAAAAAAAGAAGGTCGACTTGGAGTCGGCTCACTTCAGCTCGGTCGACTCGTGTTGGCTCACTTTGGCTTGGTTGGCTTGGAGTTGGCTTACTTCGGCTCAGTCGGCTCATGTCGGCTTACTTTAGCTTGGATTGGCTTGAAGTTGACTCACTTTGGCTCGGTCGAGTCATTTCGGCTCGGTCGACTTGTGAAATTTGATGGTGGTGGTTTTCATCAACAAACACCATAGAGGATACTATCCTAAAGAGAGAGGAACCGTGCTAAAGAGAGGAAACTTCGATTTTTGTTTTTCTAAAGTGTTTCGGAGTTTTTGTTGTGTTTTGAAAATGAAGAGTAGACCCCTATTTATAGATGTCATGGTCGAGTTAAGAAAGGAAAAAATTAAATACAATATGATTTTCTTCCAATTTTGGATTGAACAAACCTGGACACTATGTGATGCCAAATACATAGCTACGCTTGTATGAATGTGCAAGAGTGTATCTACCACACTTAGAAGTGAGTTAGCAAATGACGTGGCGATGACGTAGCTTGTGACGTAACGATGACGTAGCTTGTGACGTAACGATGACATGGTAATAAAGTGAGAAAAGAAAATAAAAGATACATTTTGTACCTTCTATAAACCCTAAAAAATCGATAGTCTAAACCCTAATTTAAGTCCGAATGTCCTAAACTATGTCATGAGTCGATAAGGCTATTATAATAAAAGATTATGAAATTTAATAAATCAAATATAACATCGATAATAAAAACCTTAGAAATTGTTCAAAACCCTAAATCTGGTTTATACAAAATTAACCGAAATCGAACCTGAACTTGATTGAAACCCTAAAACTATAACTTTAAGCCTATAAAATAATTAAATATCACTCAATAGTGATATAATTGTAGTCGATTGTAATTATTAACTAAATCGCGTAATCGCATAAATTTTTTAACGAAATCGTTAAAATAACTTGTAAAAATTATAATTGTAATAGGTATCAATTAAATTGATAAATTTTCATAAAATTCCAGAATTAATTTATAATTATTATTTTTGTGATTTTTATGTTTAGAAAAATTTCATATAATTATTTCTAATTTCCTTTTTCTTCCATTTTCTCTATTTTCCTTCTTTTCTTCTTCTCTTATATTTTTCCTTTTCCCACGCATGAATTGTAGCTGCAAATTCAGCAGCCCATGTGTGTGAATTTTAATTATAAGTGTCAAACACTTAAGGGAGAAAAGACAAATTAATAAAGGAAGTATCATTTCTAATTTAATGCTTAATCTAATAGGATAATGATCTTGTATTTTTTTTTTTATTATTTACTTGCTTCCATCTGCTAATTCACGTCCCAAAAGAAACAAAAAATCTAGAAGTGAACAATTAAAAACACAAAGTGAAGAAAGAAAAGAAAAGCAAAGTAAAAATAAAACAAAAGCAAAACCGAGAAGAATAAGAAGAATAAGAAGAAAAAGAAGAAGAAAAATTAAGGATTGTATCAACATATTTAGGTAAGTATATTTAATTTAGTTGTATATATGTATATTATATAGTATATACTAAGTATTTTGTGGTATTTTACTTAAGGTTTCATTACATGTACATGTATGTATGTATAAGTGGATAAACAAATACATATTTATTGTTATGTATGTATAAATATATGTATGTAGACATGTATATAAATACTATTAGGTAAAATATACGGTATATGAATATACATATATGTATAAATAAGAATACATGGATATATATATGCATGTACACGAAAACAAATATATATATATATATGTATGTATGTGTACATAAGAATATGTCTAGTAACTATTTATTATTTTCACAAATTAAACATAGATATATATAGATCTATATGTATACGTGAATATGCATCTTAATGTGTGGATGTATATAACATTTATGTTCATATATGATATATATATGTGTAAGTATACATGTATTATATATATATATATCTATGTCCATGTGCTTCATATTTTCTCTTCATGTATATAAGAAAGTTATCTTTTTTTTCTTATATATGTATATATAAATGTGGCGTGATATAGCATATAGTATATAAGTATACCTTATGAAATAAAATAAGGTTATAGAGAATAGGTATATATATTACCGTAAATTAGGAAAAATAGTTACTAATTAAGTAAATTAGAAAAATTAATCAAATATAGTAATTAATATATATATATATATGTGTGTATCGTAAAATACAAGTAAGTAATAAGGAAATAATATATAATAAAAATAAAATAATAATAATAATAATAATAATAAGTCTAAAATCTCAAAAATAGGTAGAAATACGTAATTAGGGTAAAATAAGCTTAAAATAACAACATTATCATTTATATGATTTAAATAATTATTAAATCATAAATATACTAAAAAAAAGCTAAAATTAATATTTTATAACTTTTTAAATTAAAATAATAAATTTTATGATATTTTTATATCACAATTCAAACTGCGAGTCACAACGTCCAAAACGGACCTTACTATGAGAAAATATGCTCGAAAATGATCAAAATGGATTATAAGTTCATAACAATTCGAATTAAAATGAAAAAGTTATACATAATTTGATAAAAAGCTCGAATTAACAATTTCACGTAACTAGGTGAAGTAAAGATTACAAATTAAAATAAGTAGTTTAGTTTTAAATTCCCAAACTACAATTTTTTATATTCCTTATTCTCAAGTGATCTTGACCTTGACGCTGAGCTGTTCTTAGATTATTATGACCCTTGAGTTGACTATGGCTGAGTGAGTTTTTCCTAATGATCCCATACTTGCTTGTGTTTGTAATTAGTGAATATAAATTATGATCAGTAATTTAATGTTGTATGGGGTTGGGTTATGCTTATGTATGATAATTGTTTATTAATAGTGAATGATCACTGAATAATAAGACCTAATTTTACTCGACTAAAAAAAGTTAACTCGAAATACACATAATCATACATCACATAACTAATTCCAGCAGTCACATTAAACGGAGGTAGCGAGAAGCCATACGTGGGTTGATTATTTGATTGTTATAGATTTCATACAGTGTGCACGTGCGATATAACCTTACCCTGGCCTACGGGATTACTATGCGTTGGAGGCGCCAATCGCCTAGCTAAGGGTTGAGTCTAGAGGCCTCTATTTAGGGGTGAGTGAAAGTAAAGTGAACCTACTCACAATCATATGTAGAACTCGTTTTTTATAAAACTGATAATGGATATACCATTACATTTTAAATACAAAACGCGGAGTTTCATTATAAGATAAGTTCTAATATGATACTCGGATCTGACTATGCCGATGTATCTCTAACCCTGACTTTGGAGGGCGTTAAATTTGAGTTGCATGCAATACCTGGTCACCTGCATGTATTTATTTGGCATACTGATTGACATGCATTCATTTGATTGAATTTAATTGTTATATAACTTGATTGTTGTATGATTGAGGGGATTATCTCACTAAACTAGTTAGCTTATACCCTTGTAGTCTTCTTTCACAGGCTGAGTTATTCGTGGAGTCGGGCTGTCGCATGCTTGAGGTTAGTTGTTCATCAGGGGGTTGATGTGGGAGCAAGACGTAATCAAAGTGTATTCATGATAGTTTATCTAGATTATAGATTTGATTATGTAATAAAATGATACTAGTTTGAATTAAGAAATGCTTTAGACTTCTTATCTATAAACTCTTATATAAATAGATGATGTTTTATATTTCTTTATCTTATTATTATTATTATGAAATGATATTGCTTATACTTGCACAACTCTTAGTTGTTAGTTGTAGCTGTAGCCTTGTGTATCATATAAAGAGTTATCTATTGTGAGGGAATTCAATTTATAGTTCTTTGTATAATATACGGCGATTGCTACAACTAACCCTCTTAGGTTGTGATAGAAGAACTGAGTAGTAGTTGCATGCCTTGTTAAGCTAACATCTTGATCACATCTGAATCCAATAAGGATACAGATGTCAAGAATGAATTAGCTTATGAGGATATAACTTAAAGATTTTGATGATATCGATTTTGATGATGGTATTAGTGTAAGTAGAGCTTAGCTTCAGACTATAGAAGAACCTCATAGCTGAGCAGGAGGAATGATTGGAGACATGGGTTTACCATAGGTATAGATGCCGTCAGAAGTTCAAAACTCATGCCATCTATATGGAAATGGGTTCATATCATCTAAGAAAAGCATGAATGGTGGTGAATGGAGTTTTAGCGATGAATTTAAGGTGCGCATGTAGTTTCAAAAGAAAGAACACTTAGTCTAGCTTATGAAGATACACCATGTCTTGAACCACCATAATTTTGTCGTCATGAAGTTGGAAAAAAGCTTTAATCTATTAAATGTGCTAACAATAATAAGGATTGTAGGTGGAGGCTTCGAGCATGCCAGAAAAACATGTCGCAAGGTTTCCAAATCACTAAGTTTGAGAGTCTACATACGTATTTGAACCCTACTATTAGTTAGGATTACCCTTAATTACCTTGTTATGCTATATTATCAAGAAACTATAGGAATCGCCAAGTATTGAGGTAAAACATCTCAAAGTAATCATCTAAAAACAATATGGATACACTTTACTTTTAAAGAGAGTTCAGTAAGCCAAGCATAAAGTTGTTGAACAAGTTTATGGAAAGTAGGAGGAGTCATATGTAATCCTACTACATCTATTAGCCTCTATGCAAGAGTTTAACCTTGGTACTATGGTTTGAGTGAAAGACTCAAGGGATTAACCTACTGGCCACGAGTTCTTTGATAGAGTGTTTTAGGCCTTTAAGTCATGTATTAAAGCTTTTGTCCATTGTAGGTTTGATAATACATTGCACTTTTGTAACTCTGGTTAGGTAATGGCTTGTCTCAAAGTAAATGGATGTACTAACCGATTTATTCTTTTTAGGAAGGTGATCACCATCAACATTACGTTTTTGTATGGAAAAACAAGCTTAAGCTACTCATAGCAACAGGAGTTGATGGTGAAAATCATATCATCCCATTAGGATTTGTGTTTGTAGATGAAGAATGTCAGGATAGTTAAGGATGGTTTTTTAGGTGTGTTCTCATGTACGTAATAAAGGATCAAACAAATGTATGTTTAGTCTTTGACTATCATGTTGATATATGATCCATGATTGAGGGCGAGAATGTAGTGTAGCCAA
>JAMXBB010000011.1:42627388-42642755 GCA_024138015.1 Lumnitzera littorea
ATATATATATTTTCGGTAAAAAATATACATATGTACTATAGTTATTTAATAAAATACATAATACTCATTATATGTATTCCTAAAAAGATACATAACACATATTATTATGTATAATATACCTATGAATATACATGTATACATACCTAACCTTATACATACATACACTACTCAATTTATGTATTAGTGTACATATACATGTATTAACAATATTATATTTATAAGAAAATACTATACAAATACTATATTTATACATGTATATACTACATATTATACATCTATACTACTAAATAATTACTCACTTATTTCTTTTAGTTTCTTTCTTCTTCCTTTCTTCTTCTTTTCTTCTCCTTTTCTTTCCTTCTTCTTTTTCTTCCTTCTTCCCTTACGGTTTTTTTTTTTAAGCTTCCAGGTTTCTTTTCTTTTCAGTTTTATTGTTGAATGTTTCCAGATTTTCCTTTTTATTTACGGGTACATTAGCTTAAATTATAAGCTACAATCTTTACTAATCATTTCAAGATTTTTGCTTTCTTATTTATCCAACACTTGTCAATATAATTAGTCATGTGGGCTGCTAGTTTGGGGTTTTATTTGCTGATTTTATATTTTTTTCTCACGTTTTGTGCAGGACGTGAGCATTGAAGTGGAAATGGAAAGAAGGAAAAGAGATAAATTGGAAATAGAAGAGAAGGAAAATGAAAATTATTAACAAATATATGTAATCTTTCGAATCATATAAATTATAACGATTCTCTTCATAAATTAATTTTCAAATTTTTGTGAAATTTTATCAATTTAATTGGTACCCATTACAATTATAATTTTTACAAGTTATTGTGGCAATTTCGTTACAATTTTGTACGAATAGATGATTTAGTCGAAAATTGCATTCAACTATAATTTTATCACTATTGAGTAATATTTAACTATTTTATAAGTTTATGTTTATGATTTTAGGGTTTCGAGCAATTTTAGGTTCAATTTTGATTAATGGTGAGGAAACTAGTTTTAAGGTTTTAGTAATCGATTTAGGGTTTCGATCAATTCCTAAGGTTTTGTTATCGATGATATATTTGATTTATTAAATTTCATAATCTTTTATTATTACTAGCCTTATCGACTTATTATATAGCTTAGGGCACTCGGACTTGAGTTAGGATTAAACTATTGTTTTTCCTAGGGTTTACATTTATGGCCAAGATGGTTAAAATCCCAAAACTGGATATGAGTGTAGCCCTCAATGTTGTAATTAAATGAGTCAAGCCCTATGGAGACTTTTTCAAGTCTCTTACAAAAAACAAGCTAAAAACTTTCGCTGAGTTTAAGGCTAAAGCGACCTCATACATCCGTTAAGAAGACAACATAAAGGCATGATGAGAGGCTAATCAGAGTAGAGGAGATGGAAAGAATAACAAGTGAAAAAGTATGAAGGATAGAATCGGCATGGACAATGACCATAGTTCAGATGCTAAGAGGAAGAGATTGAGGATCCCGATATATGCTTGTTAATCATCTAATCTCAGACATTTTGATGGAGGTACGTAGGGAGAGAGGGGTCCTCCACTAGCTGGAAAGAATGAGAGGAAATCTCTCAAGGAGAAACTCTAACAAGTACTGTGATTTCCACCGTAACAAAGGTCACAATACAGATGAGTGCATTTAACTCAAGAATGCAATTGAAGATGTGATCCAATGTTGTCACTTGCATAAGTTCTTAGCGCATGATGCCAAGAATATAAAGAGATCATCTCAAAGGAGACATAAGGAACAAGAGAATGACACATGGCCAGTAGTAGCCGTAAGAGATGCAAGAGATACGAATTCTAACAGAGAAACCAATGGAGTGATCGACACCATTGTCGACAGACCTATTATAGGCCAATCGAGCACTTCGAACTCGATTAATGCCAAGAACTACATTTGCAATATTCAAGGCAAAAAGGTTAAGATCGAGAATACAATTTCTTTCAAATAGGAAGATTTCAAAGGTATTTAGAGGCCACATGACAACACACTTGTTATTAATGCAAGGGTCTCTAACTTCGAAGTCAAGAAAATTTTGGTTGACACAGGAAGTTCGTTTGACATTATTTTTCAGCATGCATTCAATCAAATGAGACCTAAGATTAAGGCGTAGTTAAGGTCTTATAAGTATGATCTCTATGCCTTCAATAATCAGCCTATTCAAGTAGCCAGAGTAATCATATTGCCAATTCAAATCGATGATGACGGGCATATTGTAAAGGATAAGGTGGACTTCCTTATCGTCAAATATTGTACAACATGATAATGGGAAGGCAGTGTTAGCACTTATTCAACATTGTCCCTTCAACTGCGCATCAGAAAGCTAAGTTCCCTACCCTCATGGGAGTTGTTGTGTGCAAAGAAGATTAGCAACTAGTACGATCCTTATATATAAGGGCCTTGAAATGAGAGAACGTATTTTAAGTTGAAACTTGTCCACAAGGCAAGTCAGTCAACATTGAGAATGCCGAGAGTGAGACTAAGGAAATTCCTCTAAGGAACGACCCAGGGAAAACAACAAGAATCAAGAAACCCCTGTTAGCATACAGTCGACAAAAGTTTGATCAACTTCTTGTAGGCCAACGTTGACGTTTGCGTAGTCTCCTTTAGCCATGCTAGGTATCCCAAGAGATGTCATGGTACATAAGCTGTAAATTGATTCCCTCAAGCATGGATGCCGAGTTCTTATTTCAATTAATTTGTCGAATGATTTTTATCATCACTCATTAGCTATAACCAACTTGTTTGTAAGACTACAATACCTATTTATGAGAATTATATTTGAAGTTTCATGTTTGTTTTCGTTATGATTGTTGAATTAACGAGTTCTATGCTACACAACAAATGAATTAATCTAGGTTCTAGCCTAATGCGGTTAACAAACTATACAAATAAACCTTACAACCAAGTAATGCGGCTGGTCCATGGCTCAAACGGTTAATGGATCGTCTACAAAGGCAATAGGCATGTGAAATAAAACATGCCGAGAAACAAATAGCATGTGAAATAAAACATGCCGAGAAACAGCTAGTATGTGAAATAAAATATGTCGAGAAACAAATAATATGTGAAATAAAACATGCTAAGAAATAATTAGCGTGTAAAATAAAATGTACTGATGAATAAGAGCGTGAAGTAATGCATGTATACTATACATGCCATGAAAGTGCAATACGTGAAATTAAACGTATTAGAGACGTGTAAGAGAAGTATTTTCACTCAATTAGGGTTACAAGCACTCGGCATTGCCTTAAAGATATTTCGATTGATAATTACACGAGAACAAAATGTACCAATACAATAAAAATCCTATGGTCTATTCTTAGATTCAACAAAAGTGATTTCTAGATCATTAGCTAAGGCTTCTTCGACAACTAAGGTCTTAGAGCAAGTAACTTCCTAAACATGAGCTTCATTGTCACCTTTATTCAAACTCTCGACACCTGTCTTGTTGCCTTCATCTTCGTTGGCACTACTAACTTTGTCATTAACATTAGTAAAGTCAAGATATGAGAGATCATAATTAGGATGAAGCTTCAAGACCTCCTCTCTTGCCGCTTGGACCCTCTCCAATAACCTTTTCCTCAAAAGTCTCTTGTATTACCAACTAGGAGTAACTATATCGAGAGCCTTTTCAATTGATGGTCCTCTCCTTACAGTCTCCTCCAACTCGGCTATATGACTCTGTATGTTTGAATTATTGGTCTGTAACTCCTTTATCTATATTCTAAGCTTATCTTTATCTTCGCTCATCATGCAAATAGTTTGACCCAAGCCCTAGCACTCTTCTTTCTTTTTCTGCAGCTCCTCTTTTAGGCCTTTAGACATTTTGTACTGTTATTCCATTTTAGCCTTCAGGCTCGAGATTTCATTAGTAGTATGTGCCAACTTCTCGATAGCAAGGTCTTCTTGGAGCTTTCTTACCTCCATCTTAGCCTTTTTCTTCGCATTTTCAGCAACAGCAGTTTGGGCTTTCGATGCATTGTATGCATCCTCAACTCTCTAAAGCAAATTCATTTAACATAATTAGGAATGATTGGGCATAACACATGGATACGATTGAAAGAAATTACCTTCTTCGCCTCTTTATCGACCTCATCCAAAGCCATTAGAATATGGCTGCTCATCTATAAAAGGAAATGTGTTAATAACCCAAATAAATTTGATTAAAGTAATGATTATAGATTCTCACATCATACAGTTTAGCCGTAATAAGGGCCTTATTGCAACCACTGACCCTATTGACATCCTTTTTGGCAATATCTTTGTCTTTTAGAAGAATAATCCCTTCCATTAAAGCTAAAGATTTCATCCTGTCTCCCAAGACTGAGTTGGTATCCAAAATTTGGTTGCTCTAACAAAGGATGAAGCACTTGCTGACCTCATTGCTATGGATGAATTTGGCACTATTGATGCCAAGAGCTTTCGACCACATAGCCCCCTTTGCCCTTTTGTCTAAGCCTTTGGATTTCTTGTAGGCAGTTAGCCGGTAAGTTCCTTCCCCAGTCTTTTATTAGCATTCGGCATCACCTCAATTGCCAGTGATAACCCTTCTATAGTAGTGGCATTTTCATCCTCTTCGCCGGGATGTGTCTCTCGGCATTCATCATCCTTCGACTCAACGGAAGTTTGAATAATCTTGATTGGAGGGCCCTCAAAATGAACAACCTTAATTGGTAGTATCTCTTCACTCTCCTTCCGCCTCTCGGCTGGATGGGAGATCTTCCGTACTACCACCAACTTCGCTGCAGCCTCATTTACTGGCTTCTTTGCGACAATAGGCCGAGTTATAGTTGCTGAGTTAGTCGCCCTTCTATTAGCTTTGGATTTTTTGGCCTTATTTGAGCTAATAGCTTTGCTGGATTCACCTCACCAGTACCTATATCTGTGATACGAGTAAACGAATTAATATAAACATGGAAAAAAGATGAACTTATATTTTTTGTGCTGAGCAAGGCTCAAAGGCCACAATTCTCTCCCTAAGTCTCGAGAACGGCTTTCCTCTTGTATCTATACTCAGCATGGCAGTAACTCATTAGCGTACCTTTTTTTTTCAGAAAAGATTGAGTCTCCATTTTCGTAACATTATATAATTCTCTTAGTGTCCCAAAAGAACATTTTGTTCCTCTTCCTTTCTTGAATTTTCCTCGCTACAGCTACATCATTCAGCATTAGATCTATATCTTTTGTATGTATCGGCTTAGTCTATTAGGTCCAAAAGTTCAAGTCCTCGTCAGACACTATTGACACGAACTGTCATGCCACTTGTGAATCTTGGATTCTAACCCATGCATGAGACCATGCCTCACAGTAGCAAAGTACCACCCATCAGGTTACCTCTGAATAGGGAAGAAAAATCGAAATAGTTGAGTAATAGCCCTAACTTCGACTTCCTCATAGACTATCTCAAAGTTGCTAGAAGTTGGTATGTATTAGGTGAGAACATACTCGGTGCAACTCTAAAATAGTTGAAAAAGCCCTTAACCAAAGCCGAAAAAGAGAAGCATAACCCAAAATCCAAATATTTCAGGTATATATGGAACTCGTGCTCCCTTAAGAAGCATACCTTTTCCCTATCTCTCAGCCTCCTAAAGTTCCATGTTCCAAGAAAGTCTTGTTAGTACTGATTGTATTTTGTGACAAGAACTCTATCTATAGAAATGGTGGTTCCATTTGGAGAGTCGCGAGAATAGGTTATTGTGTTGTACAAATATCTTACCGAAGACCTCCCTTCCTTATCCTCGGGATAATTATCTACGAGAAGCTCGTTAATCTAAGCAAGTTTATCCCACCTTGCCTCCATACTATTGGCTGAACCTCCTGAAGAACACGCCACTTTACTCCTTATTTAGGGGGGGGAGGGGAAGTAGCCTCGCCATACTTGAACGGTTATGCAAAAGGACATAACACAAGTAAAAGAATTTAGGTTTGAAGATGAGAAAATGAATGAAAGTTTAAGATGTGACCAAAGAAATGAATTCTGATATTGAACAATACTTTATATATGGATGATTCATCTTTATAATTGCAAATTTGCTTCTGACAGTAATGATGCGTTGATATGGTAATGGTGCAGATTGTTGACGTATGTTTAGTGATAGAAATTTGACCGCTAATAACTTTCTGACGGTTATTAGGACTATAACAAAATGATGACCTAAGCGACAGATGTCATGCCTCTAATTTCTTAGTTTCCCGAGTGGGTGGGAGTTTAGAAATTGCAACCTTTTGACTAGGATGTGATTCATCCCACTTCCTAACTTGCTCGGCATTAATCTAAAGAATCACTCCCCCACTTAGCTTCTAACGTAATATATATATGTAACTCCCTTTATCGACTACTTAAACACGAGAGTTGGTATCACGAACTGAGGGTGGCCTGGCTGTGGCAGATACCGTATACTGTACAAAGAACCCCTGATTAGTTACCCTTCCAATCATGAACTCTTCATACAGTATACAAGGCTCTATAACCACTAGTTTTCCAAGAACATACAGATTCACATGATATCATCACAAAAATATATTTATATAATATTTAAACTATAAAGCTTACAATATACAGTAATTTAGTATATCTAAGTCTATAATACTGGTAAAACATAAGTACATGAGTAAGAGTCTACATAAACTGTTCTCTCTCAATACACAGGATAGCTCGCTCTTGCCCAAGTCCCTAAGCTAACTTGTGGCATCCCTCGGCCAGCCTCTACGAACAAGCTATCCTACAGCAAAAGTTTAAAGGGATATAAGCCTAAGCTTAGTGAGCAAAACCATCAGTTACACCACAGGTAAATTATAAATACATTATATTCACGCATATGAATGAATGATCAAACAGAATGCCAAAAAATACGTACAGTTAACTAATCCATATACATAACTTAGATTTAATGCCCTTCGAAATCAGATTTAGAGTATACACGGCACTAATTAGATCCAGGTATTATACTAGAACTTACTTTACTATAGAACTCCATGTTCCGTACATATATCAAATAAATCTTTTATTTTCATAAAAAACCAAGTTCTAGTATAATCGTGAGTGGGCCCCTACAGTCCACACTCACCCCTAAACGGAGGCCTCTAAACTCGACCTTTAGCTAGGCGGTTGGCACCACCAACACCTAATGTTCCCGTAGGCTAGGATAAAGTCATTTTGTATGAGTACACCGTATAAAACCAATAAATTAATAATAACGACACCCGAATGGCCTCTCTTTACCTCCGTGTGATATGACGGCCGGAATTGTGTCTATGCAATGCATGTACCAGTTTCTTTCTTTATAAATCCAGTATAATTAAGTTCAAATTATGTTGTGACCATCCAATAGTGCACACAATCATTTTCTATACTACCATGCAATAAACAAAGCATTATCTGTACTTAAGGTAAATTCACAACTCAACACACAATAACATACATAAGCGTTTCTCAAAGCCCACATAGTAGTCAATTAACAATAATATTTAAGTCCACTATCTACAATCACATACAAGCATGGAATCATAGGGTAAATACTCACTCGGCCATAGCGACTCGCTCTAGTCGTAGTAATCAATCAGGAGATCCTCGCTTACCTCAGGATCATCAGATCATTACGATATGATAACGCTAGTAAGTAATTGAATTAACTAATAACTCTAAATATCTATTTACCTAATTCTACTTAAATTACTATCAACTTTTATCCGGTTAGACTTTATTATTAATCGTATGTAACTTCTTTGTTCTATTTCTGATATTTATGAATTTATAGTTGTTTTTCATCGTTTTTGGACGTACGTTCATACGGTGATGTCCGTTTTGGACGTTAAGACTCGTGTTTTACGATGTGGATTAAATTTATAGAAGTTTTAACTATGGAAACTTAATTATTCTTATTGCTTATATTTCTATCCTTTGTTTATACCTAATGATTTAGTTAACCCTTAAATTCTTGTACTTAGAGAATTTTACTTTGCTATTACTAATTCATGTACTTAATTAAGTGTAATCCAATTTAGGAAGTGTACTAGGGTTTACTAATTTATGTGCCTAATTATTATGCACTTTTCTTATTTCTTATTTTATAAACCTATGCTTATGTCATCGCTTACATCATCAATCGCTTATGTCATGGCTTATGTCGTCTTTTAATTACATCATTGCTTACCTCATCATTTAATTACATATGACTTACCTCGTGATTATGTAATGTCTAAATGTCTTATATACATTTCAGTTAAACTACTATGTACATTTACCCTTACTCTACTTATATGTATACTAATATACTTATACATATACTTCTACTAATACCATATTTATACTTGTATATATACTCATATACCTATACGGTCATATACGTATTTTTGTACAAATTTCGTATACCAAATTTTCCTCTTAAGAAAACCTTCCTAATTTCACTTTTTTGTGTTTTTAAGTGTGTATTTAGTAAGGTATAGGTATGTATAGTTAGGATTTGTCTTAGTTTGGGTTATGTACATAGTAAATACTCATGTACAAATATCTCCATACTTATATTCTTCTAGTATATCCTTATGTACATATACTCAAGAGCATATACACATGTATTCCTTTCCTCTTCATCGTGATTTCTAACTTCCTACACTTAAAGATGGAAACTTTATGCCTTCTTCTACAAGATCACACATAACATATATTTACTTATCTAATCTACCTAATCACCTAACTAATGATTAATATAAGGTAATATAAAATAACACGATCACATACCTTAATTTTTGTTTGAATTATGGAGGCAAAGTGGAAAGTTTTGAAAGTGAAAGGGGAGAGGAAGTGTCAAGGCAATGGAGGTGGGGTTTGCTTTGTTTCTTTTTGTTTTGTTTTGATTATGGAATGAAGAAGATGGTAGGGTCTAGGAGAAAAGAAGTGGACGGCAATTTAGAAGGAAAAGGGAAAAGAAAAGCTAAAAGAAAAGAAAAGAAAAGAAACCATGAGATGGATTGTAGCGACCCTAATAGGGGCCTAGTAGTATTGCCTAGAATTTCCATATCATGTGTGTACCCATGATAAGAAAATCGCCTTGCAAGTTAGAGATTGCAAGACTCTAAATAGTTATTTACTAAAGTCTTCAATTTTAGTTCATTGACTCATTATATAATATAAATAATTATGGATATCCATTTTTCCACAATTCCTCAGAATCGCAGAGAATCGGTATCTCCTACCAAAACAATGAAATAAGATAGACAATTTTAGAAAATTCTCAACTTACTAAAGATACTAAACTTAATTGAAATATTAGTCATTTTTCGGAACATTCTAAATTAACTACACAATCTTTTCATCATAATGATTCAATGGTAGCACTCTGCGCTCGATTCTTATCCCATTCCCAACTATCGATCAACCTGCAAGGAAAAGAACTGTTGGGGTGTAAGCTTACGCTTAGTGAGATAATTACCCTCATCAATACCGTATGACAGAAATTTATTAAATACACAATCATATGAATGCATGAACAGTCAGTATGCCAAACAACGCATGCAGTGACTTAGGAACTGCATACGACTCAGAATTTCGCCCCCTGAAGTTGGGGTTTGGAGATAATTAACCGACCCAAACCAAAATCCGGGTTCTAGACCTTGGGTTTTAATTCATTAGCACTATTGTGCTTAAGTCAAAACAAAACTATGTATATATATACATATATATACTTTCATTACTGAATAATAAATCATATTTTCAAAATCCCAAGTCTAGCGGTATGGTGGCCTCCACAATCCACAATCACACGCCCTAAGCAGAAGCCACAAGACTCAACCCTTCGCCGACGGTTGGCGTCTCCCGACGCCTAGTAAGCCCATCAGCTTAAGACAGAGACTCAATATATATGATAGCGTAGCTAGTGCCCAATCCTGCAGGAAACTCGTATTCCTGTGAGTCCTTTCCCATCTTCTGCGTGAAGCGGCAGTCGGTGTTATCCGTATGCAATATGGGGTATGCATGATTCATTTTGATTTCTTAATCGTATAAGTGATTAACTCGATTTTTAGGGTGATCAGACAATTTCATTCCATACGATTCACATGTATATATAATGCAAGCAATTCCCATTATTAGATATAATTAACAAGTCATCACATTCATCCACAAATTCATACACATGCATTTCCCATATCCCACAAGCATCCAAATTTATATATATAAGTTTAGGTGCATCTATTCTACAAGCACAATCAAGTAAAGAGTCATCGGGAATTTACTCACTCAACCATGCGGATCAATCAAAATAATCCGGGATAGGTCGTCTCCCCAAAGCCGAGTCCCCTGGGCATCGCAAATACGATACTATAAGGATTTGAAATAAAACCTAGAAAACTAAGCTAAAACCCTTTAAGTTATACTTTGGACTCGGTTTCATAATTTTTTTCCCGGTTTTACTTAAAGTTCAATCGCGTATAACTTTTTCGTTTAAATTCGATTTTTATGATCTTATAGTCAATCTTCATCGTTTTTGAGTATACTTTAACATGGTAAGGTTAGATTTTCAAAATGAGGTATACAATTCTGTCCATGGGTCAAAACAGTAGCGTTCCTCATGTGTTGGAGTGTTTTTGGGCCTTGTTTGGTAAATGGGCTTTTTGATAACTTGAGGAATCCTTTGGGCTTGGTCTTAAGATTTTATCCTAAGCTTAAAATACTCCTTGAGATCAGATTTACAACTTGGATTTATATTCCTAAGGTTAACAACCACTTCTTGGGCCCTTTAGTGGGCTTAAGTTGTCAAATGGGCTTATTTTTGGTTCAAACTAAAGTTAATGACTTTGGTGGGCTTATGGTGTCAAGACCCTAAAGGAGGCCTAGTAGGATTGCCTAAAATTTCCATAACATGTGTGCACCCATGATATGAAAACCGTCTTGCAAGTCAAAGATTGCAAGACCCTAAATAATAAATCACTAAGATTAATGATTTTTAAGTAATTAATTTATTGTACATGACATAATATATAATTATAAAAACTATGGATATTCGATATCCCACAGTTCCTCAGAACCGCAGAGAATCGGTATCCCCTACCAAATAATAAGACAGGATATACTCGCATTATAGTAAGATTTGATAAATAAATATTTTTTTTACAAAGAATGTCTATGTATCATCTAAAAAGTACTCAGCTACTTCTAATACTAATGTACATATCTTCATCTCGCTCTCAGCACTCGAGATTTATCCCAATCCCATCGTATGTAAACCTGCAAAAGAAAGACTATTGGGGAATAAGCTACAAGAGCTTAGTGAGCTATCCCTCATGCCATACTAGCAAACAAGTTATCAAACAAATTATTACAATCATATGAATGCATGCATACGCAGTATGCCAAATAATATATGCAGTTGACCGGTACTGCATATAATATCAGATTTTAACGCCCTCCGAGATAAGGGTTGGAGATTACACGGCACTAATCACGACCGGGCTCTAGCACCTGGGTTTTTACCCATAACTTAGAACTCCGTATTTCACAAAAACACATTTCCATTTCCAAAAATCCAATAATTCACAAAATCCCAGGCCTAGCGGTGAGGTGGCCCTCGCAGTCCACACTCACACCCTACAGCGGTGGTCTTTAGACGCGACCCCCAGCCACCCACCGTTAGCGTCTCTGGCGCCAATAAAACCCGCGAGCCAAAGGTAGGGTCTTGTTGTACTCATGCTCCTGCACAGTACTAATCAAATCATGTGGGAATCCATCCCTCCAAGGCCCTTCATTACCAACCGCGTGAAGTGACGGCCAGAATAGGTAATGCGATGCATGGATAATGCATAACCCTTTTGATTCAAGATAAGCCAAATATAATTAGGTCAGATTATGAGGCGATCAATCAATATCAACAAACCATCCAAATCATATAAAAATCAATCATACCATCAAATCATCAATTATTGTATTTAGCAATATTTCTCACAACAATCAAGCAATATCAAGCACACACATATCCCGAAAACCCCATGCATTAAGTTATTGATATTCAATTTAAGTGCACTAACTACAAGTACAAACAAGTATAGAGTCATCAGGAGTACTTACTTGACTATGACGACTCGCTCTAGTCGTAATAACCGATCGGGAGATCCTCGCCCTCGTCGGGATCACCTGATCATTACGAGATATCAGAGATAATAAGTAGTTGACTCAACTAAGGGTTCTAGATATCTGTCTACCTAATTATTTAGGGTTAAAATTTCCTTAATGGTTTTAAGGTTTAGGATTTTAAGTAGCTTTAGAGCTCGCAGTTCTTCAAGCTCGGGTTTTATCGACAATTGGCTTTTGAATTGTAAAAATTTAATTTGTTTCTAAATGTAAACTTAAGTTTTTAGTTTAGTTTATCCTTGGAAACGTTCGGACAGTACTTTTGATTGAATCATGGGCCCACTAAAAGTAGGGTTTATATTTATCAATTGATAAGTTATTTAGGATGATTGGTTGGTTTACTTATTCATGTGCACAAATCTTATGTATAAAGATAAGGAGATTGCTTGATATGAAATTCTTTTGGAGTTTGTCTCTTAAATTGATTTGTAAGTTATGATTTAATTTTTATAAAATTACGAAAATTTCTAGAATTGATTAAAATTATTTAAATTAAATTCTTAGTTAGCCACTTAGGATTACAAGTCCTTAATTGTTTTAGGGTTTGCGTTTAGAGACTATGGTTCTCGTATTCAAGTTTTATCAATAATAGGGTTTCAAATTGAAAAATTAAATTCGTTTTTTTTTAAAGTACGTGCATATAGAGATTAAGGTTTTCTTGCATGAATCGGGTTTCCAAATTGTATCATTGGGTCTTTCAAGTTCGTTTTAAGTTCCAAGTTCAAAATTTTAGTCGATTTTCATTTTATGCAGTTTTGTCGACTTAGGGAAATGTCTACGATACTCAAGTCCAACACTATGTTCAGAAGGTTAAATTTATGGAGTCTACATGGATAGATTTTTCTTATGCATTAGTGTCTTTTGTTGACTTTTCAAATTGTTGACTTTAGTCAACATGTGTTGACTTAGTCAACCTTTTGACCTTGGTCAACATGTGTTGACTTAATCAACTTTCCTTAAGCATATGCTATTTTGTACACATAATGTAGTAATTAAAGAAAATTAAGAGAAAAATTAAGGAAATGAGGCATTTGGTGAATTGATTAGTGAAAAAATAGATGATGAGGTCTCATTTTAGGTATTTATAGCCTATATACATCATTTGGTAAGCTACATAGTACAACTTGTATGAAAAGCACTAATTAAGGTGTTAATGTTCACTACATTTAGCCTAAGCTTCAACCATTCCCCTAACTCTATGTAATACTATCTTAATCATATACTTAGGAGATAAATGTAATCTATGATTCATTATCTTAGTTTCTAAAGGATTACTTAAGGATTCTAAATATATATGCATGATTGAAAGTCGTCTCTAATCTTTCGCTAATGATTTGGCAAAGTATGAAGATTATATTATCAATTAGCGTTTTAGGGTATATTATGATGAATTAGTGTACACATGTCTTTAAGGTTATCATTTTAGGGTTTTTATCACTTTTGAATGAAATCTTTAGCATTTACATACATTTAGGGTAGAAAAGTTTCTTACGCGATTGATTAGTTCCTTTAGGGTTTTCACTTTCATTAGCCATGTCAACTCCTAAATTATCTAACATATTCAAATCTATTTCAAAAGCTAGATCGAAAATTTTAGGGGCTTACAGTTGAGGGGGCAAATGTTGATAATCGGTTTTTGTCAATCCTAGGAAATCAGTAGTTGAACCCTAATTCAAGTTCGAGTGTCCTAAACTGTACAATAAGTTGATAAAGCTAGTAACAATAAAAGATTATGAAATTTAATAAATCAAATATAACACCAATAACAAAACCCTAGGAATTGATAGAAATCTTAAATCGCGTACTAAAACTCTAAAACTGATTTATGCACCATTAATCAAAATTGAACTCGAATTTGTTTGAAACCCTAAAATTATAAATATAAACCTATAAAATAGTTAGATATTACTCGATATTGATATAATCATAATCGATTATAATTTTCGACTAAATCACCTATTCGCATGAAATTTTAACGAAATCGCTACAATAACTTGTAAAAATTATAATTGTAATGGGTACCAATTAAAATGATAAATTTTCACAAAAATTTAAAAATTGATTTATGAGTAATATTGTTATAATTTATATGTTTCTAAAAATTACATATATTTATTATTAATTTTTATTTTCCTTCTCTTTCTTTTTCTTTTTTTTTTCTCTTTTCTTCTTTTCTCCACGTTGCCACATCCTGCAAAACATGAAAAAAATCAGCAAACCAGCAGCCTATGTGAGGAAATGAAAATGCCAATTGTTGAATTGCAAAAAAAATAAAAATTTTGAAATGATTACTTTTGTTTCATATTCTTTAATGTAAAGGATTAGGATAAGACTTTTTTTTTTATCTTACTCTTCTTAAATTTGTTGAACATGTGAGTTAAAAAGAAGAAGCAAATCTGGAAAATAAAAGCTACCGAAAACAAAAGAAGAAGAAGAATTCTGGAAATTAAAATGTGAAAAAAAGAAAGAAGAAAAGAAGAAAAAGAAGGAAGAAAAGAAGAAGAAAAATTAAAATCAATAGGTAAGTCAATTATATTTCAAGTATAGATGTATATTATATAGTATATATATGTATAAATGTAGTATTTGTATGGTATTTGTATAAATATAACATTACTATTACATGTATATATGCATAAGTACATAAATTGAATTATATATGCATGTATAAAGATATGTATGTATACATGTATGTACATAAGTGTATTATATGGAAAGAGTATGTTTTATGTATTTTTTTTAAGAATACGTATAATTAATATTAAGTATTTTTATTAAATAACTATATTATATATATATATATATATATGTGTGTGTGTGTGTGTGTGTGTGTGTGTGTGTGTGTATGTGTGTATGTACACAAAAAACTATATATATATGTATACATGTATAATTATTTTCATATATATATATATATATATATATAGTCATATAGTATATATGTTGTAGTATATTTCTATAAGTGGTAATATATGTATATAGGACATATATATATATATATATATATAATATAGAGTATATATTATGTTATACTGAATGTATCATAGAATGCATATTTAATATAGAGTATACATATTTTATAACAAATACTATGTAAAAATATATATATCGAATATATCATATAATACATGAATAGGTATTTATATATTATTTATATATATCTATGTATTCGGAATTATATGAGTATATTTATATGTATAAATACAAATACATGAATATATG
>JAMXBB010000011.1:42671939-42760000 GCA_024138015.1 Lumnitzera littorea
TTGTGCACATATATACATGTAATAGTAGTGTTTTATTAAAAATATACTATACAAATACTATAATTGTATATGTATATACTATATAATATACATCTAAAATAATTTACTTACTTTTTTTTTCTTCTAATTCTTTCTTCTTCTTTTCTTCTTCCTTCCTTTCTTCTTTTCCTTCTTTCTTTTTCTTTTTCTCTCCTCACGGTTTGTTTCCAGGATTCTTGTTTTCTCTCTTTTCTTTTTCTATTTTGTTCTTACGGTTTTGCTTTCTCTTTCTTTCTTTTCTTTTATATATGTGAGTTAGCTTAAAATTTAAGCTAAGTAATTATCCAAAAGTTTTTTCATTTTTTTTTTCTTTCCACTCAACACATAGTAAATTTTTCTTCACGTGGCTGCTTCTTTAGTTTTCATTTTTGCTTATATATTGTGTAGGATTGAAAAGTGAAATGGGAAAAGGGAAGAAAGAAAAGATATAAATTGGAAATAGAAGAGAAGGAAAATGAAAATTATTAATAAATATATGTAATTTTTTGAATCATATAAATTATAACGAATCTCCTCGTAAATTAATTTTCAAATTTTTATGAAATTTTATCAATTTAATTGGTACTCGTTACAATTATAATTTTTACAAGTTATTCTTGCAATTTTGTTGCAATTTCGTACGAATAGGTGATTTAGTCGAAAATTACATTCGACTATAATTTTATCGCTATTGAGTAATATTTAATTATTTTATAGGTCTATATTTATAATTCTAGGGTTTCGATCAAATTCGGATTCAATTTTAATTAATGGTGCTTAAAGTAGTTTTAGAGTTTTAGTATGCGATGTAGGGTTTTGATCAATTTCTAAGGTTTTTACTACCTATAATATATTTAAATTTATAATTATTAAGATTTTATTTTGCTTGGCTTTGATGACTCTTCAAGTCATTTCTAGTATTAAGGTTCACTTCTATTCTTAAATAGCTAAATTTGCGGGGTTTACAATACTTTTAACTAGGTTTTATATTTTTCTTGGTTTTACTTAAAAGTTCAATCGCGTATAGCTTTCTCATTTTCAATATAATTTTTATGATCTTATAGTCAATCTTCATCATTTTCGAGTTTACATTAACGTAGTGAGGCTATATTTTCGAGATGAGGGACACAAATCTATATATAGGTCAGAACAAAAGCAATCCTTATGATTTAGTGCACTTTTGGGCTTTGTTTGAATGTTGGGCTTTTTGATATCTTGAGAAATCTTTTGGGCTTAGGCTTAGGATTTCATCCTCAGCTTAAAATACTCTTTAAGGTTAGATTTCCAACTTTGATTTACACTCTTGGTGCTAGCAACAACTCCTTTGGCTTTTATATGGGCTTAAGTTGTCAAACAAGCTTGTTTTTTTTATCCAAATCAAGGATAGTCACTTTGTTGGGCTTAAGGTATTAGGACCCTATAAGGGGCTTAGTAGGATTACCTATGATTTTCATATCATGTGTATACTCATGATACGAAAATCAACTTACAAGTCAGAGATTGCAAGACTCTAAATAATTTATCACTAGGGTTTTTGAATTATTAATTAATTAACACATTATAAAATATAAATAACTATATATATATCTAATATTCCATAGTTCCTCGAAACCGTAGAGACTCGGTATCCCTTACCAAATGATAAGATCAAGTAGTATAGACTAAAAGAAAATTCAAACTTATCGAAGTTCCAAAATCTAAATATATAAGTGGTAGTTACATTTAAAGTCTCAAATGAGCAATACAATCTTTCTGTAATTCCAACCTTTAAATTATCTCATTACTTTCACTCAATGCTCGGCTCTTAACCCATGCCCAATTAACTAATACTTGCAAAAGAAATATTATTAGGGAGTAAGCTATAAGAGCTTAGTGAGTTATCTCTTATACTATATTAGCAAATAGATTATCAACCAAATTATTACAACCATATGAATGTATGTATATGCAGTATGCCAAACATTATATGCAGTTGACTGATACTGCATATAACATTGGATTTTAACACTCTCCAAGATAAGGATTGGAGATACATTGACATCAATCACAACTGGGCTCTAGCACTTAGGTTTTCAACCATAAATTTAAATTTTGTATTCCTTGAAATACATTTCCATCTCTAAGAACTCTGATAGTACATTAAAATCTTAGGTCTAGCAGTGAGGTAGCCTCCATAGTCCACACTCACAACTTATAGCGGAGGTCTCTAGACTCGACCCTCAGCTGTACGGTTGGCGTCTCTAATGCCTAGTAAGCCCATAAGTTAGAGTAAGGTCATGTTGTACAAGTGCATCATACTAAACACTTTAATTCAATGTATATAAACAACCCCCACAAGGCTTCTCTTTACCTCCGCATGTAATGACGGCTAGAAGAAATAATGTAATATATGGTTGATGCATGATCCTTTTAATTTAAGATAAGCCAAATATAATTAAGTCAAATTATTGGATGATCAATCAATATTAGCAAACCATTCAAATCATGCTACAGTTAATTATACAACCAAATCTTCAATTTATTACCTTTAATAGTATTTTGCACAGCAATTAATCAATATCAAGCACATGCATAACCCGAACCCTTATGCATCAAGTAATTACTATTTAATTTAGGTGTATCATGACCCAACAGTATCGTTGTCATAGTAGATCGCCATGTACCATATAAAGGTCTACTATCAACCCTCTTACTGATCGTAGGCCTTTCATACGACACATAAGGCTCCTTCTATTATACGTTACCACTAGGCCTATAGACAAGTAATATAGAGCAATTTAACTAAAATTACTTCTATGGTATAAATTAACTAATCATGTGAGCTCATAAGACCCATACCAAAAGAATATTACAAACGGATGCAGTTCATAAAGGAACTGCATTAGAGATTTTAATATATGTTATGAACAAAATATAAAAGTAACTAGATATCTACAAATCTATTACAAAATGTCCTTTTTGCTCTTTGATTGCTCTAACCCGTCCCTACACAAGACTTACCATAGGCATGCCTCGATTCGGATTAGAGAAGAGGTTTTCCTGCAACAACAAAAATCTATCGGGGTGTAAGCTTAAGCTTAGTGAGATAAGTACCCTCGTCAGTACCACATGGCAGAAATTTATTAGATGCAAAATCATATGAATACATGAACAATCAATATGCCAAACAATGCATGCAGTGACCTAGGAACTGCATATGACTCAAAATTACGCCCCTTGTAGTCGAGATTTTGAGATAGTTAACCAACCCAAACCAAAATCCGGTTTCTAGACCTTAGGTTTTATTTCATTTGCACTTTGTGCTTAAGCCAAAACAAAACTATATATATACATATATGTATATACTTTCTTTACCGAATAACAAATCATATTTTTAAAATCCCAAGTATAGAGGTGTAGTGGCCTCCGCAATACACAAACACATACCTTAAGTAGAAGCCACAAGACCTGGCCCCTCACTGACGGTTAGTGTCTTCCAGTGCCTAGTAAGCCCATCAACTTAGGAAAGAGACTCAATATATATGATAACATAGTTAGTGCCTAATCTTATAGGAGGCTCGTCCTCTTGTGAGTCCCTTCCCATCTTTTGTGTGAAGCAGCAGTCGGTGTTACCCGTATGCAATATGGGGAATGCACGATTCATTTTAATTTCTTAATCGTATAAGTGATTAACTCGATTTTCAAGGTGATCAGACAATTTCATTCCATACAATTTACATGTATATATTAGTACAAACAATTCCCATTATTATATATAATTAACAAGCCATCGTATTCATCCACAAATTCATACACATGCATTTCCCATATCCTACAAGCATCCAAATTTATATATATATGTTTAGGTGCATCTATTTTACAAGTAAAATCAAGTAAAGAGTCATTAGAGATTTACTCACTCTACCATACAGTCAGTTAAAGTAATTTAGGGGCAAATCGTCTCCGTATGCGGTGTCCCTTGATCATCGAAATCATAATACTATAAGGAATTGATATAAACTTGGGAGACTAATCTAAAATCCCTTAAGTTATACTCTTGACTAGTTTTCGTATCTATTGCCGATTTTTACTTAAAAGTTTAATCACATATAACTTTTCATTTTAAATCCGATTTTTATGATCTTATAGTCAATCTTTATCATTTTCGAGTGTATTTTAATGTGGTGAGGTTAGATTTTCAAAATGAGGCACGAAAATCTGTCCATAGGCCAAAACAGTAGCAATCCTCATGTTTTGGAGTGCTTTTGAGCCTTGTTTGGTAAATGAGCTTTTTGGTAACTTAAGAAATCCTTTGGGCTTAGTCTTAAAATTTTATCCTAAGCTCAAAATACTCTTTGAGATCAAATTTACAACTTTGATTTATACTCCTAAGGCTAACAACTACTTCATGGGCTCTTTAGCGGGCTTAAGTTGTCAAATGGGGTTTTTTTTTTTCAAACTAAAGTTAGTGACTTTGTTGGGCTTATGGAGTCTTAGGTGGATTTCTTATGGGCTTCAAAACACCCTTTCTTAATATTTTAAAGTACTGGTCAGAATTTTAACGAAGGCCCAACTTAGAGTTCTAGGCTTATTTTGAGAGTTTTAGGCTCAGTTTTGAGTTTTAGGCTTTGTATACTTGCTATACTTGCTTTAGTTGATCTTTTCACTTTGTTCACTTATTTTTATCATATTTTTAAGTGTCTTTTACTTATGTTCCAGATCTGGTCGTGATGAATCTAAAGGGTTCTCACTTGGTTTTTCAACTTGTTTCATCATTTTCTTAAGTTTAGGTGTTAGATCATGCACTTAAACTACATCTATCCAAATCTTAACTTAACTTTTATTTCATGGGATGATTCTTTGACTCATGATTTACACAAAGAAGTAGAAGATTTTACACTTATTACAACTTCCATATCATAGCTCATGTCATACAAAGTTGGTTTCTTCATAAAACTTCATGTGATGAATTTCTTTAACTTAAGTCTGGATTTGAGCATGTTTAGCTTAATGGAAATAAAATCAACATCCAAATGACCTTTGAACCCTCACGTCCAGCATGCTCATCTTCCATTCAAGTTCTTGTTTCAAGATTTTCTTAACTTAAATTATTCCATTCAAAGTGTTAAACAAGTATCTTTACAAAATGCCAACTTTACATGCTCATGTTTCAACTTCATGCAAGGGTTCATGAGTTTGTTTCTTAGGATGGTCTTTGGTGTTATAATAACTTAAAATCATACTCTTATCTTCAAGAAATCAAAGTTTCCTAACATGAACACTAACCCACTAATCACAAGAAACACTTATTCGTCCTTAAAGCAAAATATGGTGGTTGTACACAAAGGTTCCACTTAAGCTCTTAACTTTGCTTCCTCCTTTTGCAACCTTTTGGAAACCTAAGTTGTTTGATCCTTTGGAGTAGGGTTTGTGGAAGGTTCTAATGGTTCTAAAAGAGATTAGATGTTGGAAGAAAATGATACAAGAAAAGGAAATGGAAGTATCGTGAGTGGGACTTAGAAGTGGCAGCCAAATGAAGGATTTTGTAGGGTAAGGTTGTTTCTTCTTTTATGTTTGTTTCAAGTGAGAGAAAGAGGAAGTGAAAATGAAATTGAAAGTGAGAGAAATAAGGGAAAAAGTGGCCAGTTGGGAATGAGGGAAAATGGGTGTTTAAGATGTCTTGAAATTATTGTCTTGTAGCTTAGACAAAAGTCAACAATTGCATCTATTGATGATGTAAGCATTAAGAAGTGAATATTAGTGTATAAGAGAAAGTGATTGATGGTTGAAAGAAAAGAGCATGGCCCTCCTCTTCTTCTTGTTCAAACCAGCCATTTAGTGTCTTTGGGGTCACGGAATTGTCTTATCTTATTTAATGAAGTTAAGCATGTGAAATCTTGTGAAAAATTGTCCACATGTAATATAAGTGAAGGGGTGATAAGGAAAATATCTTATCACTAGATTTTGATGAGTTAACAATTGATAAATGATTCCAAATTTTAATTGATAAGTCATCTAAGGTGATTGGTTGGTCTACTTATTTATATATAAGGCTTAGACATGAAGATAAGGGCATGATCTTATAGAAAATTGTTTTAGGGTTTTTATCTTACATTGTTTTGTAATTTATGATTTGATTTTTATAAAATTGTGGAATTTTCTAAAGTTAAATGAAACTATTTAAATTAAATTATTGATTAGTCACTTAGGGTCAAAATTCCTTAATTGTTTTAGGGTTTAGGGTCTTAAGTGACTTTAGAGCTCGTAGTTCTTCAAGCTCAGGTTTTATCGATAATTGGTTTTTGAATTGGGAAAATTTAATTTGTTTCTTAATGTAAACTTAAGTTCTTAGTTTAGTTGATCCTTGGGAACATTCGGAAAGTACTCTTAATCAAATCATAGGCCCACTAAAAGTAGGGTTTACAAGGTGCATTAACTACAAGTACAAAACAAGTATAGAGTCATTGGGAGTATTCACTTGGCCAAGACGTCTCGCACTAATCGTAGTAGTCCTCAAGAAGACCCCAACCCTCATCAAGATCACCTAATCATTACGAGATAACAATGATAATAAGTAATTGAGTTAACTAGTAATTCTAGATATCTATCTACCTAATTCTACTTAGGTTACTATCAGTTTTTATCCGGTTGAACTTGATTGCTAATTATATATAACATTTTCATTTTATCTTTGATATTTATAAGCTTATAGTTGTTTTTCATCATTTTCAGGGATACATTCACATGGTAAGGTCCATTTTGGATGTTAAGGCCTGTGTTTTATAATATGGATTAAATTTATTGAAATTATAATTGTTGAAGTTTAAATATTCTTTTTGTCTATTCTTATATCTTATTTTAGCACTTTATGATCTAACTAACCATTAGATTTTTATACTTCAATGATTTTACATTATTATTACTATTATATGTACTTATTTAAGATTAATATGAGTTAGTGTGTACATATTAGGGTCCTTTATGTTTCGGCCCACATATGTACATATTGTATATTTTATTATTTTATTATACTATTTTATAGTATTTTAAGTAATTATGTTATAAGTTATTTATGTACAACCTTTATACTCAAGTACTTATGTATCTTATACTTATGTGTATTTATACTTCTAATACACTTGTTTGTATACTAATATACTTATACATACACTGTATCTATCCCCATACGTATACCTATATATACATACAGTGTTATACATATTTTCGTATGCCTTGTATACTCCCTTAATAAATCTTCATGTAATCCATTTTTTTGCATCTTATAGGTTTAATTAGTAAGTTATATGTATGTATACTTAGTATACTCCTTATTTTAGGTTATGTACATAAAAGATACTTATGTATAAGAGTATCCATACATATGTACATCAAGAATACCTTTGTGTACACATACTTGAGCATATATATATGTGTTCCTTCTCCATTTATGTAAAGATTCTTATACTTATACTAAGTATTTTACTAAAATCATTACATATATACTTCACCTGTATCCACTTGTTATATAAACATATGTATTTCTACATATATACTTAAGTATTTCTATACTTCTAAGTATGGGTATAGAGCTTCCTTTCTTCAATAACATATATGTACATATTACATGTAAATTTCAAAACTAACCTAACATATACAACTAATTACTAATTAAGATAAAAGATCATATAAAAACATACCTTTCTCTCCTTTATATTGTGAATAGGAAAGCAAGTATATATGATATAATAGTTTGTGTTGGTAGTTGAAATGGTGAAAATGAAATTAAGAAAGTGTTGGAAATGAGAAAGTAAGGAGGGGTCACGGTTTAGGAATGGACGGGAAAAAAAGGTTTTCTTTGTATTAATTTGTGTTTTATAAGTGGGGCAAGTAGGGTCTAGAAGATCCTAAATGTTGGATGGCAAGGATAAGGAAAGGGAAAAAAATTAGCATGTGAAAAATAAATAGAAAATCAAAGAAGATGGAAGAATTCTCTAGATGAAAGTGACATTTGTTGACTTTGTCAACATTTGACTTGGTCAAATGTTGACTTTGTGAACTCTCTTAAATTTGTATGAAATAATATACATAATAAGAAAATTAAGGATAATTAAGAGAAAATTTAAGGAAATGAAAGGGGATATGAAGTTAAATGAAATAATTATAAAAAAAATATCCATTGGAATATTTTTATAGATATTTATATCTCCATATAAAATTTAGTATCATACTTAATGTAATTAGCATGAAAAACACAATTTATAATACTAACATTGCTTATATGTAGTGTAAACATTAACTAAGCATTCAAATTTATATAATACTAACTTAGTTATATACCTATGTGACTAACATAATCTATAATGCAATATCCTAGTTTCTAATAAATTAAATTAATACTGTCTATATTTATAAATAATTAGAAGTTATCTTTGATCATTGGTTGATGACTTTATATGATTTAGCATATTATTAAGTGTTTACATTCAATTAGGATTTTAGTGTGATTCTAATGAATAAGCACATTTTTTAAGCTTAAAGTTTTAGTTTTAGGGTTTTGATTAGGTTTGGGATTGATTTCTCATATGTATATATAAATAGAATTTAGGGTTTTTATATGTGATTACGGTTTTTATTTGGTTCAAGGTCAATATCTTACAATTACATATATTTAGGGCTTAAGATTTTCGTATGCAATTAGAGTTTCGATTAATAATTTAAGGTTTTTCATATTTACTTGAGTTTTTAAATTGAAATTTTAATTGCCTTTAAATTTTACTAGCTCTGCTGACTTCAGGAAATCGTTTACAGTATATAAGTGTGATTCTATACTCAAAAGGCTTGATTTGCGGGGCTTACATAGGGGGTGTTAAGTGGACGTCTTAAAGGTCTCAAAACTACTTTTATAGGTGGATTAAGTTGCTAGTGAGAAAATAAATAAAGGTTCAACTTGGAGTTTCAAGCTTGTTTTAAAAGTTTTAGGCTTGGTTTTGAGTTTTAAGCTTTATAAACTTATTGCACTTGCCTTAGTTGGTCTTTTCACTTTGTTTACTTAGTTTTATCATATTTTTAAGTGACTTTTATTATGGTTCTAGATCTAGCTGTGATGAATCCAAGGGGCACTCACTTAGTTTTTCAACTTGTTTTATTATTTCCTTAAGTTTAGGGGTTAGATCATGAATCTATGCTACTTATATTCCAACCTTGACTTAACTTCTCTCCCATGAGATGATTATTTAGCTTATAATCTACATAAAAATAATAGATCTCATACTTATCATAACTTCCATGCCATAGTTCATATCTCACAATTTTAATGGATGCTTTGGCAATTGGGGAGATCCAATTAACCACAAAGTTGCAACTTTTGTTTCCTCAATCATCAAATCAAGTGATCTACCTTCCTTGCCATCAATGTTTTTCGATAAGCTCGTAAGACTCCTATGATTCGAAACCTTTGCTATCTTGAATTGCAAAACTAAGTAATCCCGCTACTTAAGAATTTCATTCATTCCATGTGAACCATATCTCATTATTGTTGGAAGCTTTGGCTATTTAGGAATCCTTAATATCATTGGATTAGAATCTTTGGCTTTCTTAGATTAGAAATCAAGTAATCTGCCTTTGTGGTAACCAAGGTTATTTTGTAAGTTCCTAAGAATCCTTAGATTTGGAGCAGTGGCTATCCTTAATCGAGAAACTAAGTAATCCTTCTATTCAGTAACATAGGTAGCTCCACAAGAACCTTAACCATCCTTAATAGAAGCTTTCACTACTTAGGAGTCTCAATTATACATAGACCAGGAACATTAGTTATCCTCAATCATGAAATCTAGTAATCCATCTTATTAGGAACCAAGGTCGTTCTAATAGTTCCAAACAATCATTGATTAAGCACTATGGCTACTTACAATTGCGCAACAAAATAATTTTTCTATTTAGAAACTTAAGTTATTCCAAATAAACCATAACTATTCTTGATGGCAAATTTGGTGTCTTATTCATCCTTAAGGTAGGAACTTTGGCTTTCCTCTATTGTGAATCTAAGGGATCCTTAAGTTTGGGGACATAAGTTATTCCACAAGATCCCTTAGCCTTGATAGAAGCTTTAGCTATTTAGGGGTCTTAGTGATGCTAATAGAATGTGCTTTGGCGATCCTCATTTGTGGAATGAAGTAATACATCATTTTTGAAACTAAAGTTGTTCTACAAGTTCTTGGGAATACTAAGTTTAAGGACCTTAGCCATTCTCAATCGTGGTACCACGTGATCTTTTTGTTTAGGAACTAATGTTATTCGACATGAATCTTAGCTATTCTTGATAAAAGCATTGGCTCTTCAGGAATATTAGCTATTCATTGATAAGGAAAATTGATTGTCCTTAACGGTTGAATCTTGTATTTCATCCTATTAGGAACAACAGTTATTCCACAAGTTTTGAGGAAACCATAGGTTAAGGACATTAGCAATTCTCAATTGCAAAACCTAGCAATTTTCCTAGTTTTAAACTTAAATCGTTCTACTTGAACCTTAGCCTATCTTTTTGGAAGCGTTGGCAATTGGGGAGATTTAATTGACCACAAAATTGAAACTTTCATTTCCACAATCGTAAAATCATGTGATCTATCTTCCTTGCCACTATTGTTATTCGACAAGCTTGTAAGACTCTTATGATTCAAAACCTTAGCTATCCTAAATTGTGACACCAAGATGTCCCACTACTTAGGAACTTCAATAACTCCATAGATACCATATCTCATTCTTATTGGACACTTTGGCTACTTAGGAATCATTAATATCGTTAGATTAGAATCTTTGGATTCCTTTGATCAGAAATCAAGTAATCCGTTTTAGTGGTAATTGATGTTTTTTGGTATGTTCCTAAGAATCCTTATATTTGGAACAGTCGCTATCTTTAATCAAGAAATCAAGTAATCCTTCAAAACATAGGTAACTCCATGAGAATGTTAGCTATCCTTGATAAAAGCTTTTACTGCTTAGGAGTCTCAGTTGTACTTAGACCAAGAACTTTAGTTATCCTCAATCCTGACATCAAGTAATCTATCTTATTAGGAACCAAGGTCATTCTAATAGTTCCTAACAATCATTTGATTAAGTACTATGGCGACTCACAATTGCGCAACAAAATAATCCTTCTATTTCGGAATTTGAGTTATTCCAAACAAACTATAGCTATTCTTAATGGAAGCTTTGACTAATTCAATGTCTTATTCATCCTTGGGGTAGGAACTTTAGCTTTCCTCTATTATGAACCTAAGGGATCCTTAAGTTTGAGAACATAAGTCAATCTGTAAGTGTAAACCCTGCAAGTGTAAACCCCGCAAATTTAGCTAGTTAAGAGTAAGATTGAACCCTAATACTATAAATGACTTGATAAGTCATTAGAGCCAAGGAAGATAAAAATTTAATAAATCATAAATCTAAATATATTATAAATAGTAAAAACCTTAGAAATTGATCAAAACCCTAAATTATATACTAAAACCCTAAAACTGCTTTAAGCATTATTAACCAAAATTGAATCCGAACTTGTTCGAAACCCTAAAATTATAAATATAAACCTATAAAATAATTAAATATTACACAATAGCGATAAAATTATAGTTGAATGTAATTTTCGACTAAATCGCCTATTCGTACGAAATTGTAATGAAATTACCATAATAACTTGTAAAAATTATAATTGTAACGAGTACCAGTTAAATTGATAAAATTTCACAAAATTTTGAAAACTAATTTACGAAGAGATTTGTTATAATTTATATGATTCGAAAAATTACATATATTTGTTAATAATTTTCATTTTCCTTCTTTTCTATTTCCAATTTATCTCTTTTTCTTCTTCCATTTCCACTTTCATGCTTATCTTGCGCAAAACATGAACAAAAGTTAGCAAATTAAGACCAAAGATCAGCAGCCACGTGATGTTCTTTTTTTTTTGTCTTATTTACATTAATGAAAAGCTAACTTAGCTTACATTTTAAGCTAATAACTCACGTGATCAAAAGCAACATATAAATATGGAAAAAAAGAAAAAAAATCTGCACAAACATACACACAAAATCCGCAATCCGTGAGGAAAAAGAGAGAAAAAGAAAGAAAGAAAAGAGAGAAAGAAGGAAGAAAAAGAAGAAGGAAAAGAAGAAAAAAATAAAAATTACAAGGTAAGTGATTTATTTTAGAAAGTATAGATGTATATTATAGTATATACATGTAGAAATATAGTATTTGTATGGTATTTTATGGTATTTTTACATATAATACTAATAGTATATGTTTATGTACATGAATACCCAAAATTAATTATATGTGTAACTATAAGATTAGGTTGTGTATACATATATGTACATAAGTATATAGTATGTATTATGTATTTGTTTTTTTTTAATACATAACTATAATATACATATATATGTATGTACCGTAACTTTATATATATATGGGTATACATATATGATTATATATATATATGTGTAGTGGTATAGTATATAGTGGGGTATTTTTATATGTATATAAGATATATGAAAAAATATATATATATATAATAGTATACGGCATATTATGTATGTAATATCTAGTATACATATTCAATGATAAATACTATATATTTTATGATAAATGATAAATACTATATAAGTATATATATATATATATATATATCGAACATATATATAAGTATTTATAGGTATGTATGCCGAATATATATATATGTATGTATTTATATGAATGTATGCCGAATATATATATTTATATATATAAATATATGAATATGTGTATAAGAGTATGTTATAAATAAATACATATACATATATAATACGTGTAATATATAGTATATATATGTATATATGATACCGTAATTTAAGAATTTACAATAACATAAACTATAAATTATATATTAAAAGTATAGGAATATATATATGTATAATCGTGAGGTACATAAGAAAAATAAGAAAAAGAGGAAAATATACCCAAAATAATAAAAATAACAAATATATGATTTAAATAATTATTAAATTATCAATATGTTACGAAAAAGCGAAAATCAATATTTTATAATTTTTAAATTTAAATAATAATTTTTGTGATATTTTTGTATCACAATTTAAGTTATGAGTCAAAACGTCCAAAACGAACCTCGTTATGAGAAAATACGCTCGAAAACGATCAAAATGGATTATAAGTTCATAACGATATGAGCTAAAAAGAAAAAAATTACACGCGATTCGATAAAAAGCTCAAATCGACAATTTCACGTAACTAAGTGAAATAAACCTTACACATTATAACATTAGTTAGTTTTAAATTCCTTATCTTACAAATTTTCCTTATTCTCAGGTGATCTCCATATCGACCTTGAACTGCCTACCGACTATTACGACCCCTGAGCTAGCCATGGCCGAGTGATTTTTTCCTTATAATTCCATACTTGTTTGTACTTGTAGTTAGTGAACATAAATTATGAATTATAAATGAATGTGTATGGGGTTGGGTTATGCTTGTGCATGATAATTGTTGTTGATGGTGAATTTACCTTAAATTGCAATAATATAATGTTTGTTGCATAGTAGATTCAATAGATTGATTGTTTGTGACTTAGAATGATCACTAATTAAATATGACTTAACTTTTATTCGATTAGAAAAGTTAAAAGTTAACTTGGATCATGTACTGTATAACTAATTCTGGGCAGTCACATTATACGTAGGTAGTGAGAGGCCATATTGATTGTTATTGATTTCGTACGGTGTACACGTGCGATATGACCTTACCTTGGCCACGGGATGAGTAGGCGTTGGAGGCACCAACCGTCTAGCTATGGGTCGAGTCCAAAGGCCTTCATTTAGGGGTAAGTGAGGGCTGCGTGAATCTACTCACAATCATATGTAAAACTCATTTTGATAAAGCTAGTAATGGATGTAACATTAGATTTTGAATACGAAACGCGGAGTTTTGTTATGAAATAAGTTCTAATATGATACCGAGATCTAACTGTATTGAAGAATCTCCAACCCTAACTTCGGAGGGCGTTAAATCTGAGTTGCATGCAGTACTTGGTCACCTGTATGTATTTGTTTGGCATACTGCTTATTCATGCATTCATTTGGTTGAACTTAATTGTAGTATAACTTGATTGCTGTGTGGTTGAGGGAAATTAACTCACTAAGCTTTTATAGCTTACTCCCTAATAGTTTTCTCTTGCAGGTTGCTAGACGATCGGGCATGGGTTAAGAATTGAGGGTTGAGTGCCAACGTCGAGATGCACAGAAGTTAGACTCTGAGGACAGACTACATGGTTCATTGGAATTATTGTATACTACATTTAAAGTTTGTGACTTTAGTAAGTTTGAGTTTTAGAACTTTACTACCCAATCTTATTATTTGGTAGGGAATACCGATTCTCTACGGTTCTGTTGGACTGTGGCTTATCGGATATCCATAGTCACATATATGTGATCATAAATTAATTAAATAAATAAATAAAAACTTTAGTGACTAATTATTTAGAATCTTACAATCTCTGACTTGCAAGATGATTTTCAAATCATGGGTGCACACATGATATGAAAATTTTAGGCAATTCTACTAGGTCTCCTTTAGGGTCATGACAACAAGATCCCTAATTAGTCTTGATAGAAGCATTAGCTGTTTAAGGGTCTTAGTGATGCTAATAGAAGGAGCTTTAGCGATCTACGTTTGTAGAATCAAGTAATAAATCTTTTTTGAAATGAAGGTTGTTTTGCAAGTTCCTGACAATACTAAGTTTAGGACCTTGGCTATTCTCAATCATGGTACCACATAATCTTTTTGTTTAAGAACTTATGTTATTCGACTTAAATCCTAACTATTCTTGATAGAAGCACTGGCTCTTTAAGAGTATTAGCTATCTGTCGTCGATCAAGAACATCGATTGTGCTTAATGGTTGAATCTTGTAATCCATCTTATTGTAAACAACAGTTATTTTACAAGTTTTGAGGAATCCATGGGTTAGGGACATTAGCAATTCTCAATTGCGAAACCTAGTAATTCTCTTAGTTTGAAATTTAAATCGTTCCATATGAACCTTAGCTAATCTTTTTGGAAGCTTTGGCAATTAGCGAGATTCAATTGACCACAAAATCGAAACTTTCATTTCCACAATTGTGAAATCAAGTGATCTACCTTACTTGCCACTATTTTTATTTGACAAGCACGTAAGACTCCTATGGTTTTGAACCTTGGCTATCTTGAGTCACAAAACCAAGTAATCCTGCTACTCAGGAACTTCATTCATTCCATAGGTACCATATCTCATTCTTGTTGGATGCTTTAACTATTTAGGAATCATTAATATCGTTGGATTAGAATCTTTGGCTTCCTCTGATCAGAAATTAAGTAATCCATCTTAGTGGTAACTCGATGAGAACCTTAGCTATCCTTGATAGAAGTTTTCACTACTTAGGAGTTTCAGTTATACTTAGATTAGGAACTTTAGTTAACTTCAGTCGTGAAATCTAGTAATCCATCTTATTGGGAACCAAGGTCATTTTAATGGTTCCTAACAATCATTTGATTAAGCATTGTGTCTATTCACAATCGCACAACAAAATATTCCTTCTATTTAGGAACTTGAGTTATTCTAAACAAACCATAGCTATTCTTGATGGAAGCTTTGGCTAATTCAGTATCTTATTCATCATTAGGATAAGAACTTTGGCTTTCCTCTATTGTAAATCCAAGGGATCCTCAAGTTTAGGAACATAAGTAAATCCACAAGATCCCTAATTAGTCTTGATAGAAGCTTTAGCTGTATAGGGGTCTTAGTGATGCTAATAGAAGGAGCTTTGGCGATCTATGTTCATGGAATCAAGTAATAAATCATTTTTGAAACGAAGGTTGTCCCATAAGTTCCTAACAATACTAAGTTTAAGGACCTTGGCTATTCTCAATTGTGGTATCATGTAATCTTTTTGTTTAGGAACTTACGTTATTCGATATGAATTATAAGGAGCCAATAGGGAGCCTAGTAGTATTGCCTAAAATTTCCATATCATGTGTGCACCTATGATAAGAAAACTGTCTTGCAAGTAAGAGATTGCAAGACTCTAAATAGTTAATCGCCAAGTTTTTAGGTTTTAATTCATTAACTCATGGTATAATATACATAACTATGCATATTTAATATTTCACATTTCCTCAAAACCATAAAGAATCGATATCCCTTACAAAAATAATGAAATAAGATAAACAATTCCAAAAAATTCTAAACTTACTAAAATATTAAACCTAATTGAGATATTAGTTGTTTCCTAGAGCATTCCAAATTAACTACATAAGCTTTTTATCATACTTATTCAATAGTAGCACTCCACCTTCAATTCCTATCCTTGTCCTAACCATTGATCAACTTGCAAGGAAAAGAATTGTTAGGATATAAGCTTATTCGTAGTGAGATAATCCCCTCATCAATACCACATAACAATTTTATTTAATGCACAAACATATGAATGCATAAATAATCAAAATACCAATCAATACATGCAACAACCTAAGAACTACATGCGACTTAGAATTATGCCCTCTATAGTCAAGGTTGGAGATGATTAACCGATATAAACAACAACCGGGTCCTAGCACCTAGGTTTTTATACCAATTGCACTATTGTGCTCAAGTTAAAACAAAGTCATATATATATATGTATATAATATATACCACTTTTATACAGAAAATACTTTGTCTCTTTTTACATCTTGTACTTTAAACCAAAATTTCTAGGTCTAGTAGTGTGGTGGTCTCTATAATCCACAATCATACGCCTTAAGTAGAAGCCATAAGACATGGCCCTTTGTTAACGTTTAGCATCTCTTGGCATCTAATAAACCTGTTAGCTTAGGATAGAGACTCAATAATATAATGATAGCATAACTAATGCCTAATCCTATAGGTAGCACTCCTCCTATAAACCTCTAAAATTTCCGACCTAAATCTTCGATTAGATTCAAGTGTGCTAGATAACCATAAGAGTCAACAAGACTAGATAAAATAAAAACCTTGAGATAACAACTGAAGATTCAATCGTGTATAAAACTTTTAGACTCTAAATGTGTGTAAACACTAAAGATTGCACCTTAAAATGATAAAAACCTTAAAACTATAACTTTAAAGATATAAAAATACCAATTCATTATAAATCCATTATAAAACCCTAATTGACTACATATGCTTAATTATATGCTAAATCATATAAAATCATTAACTAATGATCAAAGATAACTTCTAATTGTTCATAAATGTTTATATACTAAATTAATTTATTAGAAACTATGATAATACATTATAGATACTATTAATCTTATAATTTTACAAATAAACTAGTATTATGTAAGTTTAAGGGTTAGTTAATATTTATACTATATATAACTAATGATAGTATTCTAAATTGCACTTTTCATGATAGTTATGCTAAGTATTATACTAAATGATATATATAAAATATAAATACCTAGAGAAAGATTCTAATAACTATTTTTACTAATTATTTCATTTAATTTCATATTCCCTTTCCATTTCCTTAAAATTTTCCCTAATTATCCTTAATTTTATCATTATGTCAATTAATTGCATACAATTTAAGAAAGTTGACTAAGTCAAAGTGTTGACTAAAGTCAACACATGTCATTTTCAACCTAGAACCATCTTCCATTTTCTAAGGATTTTTTTTCTTTACTTTTGATTTTTTTCCTTTCTTTTCCCCCTTTTTGCCATCCCTTCATCCCCCTTCTAGACCCTACCTCTATCTTCTTTTAAAACACATCTAAAAACACAAAAAAAAATGCCTTCTTTTCTCTCTCATAAAAAACCGCAACCCCCTCTTCTTCTTCCCCTTTTCTAAACTTCCATTTTTCTTTTACCTTTATCTTAATGCATATCTTATATCTTAATATCTAAGTAAACTCTTCACCCTTATCTAGAAGGAGAAAGAGATATATATTTCATTTGATTTTCTACTTTAATAATTGATTAGTTGTTTATCTTATTTAGTATTAAAATTCTTCATGTAATATGAACATATATGTTAGTACAAATAGGAACCCTTATATATGTCTATATAAGTGTAGGAACACATGTACACATGTAGCATATGTACTTATATGGACTAAGTATGTATAGATCTTAGTAGAATACATAGTATAAATATACATATACTTAGATAAGATTAGAAAAACACATGTTCATATACTTAAACATCCTTACATGTGAGTACTCCCTATGTACATAACCAAAAATACTAAACATATTAAGTATATATACATATGACATACCAATCGAATCCCTAAACATGCAAAAATATGAATTATATGAAGATTTCTTAAAGGTATACTAGGGACATACGAAAAAACATATAAAATGTGTATACGACCATATGTATATACAGGTATATGTATAAATATACATGTACAAGTATATAAGTACAAGTAAATATACATATAAGTATGTTAGAAGCTTACATATACATAACATACATATAAGATGTATAAATACTTAAATATAAGGTTAGTACTTATATAAAATTATAACATAACTATCTAACATACTATAATACAATGTAATAAAGTAATAATATATAATGTATATATATATATATGTATGGGCCGAAACCATAAAGGACCCATATTACATATAACTTATGTTAATCTTAAATAAGTGCATATAGTAATAATAACAATACAAAATTATAAAAATATAAGAAATCGATAATTAATTAGATCATAAAGTAATAAAATGAGATATAAAAGTAACAAATAGGAATATTTAAGTCATAATAACTAAAATTATAATAATTTAAACCTATATCATAAAACACGGGTCTTAACGTCCAAACGAACCTTATCGTGTGAACGTACGTTCGAAAACGATGAAAAACGACTATAAGTTTATAAATATTGAAAATAAAACGAAAAAGTTACATATGGTTAGTGATAAGGTTTAACCAAATGAAAACTAATAGGAGCCTAAATAAAAATAGGTGAAGAAATACCTAGAATAACTAGTTCATTAAGTTACTTGCTATTGTTTTTATCTTATAATAATTAGGTGATCCTGACGAGGGTTGGGATCTTCTTAAGGACTGTTATGATTAATGTGAACGTCATAACCAAGTGAGTACTCCTGATGACTCTATACTTGATTTGTGCTTGTAGTTAGCGCACTTAAATTAAATATTAATAACTTGATGCATAGGAATTCGGGATATGCATGTGCTTAATATTGATTGATTACTATGAAAAATATTGTTAAATACGATATTGAAGATTTGATTGTATGATTAATTATTACATGATTTAGATGGTTTGCTAATATTGATTGATCGCCTCATAATTTGACTTAATTATATTTGACTTATCTTAAATTAAAAGGAGCATACATCAACCATGCATGGCATTACTTATTCTGGCCATCACTTCACGTGAAGGTAAAGAGAGGTCATGTGAGAGTTGTTTCTATATGTTGAATTAAAGTGTTTTAGTATAGTGCACTTATACAACATGACCTTACCTGAACCTATGGGCTTATTAGGCATTAGAGATGCCAACTGTATGGCGGAGGGTCTAGTCTAGAGACCTCTGTGTAGGGTGTGAGTGTAGACTGCAAGGGCCACTTCACTGCTAGACTTAGGATTTTGTGTACTACTAGATTTCTTAGAAATGAAAATGTATTTTGCGAAATATGAAATTCAAATTTATAGTTAAAGACCCAAGTGCTAGAGCTCGGTTGTGATTGGTGTCGATGTATCTCCAACCCTAACCTCAGAGGGTGTTGAAATTCGATGTTATATGCAGTACCAGTCAACTGTATATATTGTTTGGCATACTATGTGTACATGCATTCATATGGTTGTAATAATTGTTTGATAACTTGCTTACCAATATAGTATGAGGGATAACTCACTAAGCTCTTATAGCTTATTCCCCAATACTTTTTCTTTTACAAGTTGATAGACAATTGGACTTGGGTTAAGAGTTGAGTATTGAGTACAAGTATTTCGATGTTTTAAAGGTTAGAATTAGAGAAAGATTGTATAGCTCATTTGGGACTTTAAATATAACTACCACTTATACATTTAGATTTAGTAGTTTCGATAAGGTTGAATTTTAAGTTTATACTACTTGATCTTATTATTTGGTAGGAAATTATAACGACCCAATAGCATCGTTGTCGTGATAGGTCGCCGTGTACCGTATAAAGGTCTATTATCAACCCCCTTGCTGATCATAGGCCTTTCATACGACACACAAGAGTCCTTCCACTCATGTTACCACTAAGCCCATAAACAAGTAATATAGAGTAATTTAACTAAAATTACTTCTATGTTATAAATTAACTAATTGTGTGGGCTCGTGAGACCTACACCAAAACAATATTACAAACAAATGCAGTTCATTACGGAACTGCATAAAATCTAAGTTATGCGTAGAAACATAAAAGTATCTAAATATCTATAATCTATTACAAAATGTCCTCTTCACTCTTTGATCGCTCCAACCTGTCTCTACACGAGACTTACCACGAGCATGCCTCGGCTCGGATTGACGAAGAGGTTCTCCTGCATCAACAAAAATCTATAAGGATGTAAGCTTACGCTTAGTGAGATAAATGCCCTCGTTAGTACCACATAGCAAAAGTTTATTATATGCACAATCATATGAATGCATGAACAATCAGTATGCCAAGCAACGCATGCAGTGACCTAAGAACTGCATACAACTCAAAATTACACCCCCTGAAGTCGGGGTTTGAGATAATTAACCAACCCAAACCAAAATCTGGGTTCTAGACCTTAGGTTTTATTTCATTTACACTATCGTGCTCATACCAAAACAAAACTCTACATATATATATATATATATACTTCCTTTACCAAAATCAAATCATATCTTTTAAAATCCCAAGTCTAGCGGTGTAGTGGCCCTCGCAGTCCACAAACACACTTTAGGCCCGATTTTAAGTTTTAGGCTTTATATGCTTACTATATTTGCTTTGGTTGATCTTTTCACTTTGTTCATTCACTTTTATCATGTTTTTGAGCTTCTTTTTCCCACGTTCCAGATCTGTTCATGATGGTTCTAAGAGGTCCCCATTTGGTTTTTCAACTTGTTTCATCATTTTCTTAAGTTTAGGTGGTAGATTATGCACTTAACTACTTGTGTACAAATCTTAACTTAACTTTTCCTTCCATTAAATGATCCTTTAACTCATGCTCCACATAAAGAAATAAAAGATCTTATACTTAATAAAACCTCCATATCATAGCTCATGTCATACAAAATTAGTTTCTTCATAAAACTTCATGTGATGGATTTTTCCTTAACTTAAGTCTAGATTTGAGCATGTTTAACTTAATGGAAACAAAATCAACATCCAAATGACTATGGAACCCTCACGTCCAGCATGCTTATCCTCCATTAAATTTCTCATTTCAAGATTTTCTTAGCTTAAAATCTTCCATTCAAAGCATTAAACAAATGTCTTTACAAAACATCAACTTTACATGCTCATGTTTCAACTTCATGTAAGGGTTTCATGGTTTGTTTCTTAAAACGATTTTTTTGGTGCTATAACAATTTAAACCTTACTTATATCTTCAAGAAATGAAAGTCCCCTAACATAAATACTAATCCACATATCACAAGAAACACTTACTCGTCCTTAAAGCAATGTTTGGTGGTTGTGCACTAAGATTCCACTTAAGCTCTTAACTTTGCCTCTTCCTTTTTGCCACCTTTTGAAACCCGAATCTTTTGGTCTTTTGGAATGGGGTTTTTGGAAGATTCTAATGGCCTTAAAAGGTCTTAGATGGTGAAAGAAAATGACACAAGAAAAAAAGAAAAAAATGCCCTGAGTGAAGTTTCAAGAATGGAAGAGGTGATAAGGAAATTGTTTTATCACTAGATTTTGATAAGCTATCAATTGATAGATGATTCCAACTCTCAATTGATAAGTTATCTAAGGTGATTGGTTGGTCTACTTATTTATGTATAAGGCTTATACATGAAGATAAGGGCATAGCCTTATAGAAAATTGTTTTAGGATTTTTATCTTACATTGTTTTGTAATTTGTGATTTGATTTTTGTAGAATTGTGAAATTTTCTAAAGTTGAATGAAATTATTCAAATTAAATTATCGATTAATTATTTAGGGTTAAAATTCCTTAATGGTTTTAAGGTTTAGGGTTTTAAGTAACTTTAGAGCTCGCAGTTCTTCAAGCTCGGGTTTTATCGACAATTGGCTTTTGAATTGTAAAAATTTAATTCGTTTCTAAATATAAACTTAGGTTTTTGGTTTAGTTGATCTTTGGGAACATTCGGAAAGTACTCTTAATTCAAATCTTTAGGCCCACTAAAAGTAGGGTTTACAGAAATACTGATTCTCTACGGTTTTGAGGAACTGTGGAATATTAGATATCTATAATTATTTATATTTTATAATATCTTAATTAATTAACAATTCAGAAACCTTAGTGATAAATTATTTAAAGTCTTGCAATCTCTGATTTGTAAGGAAATTTTTGTATCATAGGTGTATACATGATATAAAAATTTTAGGCAATCCTACTAGGCTTCTTATAGGGTCTTAACACTTCTTGTGAGTCCCTTCATATCTTCTGCGTAAGGTAGTAGTCAGTATAGTATGATGCGATTATGAGAAATGCATGATTTATTAAATTTCTTAATAAAAAGGTACCTAATTCAGTTCTCATGGGGATCAAACAATTTCATTCCATACAACTATACATAGATATCATCACAAACAATTCCCATTATTATCTGATTAACAAGTCATAGCTGTCGCGACTCGAGGGGGCTAGTCGTGGCAATCGCCGTATACCGTACAAATGATTGTAGATTGAGTTCCCTTATAATCGACGACCCTTTAATACGATACACAAGGCTACAATTACTACTAACTACTAAGAGTGCGCAAGCTTAAGCAATAGCATTTCATGACGAATAATAATATAGAAAACATAACACATAATTTATGTGTATAAAAGTTTACAGATACAGCGTTTGAAACATGTCTAAAGTCAAACTAATATAAAAATTACATATTCAACTCTACATTTAATCAAAAGTACTCTCTGTCATCAAACAGCTCCCACATTGACCCCGTAGAGAAAGCTAACCACGGGCATACAACGGCTTGACTCCACAAATAAGTCGGCCTGCAAAAGGAGTCTACAAGGGTATAAGCTTACTAGCTTAGTGAGATATTTTCCCTCAACCATACAGCAATCAAGTTATACCACCGTTAAGCTCAACCAAATGAATGCATGAACAAGCAGTATGCCAAACAAATACATGCAGGTGACCAGGTACTGTATGTAACTCAGATTTAACGCCCTTCGAAGTCAGGGTTGGAGATTCTTCGGTACAATCAAATCTGGGTATCATATTAGAACTTATTTCATAACGAAACTTCGCGTTTCGTATTTAAAATGTAATGGTACATCCATTACTAGCTTTATCAAAACGAGTTCTACTTATGATTGTGAGTAGGTTCACGCAGCCCTCACTTACCCCTAAACGAAGGCCTCTGGACTCGACCCATAGCCAGGTGGTTGGCGCCTCCAACGCCTAGTCATCCCGCGGGCAAAGGTAAGGTCATATCGCGCTTGTGCATCGTACAAAATCAATAACATTCAATAATCAACCCAAGTATAGCCTTTCGCTACCTCCGTGTAATGTGACTGCCCGGAATTAGTTATGCAGTGCATGATTCATGAATGATCCAAGTTAACTTTTCTAGTCGAATAAAAGTTATGTTATATTTAATCAGTGATCATTCCAAGTCACAAATAATCAATCTATTGCATCTACTATGCAACAAATATTATATTATTGAACTTTAAAGTAGATTTACAATTCACAACAATTATCATGCACAAGCATAACCCAATCCCATACACATTCATTTATACATCATAATTTAGATTCACTACTTACAAGTACAAACAAGTATGGAATCATAAGGAAAAACTCACTCGGCCATGGCTAGTTCAGGGATCGCAATAGTCGGTGGGTAGCTCAAGGTCGATATCGAGATCACTTGAGAATAAGGAAAATTTGTAAGATAGAGAATTTAAAACTAACTAGAATTATAATGTATAAGGTTTATTTCACTTACTTACGTGAAACTGTCGATTCGAGCTTTTTATCGAATCGCGTGTAACTTTTTTGTTTTAGCTCGGATCGTTATGAACTTATAGTCCATTTTGATCGTTTTTGAGTGTATTTTCTCGTAACAAGGTCCATTTTGGATGTTGTGACTCGTAACTTAAATTGTGATACAAAAATATCACAAAAATTATTATTTAAATTTAAAGATTATAAAATATTGATTTTCGCTTTTTCGTAACATATTTATATTTTAATAATTATTTAAATCATATGTTTGTTATTTTTATTATTTTGGGTATATTTTCCTATTTTTTTTTTCATTTTCTTCTTTTTCTTATGTACCTCACGATTATACATATATATATATATATTTCAATACTTATAATATATAATTTATGGTTTATGTTATTGTAAAATCATAAATTACGGTATCATATATATATATATATATATACATATACTATATATATTACACGTATGATATATGTATATGTATTTATTTAAAACATACTCTTATACACATATTCATATATTTATATATATATTGTATTTATTTATTTATATGTCTTACATGTATATATATACCTAGAAAGACATACATATATGTTCGGCATACATACCTATAAATATATATACTATACATTTCATACATAATATACCGTATACTATTATATATATATACATACTTATAAAAATACTCCACTATATACTATACAACTACACACATATATATATAATCATATATGTATACCCATATATATAAAGTTACGGTACATATATATATTTATGCTAGAATGATGTAAATTACCAATTAGATGTATATATAAAAAAAATACATAATACATACTGTATACCTCGGTACATACATGTAGACATACTTAATCTTATATTTATACATATAAGTAAATTTAGGTATTTATATACATAAACATATACTATTAGTATTATATTTACAAATACCATAAAATATCATAAAAATACCATAATTCTACACATGTATACTATCATATACATATATATTTCTTAAAATAAATTCCTTACCAATTAATTTGGATTTTTCTTCTTCTTTTTCTCTTTTCTTTCTTTCTTTTTCTCTCCTTTTTTCCTCACGGTTTGCAGATTGTGTGTGTGTGTTTGTGCAAATTTTTTTTTTCTTTTTCCCTATTTATATGTTGCTTTTGGTCATGTGATGGTGGCTTCAATTTTAAGCTAAGTTCAACTTTTATTAAAGTAAATAAGACAAAATAAAATAACATTACGTGGCTGCGTAAATGGGGGTCCAAATTAAAGAAACAAAAATGAGAAAAGTTCTGGACGTTGAACTTAAGGAAAGAAAGAAAGAAAGGAAAGTGAGAAATGAGATAAATTGAAATTAAAAGAGAGGGAAAATGAAAATTAGTAATAAATATCTGTAATTTTTCAAATCATATAAATTATAACGAATCTCCTCGTAGATTAGTTTTCAAAATTTTGTGAAATTTTATCAATTTAACTGGTACTTGTTACAATTATAATTTTTATAAGTTATTATGGTAATTTCATTACAATTTTGTAAAAACAGGCGATTTAGTCGAAAATTACATTCAACTATAATTTTATTGCTATTGTGTAATATTTAACTATTTTATAGGTTTACGTTTATGATTTTAAGGTCTCAAGCAATTTTGAGTTCAGTTTCGATTAATGATGCATAAACTAGTTTTAGGGTTTTGATAAATTCCAAAGGTTTTGTTATCGGTATTATATTTGATTTATTAAACTACAGTTTCTTTTATTATTATTAGCCTTATCGACTTATTGTACAGTTTAGAACACTTGGACTCGAGTTAAGGTTAAACTACTGTTTTTCCTATGATTTACAATAGCATTCAATCATAATATCACATACATGCATTTCCCATATCCTATAAGCATCCAAGTTCTTTATATAAGTTTAAGTGCATCTATTTTACAAGCAAAATCAAGTATGGAGTCATCAAGAATCACTCATTCAGCCAAACAGATTAGTCATAGTAATCTATGGGTAAGTCGCCTCCAAAAGCCGATTCCCTTAGACATTGCAAAAATGATACTATAAGGATTTAAAATAGAACATAGAAAACTAAGCTCTAACACTTTAAGTTATACTTTTAACTAGGTTTCCTATTTTTCCTAGTTTTACTTAAAAGTTCAATTGCGTATAACTTTCTTGTTTTAAATTCGATTTTTATTATCTTATAGTTAATCTTCATTGTTTTCGAGTGTATTTTAACGTGGTGAGGTTATAATTTCAAGATAGCACATGTAAATCTGTCTATAAGTTAAAACAGTAGCAATCCTCAAGATTTAGTGTACCTTTAGGCTTTGTTTGATTATTAGGCTTTTTTATGTCTTAGGAAATCTTTTGGGCTTGGTCTTAAGATTTCATTATAAGCTTAAAATACCCATTAAGGTTAGATTTCCAACTTTAATTTACACTCATATGGCTAACCACAACTTCTTGGGCTTTTAGGTAGGCTTAAGTTGTCAAACGAACTTGTTTTTTATCCAAATCAAGGATAGTCACTTTTTTGGGCTTAAGGGAGTGTGATATGGGTTTCTTAAAGGTCTCAAAACAACTTCTATAGGCAAGTTAAGTTGTTAGTCAGAAAATAAATGTAGGCCTAACTTGAAGTTTAAAACTCGTTTTGATAGTTTTAGGCTCAGTTTTTAGTTTTAAGCTTTATATACTCATCATATTTGTCTTGGTGGGTCCTTTCACTTTGTTTACTAAGTTTTATCATATTTTAAGTGGCTTTTATTATGGTTCCAGATCTGGCCGTAGTGAATCCAAGGGGTACTCACTTGATTTTTCAACTTGTTTTATCATTTCCTTAAGTTTAAGGGTTAGATCATGAACCTATGCTACTTATATTCCAATCTTGGCTTAACTTCTCTTTCATGAGATGATTATTTAGCTTATACTCTACATAAAAATAATAGATCTCATAATTATCATAACTTCTATACCATAGTTCATATCTTATAAAGTTGGTTTTCTCATAAAAGCTTCATGTAATTGATTTTCCTTTGCCTAAGGCTAGATTTGAGCATGTTTAACTTAATAGAAGTGAGAATAACTTCCAAATGACCCACATATACTTCATGTCTAGCATGATGTCCCCTCTTTCATGTACACATTTCATAATTTTCTCTACTTAAAATCTTCCATTCCAAGTGTTAAACATGTATCCTTACATAAAACCATCTTAGCCTACTCATACTTCAACTTTCATGCAAGGGGTTCATAAGCATAGTTCTTAAGGTGGTCTAGCTATTTTATCATCTTATGATCATGCTAATATCTTCATGAAAACATAATCTCCTAACATTGCATACTAGGTCACTTAAACAAGGAAACAACTTACTCGTCTTAAAGTGTAAATATGGTGGTTGTGCACTAAGTATCCTCTTATGCTCCTTATTTTTCCTTCCTCTTCTTGTAAGCTCTTTTGGAAACTTGAGTCTTGACCTTTAGAGTAGAGTTTTGAGGATATTATAAAGTTCCTAAATGTGGCTTTTCAAGTTGACAAATAGAGGGTAACAAAATGAAGTTTTAAGCCATGAGTAGGGGAGAAAAAGGTGGTGGCAATGTTTGATTTTGTGGGGTTGGACTTCTTCTTTTGGTTTGTATTTATAGTAAGAAAAAAGAAAGTGAAAATGAAAGTAAAAAGTGAGAGAATGTGGTCGGTTTTGATAAGGAATGAAGTGTGTTCAAGAAGCTTCAATTGGCTGTCTTTTAGTATACATAAATACCAACTTTTGACAAGACTAGATAATATAAGCATTAAGGGGTAAATTATAACGACCCAACAGTATCGTTGTCGTGATAGGTCACCGTGTACCGTATAAAGGTCTATTATCAACCCCTTTGCTGATCATAGGCCTTTCATACGACACATAAGGCTCCTTCCACTCTACGTTACTACTAGGCCCATAGACTAGTAATATAGAGCAAATTAAACTAAAATTTCTTTTATGTTATAAGTTAACTAATTGTGTGGGCTCGTGAGACCCACACTAAAATAATATTACAAACAGATGCAGTTCATAACGGAACTGCATAAAATCTAAGTTATGCATAAATACATAAAAGTATCTAAATATCTATAATCTATTACAAAATATCCTCTTCGCTCTTTGATCGCTCCAACCCGTCTCTACTCGAGACTTACCACGGGCATGCCTCAGCCCGGATTGACGAAGAGGTTCTCCTGCACCAACAAAAATCTATAGGGGAGTAAGCTTACGCTTAGTGAGATAAATGCCCTCATCAGTACCGCATAGCAGAAATTTATTATATGCACAATCATATGAATGCATGAACAACCAGTATGCCAAACAACGCATGCAGTAACCTAGGAACCGCATACGACTCAGAATTACGCCCCCTGAAGTCGGGGTTTGGAGATAATTAACCAACCCAAACCAAAATCCGGGTTCTAGACCTTGGGTATTATTTCATTTGCACCATCGTGCTCACACCAAAACAAGACTCTACATATATACATATATATATATATATACTTCCTTTACCAAAATCAAATCGTAACTTTGAAAATCCCAAGTCTAGCGGTGTGGTGGCCCCCGTAGTCCACAAACACACGCCCTAAGCAGAAGCCACAAGACTCAGCCCCTCGCCGACGGTTGGCGTCTCCCGGCGCCTAGTAAGCCCATCAGCTTAAGACAGAGACTCAATATATATGCTGGCGTAGCTAGTGCCCAATCCTGCAGGAAACTCGTATTCCTGTGAGTCCCTTCCCATCTTCTGCGTGAAGCGGCAGTCGGTGTTATCCGTATACAATATGGGGAATGCATGATTCATTTTTAGTTCTTAATCATATAAGCAATTGACTTGATTTTTAGGGTGATCAACCAGTTTCATCCCATACAATTCACATGTATATATATTCATACAAACAATTCCCATTGGTATATATAATTAACAAGTCATCACATTCATCCACAAATTCATACACATGCATCTCCCATATCCCACAAGCATCCAAATTCATATATATGAGTTTAGGTGCATCTATTTCTACAAGCACAATCAAGTAAAGAGTCATCGGGAATTTACTCACTCTGCCATGTGGGTCAGTCAAAATAATCCGGAGGCAAGTCCTCTCCGTAAACAGTGTCCCCTAGTCATTGAAATAATTTTTATAAGGAATTGAAACAAACTTAAGAAACTATGTAAGTTTTCTTTAAGTTATACTCTTGACTAGTTTTTGAAATTTTTCCCGGTTTTTACCTAAAGTTCAATCGCGTATAACTTTTTCGTTTTAAATCCGATTTTTATGATCTTATAGTCAATCTTCATCGTTTTCGAGTGTACTTTAATGTGGTAAGGTTAGATTTTCGAAATGAGGTATACAATTCTGTCCATGGGTCAGAACAGTAGCGTTCCTCATGTGTTGGAATGTTTTTGGGCCTTGTTTAGTAATTGGGCTTTTTAATAACTTAAGAAATTCTTTGGGCTTGGTCTTTAGATTTTATCCTAAGCTTAAAATACTCCTTAAGATCAGATTTACAATTTTGATTTATATTCCTAAGGCTAACAACCACTTCTTGGGCCTTTTAGTGGGCTTAAGTTATCAAATGGGCTTGTTTTTGGTTCAAACTAAAGTTAATGACGTTGGTGGGCTTATGGGGCCTTAGGTGGATTTCTTATGAGCTTCAAAACAACTTCTCTTGGTTCTTTAAGTTGCTGGTCAGATTTTTGTTGAAGGCCCATCTTAATGTTCTAAGCTTGTTTTGAGAGTTTTAGGCCCGGTTTTGAGTTTTAGGCTTTGTATGCTAATCATACTTGCTTTGGTTAATCCTTTCACTTTGTTCTTTCACTTTTATCATATTTTTAGGCCTCATTTACCCATGTTCCAGATCTGTTCATGTTGTTCCTAAGGGGTCCTTACTTGGTTTTTCAACTTGTTTCATCATTTCCTTAAGTGTAGGTGATAGATTATGCACTTAACTACTTGTGTATAAATCTTAACTTAAGTTTCCTTCCATCAAATGATCCTTTAACTCATGCTCCACATAAAGAAATAAAAGATCTAATACTTCATAAAACCTCCATATCATAGCTCATGTCATACAAAGTTGATTTCTTCATAAAACTTCATGTGATGGATTTTTCCTTAACTTAAGTCTAGTTTTGAGCATGTTTAACTAAATGGAAACAAAATGAACATTCAAATGATCATGGAACCTTCACGTCCAGCATGCTTACCCTTCATCAAAGTTCTCATTTCAAGATTTCCTTAGCTTAAAATCTTCCATTCAAAGCATTAAACAAATGTCCATACAAAACACCAACTTTACATGCTCATATTTCAACTTCATGTAATGGTTTTAGGGTTTGTTTCTTAAAACGAATTTTTGTGCTATAACAACTCAAACCTTACTCATATCTTCAAGAAATCCAAGTCTTCTAACATAAATATTAATCCACACATCACAAGAATCACTTACTCGTCCTTAACACAAAGTTTGGTGGTTGTGCACTAAGGTTCCTCTTAAGCCTTTAACTTTGCTTCCTCCTTTTTGCTTACCTTTTGAAACCCGAATCCTTTGTTCTTTTGGAAAGGGGTTTATGAAAGATTCTAATGGTCTTAGATGATCTTAAATGATGAAAGAAAATGGCACTTGAACAAAGAAAAAAAATGCCGTGAGTTGAAGCTTTCAAAATGGAAGAAAATGGATTTTGTGGGGTAAAGTTGTTTCCCCTTTTTATGTTTGTTTCTAAAGAGAGAAAGATGAAGTGAAAGTGAAGTTGAAAGTGAGAGAAATGGGGAGGAGTGCAGCCGGTTGGAATGAAGAGAGAAGAAGTGTTTAAATGCCTTGAAAGTATTGTCTTAAAGCTTACAAAAAGTCAACAATTGCAACTCTTGATGATATAAGCATTAAGGGGTGAATAGTGATGTGTAAGAGGAAGTGATTGATGGGTGAATGACAAATGCATGGCCCCCTCTTCTCTCCTTTTTAGATCTGCCATGGGAAGTCTTTTAATGGCATGGAGTGGTCTTGTCACCTTTATTAAAGTTAAGCTTATGATTTCTTGTGAAAATTTGTCCATATGTAGTATAAGTGAAGAGGTGATAAGGAAATTGTCTTATCACTAGATTTTGATAAGTTATCAATTGATAAATGATTCCAACTCTCAATTGATAAGTTATCTAAGATGATTGGTTGGTCTACTTATTTATATGTAAAGCTTATGCATGAAGATAAGGGCATAGCCTTATAGAAAATTGTTTTAGGATTTTTATCTTACATTGTTTTGTGATTTACGATTTGATTTTCGTAGAATTGTGAAATTTTCTAAAGTTGAATGAAATTATTCAAATTAAGTTATCGATTAATTATTTAGGGTTAAAATTCCTTAATGGTTTTAAGGTTTAGGGTTTTAAGTAGCTTTAGAGCTCGTGGTTCTTCAAGCTCGGGTTTTATTGACAATTGGCTTTTGAATTGTAAAAATTTAATTTGTTCCTAAATATAAACTTAAGTTTTTTGGTTTAGTTGATCTTTAGGAACGTTCGGGAGGTACTCCTAATCAAGTCTTAGGCCTACTAAAAGTAGGGTTTACATAAATAGTAGATATGTAAGACAATTGAGTGATTGAAAGTTAACAAGGAATGGCCTCCCTTAGGCTCTCTTCCCAACTAGCCATAGGGTGTCCTTTTTTGGTATTGTGTTGTCTTGTCACTTGTTTGAAAATTGAATTGATAAAATAATGTGATAACTTGTCCTTATATAGTATAAGTTATGGTATGATAAGGAAATAGTCTTATCACTAACTTTTGATAAGTTATGAGGTAATAGTTGATTCTAACTCTTAATTAATAAGTTATTTAATGTGATTGATACAAAGAGAAGGAGCTTTGGCAATCCTTGTTTGTGGAATAGAGTAATACTCCATTTTTGGAACTAAGGTTGTTCCATATGTTCCTAAGAATCCTTATTTTAGGGCCCTTTGCTATTTTTAATCATAGAACCACGTAACTGTTCTATTTACGAATGTAACTTATTTGACATGAATCCTAACTATTCTTGATAGAAGCACTAGCTTTTTAGGAATATTAATTATCTATAGTTTAGGAACATCAGTTGTCCTCCATGCTTGATTCAAGTAATCGATCCTTTTAGGAGCTACAATTAATCCACAAGTTTTGAAGATTCCATCGGTTAGGGGACATTGGCGATCCTCGAACGTGAAACTTTGTAATTGTTCCATTTTGAAACTAAAATAATTACATATGGTCCTTAGCTAATCTTGATGGAATCTTTGGTAATTTAGGAGTTTCAATTATCCTCAAAATTGCAACTTTCGTTTCCGCATTCATATAATCAAGTAATCTATCTTCTTAGGAACTAATGTGTTTTGACAATATCTCGACATTCCTAAGATTTAGATCCTTAGACATCTTGAATCATGAGACCAAGTGATCCTACTATTGGGGAACTTTAGTCATTCCACATGAACCATATCTTATTCTTGTTCGATGCTTTGGCTATTTGGGAGACTTTAATATCATTGGATTAGAATCTTTGATTTCCTCAAATCAGAAATCAAGTAATCAATCTAACTGGTAATGAAGGTTATTTTATAAGTTCCCAAGGATCCTTTTACTTAGAACTATGGCTATTTTTAATCATGAAACCAAGTAATTCTTCTGTTTAGAAATTGAGGCAACTCTACGAGAACCTTAGTTATCCCTAAAAGAAGCCGTTGCTGTTTAGGAGTCTCAGTTATCTTTGGACCAAGAACTTTGGTTTTCTTCAATCTTAAAATTTGGAGATCCATCTTGTTAGAAAATAAGGTTATTCCAACTATTCCTAACAATCCTTTGATTGGGCAACTTGGCTATTCACAATTGTGTAACTTGATAATCTTACTATTTAAGAATTTTGCCTTAATTATTCCTAAACATTCATTTGGAATAACTTAAGTTATTCCAAATGAACTACAGCTATTCTTGATGGAAGCTTTTTCTAATTCGAAGTTTTAGTAATCGTTAGATTAGGAACTTTGGCTTTCCTCGATCGCGAATGCAAGTGATCTACCTGTTTGTGAGCATAATTTATTCTGAAAGATCCCTAAGTAGTCTTAGTAGTAGTTATTAGGTTTATTATAAGGGAAAAGGAAGAGAAATTTGAAAGCTAAAAAGGAAATGAAATGGTAAAGAGGATTACGATTTGGGTAGAAAAGAAAAGGGAAATTTGTTATGAGGAAATGATGTCTAGAAGGGGTAGAGTGGATGGCCAAAAAGAAGGCATAAGAACGAAAAAAAAAAAACATGTGAAAAATTAGAAGAATTCCATGGGAAATGTAAGAGAGTTTTAGGTGAAAAAGACAAATGTTGACTTTAGTCAACACTTTGACTTGGTCAACTTTCCAAGATTACATGTAATTAGTGTTGAGCTTAGTTTTTCACCCTCTTAGTTCTTTTTATAAAATTAGATCTTCTTTAAACTGATCAATATTAAGCCCTACCCGTTTAATATTGACCCTTGAGTAAGATTTAAAGAAGATCATTTTTTCCACTTGAAAAAATTTAGAGTCGCTACGCGATTGGAGTCGAGAAAAGGGGTTAAGTTATAACCAATTAGGCGAATTGGTTATAACTTAGCTACTGATTTATTGATTAAAAAACCAATTTGTAAAACGGCTTTTTTGAAAACCAAAGATTTAAGTACAGGGGCTAATTTATTAAATCCTAAATGGGTACCACTTTTTAACTTTCCGAATTTAACTTCGCTTTTCAAATATACCCTTTTTAATTTCTAAAAACATCTAATTATGATACATGCAATGAAATTGATTAATTTACACAAATATCTAAAAATGGAAAAAATAAAACTTTCCATATTTTAAGTCACCTTGTAGTTGCGTACAGGTACTTACATACCTACTATTCAGGATCAGATTTCCGTAGTTCATTTATAAAAAAACTTTAGCGGGTGGTTTGGTTTTAATTTTTGAAAAAGATTCGCATTTACGTTTTTACCTAGTTCAATTTATCCAAGAAAATTCTTTTAAAGGGTCCTAATTGGTGTTTTATTTTTGGAAACTCTAAAATAGTCCCAATTTTGAAAAAGGTCTATTTATTTTCATTTATTTTTAGAAAACTTTATTTTTCTAAATGTGAGAACGATTTTTGTTTACTAACCTATTTATTTATTTTTATTATATTATCTTATTTATTTTATACTTAATTTATCTATTTCTATTAAAATAAATAAATAGACTATTTCCTTCCTTTTTTTTCATTCTTTTTTCTTTTTTTTTTCTTTCTCTCATTTATGACATTTAGAAATAAACAAATGAATAAAATTAAAAAGAAAAAAAAAGGTTGGCTTGGAGTAAGTTCACTTTGGCTTGGATCGGCTTAGTCTGTCTTGGTCGGCTCACTTCAGCTTGAGTCAGCTCACTTCAACTTGAATCGACTCACTTTGGCTCGGATCGGCTCACTTTGATGGTGGTGGTTTTCGTCAACAAACACCGTAGGGGATGTTATTTAAAGGTGTCATGGTCATGTTAAGGATGGAAAAAATTAAATGCAATATGATTTTTTTCCAATTTTAGATTGGATGAACCTGGACAATATGTGATGCTAAATACATAGTTGCACGTGTATGAATGTGTTGGAGTGTGTTGGAATGTGTCTACCATACTTAGAAGTGAGTTGGCAATTGACGTGGCGATGACATAGCAAATGCTTATCCAGCTAAGCTATTGGTTTTTCTTTATTCATATATGTAATTAATTGCACATATGGACCAAGTTAACTTGAGCTAGATTCAAATCTAAACTTAGACCCAACAGTCTTTTATTCAAAACTATTAAAATTGAAATTAAAATTATATTCTATTTAAATAACCTAAAAATTTATTATTTTCTAAATGCCCTATTTTATTTTGTGACTTTTCAAATTTCCTTTTTTTGTATTTTTTTCTAAATTTATTATTTTTTTTGTACTTTTTCCTATTTTCCTATCTTTGTATATTTTTTCTAAATTCCTTCATTTTTTGGTGCTTTATTTAATTTTCTATTTTTTTGAACTTTTTCTAATTTAGAACCCTATAACCTAATTTGAAAAATAAGGAGGGGGGTGGGGGGAGCGGGAGCGGGGGTGGGGGCAAAAATTAGGTGTTTACAATTAGTGTACATAATAATATAATCGAAGATAATTAGGGGAAAAATTAAGAGAATGAAAGGAAATATGGGATTAAATGAAATAATTGGTAAAAATTATTATTGGAATTTTTCTCTAAATATTTCTATCCTATAGATCATATTTAGCATAATATAATTATCTTGAAAAGTACAATTTATAATGTTAACATTGACTCTATATAGCCTAAATATTAACTAAACACTTAAACTTACATATTAGCAGCTTATTTATATACTTATAAGATTAATATTACTTATAAATTAATTTAATACATGTACATTCATATGCATTTAGGAGTTATTTTTAATCGTTAGTTAGCAATTCTATATGAGTTAGCATATCGTTAAATATTTATTCTTGATTAGGGTTTTATTGCCTTCGTAGCAATTTAGTGTATGTATAAGCTTAAAGTTTTGGTTTTAGGGTTTTGATTAAGTTCAGGTTTGATTTCTCATTTGTATATGTGGATAAAATTTAGGGTTTTCATACGTGATTAAAGTTTTTAATAGGTTCTAGATCAATCTCTTATAGTTACATATATTTAGGGCTTAAGGTTTTCGTATGTGATTAAAGTTTCTATTAATAAGTTAGGGTTTTTGACATTCATTTTAAGTTTCACATTTAAAGTTTTAATCGATTTTAAACTTAGTGACTCTGTTAATTTAAGAAAATCATCTACAGAATGTAAGTTTGATTCTATAATTAGAAGGCTAGATTTGTGAGGTTTATATGCCCAATCAGAGGATTAACGAAAACAAAAGTTCTTGGTCAGAGGATAACTGAGACTTCTAAATAGCAATAGCTTCTTTTAAGGATAACTAAGGTACTTGTGGAGTTACCTTAGTTTCTAAATAGGAGAATTACTTGGTTTCACGATTAAGAATAGCCATAGTTCCAAATCAAAGGATCCTTATGAACTTACAAAATAACCTTGGTCACCTATAAAATGGATTACTTGATTTCTTTCATTAGGAATTCAAAGATTCTAATCCAACGATATTAAAGTTTCATGTGGAATGACTGAAGCTCCCGAATTGCAAGATCACTTAGTTTCACAATTCAAGATGTCCAAGGATTCGAATCTTAGAAGTGTTGGGAGATCACGTGATTCCATGATTAAAAATAGCAAAGGTCCCTAAAATAAAGATTCTCAAGAACATACAGAACAACCTTAGTTCCGAAAATAGAGAATCACTTTATTCCACAAATGAGGTTTGCCAAAGCTCCTTCTCTTTGCATCACTAAGACTCCTAAATAACTAAAGCTTATACCAAGACTACTTAGGGATCTTATGGAATAACTTATGCTCATAAATAGGAGGATCACTTGGATTCATGATCAAGGAAAGCCAAAGTTCCTACTCCAACAATTACCAAGACTTCGAATTAGAAGAAGCTTCCATCGAGAATAGCCATGTTTCATTTGGAATAACTTAAGTTCTTAAATAGTAGGATTATTTAGTTGTACGATTGTGAATAGCCATGTTACCCAATCAAAGGATTGTCAGGAACTAATGGAACAACCTTATTTCCCAACAAGATAGATCTCTAGATTTCACAATTGAAGAAAACCAAAGTTGTTGGTTTGAGGATAACTGAGACTCCAAAATAGCAACACCTTCTTTTAGGGATAACTAAGGTTTACATGGAGCTGCCTTGATTTCTAAATAGAAGGATTACTTTGTTTTATGATTAAGAATAGCCATAGCTCTAAATCAAAGGATCATTAGGAACATAGAAAATGACCTTAGTTACCAATAAGATGGATTACTTGATTTCTGACGTGAGGAAATCAAAGATTCTAATCCAACAATATTAAAGTATCCTAAATAGCCAAATATCAAACAAGAATGAGATATGGTTCATGTAGAAGGACTAAAGTTCCCGAATTGTAGGATTACTTGGTTTCACGATTCAAGATGTCTAAGGATCTGAATCTTAGGAATGTTAGGATATTGCAAAAACACATTAGTTCCTAAGAAGATAAATTACTTGATTATACGAATGAAGAAACGAAAGTCGCGATTTTGAGGATAATCGAAACTCCCAAATTGACAAAGATTCCATCAAGATTAGTTATGTTTCATGTATATTGTTTTAAGTTTGAAAATGGAACAATTGCAAGGTTTCACATTTGGGAATTGCCAATGTCCCGTAACTGATGGAATCTTTGAAACTTGTGCAATAACCACAACTCCTAATAGGATAGATTACTTGAATCAAGTATGGGGGACAATCGATGTTCCTAAACTATGGATAATTAATACTCCTGAAGAGTTGGTGCTTCTATCGAAAATATCTCGGATTCATATCGAATAAGCTAAGTTCATAAATAGAATGATTATACGGTTCCACGATTGAAAGTAGCAAAGGTCCCTAAAATAAGAATTCTTAGGAACATACAGAATAACCTTAGTTCCAAAAATGCAGTATCACTCTATTCCACAAACGAGGATCACCAAAGCTCCTACTCATCATTAAGACTCCAAAACAACTAAAGCTTCTACCAAGACTACTTAAGGATCTTGTGGAATAACTTGTACTCGCAAATAGGAGGATCACTTGTATTTGCCATTGAGGAAAGCCAAAGTTCCTACTCTAACGATAACTAAGACTCTGAATTAGAAAAAGCCTCCATTAAGAATAGCCAAGGTTCTTTAGGAATAAATTAAGTTCTTAAATAGTAGGATTATTTAGTTGCACAATTGTAAACAACTAGGTTACCTAATCAAAGGATTTTCAGGAACTGGTGGAATAACCTTATTTCTTAACAAGCTGGATCTCCAGATTTCATGATTGAAGAAAACCAAAGTTTTCGATTTGAGGATAACTGAGACTCCTAAATAATGACACCTTTTTTTAGGGATAACTACGGTTCTCGTGGAGCTGCCTTAGTTTCTAAACAGAAGAATTACTTGGTTTCATGGTTAAGAATAGCCATTGTTCCAAATCAAAGGATCCTTAGGAATTTAGAAAATAACCTTGGTTACATGTAAGATGGATTACTTGATTTCTGATTTGAGGAAATCAAAGATTCTAATCCAATGATATTAAATTCTCCTAAATATTCAAAGCGTCAAATAAGAATGAGATATGGTTCATGTGGAATGACTAAAGTTCCCAAATTGCAAGATCACTTGGTTTCATGATTCAAGATATCTAAGGATCGGAATCTTAAGAATGTCAGGATATTATCAAAATACATTAGTTCCAAAGAATATAGATTACTTGATTATACGAATGAGGAAATGAAAGTTGCAATTTTAAGGATAATTGAAACTCCCAAATTGCCAAAGATTCCATCAAGATTAGCTATGATTCATGTAGAATGATTTAAGTTTGAAAATGGAATGATTGCAAGGTTTCACATTCGGCAATTGCCAATGTCCCCTAATTGATGGAATCTTTGAAACTTGTACAATAACCATAGCTCCTAATAGGATAGATTACTTGAATCAAGCGTGGTAGACAATTGATGTTCCTAAACTATAGATAATTAATACTCCTAAAGAGTTGGTGCATCTATCAAGAATAGCTCGGATTCATGTCGAATAAGCTAAGTTCGTAAACATAATGATTACGCGGTTCCATGATTGAAAATAGCAAAGGTCCCTAAAATAAGGATTGTTAAGAACATATGGAATAACCTTAGTTCTGAAAATGGGGTATCATTCTAAAACTCCTAAACAACAAAAGCTTCTACCAAGACTACTTAAGGATCTTATGGAATAACTTATGCTCACAAATAGGAGGATCACTTGGATTCGCCATTGAGGAAATCCAAAGCTCTTACTGCAATGATAACTAAAACTCCGAATTAGAAAAAGCCTCCATTAAGAATACTTGAGCTTCTTTTGGAATAATTTAAGTTCTTAAATAGTAGGATTATTTAGCTGCACGATTGTGAATAGCTAGGTTGCCTAATCAAAGGATTTTCAAGAACTAGTGGAATAACCTTATTTCCCATCAAAATGGAACTCTAGAATTCATGATTGAAGAAAACCAAAGTTCTTAGTCTAAGGATAACTGAGACTCCTTAACAACAATAGCTTCTTTTAGGGATAACAAAGGTTCTCGTAGAGCTGCCTTAGTTTCCAAATAGAAGGATTACTTGGTTTCATAGTTAAGAATAGCCATAGTTCCAAATCAAAGGATCCTTAGGAACTTAGAAAATAACCTTGGTTACTAGTAAGATAGATTACTCAATTTCTAATGTGAAGAAGTCAAAGATTCTAATCTAATCATATTAAAGTCTCTTAAATAGCCAAAGCGTTAAACAAGAATGAGATATGGTTCATATGGAATGACCAACGTTCCCAAATTGCAAGATGGTTTCATGATTCAAGATATCTAAGGATTCGAATCATTAGGAATGTCAAGAAATTGTCGAAATACATTTGTTCCTAAGAAGATAAACTACTTTATTATATGAATAGGGAAACGAAAGTTGCGATTTTAAGGATACTTGAAACTCCTAAACTACTAAAGCTTCCATCAAGACTAGCTAAGGTTTATGTATAGTGATTTAAGTTTTAGAATGGAACGATTACAAGATTTCGCGTTCAAGAATTTCCAATGTCACATAACCAATCGAATTATTGAAACTTATGCAATAACCGTAACTTCTAATAGGATAGATTACATGAATCAAGCATGGAGGACAACCGATGTTCCTAAACTATGGATAATTAATACTCCTAAAAAGCAAGTGCTTCTATCAACAATAGCTAGGATTCATGCCGAATTTTTAAGTTCGTAAATGAAATGATTACTTTGTTCTATGATTAAAAATAGCAAAGGTCCTTAAAATAAGGATACTCAGGAACATATGGAACAACCTTAGTTCTGAAAATGGAGTATCACTCTATTCGACAAATAAAGATCACCAAAGTTCCTTCTATTTGCATCACTAAGACTCTTAAACATCTAAAGCTTCTACCAAGACTACTTAGGGATCTTGTAGAATAACATATGCTCACAAACAAGAGGATCACTTGGTTTCGAGATTAGGGAAAGCTAAAGTTCCTACTCCAACAACAACTAAGACTCTGAATCAGAAAAGGCCTCCATCAAGAATAACCATGGTTCATTTGGAATAACTTAAGTTTTTAAATAGTAAGATTATTTAGTTTCACAATTATGAATAGCCAGGTTGCCTAATCAAAGGATTGTCAAGAACTGGTGGAAAAAACCTTATGTCCCAATAAGATGGATCTCTAGATTTCATGATTAAAGAAAACCAAAGTTCCTCATCTAAGGATAACTAAGACTCCTAAAAAGTGACAACTTCTTTTAGGGATAACTAAGGTTCTTATGGAGTGCCTTAGTTTCTAAATAGAAGGATTATTTGGTTTCACAATTAAGAATAACCATAGTTGCAAATCAAAGGATCCTTAGGAACATCCAAAATAACCTTGGTTACTGGTAAGATGGATTACTTAATTTTTGATTTGACGAAATCAAAGATTCTAATCCAACGATATTAATGTCTCCTAAATAGCCAAAGCGTCAAACAAGAATGAGATATGCTTCATATGGAACAACTAAAGTTCTTATATAGCAGGATCACTTGGTTTCATGATTCAAGATGTCCAAGGATTCGAATCTTAGGAATGTCAGGATATTGATGAAACACATTAATTCCTAAGAAGATAGATTACTTGATTATACGAACGAGGAAATGAAAGTCACGATTTTGGCGATAATTGAAACTCCCAAATTGCCAAAGCTTCCATCAAGATGAGCTAAGGTTCATTAGAGTGGTTTAAGTTTCAAAATGGAATGATTACAATGTTTCGTGTTCAAGAATTGCCAATGTCTCCTAACCAATTGAATCCTCAAAACTCGTGCAATAACCGTAGCTCCTAATAGGATTGATTACTTGAATCAAGCGTAGAAGACAACTAATGTTCCTAAACTATGGGTAATTAATACTTCTGAAATATAAGTGCTTCTATCAACAATAGCTAGGATTCATGTCAAATAAGTTAAGTTCATAAATAGAATTATTACGTGGTTCTACTATTGAAAATAGTAAACGTCCCTAAAATAAGGATTCTTAGAAACATATGGAACGAACTTAGTTCTGAAAATGGAGTATCACTCTATTCGACAAATAAGGATCACCAAAGCTCCTTCTATTTGCATCACTAAGACTCTTAAACAACTAAAACTTCTACCAAGACTACTTAGGGATCTTGTAGAATAATGTATGCTCACAAACAAGAGGATCACTTGGTTTCGAGATTAGGGAAAGCTAAAGTTCCTACTCCAACAACTAAGACTTTGAATCAAAAAAAGCCTCCATCAAGAATAATCGTAGTTCATTTGGAATAACCTAAGTTTTTAAATAGTAGGATTATTTAGTTGCATGATTGTGAATAGCCAGGTTGCCCAATCAAAGGATTGTCAAGAACTAGTGGAAAAAACCTTATGTCCTAACAAGATGGATCTCCAGATTTCATGATTGAAGAAAACTAAAGTTCCTAGTTTGAGGATAACTAAGACTCCTAAAAAGTGACAACTTCTTTTAGGGATAACTAAGGTTCTTGTGGAGTTGCCTTAATTTCTAAATAGAAGGATTACTTGGTTTCATGACTAAAAATAGCTGTAGTTCTAAATCAAAGGATCCTTAAGAACTTACAAAATAACCTTGGTTGCTAATAAGATGGATTATTGGATTTCTAATGTGAAGAAATCAAAGATTCTAATCCAACGATATTAAAGTCTCTTAAATAGCTAAAGCATTAAATAAGAATGAGATATGGTTCATATGGAATGACTAAAGTTCCTAAATTGTAGCATCACTTGGTTTCACGATTCAAGATATCCAAGGATCCAAATTATTAGGAATGTTAGGAAATTGTTGAAATACATTTATTCCTAAGAAGATAAATTACTTGATTATACGAATGAGGAAACAAAAGTTGTGATTTTGAGGATACTTAAAACTCCCAAACTGCCAAAGCTTCCATCAAGTTTAGCTAGGTTCATGTAGAGTGATTTAAGTTTTAGAATGGAACAATTACAAGATTTCATGTCGAATAAGTTAAGTTCGTAAAAAAAATAATTACGTAGTTCCACAATTAAAAATAGCAAAGGTAGAAAATAAGGATTCTCAAGAACACACGGAAAAACCTTAGTTTTGGAAATGGTGTATAACTTTATTCCACCAACAAAGATTGTCAAAGCTCTTACTCTTTGCATCACTAAGACTCCTAAACAACTAAAGCTTCTACTGAAACTACTTAGGGATCTTGAGAAATAACTTATGCTCAGAGCTAGGAAGATCACTTGGATTCACAATTGAAGAAAGCTAAAGTTCTTAGTCCAACGATAATTAAGACTTTGAATTAGAAAAAGCCTCCATCAAGAATTATCGTGGTTCATTTGGAATAACTTAAGTCTTAAATAGTAGGATTATTTAGTTGCACGATTATCAATAGCCAGGTTGCCTAATCAAAGGATTGTGAGGAATTGGTCGAAAAAACAATATTTCCCAACAAGTTATATCTCTAGATTTCCCGATCAAAGAAAACCAAAAAACTAAGGATCTCTAAGAGTTGCCTGACTTTCTAAACAGAAGTATTACTTGGTTTCATGATTAAGAATAGCCATAGTTCCAAATCAAAGGATCCCTAGGAACTCACAAAATAACTATGGTTACTAATAAGATGGATTACCAAATTTCTGATTTGAGGAAAACAATAATTTTAATCCAATGATATTAAAGTCTTCTAAATAGCCAAAGCATCAAACAAGAATGAGATATGGTTCATGTGAAATGACTAAAGTTCTTAAATAGTAGGATCACTTGGTTTCACGATTCAAGATACCCAAGGATCTAAATCTTAGGAATGTCAGGAAATTGTCGAAACACATTAGTTCCTAAGAAGATAAATTACTTGATTATATGAATGAGGAAACGAAAGTCGAGATTTTGAGGATAATTGAAACTCCTAAATTGCCAAAGATTCCATCATGATTAGCTTTCGTTCATGTAGAATGATTTAAGTTTTAAAATGGAATGATTGCATGGTTTTGTGTTTGAGAATTGCCATTGTCCCCTAACCAATGGAATCTTCGAAATTTGTGGAATAATCATAACTCCTAAAAGGATAGATTACTTGAATCATGCGTAGAGGACAACTGATGTTCCAAAACTCTACATAATTATTACTCTTGAAAAGTTGGTGCTTTTATCAAGAATAGCTCGGATTCATGTCGAATAAGTTAAGTTTGTAAACAGAATGATTTCGTGGTTCTACAATTAAAAATAGCAAAGATCCCTAAAATAAGGATTCTTAGAAACATATGGAATAACCTTAGTTTCGAAAATGGAGTATTACTCTATTTCATAAACAAGGATTGCCAAAGCTCCTTCTCTTTTCATCATTAAGACTCCTAAACAACTAAAGCTTTTACCAAGACTACTTAGAGATCTTGCAGAATAATTTATGCTCACAAATAGGAGGATCACATGCATTTGCGATTGAGGAAAGCTAAAGTTCTTCCTCCAACGATAACTAAGACTCCGAATTAGAAAAAGCCTCCATTAAGAATAGCTACGAGACATTTGGAATAACTTAAGTTCTTAAATAGTAGGATTATTTAGTTAGATGATTGTGAATAGCTAGGTTACCCAATCAAAGGACTGTGAGGTATTGGTGGAACAACCTTATTTTCCAACAAGATGGATCTCTCGATTTCACGATTAAAGAAACCCAAAGTTCTTGGTCTAAGGATATCTGCGACTCCTAAACAGCGATAGCTTCTTTTAGGGATAACTAAGGTTCTCGTGGAGTTGCATTAGTTTTTAAACAGAATGATTACCTAGTTTCACAATTATGAATAGCCATAGTTCCATATTAAAGGATACTTAGGAACGTAGAAAATAACCTTGGTTACCGATAAGATTGATTACTTGATTTCTGATTTGAGGAAATCTAAGATTCTAATCCAATGATATTAAAGTCTCCTAAATAGTCAAAGCAACAAACAAGAATGAGATATGGTTCATGTGGAATGACTAAAGTACCTAAATAGTGAGATCACCTGGTTTCATGATTCAAGATGTCTAAGGTTTCAAATCTTAAGAGTGTCGGGAAAATGTCGAGACTGATTACTTGATTATACAAATGAGGAAACCAAAGTTGCGATTTTGGTGATAATTGAAACTTTCAAATTGCCAAAGATTCCATCAAGATTAGCTAAGGTTTATGTAGAATAATTTAAGTTTCAAAATAGAGCAATTACAAGATTAGCTAACTTATAAAATCTTCAAAACTTATGGAATAACCATAGCTCCTAAAAGGATAGATTACTTGAATGAAGCATGGAGGACAACCGATGTTGCTAACCTATGGATAATTGATACTCCTGAAAAGCCAGTGCTTCCATGAAGAATGGCTAAGATTCATTTCAAATAAGTTAAGTTCCTAAACAGAATAATTATGTGGTTTTACGATTGAAAATAGAAAAGGTCCCTAAAATAAGGATTCTTAGGAACATATGGAACAAACTTAGTTTCGAAAATGGAGTATCACTCGATTCCACAAACAAGGATCGCCAAAGCTTCTTCTCTTAGCATCATTAAGACTCTTAAACAACTAAAGCTTCTACTAAGACTACTTAGGGATCTTGTGGAATAACTTATGCTCACAAATAGGAGCATCACTTAGATTTACAATTGAAGAAAGCTAAAGATCCTACTCCAACAATAACTAAGACTTCGAATTAGAAAAAACCTCTATCAAGAATAGCCGTGGTATATTTAGAATAACTTCAGTTATTAAATAGTAAGATTATTTAGTTGTATGATTGTGACTAGCTAGGTTGCCCAATCAAAGGATTGTTAGGAACTGGAGGAATAATCTCATTTCCAAACAAGATAGATCTCTAGATTTCACGATTAATTAAAACCAATGTTCTTGGTCTAAGGATAATCGAGACTCCTAAACAGCAACAACTTCTTTTAGGGATAACTAAGGTTCTTGTAGAATTTCCTTAGTTTCTAAATAGAAGGATTACTTAGTTTTACTATTAGAATAGCCATAGTTTCAAATCAAAGGGTCCTTAGGAACTTACAAAATAACCTTAGTTACCAGTAAGATAGATTACTTTATTTCTAATTTGAGGAAATCAAAGATTCTATTCCAACGATATTAAAGTCTCCTAAATAGCCAACGTGTCAAATAAGAATGAGATATGGTTCATGTCGAAAAACTAAAGCTCCTAAATAGTAGGATCACTTGGTTTCACTATTCAAGATGTCCAAGGATCTGAATCTTAAGAATGTGAGGGAATTGTCAAAACATATCAGTTCTTAAGAACATAGATTACTTGATTATACGAATGGGGAAATAAAAGTTGCGATTTTGAGGATAATTGAAACTCCCAAATTGCTAAAGCTTCCAACAAGATTAGCTAAGGTTTAATTAGAGTGATTTAAGTTTTAAAATGGAACAATTACAAGGTTTCACGTTCAAGAATTGCCAATGTCCCTTAACTGATGGAATCTTCAAATCTTGTGGAATAACCATATCTCCTAAAAGGAAGGATTACTTCAATCAAGCATGAAGGACAACCTACGATCCTAAACTATGGATAATTAACACTCTTGAAAAGCTAGTGCTTTTATCAAGAATAGCTAGGATTCATGTCGAATAAGTTAAGTTCCTAAATAGAATGATTACGTGGTTCCATGATTGAAAGTAACAAAGGTAGAAAATAGGGATTCTCAAGAACATACAAAACAACCTTAGTTTCAAAAATGGAGTATCACTTGATTGCACAAACGAAGATCACCAAAGCTCCTACTCTTGGTATCACTAAGACTCCTAAACACATAAAGATTATACCAGGACTACTTAAGGATCTAGCAAAATCACTTGTGCTCACAAATAGAAGGATCACTTGGATTCACGATTGAGGAAAGCCAAAATTCTTACTCCAACGATAACTTAGACTCCAAATTAGAAAAAGCTTCCATCAAGAATAGTCGGGTTCATTTGGAATAACATAAGTTCCTAAATAGTAAGATTATTTAGTTGCACAATTGTGATTACCGAAGGTTCCCAATCAAAGGATTGCTAAGGAACTGGTGGAACAACCTTATTTCCTAATAGGATGGATCTCCAAATTTCACGATTGAAGAAAACCAAAGTTCCTAGTCTGAGTATAACTAAGACTCCTAAATAACGATAGCTTCTTTCAAGGATAACTAATGTTCTCATGGCATTGCCTTAGTTTCTAAACAGAAGGATTACTTAGTTTTACGTTTAAGAATAGCCATAGTTACAAATCTATCGATCCTTAGGAACTTACAAAATAACCTTAGCTACCAATAATATGGATTACATGATTTCTTATTTAAGGAAACCAAAGATTCTAATCTAACGAAATTAAAGTCTCCCAAATAGCCAAAGTGTCAAATAAGAATGAGATATGGTTCATGTGGAATAACTAAAGTTCTAGAATGATAAGATTATTTGGTATCATAATTGAAGATGTCTAAGGATTTGAATCTTAGCAATGTTAGGAAATTATAAAAAAAACATTATTTTCGACAAAGACTGATTACTTGATTATACAAATGAAGAAAGGAAAGCTGCGATTTTGAGGATAATTAAAACTCCCAAATTGCCAAAGCTTCTACCATGATTAGATAAGGTTCATGTAGACTGATTAAAGTTTCAAAACGGAATGATTACAAGGTTTCATGTTAGAGAATTGCCAATGTCCCCTAATCGATGAAATCTTCAAAACTTGTGGAATAATCATAGCTCCTAATAGGATGGATTACTTGAATCAACCATGAAGGATAACCGATGTTCCTAAACATTGGGTAATTAATACTCCTAAAGTGCTAGTGCTTCAATCAAGAGTAGCTAGGATTCAATTAAGTTCCTAAACAGAATGATTATGTGGTTCCATGATTGAAAATAACAAAGGTCTTATGGATTCGTCGGAACATATGAAACAACCTTTGTTCCAATAATGGAGTACCACAAGATTCCACAAACAAGGATCGCCAAAGCTTCTTCTCTTAGCACTATTAACACTCCTAAACAACCAAAGCTTCTACTAAGACTACTTAGGGATCTTAAGGAATAACTTATGCTCACAAATAGGATGATCACTTGGATTTACGATTGAGGAAAGCTAAAGTTCCTACTCCAATGATAATTAAGACTCCGAATTAGAAAAGGCTTTCGTCAAGAATAGCTGAGGTCCATTTAGAATAACATAAGTTCCTAAATAGTAAGATTATTTAGTTGCACGATTTTGAATAGCCAAAGTGCCCAATTAAAGGATTGTTAAGGAACTGGTGGAATAACCATATTTCCTAATAAGATGGATCTCTAGATTTCATGATTGAAGAAAACCAAAGTTCCTCGCCTGAGGATAATTGAGACATCTAAATAGCGACAGCATCTTTCGGGGATAACTAAGCTTCTTGTAGAGTTGCCTTAGTTTCTAAACAGAAGATTACTTGGTTTCATAATTAAGAATAGCCATGGTTCCAAATCAAAGGATCCTTAGGAACATACAAGATAATCTTGGTAACCTGTAAGATGGATTACTTGATTTTTGATTTGAGGAAATTTAAGACTCTAATCCAATGATATTAAAGTCTCCCAAATAGCTAAAGTGTCGAATAAGAATGAGATATGGTTCATGTGGAACGACTAAAGTTCTTGAATAGTAGGATCACTTGGTTTCATGATTCAAGATGTCTAAGTATCCAAATCTTATGAATGTTAGGAATTGTCAATGTCCCCTAACTGATGGAATAACTGTAGCTCCTAAAAGAATAGATTACTTGAATCAAGCATGGAGGTCAACCAATGTTCTTAAACTATGGATAATTAATACTCCTGAAAAGTTAGTGCTTCTATTAAGAATAGATAGGATTCATGTCAAGTAAGTTAAGTTCCACAATTGAAAATAGCAAAGGTCCCTAAAATAAGGATTCTCAGGAACATACAAAATAACCTTAGTTCTAAAAATGGAGTATCACTCTATTCCGCAAACAAAGATCACCAAAGATCCTTCTCTTTGCATCAATAAGATTGCTAAACGACTAAAGCTTCTACCAAGACAACTTAAGGATCTTGCGGTATAACTTTTGCTCATAAACAAGTAGATCACTTGGGTTTACTACTGAGGAAAGCCAAAGTTCCTACTCCAACGAGAACAAAGACTTCGAATTAAAAAAAGCTTCCATCAAGAATGGTCATGGTTCATTTGGAATAACTTAAGTTCTTAAACAGTATGATTATTTAGTTATATGATTGTAAATAGCCTGGTTGCCCAATCAATGGATTGTCAGGAACTGATGGAACAACCATATTTCCTAATAAGATAGATCTCTAGATTTCATGATTGAAGAATGCCATAGTTCTTGGTTTGAGGATAATTGAGAATCCTAAACAGCAACAGCTTTTTTTATGGATAATTAAGGTTTTCATAGAGTTGCTTTAGTTTCTAAATAGAAGGATTACTTGGTTTCATGATTAAGAATTGCCATAGTTCCAATTCAAAGAAGTTAGAAAATAACCTTGGTTATCAATAAGATCATTACTTGATTTCTGATTTGAGGAAATCGAAGATTTTAATCCAACGATATTAAAGTCTCCTAAATAGCCAAAGTATCGAACAAGAATGAGATATGTTTCATGTAGAACGACTAAAGTTCTTGTATAGCAGGATCACTTGGTTTCATGATTCAAGATGTCCAAGGATTTGAATCTTAGGAATGTCAAGATACTGACGAAACACATTAGTTCCTAAGAAGATAGATTACTTGATTATATGAATGAGGAAACGAAAGTCGTGATTTTGAGGATAATTGAAACTCCTAAATTGCCAAAGATTCCACTAAGATTAGCTAAGCTTCATGTAGAATGATTTATGTTTCAAAATGGAACAATTACAAGGTTTTGCGTTTGAGAATTGCCAATGTCCCCTAACCTATAGAATCTTAGAAACTTGTGGAATAACTGTAGCTTATAATAGGATATATTACTTGAATCAAGCATAGAGGACAACCGATGTTCCTAAACTTTAGATAATTAATACTCTTAAAAAGCTATTGCTTCTATCAAGAATAGCTAAGATTCATGTCTAATAAGTTAAGTTTATAAACAAAATGATCACATAGTTCCATAATTGAAAATAGTAAAGGTACCTAAAATAAGGATTCTCGAGAACATACGGAATAACCTTAGTTTCAAAAATGAAGTATCACTTTATTCCACAAACGAGGATCGCCAAAGCTCCTTCTCTTTCCATCACTAAGACTCTTAAACAACAAAAGCTTTTGCCAAGACTAGGTAGCATCACTAAGACTCCTAAACAACTAAAGCTTCGGCCCACATAACATTCAATTATTAATAACAATTAATATTCACTATCTACATACACAAGTATGTACTTAATCATTAGGAATACTTGCTCAGCTATCCTTAAAGTTAAGGATTGTAATAATCAGCTGATATGTCGATGTCGATATCGTGATCGTCTGACATTAAGGGAATATGAAAAGTAGTACGTATTAGAGTTAAATAGCTAAACTATTATTATACTTAGTATCATTTACCTAAATTAGCTATTCGTTTGTGTAAAATTGTTGATTGAGTTTTTTAGCTAATCGCATATAACTTTTTTTATTTAGCTTGGATTTTTATGAACTTATAATCTATTTTGATCATTTTTGGACATATTTTCTCGTAGCGAGTCTGTTTTGGATATTGTAACTCGCAATTTCTAATATGATATAAAAATGCTATGAAGTTTATTATTTTGATTTAAATAATTATAAAATATTATTTTAAGCTTTCTTAATATACTTATGATTTAATAATTATTTAAATCTTATATTTTGAAAATTTCTTATTTTAGGTCTATTTTACCATAATTACTCATTTTTGCTAATTTTTAAGGTTTAAGACTTATTAATTCAAATTTTTCTACTTCATTACTTTTCTAATTAATTAATTATTTTATTATTATTTTCAATTACAAAAATTAATTTATGCCAAGTGATGAAGTGGCAACATATAGGAGTGCCACGTATCACATTTATACTTTTTCCTACATTTTCTTATTTTTTTTGTATTTTACGTTATATATATTAATATTTATTACTATATTTTATTAAACTTTTTAAATTAAATTTTTATTTTAATTTTCTTAAAGTTATAGTATATATATATATACATATTTATTAAATTATTTTATTTATTAAATTAATATTATAGTATATTATATATGTACTATTCAAATATACTGGTATTTCTACATATAAGATACTATTCATATACGTATGTTTATATGTATAATATACTTTTGTACTAAAATATCTTAATCTTAAATATATATATAATATATACTATACGTATGTGTATAAATATACACGTAATTGTACTCTAATACATATGTACATATATGGTTATATTACATATTTATATATATACATACTAAAATGCATGACATAAATGATATTATACATAAATATAAATATATTTTCCTCACGTTCAGCATACATACAAATATCATATAATAAAAATACCAGGTATATATATATATAGTCACGCATACATAAGGATACATGTAAATAAATAAAGAAAACACTCAGTACATACATATGTATATAAATAAAGGAAATACATAGTATATATATATGTTATATGCATATACATACATATACATATAATAAAATACTATATATGAATATATGTGTATATATACTCACACATACATATGCATAAATATAAGTACATAAATAAAGAAAATACATAGTATATACATATGCATATAAGTAAAGAAAACACCTAGTACATATATATATATTATATACGTATACATATATGTACATATACCTAAGTTTTCATAAAAATTCTTTGTAAAATTACTATAACATGTACAATATACATATAAATATACTCTAATACTTATACACATATATGAGCATAAATACTTAAATACATGTAAAAAAAATATAGATAAATAACTTTTACAAAATACACAATATATATATATATATATATATACTAAATAACATACTTGTGTAATATTTTTGGGTAGAATTCCTTAAACTTCTCCACCTTTTTCTTGGTTTGTCCTTCAAGAAAATTTTCCAAAAAATGAAAGTGAAGAAAGGAGAGTGTACAGTTCAAAAGAGGAGAGAATGAAGGATTTTATGTGTGTCTTTTACTTGCCAATTTCTAGACGTGAAAACAGTGGCAACATGGCTTAAAAACAAAAAGAAAGGAGGAAGAAAATCTTAGCCTAATCTTGTAATTAATGAGATGAGACATTTGCTCTATTGATTTGTCCTTTTTCTCATTATTTTGCAACACTTAGAAGTGGAAAAAAAAAAAAAAGTCATATGGGCACCTGCAATTTATTTGGAAGCCAATGTGGAGCATGGGGAAAAATAAGAGAAAGAAAATGAAAAAGAAAAAGAAAGAAAAAAGGAGGAAAAAGAAAAATAAAAATAAAAATATGTAATTTTTCCAAACACAAAAATTATATAATTAGTATTTATAAAATAATATCAAGATTTTATAAAAATTTATTAATTTAATTGTTATCCGTTACGTTTATAATATTTGCAAGTTATTTCAACATATTATCTAAAATTTATACGCGATTACATGTATTAGTTGGTAAATACAATCAACTGTGGTGTTAGTACTATTAAGTTATATTTATTTATTTTATAAGCTTAAGTTATAGTTTTAGGGTTTTTGTCAAGTTTAAGTTCGTTTTTGGGTATTTGTACGTGCGTCAAATTTAAGGTTTTTATATATGATTTAGGTTTCAATTGAGTTTCTAGAGTTTTTATTACAAATTCTATATTTGGTTTCATAATTTAATAAAATTTTTATTTAACTTAGCCTCATCGACCTATGATATTATCTAAAATACTCGGAACTAGATTAGGACTTATACTATCGACTATGTTTACACCTAAACAACTAAAGCTTTTACTAAGGTTACTTAGGCATCTTACGAAATAACTTATGCTCACAAACAAGAGGATCACTTGGATTCGCGATTAAGGAAAGCCAAAGTTCTTACTCCAATAATAACTAAGACTCCAAATCAGAAAAAGCCTCTAGTAAGAATAGTCATAGTTCATTTGGAATAACTTGTGTTCTTAAATAGTAGTATTATTTAGTTACAGAATTGTGAATAGCTAGGTTACCCAATAAAAGGATTGTTAGGAACTCGTGGAACAACCTTATTACCTAATAAAATGGACCTCCAGATTTTACGATTGAAGAAACCCAAAGTTCTTTGTCTGTGGATAACCGAGACTCCTAAACAACAACTTCTTTTAGGGAAAACTAACGTTCTCATGGAGTTGCCTTAGCTTCTAAACAGAAAGATTCCTTGGTTTCACGATTAAAAATAGCCATGGTTCCAAATCAAATGATCCTTAAGAACTTACAAAATAACCTTGGTTACCGGTTAGATCTATTACTTGATTTCTGATTTGAGGAAATCAGAGATTTTAATCCAATGATATTAAGGTCTCCTAAATAGCCAAAGCGTCGAATAAGAATGAGATATGGTTCATGTGGAATGAATAATGTTCTCGAATAGCAAGATCACCTGGTTTCACGATACAGGATGTCCAAGGATCCAAATCATAGGAATGTCAGGATATTGTCGAAACACATTAGTTGCTAAGAAGATAAATTACTCGATTATACGAATAAGGAAACAAAAGTCACGATTTTGAGGATAATAGAAACTCCAAAATTGCCAAATATTCCATTAAGATTAGCTAAAGTTCATGTAGAACGATTTAAATTTCAAAACGGAACGATTACGAGGTTCCGCGTTCAAGAATTGCTAATGTTCACTAATCGATGCAATCTTCAGAAGTTGTGGAAAAACCGTAGCTCCAAAATGGATAGATTACTTGAATCAAGAATGGAGGACAATTGATGTTCCAAAACAATGGATAAATAATACTCTTGAAAAGCTAGTGCTTCTATCGAGAATGGTTAAGATTCATGTAGAATAAGTTAAGTTCGTAAACGGAATGATTACATGGTTCCACAATTGAAAATAGCAAAGGTCCTTAAAATAAGGATTCTCATGAACCTTAGTTCTGAAAATGGAGTATCGCTCTATTCCATAAATGAGGACTGCCAAGGCTCCTTCTCTTCGCATCACTAAGACTCCTAAACACCTAAAGCTTCTACCAGGACTACTTAAGGATCTTGCGAAATAACTTATGCTCATAAGTAGGATCACTTGGATTCGCAATTGGGGAAAACCAAAGTTCTTACTCCAACAATAACTAAGACTCTAAATTAGAAAAAGCTTCTACCAAGGATGGCCATGGTTCATTTGGAATAACTTAAGTTCTTAAATGGTATGATTATTTAGTTATATTATCGTGAATAGCTAGGTTGTCCAATCAAAGGATTGTTAGGAACTGGTGGAACAACCTTAATTGCCAGATTTCACGATTGAAGAAAGCCAAAGTACTTGGTTTGAGGATTATTGAGACTCCTAAACAGCGATAGCTTCTTTTAGGGATAACTAAGGATCTCGTGGAGTTGCCTTAGTCTCTAAATAGAAGAATTACTTGGTTTCACAATTAAGAATAATCATGATTCCAAATCAGAGGATCTTTAGGAACTTACATAATAACCTTGGTTACCGGTTAGATCGATTACCTAATTTCTAATTTAAGGAAGTCAAATATTATAATCCAATGATATTAAAGTCTCCTAAATATCCAAAGCATCAAACAAGAATGAGATATGTTTCATGTGGAATGACTAAAGTTACCAAATAGCAACATCACTTGGTCACACAATTCAAGATGTCCAAGGATCCGAATCTTAGGAATGTCAGGATATTGTTGAAACACAATAATTACTAAGAAGATAGATTACTTGATTATACGAATGAGGAAACAATAGTCCCGATTTTGAGGATAATTGAAACTCCCAAATTGCCAAAGATTCTGTCATGATTAGTTAAGGTTCATGTAGAATGATTTAAGTTTCAAAATGGAACGATAAGGTTCTACGTTCAAGAATTGCCAATGTCCCCTAACCGGTGGAATCTTCTAAACTTATGGAGTAACCATAGCTCCTAAATGGATAGATTACTTGAATCAAGCGTGGAGGACAACCGATGTTTCTAAACTATAGATAATTAATACTCTTGAAAAGCTAGTGGTTCTATCAAGAATAGCTAGCATTCATATCGAATAAGTTAAGTACGTAAATAGAATTATTATAAGTTTCTATGATTAAAAATAGCAAAGGTCCATAAAATAAGGATTCTCAGGAACATACAGAGCAACCTTAGTTCCGGAAATAGAGTATCACTCTATTCTACAAATGAGGATCACCAAAGACTCTTAAATACCTAAAGCTTCTACTAAGATTACTTAGGGATCTTGTAGAATAACTTATGCTCACAAACAGGAGCATCATTTGGATTCGCGATCGAGGAAAGCCGAAGTTCTTACTCTAATTATTGCTAAGTTAGCTTTTGGTTATGCAATTTTCGTAGTACTGAACTGGACAAAAAGTTTTGTCGCATGTTTTTATTATAAATTTTCTTGGTGACTAAATAAAAACTAAGTTGTTGGCTTAGACAAAATGCCTAAATTTTGTCCCATTTGAACGACGGTACAAAAATAAAATTCACTAGACAAAAATAAAAATATTTTGCATTTTCAAAAATACTCTTCAAATTAAATTATTGATTAGTCACTTAAGGTCAAAATTCCCTAATTGTTTTAAGGTTTAGGGTCTTAGGTGAGTTTAGAGCTCGTAGTTCTTTAAGTTTAGGTTTTCTGGATAATTGGTTTTTGAATTGGAAAAATTTAATTTATTTCTAAATGTAAACTTAAGTTCTTAGTTTCGTTGATCCTTAGGAACATTCGGATAGTACTTTTAATTGAATCATGGGCCCACTAAAAGTAGGGTTTATATTTATCAATTGATAAGTTATTTAGGATGATTGGTTGATTTACTTATTCATATGTACAAATCTTACGGATGAAGATAAGGAGATTGTCTTATATGAAATTCTTTTGGAGTTTGTCTCTTAAATTGATTTTTAAGTTATGATTTAATTCTTATAAAATTATGAAAATTTCTAGAGTTGAATAAAATTTTTCAAATTAAATTCTTAATTAGCCGCTTAGAGTTACAAGTCCTTAATTGTTTTAAGGTTTTGGGTTTAGAGTCTATGGTTCTCGTGTTTAAGTTTTATCGATAATAAGGTTTCAAATTGGAAAAATTAAATTTGTTTTTAAATGTAAACTTGAATTCTTAGCTTAGTTTATCTTTGAGATCATTTGAGAAGTATTCTTAGTTGAATCACAAGTCCGTAAAAAAATAGGGTTTACAACTTATCCATATATAATATGGCTTATAAGTGAAAATAAGGGAATTATCTTATATTAAATTCTTTTAGGGTTTGATTCTCAAATTAATTTGTAGGTTGTGATTTATTTCTTAAGAAATTTTAGAGTTTTCTAGAGTTGAATAAAATTAATTGAATTTATATTTTTAATTATTTATTTAAGGCTATAAGTCCTTGATTATCCTAAGGTTTAGGGTTCAAGTGAGTTTAAATATATTTTAGAGTTCGAGTGAGATTATGTATGTTTTAGGGTTTTTCACCAACTCAGGAATAATTTACTTATATTTAAGAGCTTAAGGATCAATTAGCTTAATTATTTAGGAACATTACTTTATTATGCAACATATATATATATATATATCATATGATAGATTAAGAAAAGGAAATTTCTTAATAATATATATATATATACATATTGTGGGGCTACTTATGTTCACAAGTAAAATAATTTTTGTAAATTTATTAATTTATTTCTTTAACTAGCTTAGTTTTGTTGTTTATTATTACTTGAAATAATCCTTAATTCGTTTGTTATCAATTTTATATGATTTCACAAAATTATTGATAATTTTATTGATTTATGGCTTTTCAAGCATTAAGATAATTTTATAGAGTTTAAAAAAAAAATTTATGATTTGATATTTACGGTTCCTATTAAGTTTAGGTTTACATTTTTAAAAGTATGCTTATGTGAGTAGGGTTTTCTTGCATGATTAAGGTTTCCAAATCGTATAATAGTATCATTCAAGTTCGTTTTAAGTTCTGAGTTTAATATTTTAGTCGGTTTTCATTTTATGTGGTCTTATCAACTTAGGGAAATATTTATAATACTCGAGTTCGATACCATGTTTAGAAGGTTAAATTTACAGAGTCTACAGTATGTATGTACATACGTATAGCATATGTAGTGTATTTAGGACCATATGATGATATTACATAAGTATACACATACGTATAAAATATGCATATTAATAGTATAGTATATATCATATATGCATATAATTAAATAATACACGTATAATATATCATAATAACAAAATAATAAATAAAGTAAGGTAATATGTATATACATAAACATATGCCGTAAGTTTCAAAGAAAATAAAAAATAATTACCTCGCAAAATTTAATATAATATAATAATAAATAAATTATAGACATATTAAGTAAAAATATGAAATTTGAAAAATATACATGGTACCTTTCTATGTTACCACGTCAGCCTTTGATTAAATTTAATTAAATTCGTAATTAAAAATAATAATAAAATAATTAATTAATTAGAAAATTATTAAAATAGTCAAGATGAAATAAATAAGTATCAAATCTTAAAAATAGCAAAATACGTAAATTATGATAAAATAGACTAAGAAAATTACAAAATATAAAAATTTAAATATTTATTAAACCATAAATATATGAAGAAAAGTTTAAAGTAATATTTTATAATTACTTAAGTTGAAATAATAAAATTTATAACATTTTTAGAGCATAATAGAAAACACGGGTTACGACATCCAAAACAAATCCCATTACGAGAAAATACATTCAAAAATGATAAAAATGGACTATAAGTTTATAAAAAGTGAACTTAAAATGAAAAAGTTGTACACGATTGAAAATATAAGAAAAACTGAGAAAAATAGGTAAAAGATTTAAATTAAACCATGTTTATACTATACTTGAATTATAGTGGGAAACTTGGTAAATAGTAATAGATATTTAATGAATTGGAGAATCTAGTTTTTCAAGGTATTTATAAGTTTTTATTACCCTTTAGGTACCAAAATATTGAGACTTGGAAATCCCAAGGGATAGGAAAGTGAGCATTAACCTAGGAAAGGGAGTTCTTTTAATCTACTATCTGCTTATTATTGGTTATTTGTATGTTACTTATTGGTTGATATTGATTATTTATTGAATGACTGATTGCTTTGTGTGCTATCATTCGTATAACTACTTTCTTAAATTGGTAAATGTAACTATTCGACTAAAGAAACTAATTATATTTGTCGCATGTCTATGATCCAACTAGTACATTAATGGAGAATGTTAGCTTTGCAAATTCTTCAGAAAATTATTTTGGTAAATTTTTTTCTAATCTTAAATATACTTTTGAACAATTTCTAAAAGGGCTCATGTTGCTTATAAATGATGTTTTTATTGTTAAGATAAAGCTAGCATAGTATCTCCAATTGTTTGCAAGAGGACTCGCATATTTGTGCCTGTGAGACCTTGTTGTATGTTGATTGCAAGATAGACTCGCTTTGTGTGCTCGAAGGGCCTAATATGTTTAGTAGGCAACCTTAGTTAAGGTCTACCTATATTGATTGTTGTTTCTTGGACTAGGGTAATAATCGAATATCGTCTAGTGACATGTTACCCTAAGGCAATCTCATACAATTAATGTAAAGTGCTCCATGTAGGTAAGTATGGAGGAAAAATCGATGTGTAGACGATGCAAATCTATACAGTCCATAGTTCCAAACTCTTATGGATGTATTACATGCATTCATTACGGTTGCATTCGTTTCATATGTAGATAGCTTACATATGTGCTAATAATGATTGATAACTTATTTGAAAGATAGTAGTAAGGAATAAACTCACTGAGCTGTGATTTACTCATTTCCCTATAGTTTTTCTTACAGGTTTCTTATAAGCAAAGATTGGGATAAGCTTGAGAGCAAAGTATAAACTAGAGATAGGTTTGGCAATGTTAAAGTTAATTGAAAAGAGTATAGTCATATGATAGGATTATATAATATTTCTTGTAAATTATTACGTTGCTTTATCTTATCTTAGCATTTAGTAGAGGATACCAATTTTCTGTGGTTCTGGTAGACTGTAAGATATCGGATATCTATAGTCATTTATATTTTATAGTAAATTAATTAATTAAAAATAAAAAAAACTTAATGGTTAACTGTTTAAAGTCTTGCAATCTCTAACTTGTAAAGCAATTTTCATATCATGGCTACACACGTGATATGAAAATTTTTGGCAATCCTATTAAACTCTCCTTAGGGTCATGACACTAGTGCTTCTATCAAGAATAGCTTAGATTCATGTCGAATAAGTTAAGTTCGTAAACAGAATAATTACGTAGTTCCACGATTGAAAATAGCAAAGGTCCCTAAAATATGGATTCTTAGGAATACATGGAACAACCTTAATTTCGAAAATGGAATATCGCTCTATTCCATAAATGAGAATTGCTAAAGCTCCTTCTCTTTGCATCATTAAGACTCCTAAACATCTAAAGCTTCTACTAAGACTACTTAGGGATCTTGCGGAGTAACTTATATGCACAAATAGGAAGATCACTTAGATTTGCGATTGAAGAAAGTTGAAGTTCCTACTCTAATGATAACTAAGACTTCGAATTAAAAAAAGCTTCCATCGATGATGGTTGTAGTTCATTTGGAATAACTTAAGTCCTTGAATAGTATGATTATTTAGTTGCACTATCAGGACACTGTAAGAGGCCTACTAGGATTGCCTGAAATTTTCATATCTTGTGTGTACCCATGATACGAAAATTGCCTTGTAAGTTAGAGATTGTAAAACTCTAAATAATTTATCACTAGGAATTCTGAATTGTTAATTAATTAACATATTATAAAATATAAATAATTACGGATATCCAATATTCCGTAGTTCTTCAGAACCACAAAAAATTGATATCCCCTATCAAATGATAAGATCAAGTAGCATAAACATAAAATTCAAACTTATCAAAGCTACTAAATCTAAATGTATAAGTGGTAGTTACATTTAAAGTCTCAAATGAGCTATACAATCTTTCTCTAATTCTAATCTCTAAAACATTCAAATACTTACACTTAACGCTTGGCTCTTAACCTATGTCCAATTGTCTATCAACCTACAAAAAAAAAAAGAAAAAAAAAACTATTGGGGAGTAAGATATAAGAGCTTAGTGAACTATCCCTTGTATTATACTAGCAAGCAGGTTATCAAACAATTATTACAACCATATGAATGCATGTACATGCTATATTCTAAACAATATATGCAGTTGACTAGTGCTACATATAACATCGGATTTTAATACCCTCCAAAGTAAGGGTCGGAGATACATTGGCACCAATCACAACCAAGCTTTATCACCTATGTCTTTAACCATAAACTTGAATTTCACATTTCGCAAAATATATTTCCATTTCTAGGAAATCTAGTAGTACACAAAATCTCAAGTCTAGTGGTGAGATGGCCCTATAGTCCACACTCACACCCTACAGTGAAGGTCTCCAAACTCGACCCCCAGCCATATGGTTAACGTTTGCAGTACCTAGTAAGCTCATAGGTTCGGGTAAGGTAATGTTGTATGAGTGCACCATACTAAAACACTTAATTCAATATATAGAAACAACCCCTACATAGCCTCTCTTTACCTCTGCATGAAGTGATAGTCGAAATAAATAATACCATGCATGGTTGATGCATGATCCTTTTAAATTAAGGTAAGTTAAATATAATTAAGTCAAATTATGGGGTGATCAGCAAACCATTCAAATCATGTAACAATCAATCATATAATCAAATCTTTAATTATCGTATTTCACAATATTATTCACAGTAATCAATCAATATCAAGCGCTTACATATCTCGAATCCCCATGCATCAAGTTAGTAATATTTAATTTAAGTGTACTAAGTACAAGCACAAATCAAGTATGGAGTCATCGAGAGTACTCATTTGGCTATGACGTTTCACACTAATCGTACTAGTCCTTAAGAAGATCCTAACCCTTATCAGGATCACCTAATTATTATAAGATAAAAACGATAGTAAGTAACTAAATGAACTAGTTATTCTAGGTATTTATTCACCTATTTCTACTTAGATTCCTATTAGTTTTCATTCAGTCGAACCTTATCGCTAACCGTATGTAACTTTTTCGTTTTATTTCCACTATTTATGAATTTATAGTTATTATTCATCGTTTTCAGATGTACATTCACACAATAAGGTCCATTTTTGATATTAAGACCCATGTTTTACGATATAGGTTTAAATTATTATAATTTTAGTTATTGTGACTTAAATATGCTTATTTGTTACCATTATATCTCATTTTATTACTTTATGATCTATTTTTAGGTTTAAGGAAATCAATGATTCTAATCAAACGATATTAAAGTCTCCCAAATAGTCCAAGCTTTGAACAAGAATGACATATGGTTCATGTAGAATGACTAAAGTTCTTGATATCTGGCAAGTGTACCTATCAGTTTTAATATAGTGGATGTAAGTCCGAGTCGATCCCTCAGAGACTTTGAGTACTAATATTAACCTTAGCTCTATTATCTAATCGAAAAATTGTGATGGGTTGAATGAATTAAAAATACTAAAATTAACTAACTAACCTGATTATGAGACTTGATTAAGCAATTTAGAAAGCGATAAAATTAAGAACAACTTCAAGAAAGCAAACAACATATTTAGGAATTATTTCCCCTAGTGATTAACATGTGACCGCTTAAAATGTATCCAATTCAATCTCTATTATTCTTAATCGAAGGAATTCACAATTAAAGTTAACACCTTTCTCAAGCATATTAACCCTAATCCTAAATTATTTACTGGAATCTCTTCACTTAATAATATAATTTAGAATCGCATTAATGTATAATGAATTCCCATACAAAAGAACAACTTTCCGGAAGAAACATGTGTCTTATCTCTAAGTACACATGTGATTCTCTCCAATTATGTCAAGATCTCATTACACATGTGATTTCTTAATCATCATGCATAATATCATAGATTGATACTCTAGAAATATCAATTGACAATTAAATAGCATAGTTGTATCCCAAATTGTATAACTTCAAAACTTCAAAACTCATTTATTTTAACTCCAAATTGGGTGAAACTTGATTCCTTTTCTTCATTTTCAATCCAAGAATCCATTCAAACCTTGAAATCAAAATTTTACTCAATTAAGTATTAATTTCTTTAAAGAAAACCAAAGATGTAAGGGAAATACTATAAAATCACCATGTGAAATGTATTTAAAATAAGAGTTATCAAACTTCCCTACACTTGAGCATTTGCTTATCCTCAAGCAAATAAATCAAAACAAAAATTTCAAGACAAGAAACGCTAAACAAAATTTATCACTCTTTAGGAAACCAATGAACGAATACACTTGACCCGAAGAAAAGTAAGAAAATCGTTTTCAATTAACTTGCAATAATAAAGTCAACCAATTTCGCCTTTAACAATGTCATAATTTCACCTGACCATATTCGAATGCTCCAACAATACTTAATACTAGAGTTCACTAGTTAATTTATAGAAGTCGAAGTTTACCCAAGTCATTTAACCAAGGATTCTTAAACAAAAAATTGGATTTAACATCTCGCTAACTGGGAAAGAGTCATAAAAATTTTGTCCATTTGACTAAAGTGTATATAATTCCCTCTTCAATCTCACCAAGCACCATATCCAAAACAAACACATTTTACATCCACTCATCCTCTGATCATGCCCTTAGTTCATGCTTTTGTTGGGAGGTCTTTTAAATTTACTTTATTTAAGTAGAATTGTATTGGTAGAGGAAAAGAATCTTGCTCTTCTAACGGACCAAGACTAATCCATACTAACTTATTGCTTATATTGATAGCGGGAAAGAAGCTTGCTCTTCTGACGGACCAAGGCCGATTCGTATCAATTTTTTCATTAGTATTGGCATTGGGACTCAATTTCACTCTTCTGACGGACCAAGACAAATGCTTACCAATTTTTTCTATTCATACACTTGTTATTACTTTTTTACCTCCAATCACTGTGATTTTTCAGGGGTTTCTCAGAAAAAGAATTTCATTTGTTTATTTGCTAAAAATTATAGGGCTCTAAAAATTTTTAAGAGAAAGTTATACATAAAAGTAAATTTAAAAATAACCATGACTAACTCTTAACTAGCGATGTTGCTCCAATCTCAAGTCTTAAAGTCCCAAGCTAAATAACTCGTAACTTTGCCCTCCAAAGATTTGACTAATCAATTCCAGTAAAGTATAATAAGATCAATAATGATCAACATGACACAGTTGATTTAGCCCAATACTTGTTAATCACCTATTGCAAGTTAACTTAAAAATTAATTGGGTCAAATGTGAATAATTGGTCTCCTAAATAGTAACAAATTCATATATATCCTTTCCCCATACTTAAGAACTTATATTATCCTCAATGTATGACTAAGAAAGCATAACAGCAAGATATGAAACAAGAAAAATCATCATAAGGAAAAAGGAAATACATGTATGGAAAAAGAAACTAACACTTCCCTGCCAGTCGAAAATAAGGTAAAGAAGTTCATAACTAGGAAGCCATCGTCATTACGTGTCTGATTGAACATGCCTTCGCCAACTAAAAAAAAAAAAAAATAGGAACTAAAAAGAGGGATCGGAATCCATCTCTCCATCATCCTCATTAGATGGTGCCTCTACCATGGTTTCATCATCGTCTTCTTCACTACCCTCAACATCCTCTTCACTACACCCAGCTTCCTCTGTACTACCCTCATCATCCTCTTCCTCACTCTTACTGTCCTCATTATTTGCATCTGACTCTTTCATTTTAAGAAATTTTTCCAATTTGTCTTGGCGGATGTGAAGTTTATCCACACTTTCTCGGATATAACGAATCTTAGTCATCAAAATATCAAATTTGTCCTCAAAGCTTGCTGAAGACGTCTGGCCTCGAGAGGTGCTTCGTGAGTGTTGACCTTAACGTCTCATTGGTAAAAGGTTCATGAGTCAGAATGAATTAAGTCGCATAAGAGTAACTTGAGTAACAAAGGTAAGCGAGGGCCAAACAACAACCTTAGTCCGCATGGCCTACATTAGTAAGGTGATGTAGGGGCCACAACAAATATACCCTTTCTTCTGTATAGTGGTTGCTTGGTGGCTGAAAAGTTCAGCTAACTCAATGGCTAGATTGATTAGGTGTTTATGAATAACACTATACAAATAGAGGCAATCCTTATTGGAAACCACACTGATGCTGAGGCCTTAGCTAGTCAATGTATGTGCAAAGAGCCAATGAAGAACACGATATTCAAATTTGACCAATTAAGAAGCCTTACTCTTTGCAGGTTTGACCAATTAAGAAGCCTTACTCTTTGTTGGGTCATAAGCATCACCAACAGTAATTTCGTTCCAAAATGTCCCTAGTGTTACTCCACATGGAAAACGACATGTTAAACATTGGAACTCTTCTATTTGTGTGTATTTATCCTCATAAAGACCAAGATATTTACCCAATTGAGCTATTGTCATGTGGAAAGGCTGGCCACTCAAAGTGAAATGGAGTTTGCGTTTAGGGCCCATGCCACTAGCACTCTCTTTATCGAGTTTATATGTACATAAAAACTCCAATGTCAGCTCCTTATAAACTGGAGCTTCAAGAGATAAAAATCATTCCCAAATAGTTCCTTCATTTCTGTTGTGAGCTCCAATTGAGCAGGAATATCCCAATCCAAACGAAGGGTGTCACTGAAGGGCTTGTTCTTAAGTAAATTATAGCGTTGCGACTGGTATTCCTCTTTGAATTGAAGCATTGGGTGCTCTATCGGAGGGAGAGTGGCTAATGGTTCAACAATAGCACCTTCTTGCGTTGAAGATGATGTTGCATACATGGATTTTCTTCGAACGGTAAGCTTTGTGCGATTTGCCATTGACTACTTGAGAAGAAACACCAAACCAAATCAAAAACGCGCATCCTTGCCATACGTAGTTCAAACTAAGACAGAGTTATAAAGGAGTAACAATGAGGAATATTGAAAGAACTCTCATTGGGACATTTAAACAAACATGAAGAGTGCATCCACAAAACTAGTTGGTGTAAAAGAAATGGCTAGCAAATTCATCTAATTAATTATACATTAGACGCATTACATTACAATCGCTTGAAAAGAAAGCGTCCCAACACATCAAAGACTCTAAATGTCCTAAAATCACTCTCACAATGCTAACCCTAACTGGTGTAATTGAATAATGATCATCGAATTAGCAAATAGAATTCAGGTTTGAGAGATCATACAGTAATATCTAACCAGAAGAGGCATCATAAAGGCATTGAAATCTATCAACACAAGGTAAATATGTAAAGCTATCATGAAAGAATAAAAAAAAAACAAGTAAATTCACAGACAAAATTCATGGACCAATTCACAAGAGAACTAAATTTCGGTTACCTAAGCATACCTAAACAATGATGAAAACAAAGCATAAACAAGAGAGGATAGAAAAAAATTAGGAGAACTTACTTGGATCGGGAACGTGAGGAGAAGATGGAGAGAAGATGAAATGTGAAATGAATTTGTATGGATGTTTGTAAGTGTTTGAGAGGGTGAATGTGTGTTTTAATAAATTGTGCAGGGCGTGTACTAAATTGTGTAGGTGTTGGGCAGACACGAGCTGGGACACGACCGTGCCCCACGCCGGTGTAACTCTTTGTGTTCTGTGCCTTGGGCGAACACGGGCTGGGATACAACCGTGTCCCATGCCTATGTAACTTTCTGTATTCGTAGCATATGGCTGGGCGCACACGGGTTGGGACATGACCGTATCCTATGCCCATGTAACTCTCTATGTTCACGGCATATGGTTGGGCGCACATGGGTTAGGACACAATCGTGTCCCACGCCCGTGTAACTTTCTGTAGTGATAGGTCATTGAAGGGGCCCGGATGGACACGGGTTGGGACACGATCGTGTCCTATGCCCGTGTAACTTTCTATTCTTCTTTTCTTTTTTTTTTTTTGTCAACCTAAATTCATGAATTTAAAAATAAAGGAAACTTAAAGAAATAAAAGTACTTAAACGAGAAAAATAAGACAAAGAAAACTAAAGAGAAGAAGAATGAAACTAAAAAGAAAAGCCTATGATTAAAATTGAAACAAATAAAAGAAGCAAAGCAAAACTAGATCAAAGAAAAAAAATAAAATGGAATAAACTAAAAGAACTAAAGTGTGAGCAAAGTTAGATATGGGTTGCCTCCCAAGAAGTACTATAGTTAACGTCGATAGCTCGACAGGATACGATTGTAGCTCATGATTGTTCTGTCGGGTGGAGATAAAACTCCTCTCGTCCAACATACTCCAAGTTTCCACTCAAGTATAACTTCAATCATTGCCCATTTACCTTAAATGTGCCTTTCTTCGGGTGTGTAACTTCAACAGTTCCATACAGGAAAACTTGTGTAATTGTAAATGGGCCAGACCACCTAGATTTCAACTTACCTGGGAATAAACGAAGGTGAGAATTATACAAAAGGACATGATTACCTTCTTTAAATTGTTGACCTTGTTTGATTCGCTGATCGTGGTACTTTTTGTCCTTTTCTTTGTATAATTTGGAGTTCTCATATGCTTTTGCTCGCTATTCCTCTAGCTCATTCAATTAAAGTTTCCTGTAAGAACCTACACGCTCAAAATCAACATTAGCACTCTTAATTGCCCAATAAGCCTTATGTTCAATCTCTATCGGTAAATGACAAGCCTTCCCATATACAAGTCAGTAAGGTGTGGTCCCTAGTGGGGTTTTGTAAGCGGTTCTGTGTGCCCATAAAGCATCATCCAACTTTTCTGACCAATCTCTCCTATGATACTTTACGATTTTCTTAAGAATTTGCTTAAGATCGCGATTAGCAATTTCCACTGGGCCACTACTTTGGGGGTAGTACGGGGTAGCTATTCTATGTGTAAAGCCATAACGTTTCAACACTTGGTCGAGTTGGGCATTACAAAAGTGTGTTCTCCTATCACTTATAATTGTCCTAGGGGTGCCAAATCGAGAAAATAGGCCTTTCAAGAATTTTTTTACTACCCTAGCATCATTAGTAGGTAAGGCTTTAGCTTTTATCCACTTAGAGACGTAGTCAATAGTTACTAAGATATATTTATTTCCATTAGAGTTCGGGAAAGGACCTATGAAATCGATCCCCAACACACTGAATACCTCGACCTTGATGATGGGGTTTTGTGCATTTCATCTCTACGAGATATATTCTACACTCATTGACAACAATCACAAATCTCAACGTATTTTTGGGCATCTTTGAATAAGGTAGGCCAATAAAATCCAGCCTCTAGGACCTTATGAGCTGTCCTATTGGCATTATGATGCCCACCCATAGGCCCTGAATGATAGTGGCTCAAAATTCTCCATCCTTTGAGGTACGATACACACCTACGAATAACATGATCTACGCATACTTTAAACAGGTAAGGATCATCCCAAAAATAATGTTTCACATAAAAAAAAATTTTCTTCTTTTGCTGGTGTGGAAGTCCTTTGGTATAATCTTAGCAGCTAAAAAATTAGCGATATCCGTAAACCAAGGAATTTCCATATCACTTACCTAGGCGATGGCATAGAGTTGCTCCTCAGGGAATTCATCTTTGATCTAATTCTCGTCGAGCATTTCCAAGTTTGGATTCTCCAATCGAGATAGGTGATCTGCTGCTAAATTCTCAACGCCTTTTTTTATCTTTGATCTCCACATCAAACTCTTGTAGCAACAAGATCCACCTAATCAGTCTTAGCTTTACATCTGGTTTTGCTAACAAGTACCTAAGGGCAGAATGATCAATGTAAATAATCACTTTAGATAGAAGCAAATAAGAGCGAAACTTATCAAAGACAAAAAAAATTGCTAGCAACTCTTTTTCTGTAGTAGTGTAGTTCTCCCAAGCATTATTAAGAGTTTTGCTAGCATAGCGAATTAGTTGAAAGTACTTGTCCCATCTTTGCCCCAGCACTGCCCCTATTGCGTGATCACTTGCGTCACACATAAGTTCAAAGGGAAGTGCCCAATCAGGTACTACTATGATTGGCGCATTGGTAAGTTTATCTTTAAGGATATTGAAAGCCTTCAAACACTCCTAAGAGAAAACATAAGGTACATCCTTCTCTAATAACTTAGTCAAAGGGCGGGCAATTTCCAAGAAGTCCTTAATGAATCGCCTATAAAAACCTGCATGCCCTAAAAAACTTCTTATGGCCTTAACTAAAGTTGGAGATGGGAGTCTTGCAATCACATCCACTTTGGCAGTATCAACCTCAATTCCTCGATATGAGATCTTATGGCCCAGCATAATACCCTCTTGTACCATAAAGTGGCACTTCTCCCAATTAAGTATAAGATTGGTCTCTTTACACCTGGTAAGTACCATGTCCAAATTATTCAAACAATGGTCAAATGAGTTGCCAAAAACTGAAAAATCATCCATAAATACCTCCATTATGTCCTCAATCAAATCATCAAAAATGGCTAACATGCATCGCTGGAATGTAGCAAGTGCATTGCAAAGACCAAAAGGCATTCAGCGATAAGCAAAGGTACCATAAGGACAAGTGAAAGTAGTCTTCTCTTGATCTTCCAGTGCAATAGGTATCTGAAAATAACCAGATAAGCCATCTAGAAAACAATAAAACATATGTCCAGCTAGTTGTTCTATCATTTGATCAACAAAAGGTAAGGGGAAATGGTCTTTACGTGTAGCATCATTTAACTTTCTATAATCAATACATACACGCCAACCTGTTATCGTTCTCATTGGGATCAATTCATTCTTTTCATTAGGAACTACTGTCGTCCCACTTTTTTTTGGAACTACTTGCACTAGACTTACCCATAAGCTATCAGAGATAGGATATATCATACCTGCATCAAAGAGTTTAATAACTTCCTTTTTTACTACCTCTTTCATGTTTAGATTCAAGCGTCTTTGGGGCTGTACAACCGGCTTGTGGTCTTCTTCCATTAAAATATTATGAGTACAAAAGGAAGGATTGATACCTCGAATATCGGATATTTTCTAAGCAATGGCCCTCTTATGCTCCTTAAGTACTTTCAGCAACCTTTCTCTATGTTCTTTTTCTAAATTGGATGCTATAATTACCGGTAATTTGGAGTCCTTCTCTAAGAAGGCATATTCCAATTAATCAGGTAATTGCTTTAACTCCAATACTGGTGGCTCATCAATCGAAGGTTTTAACTGTGCTTCCTTCCTCTTTTCAAACTCTTCAAATCATTTCACAATAGAGGTAGGTTTATTTGCCTCCAGTTGGGCTAACACCTTGGATTTGATAAGATCTTCCTAAGCTTCTTCCATGCCTAATTGCAAGCAACTCTCCAGCAGATCCTTAAAAAGAACTTCCTACATATAACTTGAAACAAAAGTGTCAGTAACATCCAAAAGGTAGCAAGTATCATCCTGATCAATAGACTTTTTCATAGCCTTCGAAATTTTAAACATGATCTCTTTATCTCCTACTCTAAGAATGAGCTTGCCATCACTAACATCAATGATAGCCCTAGCGGTAGCTAAGAATGGTCTACCTAGGATAAGGGGCAACTCAAAATCTTCATCCATATCTAATATCACAAAGTCAACTGGAAAAATAAATTTACCCACTTGGACTAATACATCCTTAATAATGCCTCTAGGATATGTCACAGATCTATCAGCTAATTGCAAGCTCATGCGTATGGGTTTAGGTTCCCCTAATCCTAGTTTCTTGAAAAATTTATAAGGCATTAAATTGATGCTAGCACCCAAATCAACTAAAGCTTTGTTAACTAACAAGTTACCAATATGATAAGGAATTGTAAAACTTCCTACGTCTTTTAGCTTCTTGGGTAACTTATTTTGCACAATCATTAATCATTATTTACCCAATATGACTGTAGAAAGCTCCTCAAGCTTCCTCTTGTTGGATAACAAATCTTTTAAGACCTTAGCGTACTTCAACATCTGTGACAAGGCATCAACGAGAGGTAAGTTAATATGCTGTTGTTTAAAGAGGTCAAGGAACTTACTGAATTGTTAGTCATTGCGATCTTACTTGAGTCTTTGGGGATATAGGATAGGTGGTTGATATTCCTTCGTCTTAGATGACTCTACGTCTTCCGTTGCTTTCATCCCCTCATTGCTCTTACTAGTCTCCTCACTAACCTTCCTCTCAACATGCAACTCCTTCCCACTTCGAAGTGTCACTGCCTTGACATATTCCTTTAGATTGGTTTCTGTATTTCCTGGTAGTGTTCCTTGTGGTCTTTTAGAGATTAGCTTCACAAGTTGACCAATTTGGTTCTCAAGGTTGTGATTAGACGCCTCTTGATTCGTCAACGATGATTCAATATTGGATAAGCGAGCCTCATTGCCCTGAATATATTTTGTGAGAAGTTCTTCTATACTGGACTTCTTTTCTTGAGGAAGAGGAGGTAGGAATGGTCTTTGAAATCTTGGTGGGCCAAAGTTGGTCTTTTGCTGGCCTTAGTTTTGATTTCCCCATGAGAAATTGGGGTGATTCCTCCATCCGGGATTATAAGTGTTGCTATAGGGGTTATTTTGTTGCTTGGGTGGATTTCCTAGATAATCTACCTGTTCCAGTTGTTCTTGTGCTTCGTAACCCTACATACTAAAGTCACTTACATTTGATTGTACTTGTTGAAGGCCAATAGAGAATGTATCAATCTTCTTACTCAATAGGTCCACCTTAGCTGCTAGAGCAGTGGTCAAGTCTACATCATAAATTCCCATAACCTTTTACTTAGCTCTAGTGCTTTCCCACTGATAATTGTTTATTGCTATTCCTTCAATCAGGTTTTGTGCTTGCTCAGGTGTCTTTGTGTTCAAAGTACCTCTTGCAGATGCATCAATCATCTATCTCGTAGATAAATTGAGACCATTATAGAAGGTTTGAATCTGTATCCATAGTGGGAGGCCATGATGTGGGCATCTCTTGAGCAAGTCCTTGAACCGCTCCCAAGTGTCATATAGAGTCTTCGCTTCCAATTGGGCAAAACAAGAAATGTCATTCCAAAGTTTAGCGGTCTTTGCAAGTGGGAAATACTTCTCCAAAAATTTCTCTACCAATTCATTCCAAGTTGTGATTGAATTTCGTAGTAGAGAGTTCAACCACTGCTTTGCTCTACCCCTCAAGGAAAAAGGAAATAGCTGCAGTCGGATGGCATCATCTGTGGCTCCGTTGATTTTAAATGTGTCACAAATCTCTAGAAAGCTAAAGATGTGGGCATTAGGATCTTCATCTTAGAGACCGTCAAACTGAACATATTGTTGCACCATTTGTATGATGTTAGGTGCAATTTGGAAGTTATTAGTCGCGACGGTTGGCCTTATGATACTAGAGTCAGCTCCAACAAGTGTAAGCCTTAAATAGTCGGATATGGTTTGAGTTGCTTCATTACCATTGTTAGCCATGTGTGGTGGATCTTCTTGATTAATGAATTGAGTGTTGGCCTCTTCACCCTCTTCCTTGATCTCAACGATTGACTCGTCTTCTATGGTAGCCACAATTTGTCTAGGTCGCAATCTTAAATTTTGAAGGACAGTTCTCTCAATTTCAGGATCAAGTTCTACCAAATCTTCTAGGTTGCTTTGGGTCATACACTACAAGAGCAAGAAATACAAAATCAATTGTAGCTCTAGGTAATAAAATAATAAACAATGAAAACAAAAGAAAAAGAAGAAAAAAAAATGGTCAAAGTAATAAAGCAACTAGTGCTCTTAATATCGAAAGTCCCCGGTAACGGCGCCAAAAACATGATATTTGGCAAGTACACCTATCAGTTTTAATATAGCGGATGTGAGTCCGAGTCAATCCCTTAGAGACTTTGAGTACTAATATTAACCTTAGCTCTATTATCTAACCAAAAAATTATGATGGGTTAAATGAATTAAAAATACTAAAATTAACAAACTAACCTAATTATGAGACTTGATTAAGCAATTTAGAAGGTGATAAAATTAAGAACAACTTCAAGAAAGTAAACAACGTATTTAGGAATTATTTCTCCTAGTGTTTAACATGTGACCGCTTAAAATATATCCAATTCAATCTCTATTATTCTTGACCGGAGGAATTCATAATTAAAGTTAACACCTTTCTCAAGCATATTAATCTTAATCCTAAATTATTTACCGAAATCTCTTTACTTAGTAATGTAATTTAGAATCGCATTAATGTATAATGAATTCCCACACAAAAGAACAACTTTTCGGAAGAAACATCTATCTTATCTCTAAGTATACATGTAATTCTCTCCAATTATGTTAAGATCTCATTACACATGTGATTTCTCAATCATCATGCATAATATCATAGATTGATACTCTAGAAATATCAATTAACAATTAAATAACATAATTGAATCAAGAAAAGATAGAAACTTTATTGAAAATTATAAATCAATTTAATAGTCACATGAAATTCTAGGTTCCATAATCCTAAATACAAGAGTCTTAAGCTATCATAATGAAACTAAAAACTAATTGCAACAAAATCAATAAATAAAACATGAAAAACCCCTTTTTGTTAATGAAAAATCTCTTCAATCTTGAAGTGGGTGTTGCTTTCGCCTTCTTCCCCTCCTTCTCCTCAAGTCTCTTCTCATTTTAATGTCTAATCTTCTTGTGTGAAACCTTAGTAAGTCCTTTTATAATGTATTGTAAAATCTCTTTTTTCGTCACCAGACATAGCTTGGGACACAATTGTGTCCCTAGTTCGTGTAACTTTCTGACCTTAGCAAATCTTCCTAGATGGACACAGCTTGGGGACACAGTTGTGTCCTAGATTGTGTAACTTCAAAACTTCAAAACTCATTCATTTGAACTCCAAATTGGGTGAAACTTGATTCCTTTTCTTCGTTTTCAATCCAAGAACGCGTTTAAACCTTGAAATCAAAATTTTACTCAATTAAGTATCAATTTCTTTAAAGAAAACCAAAGATGTAAGGGAAATACTATAAAATCACCATGTGAAATGTATTTAAAATAAGAGTTATCAGTTCTCGATTAACAGGATCACTTGATCTTACGATTCAAGATGTCTAAGGATTTGAATCTTAGGAACGTCAGGATATTGTCAAAACACATTAATTCCTAAGAAGATAGATTACTTGATTATATGAATGAAGAAACGAAAGTTGCAATTTTGGGGATAATTGAAACTCCTAAATTGCGAAAGATTCCATCAAGATTAGCTAAGGTTCATGTGGAATGATTTGAGTTTCAAAATTGAATGATTATGTGTTTTCACGTTCAAGAATTGCTAATGTCCCCTAACCGATGGAATCTTTGAAACTTGTAGAATAACCGTAGTTCCTAAAAGGATAGATTACTTAAATTAAGCATGGAGGACAACCAATATTCCTAAACTATGGATAATTAATATTCCTAAAAAGCTAAGGCTTCTATCAAGAATAGCTTAGGTTCATGTAGAATAAGTTAAGTTCTTAAATAGTAGGATTGTTTAGTTGCACAATTTTGAATAGCCAAAGTACCCAATCAAAGGATTGTTAAGGAACTGGTGGAACAACCATATTTCCCAATAAGATGGATCTCTAGATTTCACAATTGAAGAAAACTAAGGTTCATGGTCTGAGGATAATTGAGAATCCTAAATAGTGATAACTTCTTTTAGGGATAACTAAGGTTCTCGTAGAGTTGACTTAGTTTCTAAACAGAAGGATAACTTGGTTTCACGATTAAGAATAGCCATAGTGTTCCAAACAAAAGGATCCTTAAGAACTTATAAAATAGCCTTAGCTACCGGTCAGATCGATTACTTGATTTCTGATTTGAGGAAATCAAAGATTTTAATCTAATGATATTAAAGTCTCCCAAATAGCCAAAGCGTTGAACAAGAATGAGATATGGTTCATCAAGATTAGTTAAGGTTCATGTATAATGATTTAAGTTTCAAAATGGAACAATTACAAGGTTTTGCATTCGAGAATCGCTAATGTCCCCAAATTGATGGAATCTTTGAAACTTGTGGAATAACCACTGCTCTTAATAAGATAGATTACTTGAATCAAGCATGGAGGACAACTAATGTTCCTGAACTATGAATAATTAAATTAGTACTCCCGAAATGCTAGTGGTTCTATCAAGAATAGCTTGGATTCATGTCGAATAAGTTAAGTTTGTAAACAGAATGATTACATAGTTCCATGATTGAAAATAGCAAAGGTCCTTAAAATAAGGATTCTCGAAAGCATACAGAATAACCTTAGTTCTGAAAATGGAGTATCACTATCACGACTCCAGGGGGCTATTGTGGTAGTCGCCGTATACCGTATAAAGGACTGTAGATTGAATTTCCTTACAATCGACAACCCTTTATAATATACACAAGGCTATAGCTACAGCTACAACTAACAATCAAAAGTTGCGCAAGCATAAGTAATATCATTTCATGATAATAATAATAAGATATAAAAATATAAAACATAATCTATTTATATAAGAATTTACAGATAAAAGGTCTTTAAAACTTCTTAACTCAAACTAATATCAGTTTATCACTTACTCAGATCTATAATCTAGATAAACTATCATGTGAACACTCTAAACATGTCCTGCTCTCACATCGACCCCCTAATGAACAAGTAACCTCAAGCATGTGGCGGCTCGACTCCACAAACAACTTAGCTTGCGAAAGGAGACTATAGGGGTATAAGTTAACGAGTTTAGTGAGATAATCCCCTCAACCATATAGTAATCANTATATATACATCTATATATTTATTTATTTTACTTTATTTTTTTTTTCGTGTACATGTATAATATATCCAAATAGTAAGATTTCCAAATATCTACTATATATATTCTTATTTATACATACATGTATATATATATATCGTATATACTACCTAATAGTGTATATATATATATATATATACATGTCTACATACATATCTTTATACAGACATAAGAGATACGTATATATTTGGTTATCTACTTATGCATACATACATGTATATGTAATGAAACATTTAGTAAAATACAACAAAAATACTTAGTATATACATGTACATACCATATAATATACATATATACAACCAAAATAATTATACTTACCTAAATATGTTGATATGATCCTTAATTTTCTTCTTTTCCTCCTCCTTCTTATTCTTTTTCTTCTTAGTCTTCTTCTTGTTCTTAGTTTTTGTTTTTCTTTCTTTCCCTTTTTCTTTTGTGTTTGGTTTGTATTTATTTATTTATTTTTCTAGATTTCTTCCTTTTAGGCGTGATGATCAGCAGAAGTTTTTTTAGGCAAATAAAATAAAAAAAAAGGAAGTTTATCCTCATAATCTAAGCATTAATTAAGATAAGATATATACTTTATTACTTTGTCCTTTCCCCCTTTAATTTGTGACACTTGGACATTAAATTTACACACATGGGTTACTATAATTTCAGCTGGAATTCACGTATGAAAAGGGAAAAGAATAGAAGAGGAAAAGAAAAGAAGGAAAAAGAAGGAAAGGAAAATAGAAAAATGGTAGAAAAAGGAAATTAGAAATGATTATATGTAATTTTTCTAAACATAAAAATCATAAAAATAATTATAAATTAATTTTGGAATTTTATGAAAATTTATCAATTTCATTGGTACCTATTACAATTATAATTTTTGCAAGTTATTTTAACAATTTCGTTAAAAATTTTACACGATTACGCAATTTAGTTGATAATTGCAATCGACTACAATTATATCACTATTAAGTGATATTTAATTATTTTATAGGCTTAAAGTTATAGTTTTAGGGTTTCGATCAAGTTCGGGTAATTATGTATAAGTTAGATTTAAGGTTTCGATAAACGATTTAGGGTTTTGATCAATTTCTAGGGTTTTTATTATCGCTATTATATTTTATTTATTAAATTTCGTAATCTTTTATTGTTACTAGCTTTATTGACTCATAACACAATTTAAGACACTTGGACTTAAATTAAGGTTCAAATTACCGATTTTCTAAGGTTTACAATCACTCTATTCCACAAACAAGGATCACCAAAGCTCTTTCTCTTTGCATCAATAAGACTCCTAAACAACTAAAGCTTCTACTAAGACTACTTAGGGATCTTGCGGAATAACTTATGCTCACAAATAGGAGTATCACTTGGATTTACGATCGAGGAAAGCCAAAGTTCCTACTCCAACAATTACCAAGACTTCGAATTAGAAGAAGCCTCCATCAAGAATAGCCGTGGTTCATTTAGAATAACTTAAGTTCTTAAGTAGTAAGATTATTTAGTTGCATCATTGTGAATAGCCAAGTTACCCAATTAAAGGATTGTTAGAAGTTGATGGAACAACCTTATTTCATAATAAGATGGATCTCCATATTTCAAGATTGAAGAAAACCAAAGTTCTTGGTCCGAGGATTACTGATACTCCTAAACAACAATAGCTTCTTTTTAGGATAACTAAGGTTGTCGTAGAGTTGTCTTAGTTTCTAAACAGAAGGATTACTTGGTTTCACGATTAAGAATAGTCATAGTTCTAGATCAAAGGATCCTTAAGAACTTACAAAATAACCTTGGTTACTGGTTAGATCGATTACTTGTTTTCTGATGTGAGGAAATCAAAGATTCTAATCTAACAATATTAAAGTCTTCTAAATAGCCAAAGCATCAAACAAGAATGGGATATATTTCATGTGGAATGACTAAAGTTACTGAATAACAGGATCACTTAGTCTCATGATTCGAGTTGCCTAAGGATCCGAATCTTAGGAATGTCAGGATATTATCGAAACACATTAGTTCTAAAGAAGATAGATTACTTGATTATATGAATGAGGAAATGATAGCCCAATTTTAAAGATAATTGAAACTCCTAAATTACCATCCATCAAGATTAGCTAAGGTTCATGTAAAATGATTTAAACTTCAAAATGGAATGATTACAAGGTTTCATGTTCGAGAATCGCTAATGTCCCCAAATCGATGGAATCTTCGAAACTTGTGGGATAACTATAGCTCCTAATAGGATAGATTACTTAAATCAAGCATGGAGGACCACTGATGTTCCTGAACTATGAATAATTAAATTAGTACTACTGAAAAGCTAGTAGTTCTATCAAGAATAGCTTACATTCATGTCAAATAAGTTAAGTTTGTAAATAGAATGATTACGTAGTTCTATAATTGAAAATAACAAAGGTCCCTAAAATAAGGATTCTCAGGAACATACGAAATAACCTTAGTTCTGAAAACGGAGTATCACTCTATTCCATAAACGAAGATTGCTAAAGCTCTTTCTCTTTGTATCACTAAGACTCTTAAACAACTAAAGCTTCTACCACGACTACTTAAGGATCTTGCAGAATAACTTATGCTCACAAATAGGAGTATCACTTGGATTCGCGATCGAGGAAAGCTAAAGTTCCTACTCCAACAATTACCAAGACTTCGAATTAAAAGAAGCTTCCATCAAGAATAGCCGTAGTTCATTTAGAATAACTTAAGTTCTTAAATAGTAAGATTATTTAGTTGCATGATTGTGAATAGCCAAGTTACCCAATCAAAGGATTGTTAGGAGTTGATGGAACAACCTTATTTCATAACAAGATGGATCTCTAGATTTCAAGATTGAAGAAAACCAATGTTCTAGGTCCGAAGATTACTAAGACTTCTAAACAGCGATAGCTTCTTTTCGAGATAACTAAGGTTGTCGTGGAGTTGCCTTAATTTCTGTTAACCCTATTATTTAATGGGCATGTAAATCAACTTAGAGTACTTCCCGAATGTTTCTAAGGATAAACTAAACTAAGAATTTAAGTTTGCATTTAAGAACGAATTTAGTTCTCCAATTCAAAAGTTTATTATCGATAAAACTCGAATGTAAGAATAGTAGACCTTAAGTCACCCAAAACCCTAAACCCTAAAACAATTAAGAACTTATAACCTTAACCTTGATTTCACCATTGACCTAATGGCTGAGACTGAACTGATTTCCAAGGCCCCTTACAGGATGGCTCTAATAGAGTTGAAGGAACTAAAGAAGTAGCTTCAAGAGTTATTGGACCAAGGTTTCATTAGACCAAGGTTTCATTAGACCAAGTGTCTCACCTTAGGGAGCACCTATTTTGTTTGTCAAGAAGTAAGATGGTTCTCTTAGACTCTACATTGACTATAGGGAATTGAACCGAGTTACCGTAAATAACAAGTATCCTTTACCTCGTATTGATGACTTGTTCGATTAGCTATAAGGCACGGGTGTATTCTCTCGTATTGATCTAAGATCGAGATATCACCAATTGAGGATTAAACCGGACGATATGGCTAAGACAACATTTAAAACGAGATATAGACATTACGAGTTTTTAGTGATGTCATTTGGGTTAACTAATGCAATTTTAGTATTCATGGATTTAATGAATAGAGTGTTTAGGGCATATTTAGGCAAGTATGTAATTGTGTTTATTAACGATATCTTGGTGTATTCATCAACCCTAGAACAACATCAAGAACACATGAGGTTATTATTGCAAAACTTAAAGGAACACAAGCTGTATGTCAAGTTATCTAAGTGTGATTTCTACTTAAAGGAGATATCCTTTTTAGGACATGTCATTTCAAGGGAAGGAATAAAAGTAGACCTTGAAAAGACAAGAGCTATCATTGATTGGAAAAGGCCTAAAAACATCATGGAAGTATGAAGATTTCTTAGTTTGGCTAGATATTATCAAAAGCTTATGAAGGACTTTTTGAAAATTTCTAAACCACTTACTCAACTAAGTTAGAAGAATGAAAGATTTGAATGGAGTAAGGGAAGAGAAGAAAGTTTAAAAGAGTTGAAGAGGCGATTAATTTCAGCACCAATTTTGGTCTTGCCTAACAACGAAGAACCTTTTTCGGTGTATAGTGATACTTCTAAGAATTGTTTGGGGTGCATGCTGATGCAAAATGGAAAAGGATTGCTTATGCTTCATAACAATTGTGACCGCATGAGTAGAATTAACCCACTCATGACCTAGAGTTAGCAACTATAGTGTTTGCACTAAAGCTATGGAGGCATTACTTGTATGGTGTTAAGTATGAAATTTACACCGAGTACAAGAGCCTAAAATATCTGTTCACTCATAAGGAGGTTAACATGAGACAATGATGTTGGCTAGAGTTGATAAAGGATTATGATCTCAACATCAATTACTACCCTGAGAGAGTAAATGTAGTAGTCAATGCCTTAAGTTGCAAGAACCATGTTGAAGTTGCATTCCTTCTCACCGAGTAAAAAGAAGTAATTAAGGAATTTGAAAGGATGAACTTAAAATTCTCATGGCATGAAGTGGATGCTGAATTGTTGAACTTAGTCCTTGAGCCAACATTGCAAGAAAGAATTTGAGAAGCATAATAAGAGGACCTTGCTCTACAACATGTAAAGCAGTAGATGATACTTGGGAGGTACATAGATTTCAGTCAATCTTGAACTTAGGAAAGAGATTTTAAAGGAAGTCCACTATTTTGGATTACGATACATACTAGTGGAACTAAAATGTACTAAGTTCTCAAGAAGAATTTTTAGTGAAGTGAGATAAAACAAGACATGGAAAACTATGTGCTTAAGTGCAACATTTTCCCTTTTTCTAGTAAACAAGCATAGAACCTTGACTTTCAATTACAATCAATAGAAAGAGAGATGCGATTGGCTATCTCTTTTTAATGGATTGATGTGTTAAGTTAGCCTTCCTTCTATCATTTAGTATACCCAAGCTTAGTCTCTCTTGCACATCCGGTCTTAGCCCCATACCCAATCCCTACGGTTGATATCACGACCCAATAGTATCGTTATCATGGTAGGTTGCCATGTACCGTATAAAGGTCTATTATCGACCCCCTTGCTGATCATAAGCCTTTCATACGACACACAAGGCTCTTTCCACTCTACGTTACCACTAGGCCTATAGACAAATAATATAGAGCAATATAACTAAAATTACTTTTATGTTATAAATTAGATTATTATGTGGGCTCGTGAGACCTACACCAAAACAATATTACAAACAAATGCAGTTCATAACAAAACTGCAATAAATCTGTGTTATGAGCAAAAACATAAAAGTATCTAAATGTCTATAAATCTATTACAAAATGTCCTTTTCGCTCTTTGATCACTCCAACCCATCCATACACGAGACTTACTACGAGCATGCCTCGGCTCGGATTAGTAAAGAGGTTTTCCTGCAACAACAAAAATCTATAGGGGTATAAGCTTAAGCTCAGTGAGATAAATACCCTCGTCAGTACCACATGGTAGAAATTTATTAGATGCACAATCATATGAATGCATGAAAAATCAGTATGCCAAACAGTGCATACAGTGACCTAGGAACTGCATACAACTCAAAATTACGCCTCTTAAAGTCAAGCTTTGGAGATAATTAACCGACCCAAACCAAAATCCAGGTTCTAGACCTTGGGTTTTTATTTCATTTGCACTATTGTGCTTATACCAAAACAAAACTCTCTCTCTCTCTCTCTCTCTATATATATATATATATATATATGTATACTTCCTTTACCGAAATCAAATCATATTTTTAAAATCCCAAGTCTAGTAGTGTGGTGGCCTTCACAATCCACAAATACATACCCTAAGCAGAAGCTACAAGACTCAGCCCCTCGCTGACGGTTGGCGTCTCTCAGCACCTAGTAAGCCCATCAGCTTAAGACAAAGACTCAATATATATGATGACATAGCTAGTGTCCAATCCTGCAAAAAAACTCGTATTCTTGTGAGTCTCTTCCCATCTTCTGCGTGAAGCGGCAGTCGGTGTTATCTGTATGCAATAGGGGGAATGCATGATTCATTTTGATTTCTTAATCATATAAGTGATTAACTCGATTTTCAAGGTGATCAGACAATTTCATCCCATATAATTCACATGTATATATTAGTACAAACAATTCCCATTATTATATATATAATTTAACAAGTCATCACATTCATCCATAAATCTATACACATGCATCTCCCATATCCCACAAGCATCTAAATTTATATATATAAGTTTAGGTGTATCTATTCTACAAGCAAACTCAAGTAAAGAGTCATTGGTAATTTACTCACTCTGCCATGTAGATCAATCAAAGTAATCTGGAGGCAAGTCGTCTCTGTACACGGTGTCCCCTAGTCATTGAAATAATATTTATAACTTAAATTTTCCTTAAGTTATACTTTTGATTAGTTTTCGTAACTTTTCCTGGTTTTTACTTAAAGTTCAATCGCTTATAAATTTTTCGTTTTAAATCCGATTTTTATGATCTTACAGTCAATCTTCATCGTTTTCGAGTGTACTTTAATGTGATGAGGTTAGATTTTCGAAATGAGGCTTACAATTCTGTCCATGGGTCAGAACAGTAGCATTCCTCATGTGTTGGAGTGCTTTTGGGCCTTGTATGGTAAATAGGCTTTTTGATAACTTAAATGTCTTGAAAGTGTTGTCTTGTAGCTTACACAAAAGTCAACAATTGCAACTATTGATGATGTAAGCATTAAGGGGTGAATAGTGATGTGTAAGAGAAAGTGATTGATGGTTGAAAGATAAGTGCATGGCCCCCCTTTCTTCCTTGTTTAAATCTACCATTTAAATTCCTTTTAGGCCATGGAATGGTCTTGTCTCATTTAATGAAGTTAAGCATGTGAAATCTTGTGAAAAATTGTCTATATGTAGTATAAGTAAAGGGGTGATAAGGAAAATGTCTTATCACTAGATTTTGATAAGTTATCAATTGATAAATAATTCTAACTCTCAATTGATAAATAATTCCAACTCTCAATTGATAAGTTATCTAAAGTGATTGGTTGGTCTACTTATTGATGTGTGAGGCTTAGACATGAAGATAAGGGCATGGTCTTATAGAAAATTGTTTAGGGTTTTCATCTTGCATTGTTTTGTAATTTATGATTTGATTTTTATAAAATTGTGAAATATTCTAAAGTTGAATGAAATTATTCAAATTAAATTATTGATTAATTACTTAGGGTTAAAATTCCTTAATGGTTTTAGGGTTTAGGGTTTTAAATGACTTTAGAGCTTGCAGTTCTTCAAGCTCGGGTTTTATCGATAATTGGTTTTTGAATTGGAAAAATTTAATTTATTTCTAAATGTAAACTTAAGTCTTTAGTTTAGTTGATCCTGGGAGTGTTCGAAAAGTACTCTTAATCAAATCTTAGGCTTAGGGTTTATAGTTGATAAGCACATTGATTCCATTCATGATTAGAATGAGTAGGTTTAGGTAATTCCTTGCCAGTAGTTTAGTTCACTCACTTGCACTGGTTGGGGTGACTTGATCGAAGGAACGAAGTTCACTTGACTTTCCAATCAAAGTACCTGATCCTTTAGCGAGAATCAATAAAAAGAGATGGGCGAGCCCTTTCTAAGGATTGAAAGGACTTATTCTATCATGGCCGAACATCACATGCCAAAGAGTTAAGGCCGAACATCAACAGCCAGGAGGATTGTTGCAACCGTTTTTAGTTCCTGAGTGGAAATGGAACCAAATTACTATGGATTTTGTGTGTAGATTGCCTAGAACGACAGCAAACCATGATGCTGTATGTATAGGTAGTAGTAGACCGACTCATGAAGTCAGCACACTTCCTACCCATCAATATGAACTATTCCTTAGAGAAGTTAGCTCCAATATATCTAAGGGAGATAGTCATTTGTAAGGAGTGTTAGTTGGAATAGTATCTGATAGAGATCTAAGTTTCATGTCCAAAATTTAGGGAAGTTTATAGAAAGTATTAAGAACGAACTTGAAATTTAGAACAGCATATCACCCCCAGACATATGGACAATTAAAGAGAACAATTCAAACTCTAGAAGATATGCTTCGGGCTTATATCATGGATTTTAAAGGAAACTAGGATTCTCACCTACCTTTAGTTGAGTTTTCGTATAACAATAGCTACTATTCATCCATTCAGATGCTGCTATATGAAGCTTTATATGGGAGGAGATGTTGATCTCTATTGTCTTGGGATGATGTAGAGAAGGTAACTTTGGGACCATATTTGGTACAAGATGCAGTTGAGAAAGTAGCTATCATCAAAAGGTGAATGAAAGAATGTAAACGCTACTTTTAACGGGCCTATGATTTGACTAAGAGTACTTTCTGAACGTTCCCAAGGATCAACAAAACTAAGAACTCAAGTTTATAATTAGAAACAAACTCATTTCTCCAATTCAAAAGCTTATTATCGATGAAATCCAAATTTGAAAAACTACGAACTCTAAAGTCACTTAAGACCTTAAACCCTAAAATAATTAGGGACTTTTAACCCTATGTGACCAATCGATAATTTAATTTGAATAATATCATTCGACTCTAGAAAATTTCACAATTTTATAAGAATCGAATCGTAAGTTACAAAACAATGCAAGAAGTAAATCCTAAAACAATTTCCTATAACACAATATCCTTATCTTCATGCCCAAGCCTTACGTATAAATAAGTAGAACAACCAATCACCTTAGATGACTTATCAATTGAAATTTGAAATCATTTATCAATTGATAACTTATCAAAATCTAGTGATAAGACACTTTCCTTATCACCCTTTCACTTATACTACATATGGACAAATTTTCACAAGATTTCACATACTTAACTTTAATAAATGAGACAAGACAAGACAATTCCATGCCTCAAAGGACACCCCATGGCCGGTGTGAACAAGCATGAAAGGGGGGCTATACTCTTGTCTTCCATCCATCAATCAGTTTATCTTACACACTACTATTCACTCCTTAATGCTTATATCATCAATAGTTGCAATTGTTGACTTTTGTGCATGCTACAAGACAACAATTTCAAACTTCTTAAACATACATTCACTCCCATTGCAACCGGCCACTCTTGCATCATTTTCTCTCACTTTCAATTTCATTTTCACTTCATTTTTCTCACTTGAAACCAACACAAAAGAGGAAACAATCTTACCCATCAAAATCTCTCATTTTGTTACCACTTCCAAGCTTCCAGTCACAGCACTTCAATTTTTTTTTTCTTGTGTCTTTCTTTTCCTACATTCAAGCTCCTTTAGGACCCTTAGAACATTCCACAAACTCCACTTCAAAAGATCCAACAACTTGGGTTTCAAAAAGGTGCAAAAGGAGGAAGTAAGTTAAGGAGCATAAGTGGAACCTTTATGCACAACCACCATACTTTTGCTTTATGGACGAGTAAGTATTTCTTAGGTTAGTAGGTTAGTGTTCATGTTAGAAGACTATGATTTCATGAAGATATGAGTATGATCGTAAGTTATTCTAACATCAAAGGCCACACTAAGAAACAAACTCTTGAAACCCTTGCATGAAGTTAATATGAGCATGTAAAGTTGGTGTTTTGTAAAGTTACTTGTTTAATACTTTGAATGAAATTTTTTAAGATGAGAAAATCTTGAAACAAGAACTTGAATGGGAGAGGAACATGCTGGATGTGAGGATTTAAAAGTCATTTGGATGTTGATTTCGTTTCTATTAAGTTAATCGTGCTCAAATCTAGACTTAGGTTAAGGAAAAATCTATCACATAAAGTTTCATGAGGAAACCAACTTTGCATGACATGAGCTACAATGTGCAAATTGTATTAAGTATGAGATCTACTATTTTCATGAAAAGCATGAGTCAAATAACCTTCTCATGAAAAAGAAGTCAAGATAAAATTTGAATATAAGTAACCTAAGTTCATGATCTAGTATCTAAACTTAAGAAAATGATGCAACAAGTTAGAAAACCAAGTCAAAAGCCCTCATATTCAAACTGACTAGATCTGGAACATCCTTAAAAGACACTTAAAAATATGATAAAAGTAAGTAAACAAAGTAAAAAGACCAACCAAAGTAAGTATGATAAGTATATTAAGCTTAAAACTCAAAACCGAGCTTAAAACATCCAAAACGGACCTCATACACCAAGTTAAACCACTCTTAAATTTCTGACTAGCAACTTGACACATCAATAAGAGTTGTTTTAAGAATCTCAAGAAACCCACATGACACTCCCTAAGCTCAACAATATGGTTGAAATTGAGTTGGATAAAAAACAAGCCCATTTGACAACTTAAGCCCACTTAAGAGCCCAAGAAGTGGTTGATAGCCTTAGGAGTATAAATCAAAGTTACAAATTTGACCTTAAGGAATATTTTGAGATTAAAAGGAAATCTTAAGGCCAAGCCCAAAGGATTTCCCAAGTTACCAAAAAGCCCATTAACCAAACAAAGCCTAAAAGCACTCTAAATCATGAGGATAGCTATTGGTCTGACCTATGGACAAATTTGCATACCTCATTTCAAAAATCTAACCTCACCACATTAAAGTATACTTGAAAATAATGAAGATTGACTATAAGATCATAAAAGTTAGATTTAAAACAAAAAAGTTGTACTCGATTGAACTTTTACGTAAAACTGGGAAAAGATACATAAACTAGTCGAGAGTATAACTTAAGGGATTTTAGCTTAGTTTCCTAAGTTTATTTCAATCCCTTATAGTATTATGATTTTGATGACCAGGGAATATTGCGTATGGAGACGACTTGCCCCTAGACTACTTTAACTGACCGTATGGCGAAGTGAGTAAATTTCCGATGACTCTTTACTTGATTTTGCTTATAGAATAGATGCACCTAAACTTATATATATATATATATATAAATTTGGATGCTTGTAGGATATGAGAAATGCATGTGTATGAATTTATGAATGAATGCTATGGTTTATTAATTATATAATAATGGGAATTGTTGTGATAATTTATACCTACAAGTGTATGGAATGAAATTGTCTAATCACCTTGAAAAATTGGATTAACGATCTATATGATTAAGAAATAAGATGAATCATGCATTTCCCATAATTACATTTGAATAACATCAACTGACTATTGCTTGACACAAAAGATAGAAAGGGACTCACAAGAAGACGAGCCTCCTGTAGGATTGGGCACTAGCTATGTCATCCTTTTATTGAGTCTCTGTCCTAAGTTGATGGGCATACTAGGCGCAGGGAGATGCTAACCGCCAGTAAGGGGCTGTGTCTTATAGCTTTTGCTTAGGCCGTGTGTTTATGGATTGTAGAGGCTACTACATCGCTAGACTTAGGGTTTTAAAAATATGATTTGTTATTTGATAAAGAAAGTATATACAGATATAAATATATATATATATAGAGTTTTGTTTTGGCTTAAGCACAATAATGCAAATAAAATAAAACCCAAGGTCTAGAACCCAGATTTTGATTTGGGTCGATTAATTATCTCCAAACCTTCAACTACAGGGGGCTTAATTCTAAGTCGTCTGCAATTCCTAAGTCACTGCATGCATTGTTTGGCATACTGATTGTTCATGATTCATATGATTATTCATCTAATAAATTTTTGCTATGTAGTATTGACGAAGGTATTTATCTCACTAAGCTTAAGCTTATACCCTAATAGATTTCTTTTGTTGCAGAAATAGCTCTTCTCTAATCCAAGCTAAGGCATGCCCATGGTAATTCTCATGTAGGGATGGGTTAGAGTGATCAGGGAGCGAAGAGGAAATTTTGTAATAGTTTTGTAGATAACCAGTTACTTTTATATTTTTGTTTATAACATAGATTAAAATTTCTAATGCAGTTCTCTTATGAACTGCATTTGTTTGTAATATTCTTTTGGTGTGGATCTTCCGAGTCCACATGTTTAGTTAATTTATACCATAGAAGTAAATTTAGTTAAATTGCTCTATATTACATATCTATGAACTTGGTGGTAATGTATAGTGGAAGGAGCTTTATGTGTCATATAAAAGGCTTGCGATCAGTAAGGGGGTTGATAGTAGACCTTTGTATGATACACGGCGACCTACTACAACAACGATACTGTTAAGTTGTGATATTCTTCATACGTCAAATTTTCCTTACATTGTATCGGTTCTAGGTTAATGACATTGTCATGGTTAGGCACATGTTTCCTCAGCACCGACACATGGAACATATTGTATATTCCAGTCATGTTTGGTGGCAATGCTAAGCGATAAGCAAGATTTCCTAGTCTTTCAAGAATCTCAAATAGTCCAATGTACTTGAGGCTTAGCTTCCCTTGAGTTTTCACTCGATATATACTCTTGATTGGACTTCCTTTCAAATACACGTGATCTTCCACACTAAACTCCAATTCTCTTCTCCTCAAGTCAGCCTAACTCTTTTGTTTGTCTTAGGCTTCTTTACCACTACCCAATAGTATCGTTGTCGTGGTAAGTCACTGTGTACCGTACAAAGGTCTACTATCAACCTCCTTGCTGATCGTAAACCTTTCATATGACACATAAGGCTCCTTTTACTATACGCTACCATTAGGTCTATAGATAAGTAATGTAGAGCAATTTAACTAAGATTACTTCTATGATATAAATTAACTAATCATGTGGACTCATAAGACCTACACTAAAAGAATATTACAAACAAATGAAGTTCATAAGGGAACTGCATTAGAAATTTTAATCTATGTTATAAACAAAAATATAAAAGTAACTAGTTATCTACAAATCTATTACAAAATTTCCTCTTTGCTCCCTGATCACTCTAACTTGTCCCTATACAAGACTTACCACGAGTATGCCTTAACCTGGGTTAGCGAAGAGATTTTGTTGCATAAAAAGAAATCTATCGAGATGTAAGTTTAAGCTTAGTGAGATAAATACCCTCGTTAGTATCACATGACAGAAATTTATTAGATGTACAGTCATATGAATGTATGAACAATCAGTATGCCAAACAACACATGCAATGACCTAGGAACTACATACAACTCAAAATTATGCCCCTTATAGTTGAGGTTTGGAGATAATTAACCGACTTAAACCAAAATCCAGGTTTTAGACCTTGGGTTGTAATTCATTTGCACTATTGTGCTTAATTCAAAACAAAACTATGTATATATACATATATATACTTTCATTACCAAATAATAAATCATATTTTCAAAATCCTAAGTCTAGCAGTGTGGTAGCCTCCACAATCCATAAACACATGCCTTAAGCAGAAGCCACAAGACCTAACCCTTTGTTGATGGTTATCATCTCCTAGTGCCTAGTAAGCCCATCAACTTAGGATAGAAACTCAATAAAAATGATGACATAGCTAATGCCCAATCTTACAGGAGGCTTGTCCTCTTGTGAGTCCCTTCCCATCTTCTACATGAAGCGGCAATTGGTGTTATGCAAATGCAATTATGGGGAATGCATGATTCATCTTATTTCTTAATCATATAGATCGTTAATCTGATTTTTCAAGGTTATCAGATAATTTCATTCCATACACTTGCAGGTATAAATTATCACAACAATTCCCATTATTATATAATTAACAAGCCATAGCATTTATTCACAAATTCATACATATGCATTTCCCATATCTCACAAGCATCCAAATTTATAT
>JAMXBB010000011.1:42760500-42782719 GCA_024138015.1 Lumnitzera littorea
TACCTAATAGTATATATATGTATACATGTCCACATACATATGGTTATACATACATAAGAGATACATATATATTTGTTTATCTATTTATACATACATACATGTATATGTAATGAAACATTTAGTAAAATACAACAAAATATTTAGTATATACATGTACATACTATATAATATACATATGAATAAATAAATATACTTACCTAATTATGTTGATATGAATCTAAATTTTCTTCTTTCTTTTCTCCTCCTTCTTCTTCCTTTTCTTCTTAATATCTTCTTGTTCTTCTCGGTTTGGTTTTTGTTTTGATATTTTTTTTTTCTTCTTTTATGTTCGATTTTTTTTATTTTTGTTTTTTTTTTCCAGATTTCTTTAGATGTGTGTGCAACAAGTAAGATTTAAGGGAAAAAAATGAAAAAAAAGAAAATAATCTATCCTAATCTCTTTATTAAATTGGACAAGATGCATTCTTTAATTATCTTGTCCTTATCTCTTAATTTGGTGACACTTGTAATCAAATTTAATCACATGGGCTGCTATTAGAATTGGTTGGAATTCAACGTAGCAGGAGGAAAAGAAATAGAAGAAGAAAAAGGAAAAGAAAAAGGAAGGAAAAAGAAAGAAATAGGAATTAATAAAAAAAAAATATGTGTAAATTTTTTAAACATAAAATAAAAATTATAAATTAATTTTAGAATTTTATGAAAATTTATCTATTTAATTGGTAATCATTATAATTGTAATGTTTTACATGTTATTTTAACGATTTCGTTAAAAGTTTTACGTGATTACGTGATTTAGTCGATAATTGTAATCGACTGTAATTATATTACTATTGACTGGTATTTAATTATTTTATAGGTTTAAAGTTATAGGTTTAGGGTTTTGATTAAGCTTGGGTTCGATTTTGGTTAATTGTGTATAAATTGTATTTAAGATTTTTGGTACTTGATTTAGAGTTTCGATCAATTTCTAAGGTTTTTATTATTAGTGTTATATTCGATTTATTAATTTTCATAATCTTTTATTGTTACTAGCCTTATCGATTCATGACATAGTTTAGGACACTTGGACTTAAATTAGGGTTCAGACTATCGATTTTCTAAGGTTTACAGTTCCCAATCAAAGGATTGTTAAGTAACTTGTCACGAATTAAGGATGGCCTAGCTATGGTTGACACCATATACTATACAAAGAACCCCTGATTGGTTACTCTTCCAATCATGAACTCTTCATACAATACACAAGGCTCTACAACCACTAGTTTCCCAAGAACAGATAGATCCATATGATATCATCACAAAAACATATTTATATAAAATTTGAACTACAAAGTTTACTATATACAGTAATTTAGTATATCTAAGTCTATATTACTGGCAAAACAAAAATACATAAGTAAGAGTCTACATAATCTGTTCTCTCAATACGCTGGATGGCTTGCTCTTATTCAAGTCCCCAAGCTAACCTATGGCATTCCTCAGCCAGCCTCTATGAATAAGTTATCCTACAGCAAAAGTCTAAGGGGATATAAGCCTAAGCTTAGTGAGCAAATCGCTCAGCCACAACACAGGTAAGTTATAAATATATTATATTCACGCATATGAACGAATGATCAAATAGAATGCCAAACAATACGTAATCCATATACGTAACTTAGATTTAGCGCCTTCCGAAGTTAGGGTTGGAGTATATATAGCACCAATCAAATTCGGGTATTATACTAGAACTTACTTTACTACGAAACTCCACGTTCTGTACTTAAATCAAATAAGTCTTTTATTTTCATAAAAACCAAGTTTTAGTATAATTGTGATTAGGCCCCTGTAGTCCACACTCACCACTAAACGGAGGCCTCTAGACTCGACCCTTAGCTAAGCGGTTGGCACCTCCAACACTTAGCATTCCCGCGGGCCAGGGTAAGGTCATTTTGTATGAGTACACCATACATAACCAATAAATTAATAATAACAACCTTCGAATCGCCTCTCCTTACCTTCGTGTGATGCAACGACCAGAATTGTGTTTATGCAATGCATGTTGATACATGTACCAATTTCTTCTTTTGAGACAAGTATAATTAAGTCCAATTATGATGTGACCATTCAATAGTACACACAATCATTTTCTATACTACCATGTAACAAACAAAGTATTATATGTACTTAAGGTAAATTCAGAACTCAGCACGTAATAACATATATAAGCATTTCTCAACCCTACACAACAGTCAATTAATAATAACATTTAGGTCCACTATCTACAATCACATATGAGCATGGAATCATAAGGTAAATACTCACTTGGCCATGACGACTCGCTCTAGTCATAGTAATCAATTGGGAGATTCTCACCCACCTCGGGATCACCTGATTATTACAATATAATAATACTAGTAAGTAATTGAATTAACTAGTAATTCTAAATATCTATTTACCTAATTCTACTTAGATTATTGTCAATTTATATCCGGTTAAACTTTATTACTAATCGTATGTAACTTTTTCGTTCTATTTCCGATATTTATGAATTTATAGTAGTTTTTCATTGTTTTCGGATGTACGTTCACACAGTAATATCCGTTTTGGACGTTAAAACCCGTGTTTTAGGATATGGACTAAATTTATGAAAATTTTAACTATTGAAGCTTAATTATTCTTGTTGCTTATATTTATATCCTATTTTAGGACTTAATGATTTAATTAGTTATTAGATTTTTATACTTAAGGAATTTTACCTTGATAATACTAATTCATGTACTTAATTAAGTTTAATCCAATTTAGGAAGTGTATTAAGGTTTACTAATTCATGTACCTAATTTTTATGTATTCTTATTATTTCTTATTTTATAAACTTATGCTTATGTCATCAATCGCTAGTATCATTGCTTATGTCATCATTTGCTTATGTCATGGCTTATGTCATCATGTGATTACATCATTGCTTACCTCATCCTTTGCTTACATAAGCCTTACCTTATGCCTAAGTATATTATGTACACTTATGTACATTTATACATATGTTAAGTTTATACTTATACTATTACTCTACTTGTATTTATACTAGTATACTCATATATATACTTATATCGTATTTATACTTGTACATATACCCATATATATATATGGTTACATATGTATTTTTTATACGAATTTCGTATGCCTAAATTTCCTCTTAAGAAAGCTTCTCTAATTTCATTCTTTTTGTATTTTAAGGGTATATTTAGCATGGTATAGGTATATATAGTTAGTATATGTCTTAGTTTAGGTTATGCACATAATGAATACTTATGTACAAAGGTCTCTATACTTGTATTTCTCTAGTATACCCTTATGTACACATACTTAAAGACATATACGCATGCATCTTCTTCCACTTTACAATGATTTCTACTCTTCTACACATAAAGATTGAAACTTGAAGCCTTCTTCAACATAGATGTACAAAACACATACCTACTCAAACTAACCTACCTCTTCATCTAACTAGTGAATAATATGAAGCAATACATAATAACATAATAACATACCTTAGTTTGTTCTTGAAATATGGATGCAAATTTGGAAAAATTTGGAAAGTGAAAGGGAAAGGGAAAGTCACGGCAATGGAGGTGGGGTAAGGGTTTGATTTTTGTTTTGTGTTATGTTTGAAAAGAAGAAGAAAGTGGGGTCTAGAAGGAAAAAGGAATAAACGACAAAATGGAAGAGGAAAGGGAAGAAAAAAGCTAAAAGAAAAGAAATTATTAAAAGACTTGGATATTTTCTTAAGTGAAAGTGACTTTTGTTGACTTTTCTAAATGTCAACTTTAGTCAACATGTGTTGGCTTAGTCAACCTTTTGACCTTAGTCAACATGTGTTGACTTGGTCAACTTTCCAAAAGCATAAGCCATTTAGTATACATAATGTAGTAATTAAGGAAAATTAAGATAAAAATTAAGAAAATGAGAGGAAATGACACATTTGGTGAATTGATTAGTAAAAATATATGGTGTGATCTTACTTTAGGTATTTATATCCTATATACATCATTTGGTAGGCTACTTAGTATAATTAGTATGAAAAGTATCAATTAAAGTATTAAGGTTTACTACATGTAACCTAAGCATCAACTAAACCCTTAACTCTATGTAATACTAACCTAATTATATACTTAGAAGATGAATGTAATCTATGATACAATATCTTAGTTTCTAAGAGATTACTTTAGTATTATATGTATTTATGACTGATTGAAAGTTACCCTTAATCTTTTACTAATGATTTGGTATAATACTAAGGTTATATTATCAATTAGGGCTTAAGGGTAAATTATGGTGATTTAATGCTTCTCTATCTTTAAAGTTATAGTTTTAGGGTTTTTATCACTTTCTAATGAAATCTTTAGTGTTTACATATATTTAGGATAGAAAAATTTTATACGCGATTGACTAGTTATTTTAAGGTTTTCACTTTCATTAGCCTTGTCAACTCCTAGATTATCTAACATACTTAAGTTTACTTCAGAAGCTAGATCGAAAAATGTAGGGGTTTACAAAACTAGTGGAACAACCTTATTTCCCAATAGGATGGATCTCTAGATTTCACAATTGAAGAAAACCAAAGTTCCTGGTCTAAGAATAGTTGAGACTCCTAAATAGCGATAGCTTCTTTTAAGGATTAGTAATGTTCTCATGGCATTGCCTTAGTTTCTAAACAGAAGGATTACTTGGTTTCACGTTTAAGAATAGCTATAGTTGCAAATCTATTGATCCTTAGGAACTTATAAAATAACCTTAGCTACCAGTATCATGGATTACATGATTTCTAATTTAAGGAAACCAAAGATTCTAATCCAACGAAATTAAAGTCTCCCAAATAGCCAAAGCATCAAACAGGAATGAGATATGGTTCATGTGGAGTGACTAAAGTTCTTGAATAGCAGGATCATCTAGTATCACAATTGAAGATGTCTAAGGATTTAAATCTTAGGAATGTTAGGAAATTATCAAAAAAACATTATTTCTAAGGAAGACCGATTACTTGATTATACAAGTGAGGAAATAAAAGCTGCGATTTTTGAGGATGATTAAAACTCCCAAATTGCCAAAGCTTTCATCATGATTAGCTAAGTTTCATGTAGAATGATTAAAGTTTCAACATGGAACGATTATAAGGTTTTTCATTAGAGAATCACCAATGTCCCCTAATCGATGGAATCTTCGAAACTTGTGGAATAGCCGGAGCTCCTAATAGGATAGATTACTTGAGTCAACCATGAAGGATAACTGATGTTCTTAAACATTGGGTAATTAATTCTCTTGAAATGCTAATGCTTCTATTAAGAGTAGCTAGGATTCATGTTGAATAAGTTAAGTTCCTAAATAGAATGATTATGTGGTTCCATAATTGAAAATAGCAAAGGTCCCTAAAATAAGGATTCGTAGAAACATATGAAACAACCTTAGTTCTAATAATGGAGTATCACAAGATTCCACAAATGAGGATCGCTAAAGTTTCTTCTCTTAGCATCACTAAGACTCCTAAACAACTAAAGCTTCTACCAAGACTACCTTAGGGATCTTGCAGAATAACTTATGCTCGCAAACAAGATGATCACTTGGATTCATGATTGAGGAAAGCTAAAGTTCCTACTCCAATGATAATTAAGACTTCAAATTAGAAAAAGCTTCCATTAAGAATAGCCGAGGTTCATTTGGAGTAACATAAGTTCTTAAATAGTAAGATTATTTAGTTGCACGATTGTGAATAGCCAAAGTGCCCAATCAAAGGATTGTTAAGGAACTAGTGGAACAACCATATTTCCCAATAAGATGGATCTCTAGATTTCATGATTGAAGAAAACCAAAGTTCCTCATCTGAGGATAATTGAGACACCTAAACAGCAACAGCTTCTTTTAGGGATAACTAAGGTTTTCATAGAATTGCCTTAGTTTTTAACCAGGAGGATAACTTGGTTTCATGACTAAGAATAGCCATAGTTCTAAATTAAAGGATCCTTAAGAACATACGAAATAACCTTAGTTACTAGTAAGAAGGATTACTTGATTTTTGATTTGAGGAAATCAAAGATTCTAATCCTAAAATATTAAAGTGTCTAAACTAGCCAAAGCATCAAGGAAGAATGAGATATGGTTCGTATGGAATGACTAAAGTTCCTGAATAGAATGATCACTTGGTTTCACAATTCAAGATGTCCAAGAGTCCAAATCTTAGGAATGTTAGGAAATTGTCAAAACACATTAGTTCTTAAGAAGATAGATTACTTAATTATACGAATGAGGAAACGAAAGTTGTAATTTTGAGGATAATTGAAACTCCTAAATTACCGAAGCTTCCATCAAGACTAGTTAAGGTTCATGTAGAATGATTTAAGTTTCAAAATGGAATTGTTACAAGGTTTCGCATTGGAATATTGCTAATGTCCCTTAACTGATGGAATCTTTGAAACTTGTAGAACAGTCAAAGCTCCTGATAGGATGGATTTAGAATCAACCATGGAGGACAACCGATGTTCCTAAACTATGGATACTTAATACTCCTGAAAAGCATGTGCTTCTATGAAGAATAGCTAGGATTCATGTCAAATAAGTTAAGTTCCTAAATAGAATGATTACATGTTTCCATGATTGAAAATAGTAAAGGTCCCTAAAATAAAGATTCTCAAGAACATACGGAGCAACCTAAGTTTCAAAAATGGAGTATCACTTGATTCCACAAACAAGGATCACCAAAGCTCCTTCTCTTAGCATCACTAAGACTCATAAACAACTAAAGCTTCTACCAAGACTATGTAGTCATCCTACGAAATAACTTATGCTCATAAACAGGAGGATCACTTCGATTCAAGATTGAGGAAAGCCAGAGTTCTCACTCCAACGATAACTAAGACTTCGAATAAGAAAAAACATCCATCAAGAATAGCCGTAGTTCATTTAGAATAACTTAAGTTCATAAGTAGTTGCATTATTTAGTTGCATGATTGTGAATAGCTAGAATGCCCAATCAAAAGATTGTTTGGAACTGGTGGAACAACCTTATTTCCTAATAAGATGGATCTACAGATCTCACGATTGAAGAAAACCAAAGCTCCTGGTTTGAAGATAACCGAGACTCCTAAATAGTGATAGCTTCTTTTTGGTATAACTAAGGTTCCCGTAGAATTTCCTTAGTTTCTAAAAAGGAGGATTACTTAGTTCCATGATTCATAATTGTCGTAGTTCCAAATCTATGGATCCTTAGGAACTTACAAAATAACCTTGGTTACTAGTAAGAAGGATAACTTGATTTCTGATTTGAGGAAATCAAAGATTCTAATCCAATGATATTAAAGTCTCCTAAATAGCCAAAGCATCAAACAAGAATAAGATATGGTTCATGTGGAATAACTAACGTTCCTGAATAGCAAGAGCACTTGGTTTCAAGATTCAAGATGTCCAATGATCCAAATCTTAGGAATCTCAAGAAATTATCGAAAATAATTAGTTCTTAGGATGATAGATTACTTGATTATACGAATGAAGAAATGAAAGTTGTGATTTTGATGATAATTGAAACTCCTAAATTCCTAATGCTTCCATCAAGATTAGCTAAGGTTCATGTAGAATGATTTAAGTTTCAAAATGGAACAATTACAAGGTTTCACATTCAAGAATTGCTAATGTCCTTTAAGCGATGGAATCTTTGGAACTTGTAGAATAGCTATAGCTCCTAATAGGATGGATTACTTGAATCAACCATGGAGGACAACCGATGTTCCTAAACTATTGGTAATTAATACTCTTGAAAAGTTAGTTCTTCTATCAAGAATAGCTAGGATTCATGTTGAATAAGATAAGTTCCTAAACAAAATGATTACGTGGCTCCACGATTGAAAATAGCAAAGGTCACTAAAATAAGGGTTCTCAGCAACATACAGAACAACCTTAGTTTTGAAAATGGAGTATCACTAGATTCCACAAACAAGGATTGCCAAAGCTCCTTCTTTTAGCATTAGTAAGACTCCTAAACAACTAAAGCTTGTACCAAGACTACTTAAGGATCTTGTGGAATAACTTATGTTCACAAACAAGATGATCACTTGGATTCACAATTGACGAAAGCTAAAGATCTTACTCCAATGATAACTAAGACTTTGAATTAGAAAATGCCTCCATCAAGGATAGCCATGGTTCATTTGGAATAACTTAAGTTCTTAAATAGTAAGATTATTTAGTTACGGGATTGTCAATAGCTAGTTTGCACAATCAAAGGATTGTCAGGAACCAGTGAACAACCTTATTTCTGAACAAGTTGGATCTCTAGATTTCACAATTAAAGAAAACCAAAGTTCTTGCTCCAAGGATAACCGAGACTCCTAAACAGTGATAGCTTCTTTGTGGTATAACTAAGGTTTTTGTAGAATTGCCTTAGTTTTTAAACAAATGGATTACTTGATTCTATGATTTAGAATTGTCATAGTTCCAAATCTATGGATCCTTTGAAACTTACGAAATAACCTTGCTTACTAGTAAGAAGGATTACTTGATTTCTAATTTGAGGACATCAAAGATTCTAATCTTACAATATTAAAGTTTCCTAAACAGCCAAAGCGTCAAACAAGAATGAGATATTGTTCATGTGGAATGACTAAAGTTCCTGAATAGCAGTATCAATTGGTATCACAATTCAAGATGTCTAAGGATCTGAATCTTAAGAATGTCAGGAAATTGTCGAAAAACTTTAGTTCCTACAAAGACAGATTACTTGATTATACGAATGAGGAAACGAAAGTTGCGATATTGAGGATAATTGAAACTCCTAAATTGCTGAAACTTCCATCAAGAATTGTAAGGTTCATGTTAAGTGATTTAAGTTTCAAAATGGAATGATTACAAGTTTTTACGTTCGAGAATTGCTAATGTCCCCTAACCGATGGAATTATCAAAACTTATGAAATAACCATAGCACCTAATAAGATCAATTACTTGAATCAATCATGGAGGACAATTGATGTTCTTAAACTATGGATAATTAATACTCCTGAAAAGCTAGTGCTTCTAGGAAGAATAGCTAGGATTCATGTCGAATAAGTTAAGTTCCTAAACATAATGATTACGTAGTTCTACGATTGAAAATAGCAAAGGTCCTTAACATAAGGATTCTCAAGAACATACAAAACAACCTTAGTTCCGAAAATGGAGTATCACTCAAATCCACAAACAAGGATTGCCAAAGCTCCTTCTCTTAGCATCACTAAGATTCCTAAACAACTAAAGCTTCTACCAAGACTACATAAGGATCCTGCGGAATAACTTATGCTCATAAATAGGAGAATCACTTGGATTCATGATTGAGAAAAGCCAAAGTTGCTACTCTAATGATAACTAAGACTCCGAATAAGAAAAAGCTTCCATCAAGAATAGTAGTGGTTTGTTTGAAATAACTTAAGTTCTTAAACAAAAGAAATATTTAGTTACACGATTGTGAATAGCCAGTGTGCACAATCAAAGGATTGTTAGGAATTAGAGGAACAACCTTGTTTCCTGGTAAGATAGATCTCCAGATTTCATGGTTGAAGAAAACCAAAGTTCCTAGTTTGAGGATAATTGAGACCCTTAAATAGCAACAGCTTCTTTTAGGGATAACTAAGGTCCATATGGAATTGCCTCAGTTTCTAAATAGGAAGATTACTTGGTTTCACAATTGAAAATAGCCATAGTTCCAATCAAAGGATCCTTAAGAAGTTACAAAATAACCTTGGTTACTAGTAACAAGGATTACTTGATTTCTAATTTGATGAAATCAAAAATTCTAATCCAACAATATTAAAGTCTCCTAAATAGCCAAAGCACTAAACAGGAATGAGATATGGTTCGTGTGGAATGACTAAAATTCCTGAATATCAGGATTACTTGGTTTCACGGTTCAAGATGTCCAAGGAACCGAATCTTAGGAATGTTAGGAAATTGTCGAAAAACATTAGTTCCTAGGAAGATAGATTACTTGATTATACAAACGAGGAAATGAAAGTTACGATTTTGAGGATAATTGAAACTCCTAAACTACCAAAGCTTCCATCCTAATTAGTTAAGTTTCACATAGAATGATTTATTTAAGTTTCAAAATGGAAGGATTATAGGGTTTCACATTTGAGAATTGCTAATGTCCCCTAACCAATGGAATCACCAAAACTTATGGAATAACCGTAGCACCTAATAGGATTGATTACTTGAATCAACCATGGAGGACAACTGATGTTCTTAAACTATAGATAATTAATACTCCCGAAAAGCTAGTGCTTTTATCAATAATAGTTAGGATTCATGTCGAATAAATTAAGTTCCTAAATAGAATGATTACGTGGTTCCACAATTGAAAATAGCAAAGGTCCCTAAAATAAGGATTCTCAAGAACATACGGAACAACCTTAGTTCCAAAAATGGAGTATCACTCGATTCTACAAATGAGGATCACTAAAGCTCCTTCTCTTAGCATCATTAAGACTCCTAAACAACTAAAGCTTTTACCAAGGCTACTTAGAGATCTTGCGAAATAACTTATGCTCACAAACAGGAGGATCACTTAGATTTACAATTAAGGAAAGCCAAAGTTCCTACTTCAATAATAACTAAGACTCTGAATTAGAAAAAGCTTTCATCAAGAATAATCAGGGTTCATTTAGAATAACATAAGTTCCTAAATAGTTGGATTATTTAATTGCACAGTTGTGAATAGCTAAGGTGCCCAATCAAAGGATTATTAAGGAACTGGTAGAACAACCTTATTTCCCAATAAGATGGATCTCTAGATTTCACGATTGAAGAAAACCAATGTTTCTGGTCTAAAGATAACCGAGACTCCTAAACAGCAACAACTTCTTTTAAGGATAACTAAGGTTCTCATGGAATTGCCTTAGTTTCTAAATAGAAGGATTATTTAGTTTCATGATTAAGAATAGTCATAGTTCAAAATCAAAGGATCCTTAGGAAAATACAAAATAACCTTGGTTACCAATAAGATGGATTATTTGATTTGTAATTTGTGGTAATCAAAGATTCTAATCCAACGATATTAAAGTCTCCTCCTAAAGAGCTAAGGCGTCAAACAAGAATGAGATATGGTTCAAGTGGAATAACTAAAGTTCCTAAATAGCAAGATCACTTAGTATCACAATTCTAAATGTCCAACAATTCAAATCATATGAATGTCAGGAAAGCATCAAACAAGAATGAGATATGGTTCATGTAGATTGACTAAGGTTCTTAAATAGCAGAATCACTTGGTTTCACCATTCAAGATGTCTGAAGATCTGATTGTTAGGAATGTTAGGAAATTGTCGAAAAGGATTGGTTCCTAGGAAGATAGATTACTTGATTATACAAATGAGGGAACGAAAATTGTGGTTTTGAGTATAAATGAAAATCTTAAATTGCCAAAGCTTTCATCAAGATTAGGTAAGGTTCATGTTGAATGATTTAAGTTTCAAAATGGAGCAATTGCAAGGTTTCGCATTTGAGAAGTGCCAATGTCCCTTAACTAATGGAATTTTCAAAACTTGTGGAATAACCATAGCTCCTAATAGGATGGATTACTTAAATCAACCATGGAGAACAACCGATGTTCCTAAACTATGGAAAATCAATACTCCTGAAGAGCTAGTGCTTCTATAAATAATATCCAGGATTCATGTCAAGTAAGTTAAGTTCCTAAGTAGAATGATTACATGGTTCCGCTATTGAAAATAGCAAAGGTGCCTAGAATAAGGATTCTCAAGAACATAAGGGATAACCTTAGTTTCGAAAATGGACGATCACATGATTCCATAAACAAAGATTGTCAAAGCTCCTTCTATTAGCATCATTAAGAATCCTAAACAACTAAAGCTTCTACCAAGAGTACTTAGGGATGTTGCAGAATAACTTATATGCTCATAAATAGGAGGATCACTTGGATTCATGATTGAGGAAAGCCAAATTTCCTACTCTAACGATAACTAAGACTTTGAATTAGAAAAAGGTTCCATCATGAATAGTCGTAGTTCATTTGAAAAAACTTAAGTTCCTAAATAGTAGGATTATTTAGTTGCACTGCTGTGAATAACCAAGGTTGTAAACCCCTTAAATTTAGCTTTTTGAGTGCAGAATTAAACTCATGTACTATAGATGACCCCCTTAAGTCAACAGAGTTAGTAAAATTTAAAACCAACTAAAATTCCAATTTGAAACCTAAAGCAAATATGAAAAACCTTAAATTATTAATAAAAACTCTAGTTACAGATAAAAACCTTAAACTCTAAATATATATAACTTTAAGAGTTTATACCTTAAATGTATATAGATACTAGAGGTTATACCCAAAAGTGATAAAACCCTAAAATTATAACTTTAAGGATATAAAAATATTAATTCACCAAACTTACTCTAAAACCCTAATTGATAATATATCCTTATTATCTTACCAAATTATTAGTAAAAGATCAAATATAATTTTCAATCATCCATAAATACATATAATACTAAAAGAATCCATTAGAAACTAGGATATTGCATTATAGATCGCATCCATCTTCCAATTATATAACTAGGTTGGTATTACATAAAGATAAGTGTTTAGTTGATGTTTATACCATATTTAGTCAATATTAACATACTAAATGACATCTTTCATGATAATTACATTAAGTATCCTACTAAATGATGTGTATAGGATATAAATACCTAAAAGAAGATCTCATTACTTTTTCTTACAAATCAATTCAATAAACCCCATATTTCCTTTCATTTCCTTAATTTTCTTCCTAATTTTCCCTAATTACTTCATTATGTACACTTAGACTACATGTGATTTTAAAGAGTTTACTAAGTCAACATTTGACCAAGTCAAAATTCTACACTGTTCATAGTTCCGGACTCTTATGGATATGTTGCTTACATTCATCACACCAAAATTCATTTTGTATGTAGATAGCTTGCATGTGTGTGAATAATGTTTGATAACTTGCTTGAATGATAGTGGTGAGAGACGAACTCACTAGGCTGTTTTATGCTCATTCCCCCTTAATTTCTTTTATAGGTTTACTTAAGTTGGGATTGGGATAAGTCTTGAGTGTGGAATGCAAGATGAAAATATGTATATTAGTGTTAGAATTAGCTAAGTTCTTTATAGATGATACATAAACATTCCTTATAGAAAATATTTATATGTTAGAATTTAATATAATTTAATTCTTCTTACAGTTTTGTAAAGTTGGCATATCCTGTCTTATTATTTGGTAGGGGATATCGATTCTCTGCGGTTCTAAGGAACTATAGGATATCTGACATCCTTAGTTAATCATATTTTACAATAAATTAATTATTTAAAAATTAGTAACTTTAGTGATAGATCATTTAGCATCTTACAATCTCTGACTTGCAAGGAGGCTTCCATATCATAGGTGCATACATGACATGGAAATTTTTAAGCAATCCTACTAGACTCCCTTTAGGGTCTTGACAAAGGTGCCTAAGAAAAGGATGGTTAGGAATTGGTGGAACAACCTTATTTCCCAATAGGATGGATCTCTAGATCTCATAGTTAAGGAAAACTAATGCTCTTGGTCTGCAAATAACTGAGATACCTAAATAGTGCTAGCTTCTTTTAGGGATAACTAATGTTCTAGTAGAATTGCCTTGGTTTCTAAGTAGAAGGATTACTTGGTTTTATGATTAAAAATAGCCATAGTTCCAAATTAAAAGATCCTTAGGAACTTGCAAAATAAATGTGGTTACCAGTATGATGGATTACTTGATTTCTAATTTAAGGAAATCAAAGATTCTAATTCAACGATATTAAAGTCTCCTAAATAGCTAAAGCGTCGAACAATAATGAGATATGGTTCATGTGGATCTACTAAAGTTCTTGAATAGCAGAATCACTTGGTTTCACAAATCAAGATGTCTGACGATTTGATTATTAGGAAATTGTTGAAAAGGATTTATTCCTATGAAGGTAGATTACTTGATTATACGAATCAGGAAATGGAAATTGCGGTTTTAAGTATAACTGAAACTTCCAAATTGCCAAAGCTTCCATTAAGATTAGTTAAGGTTCATGTAGAATGAGTTAAGTTTCAAAATGGAACGATTGCAAGGTTTTATGTTCAAGAATTACCAATGTCCCTTAATCGATGGAATCTTCGAAACATGTAGAATAACTGTAGCTCCTAATAGGGTGGATTACTTGAATCAACCATGGAGGACAACCGATGTTCCTAAACTATGGATAATTAATACTCCTAAAAAGCTAGTGCTTCTATAAATAATATCCAAGATTCATGTGAAGTAATTTAAGTTCCTAAGTAGAATGATTTCATGGTATCATGATTGAAAATAGCAAAGTTCCCTAAAATAAGGATTCTCAAGAACATACGGAACAACCTTAGTTTTGAAAATGGAGGATCACACGATTCCACAAATGAAGTTTGTCAAAGCTACTTCTATTAGCATTACTAAGAATCCTAAACAGCTAAAGCTTCCACCATGATTACTTAAGGATCTTGTGGAATAACTTATATGCTCACAAACAGAAGGATCACTTAGATTCACAATTGAGGAAAGCCAAAGTTCTTACTCCAACGATAACTAAGACATTGAATTAGAAAAAGCTTCCATCATGAATAGTCATGGTTCATTTCAAATAACTGAAGTTCCTAAACAGTAGGATTATTTAGTTGCACGGTTGTAAATAGCCAAGGTGCCCAATAAAAGGATGGTTAGGAACTGGTGGAATAACCTTATTTCACAATAAGATAGATCTCTAGATCTTACGATTGAGGAAAACCAATGTTCTTGATTTGCAAATAACCAAGATTCCTAAAAAGCGCTAGCTTCTTTCGGGGATAAGTAATGTTCTCGTAGAATTGCCTTGGTTTCTAAGTAGAAGGATTACTTGGTTTCATGATTAAGAATAGCTATAGTTTCAAATATAAGGATCTTTAGAAACTTGCAAAATAAATTTGGTTACTAGTATGATGGATTACTTGATTTCCAATTTGAGGAAATCAAAGAATCTAATCTAACGATATTAAAGTCTCCTAAATAGCTAAAGCATAAAAAAAGAATGATATATGGTTCATGTAGATTGACTAAAGTTCTTGAATAGCAGAATCACTTGGTTTTACAAATCAAGATGTCCGAGGATCTGATTGTTAGGAATGTTAGGAAATTGTCGAAAAACATTAGTTCCAAGGAAGATAGATTACATGATTATACGAATGAGGAAACGAAAATTGTGGTTTTAAGTATAAATGAAACTCTCAAATTGCCAAAGCTTCCATCAAGATTAGCTAAGGTTCATATAGAATGAGTTATGTTTCAAAATGGAATGATTACATGGTTTTGCGTTTGAGAATTGCCAATGTCCCATAACCAAAGGAATCTTTGAAACTTGTGGAATAACCATAGCTCCTAAAAGGATGGATTACTTAAATAAACCATGGAGGACAACTGATGTTTCTAAACTATGGATAATTAATACTCCTGAAAAGATAGTGCTTCTATTAATAATAGCTAAGATTCATGTCGAGTAAGTTAAGTTCCTCAGTAAACTAATTGCGTGGTTCCATGATTGTAAATAGCAAAAGTCCCTAAAATAAGGATTCTTAGGAACATAAGGGATAACCTTAGTTGCGAAAATGGAGTATCATTCAATTCGACAAACAAGGATTATCAAAGCTCCTTTTAAGCATTACTAAGACTCCTAAACAACTAAAGCTTCTACCAAGACTACTTAGGGATCTTACAGAATAACTTATGCTCACAAACAGGAGGATCACTTGGATTCATGATTGAGGAAAGCCAAAGTTCTTACTCCAATGATAACTAAGACTTTGAATTAGAAAAAGCTTCCATCAAGAATAGTCATGGTTCATTTGGAATAACTTAAATTCTTAAATGGTAGGATTATTTAGTTCCACGATTGTGAATAGCCTAGGAGCCCAATTAAAAGATTGTTAGGAACTAGTGGAACAACCTTATTTCCCAATAAGATGGATCTCTAGATTTCACGATTGAGGAAAACAAAGGTTCTTGCTTTGAGGATAATTAAAACTTCTAAACAGCGACAGCTTCTTTCAGAGATAACTAAGGTTCTTGTGGAATTGCTATAGTTTCTAAACAGAAGGATTACTCGGTTTCACTATTAAGAATAGCCATAGTACCAAATCTATCGATCCTTAGGAACTTATAAAACAACCTTAGTTGCCCGTAATATGGATTACTTGATTTCTGATTTGAGGAAACCAAAAATTCTAATCCAACAATATTAAAGACATCTAAATAGCCAAAGCGTCAAACAAGAATGAGATATGGTTCGTGTGGAATGACTAAAGTTCCTGAATAAATGGATCACTCGGTTTTACAATTAAGGATATCCAAGGATCTGAATCTTAGGAGTGTTAGGAAATTGTCTAAAACATTAGTTCTTAGGAAGATAGATTACTTGATTTTACAATTGAGAAAACGAAAGTTGCGATTTTAGGGATAATCGAAACTCCCTAATTAGCAAAGCTTCCATCAACATTAGGTAAGGTTCATGTTGAATGATTTGAGTTTCAAAATGGAACGATTATATGGTTTTGCATTCGAGAATTGCCAATGTCCCCTAACTAATGGAATCTTCGAAGCTCCCAATAGGATGGATTACTTAAATCAACCATAGAGGACAACTGATGTTCCTAAACTATGGATATTTAATACTCCTGAAAAGCTATTGCTTCTATTAAGAATAGTTAGGATTCATGTTAAATAAGTTATGTTCTTAAACATAATGATTATGTGGTTCCACATTTGAGAATAGCTGAGGTTTCTAAAGTAAGGATTCTTAGAAACTTGCAAAATAACCCTAGTTCCACAAATGGTATGTCACTCGATTCCACAAACGAGGATCGCTAAAGCTCCTTCTCTTAGCATCACTATGACTCTTAAACAGCTAAAGCTTCTACCAAGATTAATTAGGGATCTGGTAAAATAACTTATGCTAGCAAATAGAAGGATCACTTGGATTTACGATTGAGGAAAGCTAGAGTTCCTACTCCATTAATAATTAAGACTTTGAATTAGAAAAAGCTTCCTTCAAGAATAGCTATGGTACATTTAGAATAACTTAAGTTCCTAAATAGTAGGACTATTTAGTTGCACGATTGTGAATAACCAAGGGAGTGAATAAAAGAATTGTTAAGAGCTGGTCAAACAACCTTTTTTCCCAATAAGATGGAACACTAGATTTCACGATTAAAGATAACCAAAGTTCCTAGTCTAAGGATAACTGATACTTGTAAATAGTGAAAGCTTCTTTTAAGGATAACTTTGGATTAAGTGGAATTGCCTTAGTTTCTAATCAAAAGGATTACATGGTTTCACAATTAAGGATAACCATAATTCCAAATCGAAGGATTCTTACAAACTTACAAAATACCCTTAGTTACTAGAAAGATAGATTACTCGATTTCTAATTTGAGAAAACCAAAGATTCTAATCCAACAATATTAAAGACTCCTAAATAGCCAAAGCATCAAACAAGAATTAGTATGGTTATTGTGCAATGACTAAAGTTCCTGAATAAATGGATCACTTGGTTTCACGATTCAGGATATCCAAGACTCGAATCTTAAGAGTGTTAGGAAATTTTCAAAAAACATTAGTTCTTAGGAAGATAGATTACCTGATTTTACAATTGAGAAAACAAAAGTTGTGATTTTGAGAATAATTGAAACTCCTAAATTACCTAAGCTTCCATGAAGATTAGCTAAGGTTCGTGTGGAATGATTTAAGTTTCGAAATAGAAGGATTGTAAGGTTTTGCAATTGAGAATTGCCAATGTCCCTAACCAATGGAATCTTTGAAACATGTGGAATAACCATAGCTCCCAATAGGATGGATTACTTAAATCAACTATGGAGGATAACAAATGTTCCTAAACTATGGATAATTAATACACTTGGCAAGCTAGTGCCTCTATCAAGAATAGTTAGGATTCAAGTCAAATATGTTAAGTTCCTAAACAAAATGATTATGTGGTTCCATGATTGAGAATAACTAAGGTCCAAAAAATAAGGACTCTCAAAAACTTACGAAACGACCTTAGTTCCGAAAATAGTGTTTCACTCGATTCCACAAACGAGAATTGCTAAAGCTCCTTATCTTAGCATCACTACAACCCCTAAATAGCTAAAGCTTCTACTAAGACTAATTAGCGATCTTACGGAATAATTTATGCTCCCAAATAGAAGGATTACTTGGATTCATGATTACTTGGATTCATGATTGAGGAAAGCTAAAGTTCCTACTCTGATGATAATTAAGACTCTAAATTAGCCAAAGCTTCCTTTAAGAATAGTCATAGTTTATTTGGAATAACTTAAATTCCTAAATAGAAGTATTATTTAGTTACACGATTGTAAATAGTCAAGGTTCCCAATCAATGGATTGTTAGGAACTAGTGGAACAACCTTATTTCTCAATAAGATGAATAACTAAATTTCACCATAGAGGGTGATCAAAGTTCCTGGTCTAAGGATAACTGAGACTCCCAAATAGCGAAAGCTTCATTTAGTGATAACTATAGTTCTCGTAGAAATGACTTAGTTTGTAATCAAAAGTTTTACTTAGTTTCACAATTAACAATAGCCATAATTCTAAATCTAAGGATTCATACAAACTTACAAAAAATCCTTAATTACTAGTAAGATGGATTACTTGATTTATGATTTAAGGAAACCAAAGACTCTAATCCAACGATATTAAATGGCTCCTAAATAGCCATAGGATGAAACAAGAATGAGATATGGTTCATGTAAAATGACTAAGGTTTGGGAATAGCAGGATCACTTGCTTTCACAATTCAGGATAGCTAAGGCTTTGAATCATCAAAGTGCCAAGAACTTGTCGAAAAACATTATTTCTTAGGAAGATAGATTACTTGATTTTACGATTGAAAATAGCCAAAGTCCCTAAAATAAGGATTCTTAAGAACTTACGGAATAACCTTAGTTCCAAAAATTGTGTATCATTTGAATCACAAACAAGGATTGCCTAAGCTCCTTGTCTTAGCATCACTAAGACTCCTAAACAAGTGTAGGAAATCCTTAGATAAATGGAAAAGGAGCACATATACATATGTTTAAGTATGTGTATACAAGAATACACTTGTTGAACACATGTATGGATACTCTTATACATGAGTACTCTTTATGTACATAACCAAAAAGGGAGTATACTAACTACATATATATATACCTTGCTAAATAAGCCCATAAAGTGCAAAAAATATAGATTTGGTGAAGCTTTCTTAAGAAGGTATACAAGGCATACGAAAAATACGTATAAAAATACATATGTAACTATATGTATATACTAGTATATGTACTAGTATACGTACTAGTATACGTATAAGTACACAAGTATACATACTAGTATATTAGAAGTATGAGTATATACATAACATATGTATAAAGTACATAAATACATAAGAATAAGTATATATATGTACTAGATGACATAAGCATGACATAAGTATGACATAAACATACAAAATAATAAAATATAAGATGATATAATAAGATAATATATATATATATATATGTATGTATACATGTATCTATATGGGCCAAAATTATTATAAGCCCTTAATACCCATCTTAAATTTAATTGTCCTTATCTAAGCCCATAAAAATTAGTAATAACAATATAAGATCATTTAAGTGTAAGAATTTAATGGCTAATTAAATCATTAAGTACTAAAATAAGATATAAAATTGGACAATAAGAATATTTAAGCTTCAACAATTAAAATTTTAATAAATTTAATACATATCATAAAACACTGGTCTTAATGTCCAAAGTAGGCATCACTGTGCAAACATATGTTCAAAAATGATGAAAAAAAAAACTATAAGTTTGCAAATATCGGAAACAGAATGAAAAAGTTACATACGATTAGGGATATGATTCAATCAGATAAAAAATTGAGAGTAATTGAAGTAGAATTAGATATTGGGAATCATTAGTTAATTCAATTACTTATCATCGTTGTCATCTTATAATGGTCAGGTGATCCTGACAAGGGCATGGATCTCCCGATCGATTATTATGACTAGGGCGAGTTAACATGGCTGAGTGAGTATTTACCCTATGATTCCATCCTTATATGTATTTGTAGCTAGTGAACTTAAATGATTCTATTAATTAAATGTTGTGTGGGGTTGTGAAATGCTTGTGTATGTTATTATTTGTTGAGTTGTGAATTTACCTTAAATGTAGATAACACATTGTTTGTTGCATGGTATTATAGATAATGATTGTATGCGTTAATGTTTGGTCATACTGTAACTGGACTTAATTATACTCAGCTAATAAAATGAAATTGAGACATGCGTCAACATGCATTACATAGACATATTTCCGACCGTCACATCACATAAAGCTAGGGAGAGGCCATACAGGGGTTGTTATTATAAGTATATTGGTTCAATATGGTTCACTCGTACAATATGACCTTATCTTGGCCTGCGCGAATACTAGGCGTTGGAGGCACCAACCGCTTAGCTAAGGGTCAAGTCTAGACACCTCTGTTTAAGGATGAGTGTAAACTGCAGGGGCTCACTCATGATTATACTTAGAACTTGGTTTTTATGAAAATAAAAGATTGTTTTATTCAAATACAGAATGTGGAGTTTTGTAGGAAAATAAGTTCTAGTATAATACTCGAATCTAATTGGTACCGTATATACTCCAACCTTGACTTCGGAGGGCATTAAATCTGAGTTACATATAGTGACTAGTTAACTGTATGTAATGTTTGGTATGTTGTTTGTTCATTCATTCATACGCTTGAATATAATGTATTTATAACTTGCTTGTTGGTGTAGCTGAAGGCTTTACTCACTAACCATTAGCTTACATCCTCTTAAGCTTTTGATGTGGGGCAACCTTTTTGTCAATGCAAATCATAGGATGCTAGAGGTTAGCACGGGTGTAAACCCTAGAAAATCGGTAGTTTGAACCCTGAGTTAAGTTCGAGTGTCTTAAATTGTGTAATAAGTCGATAAGGCTAGTAAGAATAAAAGATTATGAAACTTAATAAATCGAATATAACACCAATAATAAAAACCTTAGAAATTGATCGAAACCCTAAATCGCGTACTAAAACTCTAAATCTGATTTATGTATCTTAACCAAAATTGAACCAAAATTTGATCGAAACCCTAAAACTATAACTTTAAGCTTATAAAATAGTTAAATATTACTTAATAGTGATATAATTATAATCAATTGCAATTATCGACTAAATTGCGTAATCGTGTAAAATTTTTAATAAAATAATTAAAATAACTTGTAAAAATTATAATTGTGACAGGTATCAATTAAATTGATAAATTTTGACAAAATTCTAAAATTAATTTATGATGAGTATTTTTATAATTGTTATGTTTAGAAAAATTACATATAATTATTTTTAATTTCTATTTTCTTCCTTTTTCTTCTTTCTTCCTTCTAATTTCCTAAACTTGCTACGTCCTGGAAACAAAAATAGAAAACAGAAAAATCAATTGAAAAAATAGTAGCCCACGTACTCTAAATCAAATGCCAAGTGTTGAGTTTATAAAAAGAGAAAAATTAGAAATGATTAGCTTGTCTTATCTTCATAAATGTAAAGACTAAGTTAGTTTATTTTCTTTACTTTTCTCCTTATAATAGCTTATCATGTAGGAGAGAAAGAGGAAGAGAAATCTAGAAAAAATTTAAGTAAACCAAACTGAAAGAAGAAAAAAAAAATTCTGCAAATTAAAAACGTAAGGAGGAAAACTAAGAAGAAAGAATAGGAAGAAGAAGAAGAAGAAGAAGAAGAGGAAGAAGAAGGAGGAGGAATAGAAGAAGAAAAATCAAATATAAATGGGTAAGTAAAATTATTTTAGTAGTATATATGTATATTATATGGTATGTATATGTATATATTAAGTATTTGTATTGTATTTTATTAAATATTTCATTATCCATACATGTATGTATGCATAACTAGATAATTTAAGATATATATGTATGTATAAAAATATGTATGTAGAAATGTATGATTATAGGTATAATATATGGTATGTGTATGTATCTATAAGACTATATATAGTATGTATTTAGTATTTTTCTTACAAAATAAATATAGATATATATGTATATATAGTTGTACACGTGAAGGGGATTATGTATGTATTT
>JAMXBB010000011.1:42783219-42801548 GCA_024138015.1 Lumnitzera littorea
AATAACATAAACTATATACTATATATTATAAGTATTGGAATATATATGTATGTATAATCATAAGGTACATAAGAAGAAAATAAGAAAAGGAGAAAAATAGGAAATATACCCAAAATAACAAATATATGATTTAAATAATTAGTAACTTATAAATATGTTACGAAAAAGCGAAAATCAATATTTTATAATTTTTAAATTTAAATAATAATTTTTGTGATAATTTTTGTATCACAATTTAAGTTACGAGTCACAACGTTCAAAATGGATCTCGTTACGGGAAAATACGCTCGAAAACGATCAAAATAGACTATAAGTTCATAACGATCCGAGCTAAAACGAAAAAGTTACACGTGATTCGATAAAAAGCTCGAATCGACAGTTTCACGTAACTAAGTGAAATAAACCTTATACATTATAACTCTAGCTAGTTTTAAAATTCCCTATCTTACAAATTTTCCTTATTCTCAGGTGATCACGATATCGACCCTAAGCTACCCACCGATTATTACGATCCCTGAACTAGCCATGGCCGAGTGAGTTTTTCTTTATGATTCCATACTTGATTGTGTTTGTACGTAGTGAATCTAAATTATGATGTATAAATGAAGGTGTATGGGGTTGGGTTATGCTTGTGCATGATAATTGTTGTGAATTGTGAATCTACTTTAAAGTTCAATAATATAATGTTTGATGCATGGTAGATTCAATAGATTGATTGTTTGTGACTTGGAATGATTACTGATTAAATATGACTTAACTTTTATTCGACTAGAAAAAGTCAATTTGGATCATTTATAAATCATGTACTGCATAACTATTTCCGGACAATCACATTACACGGAGGTAGCGAGAGGCCATACTTGGGTTGATTATTGAATGTTATTGAGTTCGTACGGTGCACACGTGCGATATGACCTTACCCTTGCCCGCGGGATGACTAGGCGTTGGAGGCGCCAACCGCCTGGCTATGGGTCGAGTCCAGAGGCCTTCGTTTAGGGGTGAGTGAGGGCTATGTGAACCTACTCACAATCATATGTAGAACTCGTTTTGATAAAGCTGGTAATGGATGTACCATTACATTTTAAATATGAAACGTGGAGTTTCGTTATGAAATAAGTTCTAATATGATACCCGGATCTGACTGTACCGAAGAATCTCCAACCCTGACTTCGGAGGGCGTTAAATCTGAGTTACATGCAATACCTGGTCACCTGCATGTATTTGTTTGGCATACTGCTCGTTCATGCATTCATTTGGTTGAACTTAACTGTGTTATAACTTAATTGCTGTATGGTTGAGGGAAAATATCTCACTAAGCTAGTAAGCTTATACCCTCGTAGACTTTTTTTGCAGGCTGACTTATTCGTGGAGTCAGACCGTTGTATGCCCGAGGTTAGCTTTCTATACGGGATCCTGGTGGGAGCTGTTTGAGGACAGAGAGTACTTTTGGCTAAATGTAGAGTTGAATATGTAATTTCTATATAGTTGACTTTAGGCATGTTTCAAACGCTATATCTGTAAATCTTTATACATATAAAGTATGTGTTATGTTTTCTATATTATTATTCATCATGAAATGCTATTGCTTAAGCTTGCGCACTCTTGGTAGTTAGTAGTAGTTGTAGCCTTGTGTATCGTATAAAAGGGTCGTCGATTGTAAGGGAGCTCAATCTACAATCCTTTGTACGGTATATGGCGACTGCCACGACTAGCCCCCTCGGGTCGCGACAATAGGCGTTTTATTCGAAAATTGCAATCGACTATAATTTTATCACTTTTAAGTAATATTTAACTATTTTATAGGTTTATGTTTATAATTTTAGGATTTCGGGTTCAATTTCGATTAATGGTGTGTAAACTAGTTTTAGGATTTTAGTACACGATTTAGGATTTCGATTAATTCCTAAGGTTTTTACTACTTATAATATATTTAGATTTATGATTTATTAAATTCTTATCTTACTCAGTTTTAATGACTCTTCAAGTCATTTCTAGTATTAGGGTTCACTTATACTCTTAAATAGCTCAATTTATGGGGTTTATAGAACCTTAACTAATCTTAATGGATGCTTTGGAAACTTGGGAGTTTCAATTATCCTCAAAATTGCAACTTTCATATCCTCAATCATGAAATCATGTAATTTGTCTTCCTTGGAACTAATGTTGTTCGACAAGTTCCTAACACTCAAATGATTTGAAACCTTAGCTATCCTGGATCATGAAATCAAGTAATCTTGCTATTTAGGAACTTTAGTCATTCCACATGAACCATATCTCATTCTTATTAAACACTTTTGTTATTTAGGAGTCTTCAATATCGTTGGATTAGAATTGGAACTTAGGTAATCAATCCTACTAGTAACCAAGGTTATTTTATAAGTTCCTAAAAATCCTTAGAATTGGAACTACGGCAATCCTTAATCATGAAACCATGTAATCCTTCTATTTCGAAACTTAGGTAATTCTACAAGAAGCTTAGTTATCCTTAAAAGAAGCTTTGACTATTTAGGAGTCTCAGTTATGCTTAGACCAGGAACTTTAGTTATCATCAAACATGAAATCTAGTAATCCATCTTGATTAGGCACCATGGCTATTCACAATTGAGCAACTAAATAATCCTTTTATTTAGGAACTTAAGTTATTCTAAATAAACCATAGCAATTCTTGATGGAAGCTTTGGCTAATTCGGAGTCTTAGTCATCCTTGGAGTAGGAACTTTAGCTTTTCTCAATCATGAATCCAAGTGATCCTTCTATTTGGCAGCATAAGTTATTCCTTAAGATCCCTAATTAGTTTTGATAGAAGTTTTATCTATTTAAGAGTCTTAGTGATGCTAAGAGAAGGAGCTCTGACTGATCCTCATTCATGGAATTGAGTAATACCTCATTGTCGGAACTAAGGTTGTTCTATAAGTTCCTAAGAATATATAGTTTAGGGACCTTGGCTATTCTCAATTGTGGAACTACGTAATCTTTTTGTTTAGGAACTTAAGTTATTTGACAAGAATCATAGCTATTCTTAATTTAACCAGTGGATTTTCTGGAGTATTATTTATCCATAAGTTAAGAACATCGGATGTCATCAATGGTTGAATATTGTAATCCATCTTATTGGGAACTACTGTTGTTCCACAAGTTTCAAAGATTCCATAGGTTAGGTACATTGGCAATTCTCAATCACGAAATCTAGTCATTCTTCTATTTTGAAACTTAAATCTTTCTACATGAACCTTAGCTAATCATGATGGAAGCTTTGGCAAATTAAGAGTTTCAATTTTCCTCAAAATTACAACTTTTGTATCCTTAATTGTGAAGTCATGTAATCTATCTTCCTAAGAACTAATGTTGTTTGACAAGTTCCTAACACTCCTACGATTCGGAACCTTGGCTATCTTGAATCATATAACCAAGTAATCTTGCTATTCAAGAACTTTAGTCATGCTACATGAACCATATCTCATTCTCGTTAGATGCTTTTGCTATTTAATCATCATTAATATCGAAAGATTAGAATCTATGGTTTCCTCTTATCTGAATTCAAGTAATCTATCCTATTGGTAACCAAAATTATTCTTTAAGTTCCTAAGAATCCTTAAATTTGGAACTATAGCTATCCTCAATTGTGAAACCATGTAATCCTTTTGTTTAGAAACTTAGGTAATTCACAGAAACCTTAATTATCCTTGAAAGAAGCTTTTGCTATTTAAGAATCTCAATTATGCTTAAACAAAGAATATTGGTTATCCTCAATTATGAAATCTAGTAATTCATCTTATTGGGAACTATAGTTATTGCAATAGTTCCTAACAATCCTTTGATTAAGCACTATGGCTACTCACAATCGTGTAACTAAATAATCCTTCTATTTAAAAACCTAAGTTATTCTAAATAAATCATAAATATTATAAATGGAAGGTTTGGTTAATTCAGTGTCATAGTTATCCTTAGAGTAGGAACATTGGATTTCCTCAATTGTGAAACCAAGTGAACCTTTTGTTTAGGAACATAAGTTATTCCACAAGATCCCTCATTAGTCTTGATAGACGTTTAGTTGTTTACGAGTCTTGGTGATTCTAAGAGAAGGACCTCTAGTGATCCTTATTCATGGAATCAAGTGATACCTCGATTTTGGAACTAAGGTTGTTCTGCAAGTTCCTAAGAATGCTTCATTTAGGGACCTTGGCTATCCTCAATCATGGAACCATGTAATCCTTTTGTTTTGGAGCTTAAGTTATTCAACATGAATCCTAGCTATTCTTAATAGAAGCACTGGCTTTTCAAGAGTATTAGTTATCCATACATTAGGAACATTAGTTGTCCTCAATGGTTGAATCTTGTAATCCATCCTATTAGGAATTGTAGTTATTCCACAACTTTTGAAGATTTTAGGTGTTAAGGACATTGGAAATTCTCAATCACGAAACCTAATAGTTCTTGTATTTTGAAACTTAAATCTTTCTGCATGAACCTTAACTAATCTTGATGGAAGCTTTGGAAAATTGGGAGTTTCAATTATCCTCATTTTCACAACTTTTGTCTTGTCAATTGTATAATAATGTGATTTGTCTTCCTAGGAACTAATGTTGTTTAACAAGTTCTTGACACTCAAATGATTTGGAACCTTTGGTTATCTTGAATCATGAAACCAAGTAATCCTACTATTCAAGAACTTTAGTCATTTTACATGAACCATATCTCATTCTCGTTAAACACTTTAGTTATTTGGGAGTTTTCAATATCGTTAGATTAGAATCTTTGGTTTCCTCATATTTGAAATCAATTAATCCACCCTACTGGTAACGAAGGTTATTTTGTAAGTTCCTAAGAATCCTTAGATTTGGAATTAGGGCTATCCTTAATCGTTAAAACTAAGTAATCCTTCTATTTATAAACTTAGGTAATTCAACGAGAACCTTAGTTATCCTTAAAGGAAGCATTCCTTGTTTAAGAGTCTCAGTAATTGTTAGACCAGGAACTTTGGTTGTCCTCAATCATGAAATGTAGTTATCCATCTTATTGGTAACAAAGGTTGTTCTACTAGTTTCTAACAATCCTTAGATTAGGCAGCATGGCTATTCACAATCATGCAACTAAATTGTCCTTCTTTTCAACAACTCTAGTTATTTTAAATATACCATAGCTATTCTTGATGGAAGCTTTGGCTAATTCGGAGTCTAATTTATCCTTGGAGTACTTTAGCTTTCCTCAATCATGAATCCAAGTGATCCTTCTATTTAGGTACATAAGTTATTCTACAAAATCCCTAATTAGTGTTGATAGAAACTTTATCTATTTAAGAGTCTTAGTGATGCTAAGAGAAGGAGCTCTAGCGATCCTCGTTCATGGAATCAAGCAATACCTCATTTTCGAAGCTAAGGTTGTTTCGTTAGTACCTAAGAATACTTTGTTCAAGGACCTTAGCTATTATCAATCGTGGAACTACGTAATCTCTTTGTTTAGGAACTTAAGTTATTCAACATAAACCCTAGCTATTCTTGATAGAGGCACTAGCTTTTCAAGAGTGTTAGTTATCCATAGGTTAGGAACATTGATTTTCCTCAAAGGTTGAATCTTGTAATCCATCCTATTGGGAACTATGATGAGTCCACAAGTTTTAAAGATTCTACACGTTAGGGACTTTAGCAATTTTCAATCTCAAAAGCTAGTAATTCTTATGTTTTGAAACTTAAATCTTTCTACATAAACCTTAGCTAGTCTTGATAGAAGCTTTAACGAATTGGGAGTTTCAATTATCCTCAAAATTGCAACTTTTGTTTGCTCAATCGTAAATTCATGTAATCTATCTTCCTAAGAACTAATGTTTTTCGACAAGTTCTTAACACTCCTATGATTTAGAACCTTAGCTATCCTGAATCGTGAAACCAACTAATCCTGCTTTTTAGGAACTTTAATCATTCTACATAAACCATATCTCATTCTTGTTAGATGCTTAGGCAATTTAGTAGTTTTTAATATCATTGGATTAGAATCTTTGGTTTTCTTAAATCTAAAATCAAGTAATCCGTCTTACTAGTAATCAAGGTTATTATGTATGTTCCTAAAAAACCTTAGATTTGGAACTATGGCTATCCTTAATCATGAAACAAATTAATCCTTCTATCTCAAAACTTAAGTACTTCCACAAGAACCTTAGTTATCCTTGAAAGAAGCATTCACTATTTAGGAGTCCCAATTATCCTTAGACTAGGAACTTTGGTTATCCTTAATCGTGAAATGTAGTTATCCAACTATATTGGTAACAAAGGTTATTCCAGTAGTTTCTAACAATCCTTAGATGAGGCACCATGGCTATTCACAATCGTACAACTGAATAGTCCTTCTTTTCAACAACTTTAGTTATTCCAAATATACCATAGCTATTCTTGATGGAAGCCTTAGCTAATTCGGAGTCTAATTTATCCTTGGAGCAAGAACTTTAGCTTTCCTCAATCGTGAATCTAAGTGATCCTTCTCTTTAGGAACATAAGTTATTCCAAAAGATCCCTAATTAGTCTTGATAGAAGCTTTAGTTGTTTAAGAGTCTTAGTGATGCTAAGAGAAGAAGCTTTGGCGATCCTCGTTCGTAGAATCATGAAATAGATCATTTTCAGAACTAAGGTCACTCCGCAAGTTCTTAAGAATACTTGGTTTAGGGACCTTAGCTATTCTTAATTGTAGAACTACGTAATCTTTCTATTTCGAAACTTAAGTTATTTGACATGAATCTTAGCTTTTCTATATAAAGTAGATTTTCGAGACTATTAGTTATCCATAAGTCATTTGTTGTACTCAATGGGCTAGGGACATTAGCAATTTTCAACCGTGAAACCTAGTAATTTTTCTATTTTGAATCTTAAATCATTTCACACGATCTTTAGCTAATATTGATGGAAGCTTTTGCAATTAGGGAGTTTCGATTATCCTCAAAATTGCAACTCTCATTTCCTCAATAGTGAAATCAAGTAATCTATCTTCTAAGGAACTAATGTTATTTGATAAGCTCCTCAAACTCCTATGATTCGAAACCTTGGCTATCCTAAATTATGAAACTAAGTAATCCTACTATTTAAGAACTTTAGTTAATCCACATGAACCATATCTCGTTCTTCTTTGACACTTAGGCTATTTTAAAGTCTATAATATGGTTGGATTGGAATCTTTGGTTTCCTCAAATCTAAAATCAAGTAATCCATCTTACTAGTAATTAAGGTTATTCTGTAAGTTCCTATGAATCCTTAGATTTGGAACTATGGCTATTCTTAATCGTAAAACTAAGTAATCCTTTTATTTAGAAACTTAGGTAATTTTACAAGAACCTTAGTTATCCTTGAAAGAAACTTTTCACTATTTATGAGTTATAGTTATCCTTAGATTAGGTACTTTGGTTATCCTCAAATACGAAATCTAGTAATCTATTTAATTATGAACTAAGGTTGTTCTATTAGTTCTTAACAATCCTTTGATTGGGCACAATAGCTGTTTATAATCATACAACTAAACAATCCTTTTATTCAAGAACTTAATTAATTCCAAATATGCCATACTATTCTTGATGGAAGCCTTGGTTAATTCAGAGTCTTAGTTATCCTTGAATAAGGAATTTTTTCCTTTCGCAATCTTAAATCCAAGTGATCCTTTTTAGTGGTAACTAAGGTTATTCTGTAAGTTCCTAAGAATCGCTAGATTTGGAACTATGGCTATCTTTAATTGAGAAACCAAGTAATCCTTCTATTTAGAAAACATAGGTAACTCCATAAAAACCTTACCTATCCTTGATAGAAGCTTTCACTGTTTAAGAGTCTTAGTTATCTTTGGACTAGGAACATTAGTTATCCTCAATCATAAAATTTAGTAATCTATCCAATAGTTCTTAACAATCATTTGATTAAGAACCGTGGCTATTCACAATCGCACAACTAAATAATCCTTCTATTTAGGAACTTAAGTTATTCCAAACAAACCATAGCTATTCTTAATGGAAGCTTTGGCAAATTCGGTGTCTTATTCATCCTTGGGATAGGAACTTTGGCTTTCTTCAATTGTGAATCCAAGGGATACTTAAGTTTAGGAACATAAGTTATTCCACAAGATCTTTAATTAGTCTTAATGGAAGCTTTAACTGTTTAGGGGTCTATGTAAACCCTACTTTTTAATAGGCATGTGAATCAACTAAGAGCATTTCTTGAACGTTCCCAATGATCAACTAAACTAAGAATTTAAGTTTACATTTAAAAACAAACTTAGTTTTCCAATTCAAAAGTATTTTATCGATAAAACTCAACTACGAGAACTGTAGACCTTAAGTCACCCAAAACCCTAAACCCTAAGATATTAAGGACTTGTGATTCTAATTAATTAATTAAAAATTTAATTTAAACAATTTTATTCAACTCTAGAAAATTTCATAATTTTATGGGAAATAAATCATAACTTATAAGTTAATTTAAGAACCAAACCCTAAAAGAATTATATATAAGACAATTCCCTTATTCATAATGCATAAGCCTTGTACATATGGATAAGTGAGACAACCAATCACCCAAATTAACTTATTAATTGAGAATTAAAATCATTTATCAATTGATAACTTATCAAAAGCTAGGGATATGACACTTTCCTTATGCCACCATAACTTATACTACATATGGACAAGTTATGACATTATTTTTTTAATTCAATTTTTAGATAAGTGACAAGACAACACAATGCACAAAAAGGACACTACTTGGCTAGTTGGAAAAGAGAGATAAGAGAGGCCATGCCTTATCATTTGTCCATCAAACCAATTGTCTTTCACGAGCACTATTCACCTCTTAATGCTTACATCATATAATCTTGTCAAAGTTAGCAGTTGTGCACAATAAAAGACAATCAATTGAAGCTTCTTGAACACACTTTTTTCCCTATCAAAACCGGCTACATTCTCTCTCTTTTCACTCTCATTTTCACTTCCTTTTTCTCACTTTAAACATAACCAAAAGAGAAAAGACAACCCTAACATTGCTACCACTTCCTTACTCGACACTCACAGCACAAAAGATTGATTTTGTTGCTTGTTTTGTTATCTTCAAAAGCTATTTTTAGGAACTTTAAAACATTCCCAAAACCTACTTTAAAAGATAAAGACCTTATCTTCTAAAAGAACTTACAAGAAGAGGAAGGAAAACAAAGAGCTAAGAGGATACTTAGTCGCACAACCACCGTATTTACACTTTTGAGGACAAGTAAGTTATTTTCCTTTTCAAAGTGCTCTAGTATGCCATGTTAGAAGGCCATATTTTTATGAATATATTGGCATAAACATAAGGTGATGACCTAGTTAGCCACTTTAAGAAATAAGAATATGAATCTCTCACATGAAAGTTGGAATATGAGCATGCTAAGTTGGTGTAATGTAAAGACACTTATCTAACACTTAGAATGGAAGATATTAAGTTGAAAAAGTCATGAAATATGCACATGAATGAAGGATTATCATACTGGACATGGAGTATTTGGAAGCCATTCATGTATTATTTTCACTTCTATTAAGTTAAATATGCTCAAAACTAGCCATATGTAAAGGAAAATCCATTACATAAAGCTTTTATGAAGAAACCAACTATGTGAGATGTGAACTATGGCATAGAAGTTATGATAAGTATAATATCTAACATTTCCATGTAGTGTATAAGTTAAATAATCATCTCATGAAAGGTAAGTTGAGTTGGACTTCGAATATGAATAGCATAGGTTCACGATCTAATCCATAAACTTAAGGAAATGATACAACAAGTTGAGAAACCAAGTGAGTGGCCCTTGAACCATCTTGACTAGATTTGGAACCATAAGAAAAGTCACTTAAAAATATGATAAATCAAGTGAACAAAGTGAAAAGACCAACTAAAGCAAGTATATAAAGTTTAAAACTCTCAAAACAAGCTTAGAACTCTAAGTTAGGCCATCACCAAATTTTTGACTAGCAATTTAGTCCTATAAAAGTTGCTTCAAGACCTTTAAAAAGCCTACATAACACTCCCTAAGCTCAACAAAGTGACTATCCTTATTTTAGAAAAAAAAAAAAAAAAACAAGCTCATTTGGCCCCTTAAGGCCACATAAAAGTTTAAGAAGATGTTGATAGCACTAAAGGAATAAAACAAGGATGAAAATCTGACCTTAAAGAGTATTTTAAGTTTAGAATAAAATCCTAAGCCTAAGCCCAAAAGATTCCCTAAGATAACAAAAAGCCCAACAACCAAACTAAGCTCAAAAGAGCATCAAATCTGGAGGATCACTACTGTTCTACTTTGTAGAGAGATTTGTCTACTTCATCTTAAAAATCTAACCACACCACATTAAAGTACACTTGAAAACAATGGAAATTGACTATAAGATCATAAAAATCGAATTTAAAACAAGAAAGTTATATGCGATTGAAGTTTTAAGTAAAACTTGGAAAAATACAAAATTAAGTAAAAAGTATAACTTAAAAGATTTTTGACTTAGTCTTCTAACTTTACCTTAAACCCATAACTTTATCATATTTGCAATGTTCAAGGGATTCGACCGAAGGAGATGACTTGCCCCCTGATTACTGTGACTGATTTACCATGGCTGACTGAGTGATTCTCAATGACTACCTGCCTGATTTTGCTTGTAGTATAGTCACACTTAAATTTATGAAATGAACTTGAATGCTTGTGGGATAAGAGAAATGCATGTATATTGTATTATGATCGAATGCCTTGACTTGCTAATGAGATAATAATGGGAATTGTTGTGATAATAGTATGTGGGGATTGTATGGGATGAAATTGCTTGATCACAATGGAAATTGGATTAATTAAGCATTTGACTAAGAAAATCAATGAGTTATGCATTTCTCATATTTACATTATAACTATACTGATTGCCACCTTATGCGGAAGATGGGAAGGGGCTCACAAGAGCGAGGTCTCTTACTGGGATTAGGCTAATGAGCCGTTTATATTATTGATTCTCTATCCTGAGCTATTGGGCTTACTAGGCGCCAGAGGATGATAAACGATAGCGAAGGTTTAAACCCTGCTATTTAATAGGTATGTGAAGCAACTAAGAATACTACTCAAATGTTCTCAAGGATCAACTAAACTAAGAATTTAAGTTTACATTTGAAAACAAACTTAGTTTTCCAATTTGAAAGTTCATTATTGATAAAAACTTAAATATGAGAATTGCAGACCTTAAGTCACCCAAAACCCTAAACCCTAAGATAATTAAGGACTTGTGATACTAATTTATTAATTAAAAATTTAATTTGAACAATTTTATTCAACTCTAGAAAATTTCATAATTTTATGAGAATTAAATCATAAATTGTAAGTTAATTTAAGAATCAAACCCTAAAAGAATTATACATATGACAATTCCTTTATTCCTAATGCATAAGCCTAGCACATGTGAATAAGTGAACCAACCAATCACCCTAGATGACTTATCAATTGAGAGTTAGAATCATTTATCAAAAGCTAGTGATAAAACACTTTCTTTATGTCATCATAACCTATACTACATACGAACAAGTTATCACATTACTTTTTGTGTTCAATTTTTAAATAAGTAACAAGACAACACCATGCACAAAAAGGACTTCACATAGCCGATTGGAGGAAGAGAAAGGGGGTGGGGGTTGCTTGCTTCATCATTTAACCATCAATCAATCTGTCTTACATATCTATGATTCACCCCTTAATGCTTATATCATCTAGTCTTATCAAAGTTGGCATTTGTGCATTATAAGAGATAACCAATTGAAGCTTCTTAAATACACTTCATTCCCCTTTCAAAACCTGCCATGTTCTCTCTCTTTTCGCTTCATTTTTCTCACTTTAAACATAAACCAAAAGATGAAACATAACCCCACTAAGACCCCAACATTGCCACTACTTCCTTTCCCCACTCTCATGGCACAAAAGCTTGATTTTGTGGCCTTCCTTTATCGACTTCAAAAGATATTTTTAGGAACTTTAGAACATTCCCAAAACATACTTTAAAAGATCAAGACCTTAGCTTCTAAAAGAACTTGCAAGAAGAAGAAGGAAAACAAAGAGCTAAGAGGATACTTAGTTACATAACCACCTTATATACACTTTTAAGGATGAGTAAGTTATTTCCTTGTTAAAGTGATCTAGTATACCATGTTAGGAGACCATATTTTCATGAAGATGTTGGCATGAACATAAGATGATAACTTAGCTAGCCACTTCAAGAAATAAGCTTATGAATTTTTCATAAGAAAGTTAGAATATGAACATGTTAAGTTGGTGTTATGTATGGATACATGTTAAACACTTAGAATGGAAGATATTAATTTGAGAAAGTCATGAAACATGCACATGAACAAAGAAAAAGCATGCTGAACATAGAGTGTAAGGAAGCTATTCAAGTGTTATTTTTACTTCTATTAAGTTGAACATGCTCAAAACTAGCCTTAGGTAAAGGAAAATCCCTTACATGAAGCTTTTATGAAAAAACCAACTTTTTGAGATGTAAACTATAGCATAGAAGTTATGATAAATATGTGATCTACTATTTTTATGAAGTACATAAGCTAAATAATCATCTCACGAAAGATAAGTTGAGTTGGATTTGGAATGTGAATACCATAGGTTCATGATCTAATCCTTAAACTTAAGGAAATGACAAAACAAGTTGAAAAACCAAGTGTGTAACCCTTGAACCCTCATGAATAGATCTGGAACCATAAGAAAAGTCACTTAAAAAATATGATAAAATCAAGTGAATAAAGTGAAAAGACCAACCAAAGCAAGTATAACAAGCATATAAAGCCTAAAACTCTTAAAACAAGCATGAAACTCCAAGTTGGGCCTCCACAAATTTTTTGACCAGCAACTTGTTCCATCTATAAAAGTTGTTTTGAGAACCTTAAGAAGCCTACATAGCACTTCATAAGCCCAACAAAGTGGCTATCCTTCATTTAGATAAAAAAAAAAAAAAAAAAGCCCATTTGACAACTTAAGCCTACATAAAAGCCTAAGAAGTTGTTGTTAGCACCAAGAGTGTAAACTAAGGTCGGAAATCTAACCTTGAGGAGTATTTTAAGCTTAGAGTAAAGTCCTAAGCCCAAGCCTAAAGGATTTCATAAGATATCAAAAAGCCTAATAATCAAACAAAGCCTAAAAAGATACCAAAACATGAGGGTCACTACTATTCTGACCAGTAGATGGAATTGTGTGCCTCATCTTAAAAATCTAACTACACCACTTTAAAGTACACTATGAAAATCGACTATAAAATCATAAAAATTGATTTAAAACGAGAAATTTATATGCAATTGAAGTTTTAAACAAAACCGGGAAAATTACGAAACTAAGTTAAAAAGTGTAACTTAAGGAATTTTAGGTTAGTTTACTAACTTTATTTCAAAGTCTTAACTTTATTATATTTACATATTTAGGAGACCCTATTATCATAGAAGATTTGTCCTCGGATTACTACAATTAATCCACTATAGCTAAGTGAGTGATTCTCAATGACTTCATGCTTAATTTAGCTTATAGTATAGCCACACTTAAATGTATATATTGAATTTGAATGCTTTGGGGATATGAGAAATGCATGTGTATTGTATTATGATTGAATGCCATGACTTGCTAATGAGAAAATAATAGAAATTGTTATGATTAATAGCATGCATGGATTATATGAAATGGTACTCCTTGATCATAATGGAAATTTGACTAATTAAGTACCTGATTAAGAAAAATCAATGAGTCATGATTTCTCATGTTTGCATTATCACTATACCGACTTCTACCTCATGTGGAAGATGGGAAGGGGCTCATAGGAGCGAGGTCTCCGACTAGGATTAAGCAAATGTGTCATTTTATATTTTTAAGCCTCTATCTTGAGCTATTGGGCTTATTAGGTGCTAGGGGATGCTAACCAATAGCAAAGGGCTATGTCTTGTGGCTTCTGCTTAGGCATGTGATTGTGGATTATGGAGGCCTTCATACTGCTAGACTTAGGAATTTTAACCTAAAGTATGATATTTGAAAAAAGAAAGAGTATTTTCCCTATGAAATTATGTGTATGTTATATTTATGGTTTTCATTTGATTCGAGCATAGTAATGCTAGTGGCATAAAAACCTAGGTGTTAGGACCCAGTTGATGGTTTGTGTCAATAAATTATCTCCAATCCCAACTATAGGGGCATGTAATTTTGAGTTGCATGCAGTTCCTAAGCCACTACATGTATTGGTTGGTATTCTAAGTGTTCATGCATTAATATATTGTACATTTAAATGATATTGTCTGTTTGGCATGACGGAGAGATTTATTCACTAAGCGTAAGCTTACATCCTGATAGATTTTTATTAATGTAAGGCCACCTTTTTGTTCATTCATGCCGCGAAATGCCTAAGGTAAGTCTCACGCCGAGGCGGGGTGTGAGTCCAAGATGAGAAGAGAGAACTTTAGTGTAAATAGTGAATTGTAAATATATTTACTTAGTTAGATTTTCTTAATTTAGTTCCCCTTATAGTTTTGATTTCATTGTAATATTCTTTTATTGTGGAATTTAACAATTCCATACCTTAATTTTAGTATTTTCTTAATTAAAGCTTAATTTTAGTCATCTTGCTTGATATTACTTATCTATAGGCCTAATGGTGACACGAAGTGGAAGGAGTCTTATATGTTGTATAGAGGCCTATGATCAATGAAGGGGGCTAATCGTAGATCTTTATGTGGTATACAGCAATCTACCATGACAATGATACTATTAGGTCATGATAGAAGGGCCATGTCTTATGGCTTTTACTTAAGGCGTATGATGTAGATTTTAGAAGCCACTACACCATTAGACCTAGGAAATTTTGGTTTAAAAAATTGAGTTTCTGAAAAAGAAAGTATATTTTCCGTAAGAGTAGTAAAGTTGTATATATATATATATATTATATAATTATTTGAGTTGTTTTGAGTACAATGGTGCAATTGGTATAAAAACCTAGGTGTTAAGACCCGGTTGATGGTTTATGTCTGTTAATTATCTCCAACCCCGACTATAGGAAGCGTAATTCTGAGTTACATGCAATTTCTAAGTCGCTACATGTATTATTTGGCATTCTAAGTGTTTATGCATTCATATGATATGCCTTTAAATGATATTGTTTGTTTGGCATAGTGAAGGGAGTTACTCACTAGGTAGAGGGAGTTACTTACCAAGCGTAAGCTTACACTTTAATAGGTTTTTCTTAATGTAGGGCCATCTTTTTTTTCATGTAGTTTGCAGAATGCCTGAGGTGAGTCTCACTTTGAGACAGGGTGTGGGTCTAAGATGAGAAGAGAGAAGTTTTGTGTAAATAGTGAATTGTAAATGTATTTACTTAGTTAGATTTTCTTAATTCAATATTATCCTATAGATTTGAATATATTGAAATATTCTTTTGATGTGGAATACAAAAATTCCACACCTTAACTTTAGTATTTTTGCAAGTAAATGTTAATTTTAGTCATTCCGCTTGATATTGCTTACTTATGGGTATGATGGTGACATGGAGTGGAAGGAGTCTTGTGTGTCGTATAGAAGGTCTATGATCAATGAGAGGGTTGATCATAGATCTTTATGCAGTACACAGTAATTTACTACGACAATGATACTATCAAGTCATAATAGTCTAAGTGATGCTAATAGAAGGAGATTTGGCAATCTTCGTTTGTAAAATTAAGTAGTGTATCATTTTTGAAACTAAGGTTGTTTTGTATGTTCCTAAGAATACTGAGTTTAGGGACCTTAGGTATCCTTAATCGTAGTACCACGTAATCTTTTTGTTTAGGAACTTAAGTTATTTGACATGAATTCTAACTACTCTTGATAGAAACATTGGCTTTTCAAGAGCATTAGCTATTCGTCAATTAGGAACATTAATTGTTCTTAATGGTTAAATCTTGTAATCCATCCTATTGGGAACAATGGTTATTCTGTAAACCCTAGAAAATCGATAGTTTGAACCCTAATTTAAATCCGAGTATCCTAAGCTGTATCATGAGTTGATAAGGCTAATAACAATAAAAGATTATGAAACTTAATAAATCAAATATAACACCGATAATAAAAATCCTAGAAATTGATCGAAACCCTAAATCCGATTTATGTACAATTACCTGAAATTGAACCCGAACTTGATTGAAACCTTAAAACTATAACTTTAAGCCTATAAAATAATTAAATATTATTCAATAGTGATATAATTATAGTCAATTGCAATTATTGACTAAACCGCACAATCGCATAAAATTTTTAACGAAATCGTTAAAATAACTTCTAAAAATTATAATTATAACGGGTATCAATTAAATTGATAAATTTTCACAAAATTTTAAAATTAATTTATGCTAATTATTTTTATGATTTTTATGTTTAGAAAAGTTACATATATTTATTTTTTTAATTTCTATTTTCTTTCCTTTTTTTTTTCTTTTTCTCTTTTCTTTCTTCTCCTAATTTTCTTGTTACTTCACGTTGAACTCCAGTAGATTTTATTAGCAGCCCACATGAGAAAATTTGAGTCTAGGTGTTGAAATCTCAAAAGCGCAATGGATTAAGTTGTCTTATGTTCATTAATGAGGGATTTGTTAAGATTTGGTATTTGATTTTTTTTCTTCAATTCCCTTGCTTTATAACCCTACTTTACACGTCTGGAATAAAGAAAATTCTAGAAAGAAAAAAAAAAACTAAAAAAACCAAACTGAAACACAAGTGAAGAAAATCAAAGAACAAGAAGATTAAGAAGAAGAAGGAGGAGGAGGAAAAGAAGAAGAAAATTAAGAATAGTACTAACATAATTAGGTAAATATATTTATTTATACATATGTATATTATATAGTATGTGCATATATATACTAGGTGTTTTATTACATGTACATATACAAGTACGTATATATGACTAGATAAATTACTATATATGTATGTATTTCTTATGTGTGTATAAATATATGTATGTAGACATGTATATATATATACTATTAAGTAGAATATACAGTACATGTATGTATAAATAAGAATCTATATAGTAGATATTTAGAAATCTTACTGTTTGGATATATATATATTTACATGAAAAATAAAAAAAAAAGAAATAAATAAATATATATGTATATATAAATAAGAGTACATATAGTATGCATTTAGTATTTTCACAAATTAAACATAGATATATATATATATATATATGTACATGTGAATATAATTATTTATGTATATATGTATATAATTTTTATTTATATATATATAAGTATAAGTATTCGTATATTATATATATATATATATATATATATACATGTGCTTCATATTCTTGAACACATATAAGTTATTATTTTTCTTATATATGTGTATATGTATATATCTATGTGGCATGAATACATTAAATAGCATATAATATACAATAATATTTACAAAATAAAATAAGGTTATAAAGAATAGGTATATATGTATTACCGCAAATTAGGAAAAATAGTTACTAATTAAGTAAATTAGAAAAATTAATCAAATATAGTAATAAGCATATATATGTGTGTGTATCGTAAAATACAAGTAAATAATAAGGAAATAACAAATAATAAAAATACAAGTAATAATAATAATAATATAATAAAATTAATAAGTCTAAAATCTCAAAAATAGGTAAAAATAAGTAACTAAGGTAAAATAAGCTTAAAATAATAAAATTATCAATTATATGATTTAAATAATTATTAAATCATAAAAATACTAAGAAAAAGATAAAATTAATATTTTACAACTTTCTAAATTAAAATAATAAATTTTGTGATATTTTTATATTACAGTTCAAATTGCGAGTCATAACATCCAAAATGGATCTCGCTATGAGAAAATACGCTCGAAAATTATCAAAATGGACTATATATTCATAACGATCCGAGCTAAAATGAAAAAGTTATATGCAATTTGATAAAAAGCTCGAATCGACAATTTCGCATAACTAAGTAAAGTAAACATTACAAATTACGATACTAATTTAGTTTTAAATTCCCAAACTTATAATTTTCTATCTTCTTTATTCTTAAGTGATCTTGACCTTGACCTTGAGCTGCCTTTAGATTATTACGATCCTTGAGTCAATGGCTGAGTGATTTTTTCTTAATGATCTCATACGAGAAAATATGCTCGAAAATTATCAAAATAAACTATATATTCATAACGATTCGAGCTAAAATGAAAAGGTTATATGCAATTAGATAAAAAGCTTGAATCGACAATTTCGCATAACTAAGTAAAGTAAACATTACAAATTACGATACTAGTTTAGTTTTAAATTCCCAAACTTA
>JAMXBB010000011.1:42814929-42832939 GCA_024138015.1 Lumnitzera littorea
AACATGAACAGATCTGGAACGTGGGTAAATGAGGCCTAAAAATATGATAAAAATGAAAGAACAAAGTGAAAATATTAACCAAAGCAAGTATGATTAGTATACAAAGCCTAAAACTCAAAACCGGGCCTAAAACTCTCAAAACAAGCTTAGAACTCTAAGATGGGCCTTCAATAAAAATCTGACCAGCAACTTAAAGTACCAAGAGAAGTTGTTTTGAAGCCCATAAGAAATCCACCTAAGGCCCCATAAGCCCACCAAAGTCATTAACTTTAGTTTGAACCAAAAACAAGCCCATTTGACAACTTAAGCCCACTAAAAGGCCCAAGAAGTGGTTGTTAGCCTTAGGAATATAAATCAAAGTTGTAAATCTGATCTCGAGGAGTATTTTAAGCTTAGGATAAAATCTAAAGACCAAGCCCAAAGAATTTCTTAAGTTATCAAAAAGGCCAATTACCAAACAAGGCCCAAAAACACTCCAACACATGAGGAACGCTACTGTTCTGACCCATGGACAGAATTGTATACCTCATTTCGAAAATCTAACCTTACCACGTTAAATTACACTCGAAAATGATGAAGATTGACTATAAGATCATAAAAATCGGATTTAAAACGAAAAAGTTATACGCGATTGAACTTTTAAGTAAAACCGAGAAAAATTATAAAACCAAGTCCAAAGTATAACTTAAAGAGTTTTAGCTTAGTTTTCTAGGTTTTAATTCAAATCCTTATAGTATCATATTTGTGATGTCCAGGGGACTCGGCTTTGGGGAGACGACCTATCCCAGATTATTTTGATTGATCCGCATAACTGAGTGAGTAAATTCCCAATGACTCTTTACTTGATTGTGCTTGTAGAATAGATGCACCTAAACTTATATATATGAATTTGGATGCTTGTGGGATATGGGAAATGCATGTGTATGAATCTGTGGATGAATGTGATGACTTGTTAATTATATCTAATAATGGGAATTGCTTGCATTACATATACATGTGAATCGTATGGAATGAAATTGTCTGATCACCCTGAAAATCGAGTTAATCACTTATACGATTAAGAAATCAAAATGAATCATGCATACCCCATATTGCATACGGATAACACCGACTGCCGCTTCACGCAGAAGATGGGAGGGGACTCATAGGAATACGAGTTTCCTGCAGGATTGGGCACTAGCTATGCCATCATATATATATTGAGTCTCTGACCTAAGCTGATGGGCTTACTAGGCGCTGGGAGACGCCAACCGTCGGCGAGGGGCCGAGTCTTGTGGCTTCTGCTTAAGGCGTGTGTTTGTGGATTGCGGAGGCCACCACACCGCTAGACTTGGGATTTTGAAAATATAATTTATTATTCGGTAGGGAAAGTATATATATGTGGATATATACTTAGTTTTGTTTTGACTTAAGCACAATAGTGCTAATGAATTAAAACCCAAGGTCTAGAACCCGGATTTTGGTTTGGGTCGGTTAATTATCTCCAAACCCCGACTTCAGGGGGCGTGATTCTGAGTCGTATGCAGTTCCTAGGTCGCTGCATGCGTTTTTGGCATACTGATTGTTCATGCATTCATATGATTGTACATATAATAAATTTCTGCTATGTGGTATTGACGAAGGTAATTATCTCACTAAGCGTAAGCTTATACCCCAACAGTTCTTTTCCTTGTAGGTTGATCGATAGTTGGGAAAGGGGATAGGAATTGAGTGCAGAGTGCTACCATTAAATCAATATGATGAAAAGCTTATGTAGTTAATTCGGAATGCTCCGAAAAATGACTAATGTCTCATTTAAGTTTACTGTCTTTAATAAGTTTAGAATTTTCTAAAATTGTCTATCTTATTTCATTATTTTGGTAGGGGATACCGATTCTCTGCGGTTCTGAGGAATTGTGGAAAAATTGGATATCCATAATTATATATATTATATAATGAGTCAATGAATTAAAATTGAAGACTTTAGTAAATAACTATTTAGAGTCTTGCAATCTCTGACTTGCAAGGCGATTTTCTTATCATGGGTGCACACGTGATATGGAAATTTTAGGCAATACTACTAGGCCCCTCCTAGGGTCGCTACACAAGTAATCCTTCTATTTAGAAACTGAGGCAACTCCACGAGAACCTTTGTTATCCCTAAAAGAAACTGTCGCTATTTAGGAGTCGCAATTATCCTCGGACTAAGAACTTTGGTTTTCTTCAATCTTGAAATCTGGAGATCCATCTTGTTAGGAAATAAGGTTGTTCCAATTGTTCTTAACAATCCTTTGATTGGGCAACTTGGCTATTCACAATCATGCAACTAAATAATTCTACTATTTAAGAACTTTAGCTTAGTTATTCCTAAATAATCATTTAGAATAACGAACTACGGTTATTCTTGATGGAAGCTTTTTCTAATTCGAAGTCTTAGTAATCGTTGGAGTAGGAACTTTAGCTTTCCTCGATCGTGAATGCAAGTGATCTTCCTATTTGTGAGCATAAGTTATTCTGCAAGATCCCTAAGTAGTATTAGTAGTAGTTATTAGCTTTATTATAAGGGAAAAGGAAGAGAAAATTGAAAGCTAAAAAGGAAATGAAATGGTAAAGAGGATTATGATGTGGGTAGAAAAGAAAAGGGAAATTTGTTGTGAGGAAATGATCTCTAGAAGGGGTGGAGTGGATGGCCAAAAAGAAGGTATAAGAATGGAAAAAAAAATGTGAAAAATGAGAAGAATTCCATAGGAAATGCAAGAGAGTTCTAGGTGAAAAAGACACATGTTAACTTTAGTTAACACTTTGACTTGGTCAACTTTCCAAGATTACATGTAATTAGTATACATAATAATAGAATTGAAGATAATTAGGGGAAAAATTAAGGGAATAAAAGGAAATATGGGATTAAATGAAATAATTGGTAAAAATTATTATTGGAATTTTTCTCTAAGTATTTCTATCCTATAGATCATATTTAGCATAATATAATTATCTTGAAAAGTACAATTTATAATGTTAACATTGACTCTATATAGCCTAAATATTAACTAAACACTTAAACTTACATATTACTAGCTTATTTATATACTTATAAGATTAATATTACTTATAAAATAATATTCTAGTTTCTTATAAATTAATTTAATACGTGTACATTCATTTGCATTTAAGAGTTATCTTTAATCGTTAGCAATTCTACATGAGTTAGCATATGGTTAAATATTTATTCTTGATTAGGGTTTTATCGCCTTCGTAGCAATTTGGTGTATGTATAAGCTTAAAGTTCTAGTTTCGATTAGGTTCAGATTTAATTTCTCATATGTATATATGGATAAAATTTAGGGTTTTCATACGTGATAAAGGTTTTTATTAGGTTCAAGGTTAATCTCTTATAGTTACATATATTTAAGGCTTAAGATTTTTGTATGTGATTAAAGTTTCAATTAATAAGTTAGGGTTTTTCACATTCGTTTTAAGTTTCACATTTAAAATTTTAATCAATTTTAAACTTAGTGGCTCCATTAACTTAAGAAAATCATCTACAGAATGTGAGTTTGATTCTATAATTAGAAGGCTAGATTTGCGAGGTTTATATGCTCATTTAGAGGATTAATGAAAACAAAAGTTCTTGGTATGAGGATAACTGAAACTCCTAAATAGCAATAGCTTCTTTTAAGGATAACTAGGGTACTCATGGAGTTGCCTTAGTTTCTAAACAGGAGGATTACTTGGTTTCATGATTAAGAATAGCCATAGTTCCATATCAAAGGTTCCTTATGAACTTACAAAATAACCTTGGTTACTTGTAAGATGGATTACTTGATTTCTTTCATTAGGAATTCAAAGATTTTAATCCAACGATATTAAAGTCTCCTAAATAGCCAAAGCGTCAAATAAGAATGAGATATGGTTCATGTGGAATGACTAAAGTTTATGAATCACAAAATAGCTTAGTTTTACGATTCAAGATGCCCAAGGATCCGAATCTTAGAAGTGTTGGGAGATTACGTGATTCCATGATTGAAAATAGCAAAGGTCCCTAAAATAAGGATTCTTAGGAACATACGGAACAACCTTAGTTCCGAAAATGGAGAATCACTTTATTCTACAAACGAGGATCACCAAAGGTCCTACTCTTTGCATCACTAAGACTCCTAAACAACTAAAGCTTCTACCAAGACTACTTAGGGATCTTGTAGAATAACTTATGCTCACAAATAGGAGGATCACTTAGATTCATGATCAAGGAAAGCCAAAGTTCCTACTCTAACGATTACCAAGACTTCAAATTAGAAGAAGCTTCCATCAAGAATAGCCATGGTTCATTTGGAATAACTTAAGTTCTTAAATAGTAGGATTATTTAGTTACACAATTGAAAATAGCCATGTTACCTAATCAAAGGATTGTCAGGAACTGATAGAACAACCTTATTTCCTAACAAGTTGGATCTCTAGATTTCACGATTGTAGAAAACCAAAGCTGTTGGTTTGAGGATAACTGAGACTCCGAAATAGCGACACCTTCTTTTAAGGATAACTAAGGTTCTCATGGAGCTGCCTTAATTCCTAAACAGAAGGATTACTTTGTTTCACAGTTAAGAATAGCCATAGTTCCAAATCAAAGGATCATTAGGAATATAGAAAATGACCTTAGTTACCGATAAGATGGAATACTTGATTTCTGATGTGAGGAAATCAAAGGTTCTAATCCAACGATATTAAAGTGTCCTAAATAGCCAAACGTCAAACAAGAAGGAGATATGGTTCATGTAGAAGGACTAAAGTTCCCAAATTGCAGGATCACTTGGTTTTACGATTGAATATGTCCAAGGATCTAAATCATAGGAATGTTAGGATATTATAGAAACACAATAGTTCCTAAGAAGATAAATTACTTGATTATACAAATGAAGAAACGAAAGCTGCGATTTTGAGGATAATCAAAACTCCCAAATTGACAAAGATTCCATCAAGATTAGTTATGGTTCATGTATAATGTTTTAAGTTTTAAAATGGAATGATTGTGAGGTTTCGCGTTCAGGAATTGCCAATGTCCTGTAACTGATGGAATCTTTGAAACTGGTGCAATAACCATAACTCCTAATAGGATAGATTACTTGAATCAAGCGTAGGGGACAACTGATGTTCCTAAACTATGGATAATTAATACTCCTGAAGAGTTAGTGCTTCTATCAAAAGTAGCTTGGATTCATATGGAATAAGCTAAGTTCATAAATAGAATGATTACACGGTTCTACGATTGAAAATAGCAGAGGTCCTTAAAATAAGGATTCTCAAGAACATACGGAATAACCTTAGTTCCAAAAATGCAGTATCACTTTATTCCACAAACAGGGATCACCAAAGCTCCTTCTCATCACTAAGACTCCTAAACAACTAAAGCTTATATCAAGACTACTTAAAGATCTTGCGAAATAACTTCTGCTCGTAAACAAGAGGATCACTTGGATTCACCATTGAGAAAAGCTAAAGTTCCTACTCTAATGATAACTAAGACTTCGAATTAGAAAAAGCCTCCATCAAGAATAACTGAGGTTCTTTTGGAATAACTTAAGTTCTTAAATAGTGGGATTATTTAGTTGCATGATTGTAAATAACTAGGTTGCCCAATCAAAGGATTTTCAAGAACTGGTGGAACAATATTATTTCCTAACGAGATGGATCTCTAGATTTCACGATTGAAGGAAACTAAAGTTCTTGGTCTAAGGATAAATAAGACTCCTAAACAGCGACACCTTTTTTTAGGGATAACTATGATTCTCATGGAGCTACCTTAGTTTCCAAATAGAAGGATTACTTGGTTTCGTAGTTAAGAATAACCATTATTCTAAATCAATTGATCCTTTGAAACTTACAAAATAACCTTGGTTACATGTAAGATGGATTACTTGATTTCTGATTTAAGGAAATCAAAGATTCTAATTCAATGATATTAAAGTCTCCTAAATATTCAAAGCATCAAATAAGAATGAGATATGGTTCGTGTGGAATGACTAAAGTTCCTAAATTGTAAGATCACTTGGTTTTACGATTCAAGATGTCCAAAGATCGGAATCTTAGGAATGTCAGGATATTACCGAAACACATTAGTTCCAAAGAAGATAGATTACTTGATTATACGAATAGGAAATGAAAGCTATGATTTTGAGGATAATTAAAACTCCCAAATTGCCAAAGATTCCATCAAGATTAGCTATGATTCATGTAGAATGATTTAAGTTTGAAAATGGAACGATTGCAAGGTTTCACATTCGGGGATTGCCAATGTCCCCTAACCGATGGAATCTTCGAAACTTGTGCAATAACTATAGCTCCTAATAGGATAGATTACTTGAATCAAGTATGGTAGACAACTGATGTTCCTAAACTATGGATAATTAATACTCCTAAAAAGTTGGTGCATCTATTAAGAATAGCTTGGATTCATGTTGAATAAGCTAAGTTCGTAAACATAATGATTACACGATTCCACGATTTAAAATAGCAAAGGTCCCTAAAATAAGGATTTTTAGGAACATACGGAATAACCTTAGTTTCGAAAATGGAGTATCACTCTATTCCACAAACGAAGATTGCCAAAGCTCCTTCTCTTTGCATCATTAAAACACCTAATCGAATAAAGCTTCTACCAAGACTACTTAAGGATCTTATGGAATAACTTATGCTCACAAATAAGAGGATCACTTGGATTCGCCATTGAGGAAATCCAAAACTCCTACTCCAGCGATAACTAAGAGTCCAAATTAAAAAAAGCCTCCATCAAGAATAGTTGAGGTTCTTTTGGAATAACTTAAGTTCTTAAATAGTAGGATTATTTAGTTGCATGATTGTGAACAGCTAGGTTGCCTAATCAAAGGATTTTCAAGAACTAGTGGAATAACCTTATTTCCCAACGAAATGGATCTCCAGAATTTACGATTGAAGAAAACCAAAGTTCTTGGTCTAAGGATAACTGAGACTCCTAAACAACGATAGCTTCTTTTAGGGATAACAAAGGTTCTCGTAAAGCTGCCTTAGTTTCTAAACAGAAGGATTTTTTGGTTTCACGATTAAGAATAGCCATAGTTCCAAATCAAAGGATCCTTAGGAACTTAGAAAATAACCTTAGTTACTGGTAAGATAGATGACTTGATTTCTAATGTGAAGAAATCAAAGATTCTAATCCAATGATATNATTACTTGATTTCTAATGTGAAGAAATCAAAGATTCTAATCCAATGATATTAAAGTCACTTAAATAGCCAAAGCATCAAACAAGAATGAGATATGGTTCATGTTGAATGACTGAAGTTCCTAAATTGCAAGATCACTTGGTTTCACGATTTATGATATCCAAGGATCCGAATCATTAGGAATGTTAAGAAATTGTCGAAACATATTTGTTCCTAAGAAGATAAATTACTTAATTACACGAATGAGGAAACAAAAGTTGCGATTTTGAGGATACTTGAAACTCCTATACTGCTAAAGCTTCCATCAAGACTAGCTAAGGTTCATGTAGAGTGATTTAAGTTTTAGAATGGAACAATTACAAGATTTCGCGTTTGAGAATTTGCAATGTCCCATAACCAATGGAATTATTGAAACCTATATAATAACCGTAGCTCGTAATAAGATAGATTACATGAATCAAGCATGGAGGACAACTGATGTTCTTAAACTATAGATAATTAATATGCATGAAAAGCTGGTGCTCTTATCAAGAATAGCTCAGATTCATGTTGAATAAGTTAAGTTCGTAAAAAAATGATCACGTAGTTCCACAATTAAAAATAGCAAAGGTTGAAAATAAGGATTCTTAAGAACATACGGAACAACCTTAGTTTCAGAAATGGTGTATCACTTTATTCCACCAGTGAAGATCATCAAAGCTCTTACTCTTTTCATCACTAAGACTCCTAAACAACTAAAGCTTCTACTAAGACTACTTAAGGATCTTATAGAATAACTTATGCTCAGAGCTAGGAGGATCACTTGGATTTATGATTGAGGGAAGCTAAAGTTCCTGGTCCAACGATAACTAAGACTCCAAATTAGAAAAAGCCTCCATCAAGAATTGTCATGGTTCATTTGGAATAACTTAAGTTCTTAAATAGTAGGATTATTCAGTTGCAGCATTGTCAATAACCAGGTTGCTTATTCAAAGGATTGTGAGGAACTAGTGGAAAAAACAATATTTCCTAACAAGTTAGATCTCTAGATTTCCCAATCAAAGAAAACCAAAAAACTAAGGATCTCTAAGAGTTGCCTGACTTTCTAAATAGAAGTATTACTTGGTTTCATGATTAAGAATAGCCATAGTTCCAAATCAAAGGATCCATAGGAACTCATAAAATAACCATGGTTACTAGTAAGATGGATTACCAAATTTCTAATTTAAGGAAAACAATAATTCTAATCCAATGATATTAAAGTCTTCTAAATAGCAAAGTGTTAAACAAGAATGAGATATGGTTCATGTGGAATGACTAAAGTTCTTAAATAGTAGGATCACTTAGTTTTACAACTCAAGATACCCAAAGATCGAAATCTTAGGAATGCTAGGAAATTGTCGAAACACATTAGTTCCTAAGAAGATAAGTTACTTGATTATATGAATGAGGAAATGAAAGACGAGATTTTGAGGATAATTGAAACTCCCAAATTACCAAAGATTCCATCATGATTAGCATTGGTTCATATAGAATGATTTAAGTTTTAAAATGGAACGATTGCATGGTTTCGTGTTCGAGAATTGCCAATGTCCCCTAACCAATGGAATCTTCGAAACTTATGGAATAATCATAACTCCTAAAAGGATAGATTACTTGAATCATGCGTAGAGGCCAACCAATGTTCTAAAACTCTGCATAATTAATACTCTTGAAAAGTTGGTGCTTTTATCAAGAATAGCTCGGATTCATGTCTAATAAGTTAAGTTTGTAAGCATAATGATTTTGTGGTTCTACGATTAAAAATAGCAAAGATCCCTAAAATAAGGTATCTTAGAAACATACGGAATAACCTTAGTTTTGAAAATGGAGTATAACTCTATTTCACAAACAAGGATCGCCAAAGCTCCTTCTTTTTCATCACTAAGACTCCTAAACAACTAACGCTTCTACCAAGACTACTTAGAGATCTTGTAGAATAACTTATGCTCACAAACAAGAAGATCACATGCATTCACGATTGAGGAAAGCCAAAGATCTTACTCCAACGATAACTAAGACTTCGAATTAAAAAAAGCCTCCATTAAGAATAGCCGTAGTACATTTGGAAGAACTTAAGTTCTTAAATACTAAGATTATTTAGTTAGACGATTGTGAATAGCTAGGTTACCTAATCAAAGGATTGTGAGGTATTGGTGGAACAACCTTATTTTCCAACATAATGGATCTTTCGATTTCAAGATTGAAGAAACCCAAATTTCTTGGTCTGAGAATATTTGAGACTCCTAAACAATGATAGCTTCTTTTAGGAATAACGAAGGTTCTCATGGAGTTGCCTTAGTTTTTAAACAGAATGATTACCTGGTTTCATAATTATGAATAGCCATAGTACTAAATTAAAGGATCATTAGGAACATAGAAAATAACCTTGGTCATCGATAAGATTGATTAGTTGATTTCTAATTTGAGGAAATCAAAGATTCCAATCCAACGATATTAAAGTCTCCTAAATAGTCAAAGCGATAAACAAGAATGAGATATGGTTCATGTGGAATGACTAAAGTACCCAAATAGCAAGATCACCTGGTTTCATGATTCAAGATGTCTAAGGATTCACATCTTAGGAGTGTCGGGAAATTGTCGAAACTGATTACTTGATTATATGAATGAGGAAACCAAATTCACGATTTTAAGGATAATTGAAACTCTCAAATTGCCAAAGATTCCATCAAGATTAGGTAAGTTTCATGTAGAATGATTTAAGTTTCAAAATAGAGCGATTACAAGATTAGCTAACCTATAGAATCTTCAAAACTTATGGAATAACCATAGCTCCTAAAAGGATAGATTACTTGAATGAAGCATGGAGGACAACCAATGTTCCTCACCTATGGATAATTAATACTCCTGAAAAGCCAATGCTTCTATGAAGAATAGCTAGGATTCATTTCAAATAAGTTAAGTTCCTAAACAGAATAATTATGTGGTTCTACGATTGAAAATAGCAAAGGTCCCTAAAATAAGGATTCTTAGGAACATACAGAACAAACTTAGTTCTGAAAATGGAGTATCATTAAGACTCTTAAACAACTAAAGCTTCTACCAAGACTACTTAGGGATCTTGTGGAATAACTTATGCTTACAAATAGAAGCATCACTTAGATTTACAATTAAGGAAAGCTAAAGATCCTACTTTAACGATAGCTAAGACTCTGAATTAGAAAAAGCCTTCATTAAGAATAGCCATGGTATATTTGGAATAACTTAAGTTATTAAATACTAGGATTATTTAGTTATATGATTGTGACTAGCTAAGTTGCCCAATCAAATGATTGTTAGGAACTGGTAGAACATCCTCATTTCCAAATAAGATGGATCTCTAGATTTCACGATTTAATTAAAACCAGTGTTCTTGGTCTAAGGATAACCGAGACTCCTAAACAGTGACAGCTTCTTTTAGGGATAACTAAGGTTCTCATAGAATTGCCTTAGTTTCTAAATAGAAGGATTACTTAGTTTTATTATTAGAATAGCCATAGTTTCAAATCAAAGGGTCCTTAGGAACTTACAAATAGATTACTTGATTTCTAATTTAAGGAAATCAAAGATTCTATTCCAATGATATTAAAGTCTCCCAAATAGCCAAAGTGTTAAACAAGAATGAGATATGGTTCATGTCGAATAACTAAAGTTCCTAAATAGTAGGATCACTTGGTTTCACGATTCAAGATGTCTAAGGATCCGAATCTTAGGAATGTAAGGGAATTGTTGAAACACATCAATTCCTAAGAACATAGATTACTTGATTATACGAATGGGGAAATAAATGTTGCAATTTTGAGGATAATTGAAACTCCCAAATTGCTAAAGCTTTCATCAAGACTAGCTAAGGTTTAAGTAGAGTGATTTAAGTTTTAAAATGGAACGATTACAAGGTTTCACGTTTAAGAATTGCCAATGTCCCTTAACTGATAGAATCTTCGAATCTTGTGGAATAACCGTAGCTCCTAAAAGGAAGGATTACTTCAATCAAGCATGAAGGACAACCGATGATCTTAAACTATGGATAATTAACACTCCTAAAAAGCTAGTGCTTCTATCAAGAATAGCTAGGATTCATATCAAATAAGTTAAGTTCCTAAACAGAATGATTACGTAGTTCCATGATTGAAAGTAGCAAAGGTAGAAAATAAGGATTCTCAAGAACATACAAAACAACCTTAGTTGCAAAAATGGAGTATCACTTGATTGCATAAATGAAGATCGCCAAAGCTCCTTCTCTTAGCATCACTAAGACTCCCAAACACATAAAGATTATATTAGGACTACTTAGGGATCCAACAGAATCACTTATGCTCACAAACAAAAGGATCACTTGGATTCACGATTGAAGAAAGCCAAAATTCCTACTCCAACGATAACTAAGACTCCAAATTAGAAAAAGCATCCATCAAGAATGGTTGGGTTCATTTAGAATAACATAAGTTCCTAAATAGTAAGGTTATTTAGTTGTACAAATGTAATTAACCAAGGTTCCCAATCAAAGGATTGCTAAGGAACTGGTGGAACAACCTTATTTCCCAATAGGATAGATCTCCACATTTCACGATTGAAGAAAACCAAAGTTCCTAGTTTGAGAATAACTAAGACTCCTAAACAACGACAGCTTCTTTCAAGGATAACTAATGTTCCCGTAGCATTGCCTTAGTTTCTAAACAGAACGATTACTTGGTTTCACGTTTAAGAATTGCCATAGTTACAAGTCTATCGATCCTTGGGAACTTACAAAATAAGCTTAGCTACCAGTAAGATGGATTACATGATTTCTTATTTGAGGAATCCAAAGATTCTAATCCAACGAAATTAAAGTCTCCCAAATAGCCAAAGCGTCAAATCAAAATGAGATATGGTTCATGTGGAATGACTAAAGTTCCTAAATAATAAGATTATTAAGTATCACAATTGAAGATGTCTAAGGATTTGAATCTTAGGAATGTCAGGAAATTATCAAAAAACATTATTTTCAAGGAAGACTGATTACTTGATTATACGAATGAGGAAAGGAAAGTTGCGATTTTGAGGATAATTAAAACTCCTAAATAGCCAAAGTTTCCACCATGATTAGCTAAGGTTCATGTAGAATGATTAAAGTTTCAAAACAAAACAATTACAAGGTTTCAAGTTAGAGAATTGCCAATATCCCCTAATCGATGGAATCTTTGAAACTCGCAGAATAGTCGTAGCTCCCAATAGGATGGATTACTTGAATCAACCTGGAAGGATAACTAATGTTCCTAAACATTGGGTAATTAATACTCCTAAAATGCTAGTGCTTCTATCAACAGTAGCTAGGATTCAGTTAAGTTCCTAAACAGAATGACTATGTGGTTCCATGATTAAAAATTGCAAAGGTCTTATGGATTTGTGGGAACATATGAAACAACCTTTGTTCCAATAATGGAGTATCACAAGATTCCACAAACAAGGATCGCCAAAGCTTCTTCTCTTAGCATCACTAAGACTCCTAAACAACTAAAGCTTCTACCAAGACTACTTAGGGATCTTACGGAATAACTTATGCTCACAAATAAGATGATCACTTGGATTTACAATTGAGGAAAGCTAAAGTTCCTACTCCAATGATAATTAAGACTCTGAATTAGGAAAAGCTTTTGTCAAGAATAGCTAGGGTCCATTTGGAATAACATAAGTTCCTAAATAGTAGGATTATTTAGTTGCATGATTTTGAATAGCCAAAGTGCCTAATCAAAGGATTGTTAAGGAATTGGTGGAACAACCATATTTCCTAATAAGATGGATCTCTAGATTTCATGACTGAAGAAAACCAAAGTTCCTCGCCTAAGCATAATTGAGACACCTAAATAGCGATAACTTCTTTTGGAGATAACTAAGGTTCTTATGGAGTTGCCTTAGTTTCTAAATAGAAGATTACTTGGTTTCACAATTAAGAATAGCCATGGTTCCAAATCAAAGGATTCTTAGGAACATATAAAATAATCTTGGTTACCAGTAAGATGGATTACTTGATTTCTGATTTGAGGAAATCAAAGACTCTAATCCAATAATATTAAAGTCTCCTAAATAGCTAAAGCGTCGAACAAGAATGAGATATGGTTCATGTGGAATGACTAAAGTTCCTAAATAACCGGATCACTTGGTTTCATGATTCAAGATGTCTAAGAATCCAAATCTTAGGAACGTTAGGAAATTGTTGAAACACGTTAGTTCCTAAGAAAATAGATTACTTGATCATACAAATGAGGAAACGAAAATTGCAATTTTAAGGATAGTTTAAACTCCTAAATTGCCAAAAATTCCATTAAGATTAGCTTTGGTTCATGTAGAATGATTTAAGTTTTGAAATGGAACAATTACAAGGTTTCACATTTGAGAATTGTTAATGTACCCTAACTAATGGAATCTTAAAAAATTATGGAATAACTGTAGCTCCTAAAAGGATAGATTACTTGAATCAAGCATAGAGGTCAACCGATGTTCCTAAACTGTGGATAATTAATACTCTTGAAAAGCTAGTACTTTTATTAAGAATAACTAGGATTCATGTCAAATAAGTTAAGTTCCACAATTGAAAATACTAATGGTCCCTAAAATAAGGATTCTAAGGAAATATACAAAATAACCTTAGTTCCAAAAATAGAGTATCACTCTATTCTACAAACGAGGATCGCCAAAGATCTTTCTCTTTGCATCAGTAAGATTGTTAAACAACTAAAGCTTCTACCAAGACAACTTAGGGATCTTGCAATATAACATTTGCTCACAAATGGGTAGATCACTTAGATTCACTATCAAGGAAAGCCAAAGTTCCTACTCCAACAATAACTAAGACTTCGAATTAAAAAAAGCTTCCATCAATAATGGTCATGGTTCATTTAGAATAACTTAATTTCTTAAATAGTATGATTATTTAGTTGCATGATTGTAAATAGCCTGGTTGCCCAATCAAAGGATTGTCAGGAACTAATGGAATAACCTTATTTCCCAATAAGATCGATCTCCAGATTTTATGATTAAAGAAAGCCATAGTTCTTGGTTTGAGGATAACTGAGAATCCTAAACAGCGATAGCATTTTTTATGGATAACTAAGGTTTTCGTGGAGTTGCCTTACTTTCTAAATAGAAGGATTACTTGGTTTTATGATTAAGAATAGCCATAGTTCCAATTCAAAGAACTTAGAAAATAACCTTGGTTATCGATAAGATCATTACTTGATTTCTAATTTGAGGAAATCGAAGATTTTAATCCAATGATATTAAAGTCTCCTAAATAGCCAAAGTGTCGAACAAGAATAGGATATGATTAATGTAGAATGACTAAAGTTCCCGTATAATAGGATCACTTGGTTTCATGATTCAAGATGTCCAAGGATCCAAACCTTAGGAATGTCAAGATATTGACAAAACACATTAGTTCCTAAGAAGATAGATTACTTGATTATACGAACAAAGAAATGAAAGTCGCGATATTAAGGATAATTGAAACTCCTAAATTGCCAAAGATTCCATCAAGATTAGGTAAGGTTCATGTAGAATGATTTATGTTTCAAAATGGAACGATTATAAGGTTTCGCATTCGAGAATTGCCAACGTCCCCTAACCTATAGAATCTTTGAAACTTATGGAATAATTGTAGCTTGTAATAGGATATATTACTTGAATCAAGCATAGAGGACAACCGATGTTCCTAAACTTTGGATAATTAATACTTCTGAAAAGTTATTGCTTCTATAAGGAATAGCTAGGATTCATGTCTAATAAGTTAAGTTGATAAACAAAATGATTACATGGTTCCACAATTGAAAATAGTAAAGGTCCCTAAAATAAGGATTCTCGAGAACATACGGAACAACCTTAGTTTTCAAAATGGAGTATCACTCTATTCCACAAACGAGGATCGCTAAAGCTCCTTCTCTTTACATCATTAAGACTCCTAAACAACTAAAGCTTTGACCCCACACAACATTCAATTATTAATAACGATTAATATTCACTATCTACATACACAAGTATGTACTGAATCATTAAGAATACTCACTCAGCTATTCTTAAAGTCAAGGATCGTAATAATCAGCCGGTATGTCGGTGTCAATATCGTGATTGCCTGACATTAAGGGAATCTGAAAAGTAGTAAGTATTAGAGTTAAATAGCTAAACTATTATTATACTTAGTATCATTTACCTAAATTAGCTATTCGTTTGTGTAAAATTGTTGATTCGAGCTTTTTAGCTAATCGCATATAATTTTTTCGATTTAGCTCAGATTTTTATGAACCTATAATCTATTTTGATCGATTTTGGATGTACTTTCTCGTAGTGAAATCTGTTTTGGACATTGTAACCCATAGTATCGAATATGATGTAAAAATGTTATGAAGTTTATTATTTTGTCTTAAATAATTATAAAATATTATTTTAAGCTTTCTTAGTATAATTATGATTTAATAATTATTTAAATCTTATATTTTGAAATTTTCTTATTTTAGGTTTATTTTACCATAATTACTCATTTTTGCTAATTTTTAAGGTTTAAGACTTATTAATTCAAATTTTTCTACTTCATTACTTTTCTAATTAATTAATTATTTTATTATTATTCTTAATTATGAAAATTAATTTATGCTAAGTGATGAAGTGGCAGCATATAGAAGTGCCACGTGTCACCTTTATACTTTTTCCTACATTTTCTTATTTTTTGGTATTTTACATTATATATATTAATATTTATTACTATATTTTATTAAAATTTCTAAATTAAATATTTATTTTAATTTTCTTAAAGTTACATTACATATATATATACATATTTGTTTAAATTATTTTATTTATTAAATTAATATTTTAGCATATTATATATGTACTATTCAAATATACTCGTATTTCTACATATAAGATATTATTCATATACATATGATTATATGTACAATATACTTTTGTACTAAAATATCTTATTCTTAAATATATATATATAATATATATTATACGTATGCATATAAATATATACGTAATTGTACTCTAATACATATGTATATGTATGGTTATATTACATATTTATATATATACATACTAAAATGGATGATATAAATGATATTATACATAAATATATATATATTTTCCTCACATTCAACATACATACAAATATCATATAATAAAAATACCAGGTACACACACATACACACATATATATATATAGACATAGTCATGCATACATAAGGATACATGTAAATAACTAAAGACAATACTTAGTATATACATATGTATATAAATAAAGGAAATACATAGTATATATATATGTTATATGTGTATACATACATATACATATAATAAAATACTAGATATGAATATATATATATACTCACGCTTACATATGTGTAAATATAAGTACATAAATAAAGAAAATACAGAGCATATACATATGCATATAAGTAAACAAAACACCTAGTACATATATATATTATATACGTATACGTATATGTACATATACCTAAGTTTTTATACAAATTCTTTGTAAAATTACTATAACATGTACAATACACATATAAATATACTTAATACTTATACACATATATGAACATACTTACCCAAATACATGTACAAAAATATAGATAAACAATTTTTACAAAATACATATAATATATATATATATATATATATTAAATAACATACTTATGTAATATTTTTGGGTGGAATTCCTTAAACTTGTCCTCCTTCTTCTTAGTTTGTCCTTCAAGAAAATTTTCCAAAAAATTAAAATGAAGAAGGGAGAGTGCACTATTCAAAAGAGGAGAGAATGAAGGATTTTGTTTGTGTCTTTTACTTGCCAATTTCTAGACGTGAAAATAGTGGCAACATGGCTTAAAAACAAAAAGAAAAGAGGAAGAAAATCTTAGCCTAATCTTGTAATTAATGAGATGAGACATTTGCTCTATTGATTTGTCCTTTTTCTCATTATTTTGCAACACTTGGAAGTGAAAAAAAAAAAAAAAGAAATCACATGGGCACTTGCAATTTATCTAGAAGCTAATGTGGAGCATGGGGAAAAATAGGAGAAAGAAAAGGAAAAAGAAAAAGAAAGAAAAAAGGAGGAAAAAGAAAAATAAAAATAAAATTATGTAATTTTTCCAGACACAAAAATTATATAATTAGTATTTATAAAATAATATCGATATTTTATAAAAATTTATTAATTTAATTGTTATCTATTATGTTTATAATATTTACAAGTTATTTCAACATATTAACTAAAATTTATATGCGATTACACGTATTAGTCAGTAATTACAATCGACTATAGTTTTAGTACTATTAAGTTATATTTATTTATTTTATAAGCTTAAGTTATAGTTTTAAGGTTTTCATCAAGTTTAAGTTCGTCTTTGGGTATTTGTGCGTACATCAAATTTAAGGTTTTTATGTATGATTTAAGTTTCGATGGAGTTTCTAGGGTTTTTATTACAAATTCTATATTTGGTTTCATAATTTAATAAAATTTTTATTTAACTTAGCCTTATCGACCAATGATATTATCTAGAATACTCGGAACTAAATTAGGACTTATATTATCGACTATGTGTGGTTTACACCTAAACAACTAAAGCTTCTACCAAGGCTGTAAACCCCTAAAATTTTCGATCTAGCTTTTGAAATAGACTCGAGTATGTTAGACAATTTAGGAGTTGACAAGGCTAATGAAAGTGAAAACCCTAAAAGAATTAATCAATCGCGTAAGAAACTTATCTACCCTAAATGTATCTAAATACTAAAGATTTCATTTAAAAGTGATAAAAACCCTAAAATGATAACCTTAAAGACATATGTGC
>JAMXBB010000011.1:42833937-42862918 GCA_024138015.1 Lumnitzera littorea
CCATATGTAGTATAAGTGAAGAGGTGATAAGGAAATTGTCTTATCACTAGATTTTGATAAGTTATCAATTGATAAATGATTCCAACTCTCAATTGATAAGTTATCTAAGGTGATTGGTTGGTCTACTTATTTATGTGTAAGGCTTATACATGAAGATAAAGGCATAGCCTTATAGGAAATTGTTTTAGGGTTTTTGTCTTACATTGTTTTGTAATTTATGATTTGATTTTTGTAGAATTGTGAAATTTTCTAAAGTTGAATGAAATTATTCAAATTAAATTACCGATGAATTATTTAGGGTTAAAATTCCTTAATGGTTTTAAAGTTTAGGGTTTTAAGTAACTTTAGAGCTTACAGTTCTTCAAGCTCAGGTTTTATCGACAATTAGCTTTTGAATTGTAAAAATTTTAATTTTTTTCTAAATATAAACTTAAGTTTTTGGTTTAGTTGATCTTTGGGAATGTTCAGAAAGTACTCTTAATCAAGTCTTAGGCCCACTAAAAGTAGGGTTTACATCCTTCCCCCCTTAAAATAAGTTTTGTCCTCAAAACTTAAAGACATACCTAGGACTTCAAACAATTGGGGGTACTTTCACTTTACTTCCTCCTCAGCCTCCCAAGTGGCCTCTTCCTTTTCATGGTTTCTCCAAAGTAGCTTGACATATCTTATTTCTTTGTTTCTTAACTTTTGAACTTTATTATCAGTGATTTGAACTGGGTGTTCTTCATAAGTTAGATTTCCTTTAAGTTGTATCAGCTCCAGTTCGATTACATTATTAGGGTCAAGTACATGTCTCCTTAGCACTGACACATGAAACACATTATGTATTCCAGCCAAGTTTGGTGGTAATGCCAAGCGGTACGCGAGGTTTCCTACTCGCTCAAGGATCTCAATGGGTCTAATGTACCTAGGGCTTAATTTCCCTTGAGTTCTCACTTGATGAATGCTCTTAATCGGACTTACCTTCAAGAACACTTGATCTCCTACACCGAACTCCAATTCTCTTCTCTTTAAGTCCGCCCAACTCTTTTGTTTGTCTTGGGCTTCTTTCATTTGCTTTTTAATGATAGCTACCATTTCAGTTACTTCTTGCACCAGATCTGGTCCTAAAGCTGCCTTTTCCACATCATCCCAGAATAATGGGGATCGGCATCTCCTTCCATACAACGCTTCGTATGGTGGCATCTAGATAGATGAATGGTAACTATTATTATATGCAAACTCCATTAGCGGTAAGTGAGAGTCCTAATTTCCTTTAAACTCCATAACACAGGCTTGAAGCATGTCTTCTAAAGTCTGAATTGTTCTCTCAAACTGTCCGTCTGTTTGGGGGTGATAAGCCGTACTAAACTTTAAGTTCATCCCTAACACTTTTTGTAAACTTCCCCAAAATTTAGACACAAACCTTGGATCCCTATCGGAAACTATTCCAGCAGGCACTCCATGCAAACGTACTATCTCCCTTAGATATATTCGAGCCAACTTTTCTAGGGAATAAGTCATGTTGATAGGTAGGAAGTATGCTGACTTTGTGAGTTGATCCACTACCACCCATACCGCATCATGGCTTACTGTCGTTCTGGGCAATCTACACACAAAGTCCATAGTGATTTGGTCCCATTTCCATTCAGGAACGGACAATGGTTGCAACAATCCTCCTGGTCTTTGATGCTCAGCCTTAACTCTTTGATAAGTGTCACATTTGAGTACGAAATTTGCTACATCCTGTTTCATCCCACTCCACCAAAAATTCTTCTTGAGATCCTCGTACATCTTGGTCCCCCCAGGGTGTACAGTATATCCGGAATAGTGAGCTTCCCTTAAAATTTCTTTTCTTAGCTCAAGATTATCAGGTATATACAGACATCCCTTCATTCGAATCATTCTGTCCTCATCTTGACTAAAGTCTGTATACCTTCCCATTATCATTTGCTCCCTTACATGCTATAGAGCAGGATCCTCTTGCTGTGCTTCTCGAACTCTTTCTTATAGTGTTAGCTCAAGAGCTAAACTTGACAACTTGACATCTGCCTTATGCCATGCAAATTCCAAATTCATCCTCTCAAACTCTCTAATCAATTCTCTTTGTTTAGTAAGCAGAGATGCAACTTCAGCATGATTCTTTCGGCTCAAGGCATCTACTACTGCATTCACTTTCCTAGGGTAGTAGTTGATGTTGAGATCATAGTCCTTTATCAACTCTAACCACCGCCGTTGTCTCATGTTCAACTCCTTTTGAGTGAACAAAGATTTTAGGCTCTTATGGTTGGTGTAAATTTCACACTTAACACCATACAAGTAATGCCTCCATAGCTTTAGTGCAAACACTATAGCTGCTAATTCCAGGTCATGAGTAGGGTAATTCTGCTCATGTGGTCGCAATTGCCGTGAAGCATAAGCAATCACTTTTCCATTTTGCATTAGCACACACCCTAAACCATTTTTAGAAGCATCATTATACACCGAAAAAGGTTCCCCATTGTTGGGTAAGACCAAAACCGGTGTTGAAATTAAATGATTCTTCAGCTCTTGGAAACTTTCTTCTCTTTTCTTATTCCATATAAATTTCTTGTTCTTTTAAGTTAGTTAAGTAAGTGGTTTAGCAATCTTTGGAAAATCCTTCACAAATTTCCGATAATATCTAGCCAAACCAAGAAAACTTCGCACTTCTATGATAGTTTCAGGTCTTTTCCAATCAGTGATAGCTCTTATCTTTTCTGAGTCCACTTTTATGCATTCTCTCGAAATAACATGTCCCAAAAAGGATATCTCCCTCAACCAAAAATCACACTTGGATAACTTGGCGTATAACTTGTGTTCTCTTAAGGTTTGTAACACCAACCTCAAGTGTTCTTGATGTTGTTCTGGGGTTGATGAATATACCAAGATGTCGTCAATGAACACAATTACACATACTGCCGGCGCATTAGTCAATCCAAATGGCATCACTAAAAACTCATAGTGTCCATATCTTGTTCTGAATGTTGTCTTAGGCACATCCTTTGGTTTGATCCTCAATTAGTGATAACTGGATCTTAGATCAATATGTGAAAACACACTTGCGCCTTATAATTGATCGAACAGATCGTCGATACGGGGCAAAGGATACTTGTTCTTTACAGTGACTCGGTTCAACTCCCTGTAGTCGATACAGAGTCTAAGAGAACCATCCTTCTTTTTGACAAACAAGATAGGTGCTCCCTAAGGTGAGACACTTGGTCTAACGAACCCTTGGTCCAATAACTCCTGAAGTTGCCTCTTTAGTTCTTTTAACTCTATTGGAGCCATCCTGTATGGAGCCTTAGAAATTGGTTCGATCCCGGCCATTAAATCAATGGCGAAATCAATCTCTCTCTTAGGTGGTAATCCCGGTAGCTCTTCCGGAAACACATTAGGGAATTCGTTCACTACTTGGATATCTTCTATCCTTAACTTTTCTGATTTATCCTCAATTTGGTTTATCCAACTCATTTCCATCATTAACTCAAAAGAGCTTAGTTCATGTTTCCCTACTACCGTCGACTCTGCTTGAAATTCCACCTTAGATCCTTTTAAGTCCCTAAAGTACACTTTCTTCTTCTTGTAATCAACTGTAGCTCCACATGACGTCATCGAGTTCATACCCATAATCATTTCGTATTTGCCTAGATCGAGAATGATAAGATCCGTCATACTCTTGTGGCCTTGTATGCTGAATGAGCATTTCTTCACCATTTCCTTTGTAGTAACCACACTTCCTGTAGAGTCCGTACACTGAAACTTGATTCGGTGACGGTTACAGGTAGTTTAATTCTTTGCACCACTTTAGGGGAAATGAATGAATGAGTTGCTCCGGTGTCAAACAAGGTGTACACTGAATGTCCCTTTATATCAACATTCCTTGAATTGAATTTAAGGTTGAGTTTTCGAAAGGTATAATTATTGGGCTCTAAAATTTTTATTACTAAATTAAACACTTATAGTCTTTTCAAACTAAAATGTACTTCTATCATCCAAGTCAACTTAAAAAGAAAGTTATAGTAACATACCTGTAATCAGTTCTGTATCTACAACATCTTCTACCTCTTCATAGTAAATGACCTCCTCCTCAGGGCATTCCTCATACTCCCATCCTCCTTCCAAGTTGTGGACTCTTGCAGCATTCACAACTCCAAGTCTCTACCCATTTCCTCCAACAGCTCTCCCCATCCTGCAGTCTGCATAGTGGCATTCTGGAGCTGAGGACAATTGTTAGCAAAATGTCCTGGTTGTTTACAGATGAAACAAGCGATGGTAGTCTTCTTTGGACAATTTGCTACTATATGGTTTCCATCTCTACAAAAATAACACTTGCTTTGAAGTTGAGCACATTCCCGTGGGTAGTGGTTCCCTCTGCACTTCCAACATATCACCTTTCCATTCCCGTTCTTCTTTTAGATCACCTTATGGGGTCTTAAAATTTTCCTCACCTTAGAACTCGAGCTTCCTGGTCCTTCAAATGGTCTCTTGCCAAAAATAGTAACTTTTGGCTTTAACATTTCTTCTCCTTGTCTTTTTGCAGTTTCCAATACTTTAGCCTTTTCAACTGCTTCATTGAAGGTCCTCGGTTGAAACTCCAAAACCTTCCTTTTTAACTTGGGGTCCAATCGCCTCACAAAAATTTGTTTCTTCATCCAATCACTATCATGATATTCAGGTGGAGCAAACTGGAGTAAGCAAGTGAAATCCGCTTCATACTACTCGAAAGTATGATTTCCTCTTCTGATTCCAAACAACTCATCACTATACTTTACCCACAAACTCTCGGGAAAGTAGTGCCTCAAAAATTCCTCTCGGAAACCCCCCCATGTAATGGGTTATGGTAGATTCACTCTCTTGGTTTCCTACCAAGTCCTCGCTCTCAATCGGAGCAGATAAGTGCCATAAGTCATTCTCAAGTGGTGCAGCACTTCAAAAGCCTCAAAAGATCTCTCAACCTGCATTAGCCAATCCTCAGCCTCATCAGGCTAACTTGCATTCCCATCAAAATATCTATTGCACTTCAGAAATTCTAGCAATAGGTTCCTCGGTGGTCGAGACTTATAATGAACTGGGTAAGGGTCTCTTGCTAACCCTACCAACGGTGGTGGTGGTGCTACAAACTGGCCTTCCATATCCATAGGTGGTGGCACAGGCATATGAGGGACTCGATGCTTTGTTAAGGACCAGAAAGGTCCTTAACAAAGCATTGTTTGCTTGTATAGCCATTAAGATCTCCTCCGTCCAATCAACCGGTACTTCCTATCTTGGGTATTGCTCTAGTAGCGCTCTCTCTTTAGGAGGTCGTCTCTCGCGCCTATGTTCGCTGAAAATATGGTTTTTAGAGTTAGGTTCAAATTAATTCAAGCTACAATTCTTTCAATAAATCAATTTTTATCACTTGAAACCACATCATCTTGATTCAATTCATCCCTTATAAGACACTTCTCCTTAATTGTATCATCTAAAACAAGATCAAGTAAAATAAACATACATAAGAAGTCCTTTCATTAATTCTCCAAACATACATAGGGTTTAAATATAGTTCCTTCCGAAGTTACACATGTTTCCTACAATTATTGGAATTTGAAATTCACTACAACCATAAATTGAAAAGTATACACAACATGATACAGACAACTTCACTACACAATAACATCAACACCATAATAATAATACTGAAAACACTTCGGAGGTTCAAGTCATCCTTGACTAATCATGCCTCGTAGAAGGTTCGGCTTCATCATCATCTAACTAGCCTACTTATCAAAGCCTCCTTCTAGGAAACAGAGTTGAGGTTCCTTCATCTGGACTGGGTGTTAACCTTGGGCGATAAACCACCTGGTACAGCTCATGGGGCAATAGAAGTTTACATGGTTCTGGCCTGAGTGGCACTTCCACTCGGTACTCTCTTGGGAAAAGAGGTAAAATGTCTATGTCCTCTTCAAACTCAGAGGCATCAGGGTGGATATTAATGGTGTCTTGCTCCACATAAGGAAAGTAAACATTGGCAAGGGCTATTGGCCGAGGTATTCCATTTTATTCATCCATCTGGACCACTCAAGGGTGGTCAGCTCTTAGGTCACACGCTAAGGCATAACCATGACCTAGTTGACGCTAATGCTAGAAGTTAGGGGTAGCCATCCTTGGGTCATCTTACACCAAGAATATTATCTCAACTTCAATACTAGCCCCTTCTTCCCTTTCTATAATGTAGGTTGACTCCACATCGAACAAAACAGGTCCATGCGTCTGGATTAGTATGTCCCTGTAGCGCGCTCTCTAATAAAGACTTAATCCTACCCTCTAGGATGTCCATACATCTCTTAGCCTACATAGTGTTCTTACTAGGGCCATATCTTCGCATAGCACCCGAAGTCTTCGTCGATATTCGACAAGGGTTTCTCCTTCACACATTATTAGAAGCACAAGGTTCCGATGAACCCTACTTGCGTTATCCTGATCAACCATAAAAATTTATTAAAGATTATACATTCTTTTAGGAAGGTTTTATCACTTGTTTGGTATGTTAAAAATCCTAACCTGGTTCCACCCCACTCTTCCTCACTTGGTAGGGGATTCCTAGCGTTTAGGGTCTAGTTTTACTTACTTTATCATTAGTTTAAACCCAACGCTCTGATACCACTTAAACCTATCACGACCCAACAGTATCGTTGTCGTAGTTGGTCGTTGTATATCGTATAAAGGTCTATTATCAACCCCCTTGCTGATCATAGGCCTTTCATACGATACACAAGTCTCCTTCCACTCTACGTTACCACTAGGCCCATAGAAAAGTAATATAGAGCAATTTAATTAAAATTACCTCTATGTTATAAATTAGCTAAGTATGTGGGCTTGTGAGACCCACATCAAAACAATATTACAAACAAATACAGTTCATAATGGAACTGCATAAAATCTGAGTTATGAGCAAAAACATAAAATTATCTAAATGTCTACAAATCTATTATAAAATGTCCTCTTCACTCTCTGATCGCTCCAACCCGTTCCTACACGAGACTTACCACGGGCATGCCTTGGCCCAAATTGGTGAAGAGGTTCTCCTGTATCAACAAAAATCTATAGGGATGTAAGCTTACGCTTAGTGAGATAAATACCCTCATCAGTACCACACGATAGAAGTTTATTATATGCACAATCATATAAATGCATGAACAATCAATATGCCAAACAATGCATGCAATGACTTAGGAACTGCATACGACTCAGAATTACGCCCCCTGAAGTCGGGGTTTGGAGATAATTAACCGACCCAAACCAAAATCCAAGTTCTAGACCTTGGGTTTTATTTCATTTGCACTATCGTGCTTATGCCAAAACAAAACTATATATATATATATATGTATACTTCCTTTACCAAAATCAAATCATATCTTTTAAAATCCTAAGTCTAGCGGTGTGGTGGCCCCCATAGTCCACAAACACACGCCCTAAGCAGAAGCCACAAGACTCAAGACTCGGCCCCTCGCCGACGATTGGCGTCTCCCGGCGCCTAGTAAGCCCATCAGCTTAAGATAAAGACTCAATATAAATGATGGCGTAGCTAGTGTCCAATCCTGCAGGAAACTCGTATTCTTCTGAGTCCCTTCCCATCTTCTGCGTAAAGCGGCAGTTGGTGTTATCCATATGCAATATGGGGTATGCATGATTCATTTTGATTTCTTAATCGTATAAGTGATTAACTCGATTTTTAGGGTGATCAGACAATTTCATTCCATACGATTCACATGTATATATAATGTAAGCAATTCCTATTATTAGATATAATTAACAAGTTATCATATTCATCCACAAATTCATACACATGCATTTCCCATATCCCACAAGCATCAGAATATATATATATATATATATAAGTTTAGGTGCATCTATTCTACAAGCAAAATCAAGTAAAGAGTCATCGAGAATTTACTCACTCTACCACATGGGTCAATTGAAGTAATTCGGAGGTAAGTCGTCTCCGTAAACAGTGTCCCCTGGTCATTGAAATAATTTTTATAAGGAATTGAAACAAACTTAAGAAACTACGCAATTTTCCTTAAGTTATATTCTTGACTAGTTTTCCTAATTTTTCCTGGTTTTTACCTAAAGTTCAATCGCGTATAACTTTTTCGTTTTAAATCCGATTTTTATGATCTTATAGTCAATCTTCATCGTTTTTGAGTGTACTTTAACATGGTAAGGTTATATTTTCTAAATGAGGTATACAATTCTGTCCATGGGTCAGAACAGTAGCGTTCCTCATGTGTTGGAATGTTTTTGGGCCTTGTATGGTAAATGGGCTTTTTGATAACTTGAGGAATCCTTTGGGCTTGGTCTTAAGATTTTATTATAAGCTTAAAATACTCCTTGAGATCAAATTTACAACTTTGATTTATATTCCTAAGGCTAACAACCACTTCTTGGGCCCTTTAGTGGGCTTAAGTTGTCAAATGGGCTTGTTTTTGGTTCAAACTAAAGTTAGTGACTTTGGTGGGCTTATAGGGCCTTAGGTGGATTTCTTATGGGCTTCAAAACAACCTCTCTTGGTACTTTAAGGTGCTGGTCAGATTTTCATTGAAGGCCCAACTTAGAGTTCTTAGGCTTGTTTTGAAAGTTTTAGGCTCGGTTTTGAGTTTTAGGCTTTGTATGCTTACCATACTTGCTTTGGTTGATCTTTTTACTTTGTTTATTCACTTTTATCATATTTTTAAGCTTCTTTTTCCCACACTCCAAATCTGTTCATGATGGTTCCAAGGGGTCCTCACTTGGTTTTTCAACTTGTTTCATCATTTCCTTAAGTTTAGGTAGTAGATTATGCACTTAGACTACTTGTGTCCAAATTTTAACTTAACTTTTCTTCCACAAGATGATTCCTTAACTTATGTTCCACACAAAGAAATAGAAGATCTTATATTTAATACAACTCCCATATCATAGCTCATGTCATACAAAGTTGGTTTTTTCATAAAACTTCATGTGATGGATTTTTTCTTAACTTAAGTCTAGATTTGAGCATGTTTAACTTAATAGAAACAAAATCAACATCCAAATGACTATGGAACCCTCAGGTCCAGCATGCTCATCCTCCATTAAAGTTCTTATTTCAAGATTTTCTTAGCTTAAAATCTTCCATCCAAAGCATTAAACAAATGTCTTTACAAAACACTAACTTTACATGCTCATGTTTCAACTTCATGTAAGGGTTTCATGGTTTGTTTCTTAAAACGATTTTTGGTATTATAACAACTTAAATCTTACTCAAATCTTCAAGAAATCAAAGTCTCCTAACATAAATACTAATCCACATATCACAAGAAACATTTACTCGTCCTTAAAGCAAAGTTTGATGGTTGTACACTAAGGTTCCACTTAAGCTCTTAACTTTACTTGCTCCTTTTTGCCACCTTTTGGAACCCGAATCGTTTGGTCTTTTGGAATGGGATTTGTGGAAGGTTCTAATGGTCTTAAAAGATCTTAGATGGTGAAAGAAAATGACACAAGAACAAAAGAAGAAGTTGCCGTAAGTGGAGCTTCAAAAATGGAAGAAAAGTTGATTTTGTGGGGTAAGGTTGTTTCTCCTTTTTATGTTTGTTTCAAAGGAGAGAAAGAAGATGTGAAAGTGAAATTGAAAGTGAGAGAAATGATGGAGAGAGTAGCCGTTTGGAATTGGGAGAAAATGAGTGTTTAAATGTCTTGAAAATGCTATCTTGTAGCTTACACAAAGTTAACAATTGCAACTATTGATGATGTAAGCATTAAGGGGTGAATAGTGATGTGTAAGAGGAAGTGATTGATAATTGAATGACAAGAGCATGGCCCCCCTTTCTTCCTTGTTTAGATCTACCATTTAAAGTCTTTTTAGGCCATGGAGTGGTCTTGTCTCATTTATTAAAGTTAAGCTTATGAAATCTTGTGAAAAATTATCCATATGTAGTATAAGTGAAGAGGTGATAAGGAAATTGTCTTATCACTAGATTTTGATAAGTTATCAATTGATAAATAATTCCAACTCTCAATTGATAAGTTATCTAAGGTGATTAATTAGTCTACTTATTTTGTGTAAGGCTTATACATTAAGATAAAGGCATAGCCTTATAGGAAATTGTTTTAGGGTTTTTATCTTACATTGTTTCGTAATTTATGATTTGATTTTTGTAAAATTGTGAAATTTTCTAAAGTTGAATGAAATTATTCAAATTAAATTACCGATGAATTATTTAGGGTTAAAATTCCTTAATGGTTTTAAGGTTTAGGGTTTTAAGTAACTTTAGAGCTTACAGTTCTTCAAGCTCGGGTTTTATCGAGAATTGGCTTTTGAATTGTAAAAATTTTAATTTGTTTCTAAATATAAACTTAAGTTTTTGGTTTAGTTGATCTTTGGGAACGTTCGGAAAGTACTCTTAATCAAGTCTTAGGCCCACTAAAAGTAGGGTTTACAGAATTTTTGTTGATTGCAAGATGGACTTACTTTGTGTGCCTAAAGGGCTTAATATGTTTGGTAGGTGACCGTAGTTGGGGTCTACCTATATTGATTGTTGTTGTCATGACCCTAAAGGGGGCCTAGTAGGATTACCTAAAAGTTTCATATCATGTGTGTACCCATGATTCGAAAATCATCTTGCAAGTCAGAGATTGCAAGATTCTAAATAATTAGTCACTAAAGTTTTTATTTATTTATTTAATTAACTTACGATCACATATATGTGACTATGGATACCGATAAGCCACAATCCATCAGAACCGCAAAGAATCGGTATCCTCTACCAAACAATAAAATTAGATAGTAGGTTCTAAAACTCAAACTTACACAAAATTTAAATGCAGTATTAATAACACTCAACTCTCAATTCTTAACCCATGTCCGATCATTTAGCAACCTGTAAAAGAAAACTATTGGGAAGTAAGCTACAAGAGCTTAGTGAGTTATCCCTCGTACTATACCAATAAATAAGTTATCAAACAGTTTGTTATCAAACAGTTTGTTACCAAACATATGAATGCATGAACAAGCAGTATGCCAAACAGTATATATGTAGTTCACCGGTACTACATATAACATCGAATTTAATGCCCTCCGAAGTAAGGGTTGGAGATACATTGGCACCAATCACAACCGGGCTTTAGCACTTAGGTTTTCACCCTTATATCATTATATATATATATATATTCCCTGTTTCACTAAACAAGTTTCTACTTCCATCAATCAATAGTATATAAATATCCAGGTCTAGCGGTGAGCTAGCTCCCGTAGTCCATGCTTACACCTTACAGCAGTGGTCTCTAGATGCGACCCCTAGCCATCTACGGTTAGTGTCTCCGGTGCTAATAGAACCCATGAGCCAAGGGTAAGGTCTTGTTATACCAATGCTCTTGCACTATACTAATCAAATCATGTGAGAATCCATCCCTCCAAGGCCCTTCATTACCAATCGTATGAGGTGACGGCCATAACATTATATGCAATGTTCGTGTTTTATGCATGAACTGTTTAATTTTTGTTGGGTTAAATATAATTAAGTCAATTTATGAAGTGGTTAAACATTATCAACAAATCATTCAAATAATGCAACAATCAATTATCTCACATTTAACAGTATTTTGCATAGTAATCAATCAATATCAGTCACATGCATAACCCCAAACTCCATGCATCAAGTTATTAATATTTAATTCATGTGCATTAATTACAAGCACAAAACAAGTATAGAGTCATCGAGAGTACTCACTTGGTCATAAATGATGTCAAGGATTGTAATAATTCAAAAGTAAGTCGGTCTTAATCTCAAGATCACCTAACATTAGGGAAATATGGAAAGTAATAAGTTTAGGGATTTAAATAACTAAACCATCATGCTAAATCGTATTATTTACTTAAATCGATTATTGATTTATGTGAAATCATTGATTCGAGCTTTTTACCGAATCGCGTATAACTTTTTCGTTTTAGCTCAAATCGTCATAAACTTATTGTCCATTTTGATTGTTTTCGAGCGTATTTTCTCATAACGAGATCCATTTTAGACGTTATGACTCGCAATGTAAATTGTGATATAAAAATATCACAAAATTTATTATTTTAGTTTAAAAATTATAAAATACTAATTTTAGCTTTTTCTTAATATATTTATGATTTAATAATTATTTAAATCATATAATCGATATTTTTATTATTTTGAGTATATTTTCCTATTTTTGAAATTTTTAACTTTATGATGATTATTATTATTATTATTGCCTTTATTATTTTTATTACTTCTCATTTATGTATTTTACAATTTATACATACATATATATATATATATATATTTTCGGTATAATGTATGTTATACGCTATATGTATGTATATACTTATTTTATGAAAACAAACATACTCTTATGTACAAATATATATATTCATGTATTTGTATTTATACATATAAATATACTTATATAATTTCTGAATACTTAAATATATATAAATAATCTGCAAACTCTTATTCTTATATTACATATTCGGTATATATATATGTTTATATAGTATTTGTTATAAAATATGTATACTATATATTATACATATACTATGCCATATATCATAAAGCATATACTCTATATTATATGTCTTATATACATATAGTATCACTTATAAAAATACACCACTACATATATACTATACGACTATACATATATATATGTACAAAAATAATTATGCATGTATACACATATATATATATATATATACTATAGTTTATTTAATGAAAATACTTAATACTACTTATATGTATTCCTAAAAAAAATATATAATGCATACTCTTTCCATATAATATACTTATGTTCATACATGTATACATACCTAGCCTTATACATATATAAAATTAAATCTAAATATTTATGCACATAGACATGTATTAATAATGTTATATGTAGAAAAATAAATACTATATTTATACATGTATATATTACATATTATACATCTATACTACTAAAATAATTACTTACCTATTTATTTAATTTCTCTTCTTCTTTTCCTTCTTCTTTTCTTCTTCCTTTCTTTCTTCTTTTCCTTCTTTCTTTTTCTTTCTCTCCCCTACGGTTTCCTTCCCAGATTTTTGTGTTTGTGCAGAATTTTTTTTTTCCAGATTTATATTTTCTTCCCTTGCTCACATGATTGGTAGCTTAAAATTTAAGCTAAGAGTTTATCTAATCTTTTGCATTAATGAGGAAAAAAAAATAATAATTTCAAATTTTTTTTCTTTTAGTTTACACTCAACACGTAGCAATTTTTTTTTTTCCTCACATGGGCAGCCATTTGATTCTTTTGTTTCTTGTTTTGCATAATGTGGAAATGGAAAAAGAAAGGAAAGGAAGAAAAGAGATAAATTAAAAAAAATGAGAAGGAAAATAAAAATTAATAATAAATATATGTAATTTTTCGAAACATATAAATTATAACAATTCTCAACGTAAATTAATTTTTAAATTTTTGTGAAATTTTATCAATTTAATTTCTAGCCGTTACAATTATAATTTTTACAAGTTATTGTGGCAATTTCATTATAATTTCGCATGAATAGGCTATTTAGTCGAAAATTGCAATTGATTATAATTTTATCACTATTGAGTAATATTTAACTATTTTATAGATTTATATTTATAATTTTAGGGTTTCGATCAAATTCGAGTTCAATTTTGATTAATGGTGGTGAGTCAATTTTAGGGTTTTAGTATGCGATGTAGGGTTTTGATCAATTTCTAAGGTTTTTGCTACTTATAATATATTTAGATTTATGATTTTAAATTTTTATTTTACTCAGTTTTAATGACTTATCAGGTCATCTATAGTATTAGGGTTCAATTATACTCTTAAATAGCTAAATTTGCAGGATTTACAGTTGTTTCTTGGACTAAGGTAATAGTGGAGTATCGTTTAGTGAGACATTACTCTAAGGCAACCTCATATAGTTAAGGTAAAGTGCTCCATGTAGGTAAGTATGGAGGAAAAATCGACGTGTAGACGACGCAAATCTACATCGTCCATAGTTTCGGACTCCTATGGATGTGTTGCTTACATTCATCGCGCTTGTATTCATTTTATATGTAGATAGCTTACATGCGTGCTAATAATGATTGATAACTTATTTAAAAGGTAGTAGCGAGGAATGAACTCACTGAGCTGTGGTTTACTCATTCCCCTATAGTTTCTCTTGCAGGTTTCTTGTAAGTAAAGATTAAGATAAGCTTAAGAGTAGAGTACAAACTGGAGAAAAGTTTGGCAGTGTTAGAGTTAATTAAAAAGTATATAGTGATACAGAAATAATTTATGTGGAGTATATTCATATGATAGGATTATATAGTATTTCTTGAAAATTATTACATTGCTTTATCTTATCTTAGCATTTAATAGGGGATACTAATTTTCTATAGTTCTGGTGGACTATGTATAACTACCTAATAGTATCGTTGTCATGATAGGTCACCGTGTATCGTATAAAGGTCTATTATCAACCCCCTTGCTGATCATAGGCCTTTCATACGACACACAAGGCTCCTTCCACTCTTCGTTACCACTAGGCCCATAGACAAGTAATATAGAGCAATTTAACTAAAATTACTTCTATGTTATAATTTAACTAATTGTGTGGGCTCGTGAAACCTACACCAAAATAATATTACAAACAAATGCAGTTCATAATGGAACTGCATAGAAATCTAAGTTATGCATAAATACATAAAAGTATCTAAATCTCTATAATCTATTACAAAATGTCCTCGTCACTCTATGATCACTCCAACCCATCTCTACCCGAGACTTACCACGGGCATGCCTCGGCCCGAATTGACGAAGAGGTTCTCCTGCACCAACAAAAATCTATAGGGGAGTAAGCTTACGCTTAGTGACATAAATGCCTTCGTCAGTACCACATAGCAGAAATTTATTATATACACAATCATATGAATGCATGAACAACCAGTATGCCAAACAACGCATGCAGTGGCCTAGGAACTGCATACGACTCAGAATTACGCCCCCTAAAGTCGGGGTTTGGAGATAATTAACCGACCCAAACCAAAATCCGGGTTCTAGACCTTGGGTTTTATTTCATTTGCACAATCGTGCTCATACCAAAACAAGACTCTACATATATATATATATATATATACTTCCTTTACCAAAATCAAATCGTATCTTTTAAAATCCCAAGTCTAGCGGTATGGTGGCCCCCGCAGTCTACAAACACACGCCCTAAGCAGAAGCCACAAGACTCAGCCCCTCGCCAACGGTTGGCGTCTCCCGGCGCCTAGTAAGCCCATTAGCTTAAGACAGAGACTCAATATATATGCTGGCGTAGTTAGTGCCCAATCCTGCAGGAAACTCGTATTCTTGTGAGTCCCTTCCCAGCTTCTATGTGAAGCGGCAGTCGGTGTTATTCGTATGCAATATGGGGTATGCATGATTCATTTTGATTTCTTAATCGCATAAGTGATTAACTCGATTTTCAGGGTGATCAGACAATTTCATTCCAGACAATTTATATGTATATATATGATGTAAGCAATTCCCTTTATTAAATATACTTAACAAGTCATCACATTCATCCACAAATTCATACACATGCATCTCCCATATCCCACAAGCATCCAAATTCATATATATAAGTTTAGGTGCATCTATTTCTACAAGCACAATCAAGTAAAGAGTCATCGGGAATTTACTCACTCTGCCATGTGGGTCAGTCAAAATAATCCGAAGGCAAGTCATCTCCGTAAACAGTGTCCCCTGGTCATTGAAATAATTTTTATAAGGAATTGAAACAAACTTAAGAAACTAAGTAAATTTTCCTTAAGTTATACTCTTGACTAGTTTTTGAAAATTTTCCCGGTTTTTACCTAAAGTTCAATCGCATATAACTTTTTCGTTTTAAATCCAATTTTTATGATCTTATAGTCAATCTTCATCGTTTTCGAGTGTACTTTAACGTGGTAAGGTTAGATTTTCGAAATGAGGTATACAATTCTGTCCATGGGTCAGAACAGTAGCGTTCCTCATGTGTTGGAGTGTTTTTGGGCCTTGTTTGGTAAATGAGCTTTTTAATAACTTAAGAAATTCTTTGGGCTTGGTCTTTAGATTTTATCCTAAGCTTAAAATACTCCTTGAGATCAGATTTACAACTTTGATTTATATTCCTAAGGCTAACAACCACTTCTTGGGCCCTTTAGTGGGCTTAAGTTGTCAAATGGGCTTGTTTTTGGTTCAAACTAAAGTTAATGACTTAGGTGGGCTTATGGGGCCTTAGGTGGATTCCTTATGGGCTTCAAAACAACTTCTCTTGATACTTTAAGATGCTGATCAGATTTTTATTGAAGGCCCATCTTAGAGTTCTTAGCCTTGTTTTGAGAGTTTTAAGCTCGGTTTTGAGTTTTAGGCTTTATATGCTCACTATACTTGCTTTAATTAATCTTTTCACTTTGTTCTTTCACTTTTATCATATTTTTAGGCCTCATTTTCCCACGTTCCAGATCTGTTCGTGTTGGTCCTAAAGGGTCCTTAATTGGTTTTTCAATTTGTTTCATCATTTCCTTAAGTTTAGGTGGTAGATTATGCACTTAACTACTTGTATATAAATCTTAACTTAAGTTTCCTTCCATCAAATGATCCTTTAACTCATGCTCCACATAAAGAAATAAAAGATCTTATACTTAATAAAACCTCCATATCATAGCTCATGTCATACAAAGTTGGTTTCTTCATAAAACTTCATGTGATGGATTTTTCCTTAACTTAAGTCTAGATTTGAGCATGTTTAACTTAATGGAAACAAAATCAACATTCAAATGACCATGGAACCTTCACTTCCAGCATGCTTACCTTCCATTAAATTTCTCATTTCAAGATTTCCTTAGCTTAAAATCTTCCATTCAAAGCATTAAACAAATATCCATACAAAACACCAACTTTACATGCTCATATTTCAACTTCATGTAAGGGTTTTATGGTTTGTTTCTTAAAACGATTTTTGATGTTCTAAAAACTTAAATCTTACTCACATCTTCAAGAAATCCAAGTCTCCTAACATAAATACTAATCCACACATCACAAGAAACACTTACTCGTCCTTAACGCAAAGTTTAGTGGTTGTGCACTAAGGTTCCTCTTAAGCCTTTAACTTTGCTTCCTCCTTTTTGCTACCTTTTCAAACCCGAATCCTTTGGTCTTTTGGAATGGGGTTTATGGAGGATTCTAATGGACTTAAAAGGCCTTATATGGTGAAAGAAATGACACAAGAACAAGGGAAAAAAATGCCGTGAGTGAAGCTTCCAAAATGGAAGAAAAATGGATTTTGTGAGGTAAGGTTGTTTCCCCTTTTTATGTTTGTTTCAAAAGAGAGAAAGATGAAGTGAAAGTGAAATTGAAAGTGAGAGAAATGAGGAAGAGTGTGGCCGGTTGGAAATGGAGAGAGAAGGAGTGTTTAAATGTCTTGGAAGTGTTGTCTTGAAGCTTACAAAAAGTCAACAATTGCAACTCTTGATAATGTAAGCATTAAGGGGTGAATAGTGATGTGAAAGAAGAAGTGATTGATGAGTGAATGACAAGTGCATGGCCCCCCTTTCTCCCCTTTCTAGATCTGCCATTGGAAGTCTTTTTATGTCATGGAGTGGTCTTGTCACCTTTATTAAAGTTAAGCTCATGATTTCTTGTGAAAATTTGTCCATATGTAGTATAAGTGAAGAGGTGATAAGGAAATTGTCTTATCACTAGATTTTGATAAGTTATCAATTGATAAATGATTCCAACTCTCAATTGATAAGTTATCTAAGGTGATTGGTTGGTCTACTTATTTATGTGTAAGGCTTATGCATGTGTAAGGCTTATGCATGAAGATAAGGGCATAGCCTTATAGAAAATTATTTTAGGATTTTTATCTTACATTGTTTCGTAATTTATGATTTGATTTTTGTAGGATTGTGAAATTTTCTAAAGTTGAATGAAATTATTCAAATGAAATTATCGATTAATTATTTAGGGTTAAAATTCCTTAATGGTTTTAAGGTTTAGGGTTTTAAGTAGCATTAGAGCTTATTCAAGCTCAGGTTTTATCGACAATCGGCTTTTGAATTGTAAAAATTTAATTCGTCTCTAAATATAAACTTAATTTTTTTGTTTAGTTGATCTTTAGGAACGTTCTGAAGGTACTCTTAATCAAGTCTTAGGCCCACTAAAAGTAGGGTTTACAGGATATCCATAGTCATTTATATTTTATAGTAAGTTAATTAATTTAAAATCGAAAACCTTAGTAGTTAACTATTTAGAGTGTTGCAATCTCTAACTTGTAAAGCAGTTTTCGTATCATGGCTATACACGTGATATGAAAATTTTAAGTGATCCTACTAAACTCTCCTTAGGCTCATGATACTAGTGCTTCTATCAAGAATAGCTTGGATTCATGTTGAATAAGTTATGTTCATAAACAGAATGATTACGTGGTTCTACGATTGAAAATAGTAAAGGTCCCTAAAATAAGGATTTTTAGAAACATACGGAACAACCTTAGTTCTGAAAATGGAGTATCACTCTATTCCACAAACAAAGATTGCCAAAGCTCCTTCTCTTTGCATCACTAAGACTCCTAAACAACTAAAGCTTCTGCTAAGACTACTTAGAGATCTTGCGGAGTAACTAATATGCACAAATAGGAGGATCACTTAGATTCACAATTGAAGAAAGTCGAAGTTCTTACTCCAATGATAACTAAGACTTCGAATTAGAAAAAGCTTCCATTGATGATGGCCATAGTTCATGTGGAATAACTTAAGTCCTTGAATAATATGATTATTTAGTTGTAGACAAAGCCTAAAAGTACACCAAATCTTGAGGAACGCTACTGTTTTAACTTATATATATATTTGCATGTGTCATCTTGAAATTATAACCTCACTATGTTAAAGTACACGAAAAAACGATGAAGATTGACTATAAGATCATAAAAATCGAATTTAAAACAAGAAAGTTATACACGATTGAACTTTTAAGTAAAACTAAGAAAAATGCAAAATTTAGTTAAAAGTATAACTTGAAGTGTTAGAGCTTAGTTTTCTATGTTCTATTTTAAATCCTTATAGTATCATTTTTGTAGTGTTCAGGGGAATTGGCTTTTAGAGACGACTTACCCTCAGATTACTACAACTGATCCGTTTGGCTGAGTGAGTGATTCTTGATGACTCCATACTTGATTTTGCTTGTACAATAGATACACTTAAACTTATATAAGGAACTTGGATGCTTATAGGATATGGGAAATGCATGTATGTGATATTATGATTGAATGCTATGACTTATTAATAAGATAATAATGGGAATTGTTTGTGATGATCTCTATGTATTGTTGTATGGAATAAAATTGTTTGATCCCCATGAGAACTGAATTAAGTACTTTTTTATTAAGAAATTCAATAAATCATTCATTTCTCATAATCGCATCAAATTATACTGACTGCCACCTCACACAAAAGATGAGAAGGGACTCACAGGAGGTATTAGGACCCTATAAGAGGTCTAGTAAGATTGTCTAAAATTTTTATATCATATGTGCACCCATGATACAAAAATCACCTTGCAAATCAGAGATTACAAGACTAAATAATTTATCACTAGGGTTTCTGAATTGTTAATTAATTAACATATTATAAAATATAAATAACTATAGATATCTAATATTTTACAGTTCCTCAAAATCGTAGAGAATCAGTATTTCCTACTAAATAATAAGATCAAGTAGTATAAACTTAAAATTTAACCTTATTGAAACTATTAAATCTAAATGTATAAGTGATAGTTACATTTAAAGTCTCAAATGAGCTATACAATGTTTCTCTAATTCTAACCTCTAAAACATCCAAATACTTGTACTCAATGCTCGACTCTTAACCCATGTCCAATTGTCTAACAACTTGCAAAAGAAAAAGTACTAGGGAGTAAGCTACAAGAGCTTAGTAAGTTATTCCTCATACTATACTAGCAAGCAAGTTATTAAACAATTATTACAACCATATGAACGTATGTATACGTAGTATGCCAAACAATATATGCAGTTAACTGGTACTACATATAACATCGAATTTCAACACCCTCCGAGGTAAGGGTTGGAGATATATTGACACCAATCACAACCGAGCTCTAGCACTTGGGTCTTTAACTATAAATTTGAATTTCATATTTCACAAAATATATTTTCATTTCTAAGAAATCTAGTAGTACACAAAATCCCAAGTCTAGCAGTAAGGTGGCCCTTGCAATCTACACTTATACCCTACATAGAGGTCTCTAGACTCTACCCTTCGCTATATGGTTGGCGTCTCCAATGCCTAATAAGCCCATAGGTTCAAGTAAGGTCATGTATATGAGTGTATTATACTAAAATACTTTAATTCAATATATAGAAACAACTCCCGCATGGCCTCTCTTTACCTTTACATGAAGTGATGGCCAGAATAAGTAATGCCATGCATGGTTGATGCATGCTCCTTTTAATTTAAGATAAGCCAATATAATTAAGTCAAATTATGCGGCAATCAATCAATATCAAGAAACCATCCAAATCATATAACAATAAATCATACAATCAAATCTTCAATTATTGTATTTAATAATATTATTCATAGTAATCAATCAATATCAAGTGCATGCATATCCTGAATCCCCATGCATCAAGTTATTAATATTTAATTTAAGTGTGCCAACTACAAGCACAAATCAAGTATAGAGTCATCAAGAGTACTCATTTGGCTATGACGTTTTGCATTAATCGTAATAGTCCTCAAGAAGATCCCAACCCTCGTTAGGATCACCTAATTATTATAAGATAAAAACGATAGTAAGTAACCAAATGAACTAGTTATTCTATGTATTTGTTCACCTATTTCTACTTAGGTTCCTATTAGTTTTCATTCGGTTAAACCTTATCGCTAACCATATGTAACTTTTTCGTTTTATTTCTACTATTTATGAACTTATAGTCGTTATTCATCATTTTCGGATGTACGTTCACACGATAAGGTCCATTTTGGACGTTAAGACTCATATTTTACAATATAGGTTTAAATTATTATAATTTTAGTTATTATGACTTAAATATGCTTATTTGTTACCTTTATATCTCATTTTATTACTTTATGATCTATTTATTGGTTTGAAGAAATCAATTATTCTAATCTAACAATATTAAAGTCTCCTAAATAGTCCAAGCAGATATGGTTCATGTAAAATGACTAAAGTTCCCGATTAGTAAGATCACTTAATCTTATGATTCAAGATGTCAAAGGATTTGAATCTTAGGAATGTTAGGATATTGTCGAAACACATTAGTTCCTAAGAAGATAGATTGCTTGATTATATGAATGAAGAAACGAAAGTTACGATTTTAGGGACAATTAAAACTCCTAAATTGCGAAAGATTCCATCAAGATTAGCTAAGGTTCATGTAGAATGATTTAAGTTTCAAAATGGAACGATTATAAGGTTTCACATTCGAGAATTGCTAATGTCCCCTAATTGATGGAATCTTTGAAACTTATAGAATAACCGCAGTTCCTAAAAGGATAGATTACTTGAATCAAGCATGGAGGACAACCAATGTTACTAAACTATGGATAATTAATATTCCTAAAAAGCTAGTGCTTCTATCAAGAATAGCTTGGATTCATGTACAATAAGTTAAGTTCTTAAATAGTAGGATTATTTAGTTACATAACTCTAAATAGCTAAGTTGCCCAATCAAAGGATTGTTAGGAATAGATGGAACAACCTTACTTCCTAACAAGATGAATCTCTAGGTTTCAAGATTGAAGTAAACCAAGGTTTATGGTCTAAGGATAATTGAGACTCCTAAACAGCGAGAGCTTCTTTTAGGGATAACTAAGGTTCTCATGGAGTTGACTTAGTTTGTAAACAGAAGGATAACTTGGTTTCACAATTAAGAATAGCCATAGTTCCAAATAAAAGGATCCTTAAGAACTTATAAAACAGCCTTGGCTACTGGTCAGATAGATTACTTGATTTTTGATTTGAGGAAATCAAAGATTCTAATCCAATGATATTAAAGTCTCCCAAATAGCCAAAGTGTCGAATAAGAATGAGATATGGTTCATCAAGATTAGTTATGGTTCATGTATAATGATTTAAGTTTCAAAATGGAATGATTACAAGGTTTTGCGTTCGAGAATCGCTAATGTCCCTAAATCGATGGAATCTTCGAAACTTATGTAATAACCATAGCTCCTAATTAGATAGATTACTTGAACCAAGCATGGAGAACAACCAATGTTCCTGAACTATGAATAATTAAATTAGTACTCTCAAAAAGCTAGTGGTTCTATCAAGAATAGCTTAAATTCATGTCGAATAAGTTAAGTTCATAAATAGAATGATTACACGGTTCTACAATTGAAAATAGCAAAGGTCCCTAAAATAAGGGTTCTCAGGAACATACGAAACAACCTTAGTTCTGAAAATGGAGTATCACTCTATTCCACAAACGAGGATCACCAAAGCTCCTTCTCTTTGAATCACTAAGACTTCTAAACAACTAAAGCTTCTACTAAGACTACTTAGAGATCTTGCGGAATAACTTATGCTCACAAATAGGAGTATCACTTGGATTTGCGATCGAGGAAAGTCGAAGTTCTTACTCCAACGATTACTAAGACCTCGAATTAGAAGAAGCATCCATTGAGAATAGTCGTGGTTCATTTGGAATAACTTAAGTTCTTAAATAGTAGAATTATTTAGTTGCACAATTGTGAATAGTTAAGTTACCCCATCAAAGGATTGTCAAGAATTGATGGAACGACCTTATTTCATAACAAGATGGATCTCCAGATTTCAAGATTGAAGAAAACCAAAGATCTTGGTCCGAAGATTACTGAGACTCCTAAATAGCAATAGCTTCTTTTCGAGATAACTAAGGTTGTTGTAGAATTGTCTTCGTTTCTAAACAGAAGGATTACTTAGTTTCATGATTAAAAATAGGCATAGTTCTAAATCAAAGGATCCTCAAGAACTTACAAAATAACCTTGGTTACTGGTTAGATCGATTACTTGTTTTTGAATTTGAGGAAATCAAATATTCTAATCTAACAATATTAAAGTCTCTTAAATAGCCAAAGCATCGAACAAGAATGAGATATGTTTTATGTGGAATGACTAAAGTTACCAAATAGCAAGATTACTTAGTCTCATGATTCAAGATGTCCAAGGATTCGAATCTTAGGAATGTCAGGATATTGTTGAAACACATTAGTTCCAAAGAAGATAGATTACTTGATTATACGAATGAGAAAACGATAATCCCAATTTTGAGGATAATTGAAACTCCCAAATCACCATCCATCAAGATTAGCTAAGGTTCATATAGAACGATTTAAACTTCAAAATGGAACGATTATAAGGTTTCGCGTCCGTGAATCGCTAATGTCTCCAAACTGATGGAATCTTTGAAACTTATGGAATAACCATAGCTCCTAATAGGATAGATTACTTGAATCAAGCATGGAGGACAACCAATGTTCTTGAACTATGAATAATTAAATTAGTACTATCGAAAAGCTAGTGGTTCTATCAAGAATAGCTTGGATTCATGTCGAATTACTTAAGTTCATAAACAAATTGATTATGTGTTTCCATGATTGAAAATAGCAAAGGTCCCTAAAATAAGGATTCTCAGGAACATACAGAACAATCTTAGTTCCAAAATGGAGTATCACTCTATTCCACAAACGAAGATCACCAAAGCTCCTTCTCTTTGCATCACTAAGACTCCTAAACAACTAAAGCTTTTACCAAGACTACTTAGGGATCTTGCGGAATAACTTGTGCTCACAAACAAGAGTATCTCTTGGATTCACGATCAAGGAAAGCCAAAGTTCCTACTCCAATGATTACCAAGACTTCGAATTAGAAGAAGCTTCCATCAAGAATAGCCGTGGTTCATTTGGAATAACTTAAGTTCTTAAATAATAGGATTATTTAGTTGCATGATTATGAATAACCAAGTTACCCAATCAAAGGATTGTCAGGAATTGATGGAACAACCTTATTTCATAACAAGATGGATCTTTAGATTTCAAGATTGAAAAAAACCAAAGTTCTTGGTCTGAGGATTACTTGAGACTTCTAAACAGTAATGGCTTCTTTTTGGGATAACTAAGGTTGTCGTAGAGTTACCTTAGTTTCTGTAAACCCTATTATTTAATAGGCATGTAAATCAAGTTGGAGTACTTCATGAATGTTCCCAAGGATAAACTAAACTAAGAATTTAAGTTTGCATTTAAGAATGAACTTAGTTTTCCAATTCAAAAGCTTATTATTGATAAAACTCGAATGTGAGAATAGTGGACCTTAAGTCATCCAAAACCCTAAAACAATTAAGAACTTGTAACCCTAAGTGACTAATTAAGAGTTTGATTTGCATAATTTTATCCAACTTTGAAAAATTTCATAACTCTATAAGAATTAAATCATAACTTATAAATAAATTTAAGTTACCTGTAACTGTCACTCACTTAAGTTTTAGTGTGCGGACCCCTACAGGAAACATGGCCACTACTAAGGAGATGGTGAAGAAGTGCCCACTGAGCATATAAGGTTACGACAGTATAACAAATCTTATCATTCTCAACTTAGGAAAATATGAGATGATTTTGGGTATGAATTGGATGACATCTTATGGAGTTACGATTGACTATAAGAAGAAGATAGTACATTTGAGGTAGAATTTCAAGGAGAATCCATGGTAGTGGGAACATACGAACTAAGCTCCTTTGAGTTGGTGATGGAGACGAGTTGGATGAACATTGTTAAGGTTAAGTTGGAGAGGCTAAGAGTAGAAGATATCCAAGTGGTAAACGAGTTTCCCAACATGTTTCCAAAAGAGCTACCAGGATTACCGCCTAAAAGGGAGATTGATTTCACCATTGACCTAATGGTCGAGACTGAACCGATTTCCAAGGCCCCTTACAGAATGGCTCCAATAGAGTTGGAGGAACTAAAGAAGCAGCTTCAAGAGTTATTGGACCAAGGTTTCATTAAACTAAGTATCTCACCTTGGGGAGCACCTATTTTGTTTGTTAAGAAGAAGGATAGTTCTTTTAGACTCTGTATCGACTATATGGAATTGAACTGAGTTACCGTAAATAACAAGTATCCTTTACCTTGTATTGATGACTTGTTCGATTAGCTATAAGGCGTAGGTGTATTCTCTCATATTGATCTAAGATCGAGATATCACCAATTGATGATCAAACTAGAGGATGTGCCTAAGACAACATTTAGAATGAGATATAGACATTACAAGTTTTTAGTGATGTCATTTGGGTTAACTAATGCACCTATAGTATTCATGGATTTGATGAACAGAGTGTTTAGGGCATATTTAGACAAGTGTGTAATTGTGTTTATTAACAATATCTTGGTGTATTTGTCAACCACAGAACAACATCAAGAACACTTGACATTAGTATTGCAAACCTTAAGGGAATACAAGCTGTATGTCATGTTATCCAAGTGTGATTTCTACTTGAAGGAGATATCCTTTTTAGGACATGTCATTTCAAGGGAAGGAATAAAAGTAGACCCTAAAAAGGCAAGAGCTATCATTGATTAGAAAGGCCTAAAACCATCACGGATGTATGAAGTTTTGTTAGTTTGGCTAGATATTATCGAAAGTTTGTGAAGGACTTTTCGAAAATTTCTAAACCACTTACTCAACTAAGTCAGAAGAATGAAAGATTTGAATGGAGTAAGGAAAGAGAAGAAAGTTTCCAAGAGTTGAAGAGGCGATTAATTTCAACACCAGTTTTGGTCTTGCCTAACAACAAAGAACCTTTTTCGATATATAGTGATGTTTCCAAGAATTGTTTAGGGTGCATGCTGATGCAAAATTGAAAAGTGATTGCTTATGCTTCGTGACAATTATGACCGCATGAGCAGAATTAACCCACTCATAACCTAGACTTAGTAGCTATAGTGTTTGTACTAAAGCTATGGAGGCATTACTTGTATAGTGTTAAGTATGAAATTTACACTGAGCACAAGAGCTTGAAATATCTATTCCCTCATAAGGAGGTTAACATGAGACAACAACGTTGGCAAAAGTTGATAAAGGATTTTGATTTCAACATCAATTACTACCCAAAGAGAGTAAATGTAGTAATCAATGCCTTAAGTTGGAAGAACCATGCCGAAGTTGCACTCCTTCTCACCGAGCAAAAAGAAGTAATTAAGGAGTTTGAAAGGATGAACTTAAAATTCTCATGGCATGAAGTGGATGTTGAATTGTAGAACTTAGTCCTTGAGCCAACATTGCAAGAAAGAATTTGAGAAACATAATAAGAGGACCCTACTCTACAACATGTAAGGGAGCAAATGATACTTGGGAGGTACATAGATTTTAGTCAAGACGAAGATGGGATGATTTGAATGAAGGGATGTATGTGTGTACCTGACAATCTTGAACTTACGAAAGAGATTTTAAAGGAAGCCTACTATTTTGGATATACGATACATACTAGAGGACCTAAAATATACCAAGATCTCAAGAAGAATTTTTAGTGGAGTAGGATGAAACAAGACGTAGTAAACTATGTGCTAATTGTATGTAACTTTTTCATCGTTTTTGAACACACGTTCACACAGCGATGTTAGTTTTGGACGTTAAGACCTATGTTTTATGATATGAATTAAATTTATTAAAATTTTAATTATTGATGCTTGAATATTCTTATTGTCTAGTTTTATACCATATTTTAGTACTTAATGATTTAATTAGCCAGTAGATTGTTACACTTAGATGATTTTACATTGTTATTACTATTTTATGTGCTCAAATAAGGCTAATTCAATTTAAGATGTATGTTATGGGCTTAAAGTAATTTCGGCCCATATATGTATACATTTGTACATATTTTTTAGTTTATTATTTTACTATACTATCTTATGGTATTTTAAATAATTATGTTATAAATTATTTATGTATAACTTTTACACTTAAGTATTTATGTACCTTATACTTATGTTATGTATATATATACTTCTAATACACTTGTATGTATACTAGTATACTTATACATATACCCATATATGCATATAGTGGTATATGTATTTTATACGTATTTTCGTATGCCTTCTATACTCTCTTAAGAAATTTTCATATAATCCATATTTCTGCACCTTATGGGCTTATTTAGCAAGATATATGTATGTATGGTTGGTATACTCTTCCTTTTTTGTTATGTACATACAAGATACTTATGTATAAGAGTATCCATACACATGTACATCAAGAATACCCTTATATACACATACTTAAGCATATGTACATGTGTTCCTTCTCTACTTATTGAGAGATTCTTATACTTATACTAAATATTTCACTAAAATCCTTACATATACACTTCACATGTACTCACTTGTTATATGTATATATGTATTTCTACCTATATACCTAAGTATTTCTACACTTCTAAGCATGGTATATGGATTCCTATCTTCAACAACACATGGGTAAATGTTACATAAACTTTCTACACTAACATAAGGTTGATACTAACTAACTGTTAAACTAGAAAATCAAATGAAATTGTACCTTTTTCTCCTTGTAATATGAAAAGGAAAGCAAGTATATATGGTATAGTAATTTGTGGTGGTAGTTGAAGTTGTGAAAATGAAATTGAGAAAGTGTTGGAGATAGAAAGGAAAGGGGGGTTTATGGTTTTGATGGGGAAAAAGAAAGGGTTTCTTATGTCTTGATTTTCTGTTTTATAAGTGGGACAAGTGAGGTCTAGAGTATTCTCTAGAATGGATAGCAAGATAAGGAAAAGGAAAGGATAAAAAATCCAAAAGAAAAGGTGTAAACCCTGCAAATTTAGCTATTTAAGGTAGAATTGAACTCTAATACAGTAGATGACTCGAAAAGTCATTAAAGCCAAGCAAGATAAAAATTTAATAAATCATAAATCTAAATATATTATAAGTAGTAAAAACCTTAGAAATTGATCAAAACCTTACATCGCATACTAAAACCCTAAAACTAACTTACGCACCATTAATCGAAATTGAACCCTAAATTGCTCGAAACCCTAAAATTATAAATATAAACTTATAAAATAGTTAAATATTACTCAATAGTGATATAATCATAGTCAAATACAATTTTCGACTAAATCACCTATTCACACGAAAATTTTAACGAAATCGCCACAATAACTTGTAAAAATTATAATTGCAATAGGTACCAATTAAATCGATAAAATTTCACAAAAATTTGAAAATTAATTTACGAGGAGAATTATTATAATTTATATGATTCAAAAAATTACATATATTTATTATTAATTTTTATTTTCCTTCTCTTTCATTTTCAATTTATCTCTTTTCTTTCCTTTCTTCCTTTTTCCCAATTGCACATTCTGGAAATGGAACTCCAACTAGCCGCCTACGTGAAGAAAAGAAAATTGCCAAGTGTTAATTGGAAAATAAAAGAAAAATGAAAAATAAAAATTGGATAATTACTTAGCTTAAATTTTAAGCTAACTCACATGAATAAAAGAAAAAAAAAAGAAAACAAAACAGTAGAAACAAAACAGAAAAAGGAAAGAGAGAAAGAAATCTTGGAAGTAAACCATGAGGAGAAAAAAAAAGAGAGAGAAAGAAGGAAGAAAAAGAAGAAGAAAAGAAGAAGAAAAAATTAGAAGAAAAAGGTAAGTAAATTATTTAGTATAGATGTATGTATATACATGTACAAATATAGTATTTGTATAGTATATTTTCTAATAAAGCACTACTATTACATGTATGTATGTGCACAAATACATAAATTAAATTATATGCATGTATGAGGCTAAGTATGTATACATGTATGTACATAGGTATATTATACGAAAAGTAGGTATTATGTATTTTTTTAAGTATACATATGATTAGTATTAAGTATTTATATTAAATAATTATAGT
>JAMXBB010000011.1:42863418-42876755 GCA_024138015.1 Lumnitzera littorea
TACATTAGCTTAGATTATAAGCTAAATCTTAGATAATTATTACAATATTTTTGTGTGTTTAATTGATTAACACTTGGCACTTGGAAATCCATCACGTGGGATGTTGGTTAGTGTTTTTATTGTGCTGATTTTTATCATGTTTTCTGCAGGACATGAGTATTGAAGTGGAAATGGAAAGAAGGAAAGAGATAAATTGGAAATAGAAGAGAAGGAAAATGAAAATTATTAACAAATATATGTAATTTTTCGAATCATATAAATTATAATGATTCTTCTCATAAATTAATTTTCAAATTTTTGTAAAATTTTATCAATTTAATTGGTACCTGTTACAATTATAATTTTTACAAGTTATTGTGGCGATTTCGTTATAATTTCATACGAATAGGCGATTTAGTCAAAAATTACATTCAACTATAATTTTTTCACTATTGTATAATATTTAACTATTTTATAGGTTTATATTTATGATTTTAGGGTTTTGAGCAATTTCGGGTTAAATTTTTTATTAATGGTGTGTAAACTAGTTTTAAGGTTTTAGTAAGCGATTTAGGGTTTTGATTAATTTCTAAGGTTTTGTTATTGGTATTATATTTAATTTATTAAACTTCATAATCTTTTATTATTACTAGCCTTATCGACTTATTGTACAGTTTAGGGCACTTGAACTTGAGTTATAGTTCAATTACTATTTTTCTAGGGTTTACAGAGTCTCCTAAATAGTTAAAGTGTCAAACAAGAATGAGATATAGTTCATGTAGAGTGACTAAAGTTCTTGAATAGCAGGATCACTCAGTTTCACGATTCAAGATGTCCAGGGATCCAAATCTTAAGAGTGTTGGGAAATTATTGAAACACATTAGTTCCTAAAAAGATAGATTACTTAATTATACGAATGAGGAAACGAAAGTTATGATTTTGAGGATACTCGAAACTCCCAAATTACCAAAGCTTCCATCAAGACGAGCTAAGGTTCATGTAAAGTAATATAAGTTTCAAAATGGAACAATTATAAGGTTTCATGCTCAAGAATTGGAAATGTCCCCTAACTAATGGACTCTTCGAAACTTGTGGAATAACGGTAGCTCCTAAAAGGATATATTACTTCAATCAAGCATGGAGGACGGTATGTTCCTAAACTATGGATAGTTAATACTCCTATAAAGCTAGTGCTTCTATTAAGACTAGCTAGAATTCATGTCAAATAAGTTAAGTACATAAACAAAATGATAACGTAGTTCCATGATTGAAAATAGCAAAGGTCCCAAAAATAAGGATTCTCAAGAACATACAAAATAACCTTAGTTCCGAAAATGGAGTATTATTCCATTCCATAAACAAGGATCGCCAAAGCTCCTTCTCTTAGCATCACTAAGACTCTTAAACAACTAAAGCTTTTACTAAGACTACTTAGGGATCTTGCAAAACAACTTATGCTCACAAACAGAAGGATCACTTGGATTCTCGATTGATGAAAGCCAAAGTTCCTACTTTAACTATGGTTCATTCGAAATAACTTAAGTTCTTAAATAGTAGGATTATTTAGTTGTAGGATTGTGAATAACTAAGTTGCCCAATCAAAGGATTGTAAGGTACTGGTGGAACAACCTTATTTCCAAACAGGATGGATCTCCAGATTTTACAATTAGAGAAAACCAAAGTTCTTAATATGAGGATAACCAAGACACCTAAACAGTGATAGCTTCTTTTAAAGATAACTAAAGTTCTCATATAATTGTCTTAGGTTCTAAAAAGAAGAATTACTTGGTTTCACGATTAAGAATAACCATAGTTTAAAATGGAAGGAACATTAGGCACTTGCAAAATAACCTCAGTTACTAATAAGATGGATTACTTGATTTGTAATTTGAGAAAATCAAAGATTCTAATCCAACGATATTAAAATCTCCTAAATAGCCAAAGCATCAAAGAGGAATGAGTTATGGTTCATGTGAAATGACTAAAGTTCCCGAATAGCAGGGTCACTTGGGTTCATGATTCAAGATGTCCAAGGATCCAAATCTTAGGAATGTCAGAATATATTAAAAAAACATTAGTTCCTAAGAAGACAAATTACTTGATTATACGAATGAGGAAGTGGAAGTTGTGATTTTGAGGATAATTGAAACCCCCAAATTAGCAAAGATTCCATTAAGATTAGCTAAGGTTCATGTAGAAAGACTTAAGTTTCAAAATGGAACAATCATAAGGTTTCACTTTCGAGAATTGCCAATGTCCTCTAACTGATGGAATCTTCAAAACTTGTGCAATAACCCCCACTCCTAATAGGATAGATAACTTGAATCAAGCATGGAGGACAATCGATGTTCCTAAATGATGGATAATTAATACTTTAGAAAAGCTATTGCTTCTATCAAGATTAGCTAGGATTCATGTCAATTAAGTTAAATTCGAAAATTAAATGATTACATGGTTTTACGATTGAAAACAGCAAAGGTTCCTAAAATAAGGATTCTCGAGAACATATAGAATAACCTTAGTTATGAAAATGGAGTTTCACTCTATTCCACAAACGAAGATCACCAAAGCACCTTCTCTTAGCTTCACTAAAACTCTTAAACAACTAAAGCTTCTACCAAGACTACTTAGGGATCTTGCGGAAGAATTTGTGCTCACAACAAGAGGATCACTGGGATTCGCTATTGAGGAAAGCCAAAGTCCCAACTCCAATAATAACTAATACTCTGAATTAGAAAAAGCTTCCATCAAGAATAGCCATGGTTCATTTGGAATAACTTAAGTTCTTAAATAGTAGGATTATTTAGTTGCTCAATTGTAGATAGCCAGGTTGCCTAATCAAAGGATTATAAGGAATTGGTGGAACAACCTTATTCTAGATTTCATGATTCAAGAAAACCTAAGTTTTTGGTCTGAGGATAACCGAGACACCTAAACAGCAACAGCTTCTTTTAGGGATAACAAAGCTTCTCATTGAATTGCCTTAGTTTAGAAATAGGAGGATTACTTGGTTTCATGATTAAGAATAAGCATAGTTCCAAATCAAAGGTTCGTTAAGCACTTACAAAATAACCTCAGTTACTAATAAGATGGATTAGTTGATTTGTAATTGAGAAAATCAAAGATTCTAATCCAACAATATTAAAGCCTCCTAAATAGCCAAAGCATTGAACAAGAATGAGATATGGTTCATGTAGAATGACTAAAGTTCTCGAATAGCAAGATCACTTAGTTTCATGATTCAAGATGTGTAAAGATTTGAATCTTAGGAATGTTAGGATATTTTCGAAACACAATAGTTCCAAAGAAGATAGATTACTTGATTATACAATTGAGGAAACGAAAGTCGCAATTATCAAGATAATTGAAACTCCCAAATTCTCAAAGATTCCATCAAGATTAGCTAAGGTTCATGTAGAGTGATTTAAGTTTCAAAATGGAATGATTATAAGGTTTATATTCGAGAATTGCCAATGTCCCTTAACCGATGGAATTTTTGAAACTTATGGAACAACTATAACTCCTAAAAGGATAGATTACTTCAATCAAGCATGGAGGACAACTGATGATCCCAAACTATAGATAATTAATACTCTTGAAAAGCTAGTGCTTTTAACAAGAATAGCTAAGATTCATGTCGAATAAGTTAAGTTCCCAAACAAAATGATTACGTGGTTCCACAATGGAAAATAGTAAAGGTCCTTGAAATAAGGATTCTAAGGAACATTCGAAAAAACCTTAGTTCTGAAAATGGAGTATCACTCTAGTCTACAAACGTAGATTGCTAAAGCTTCTTCTCTTTGCATCACTAAGACTCCTAAACAACTAAAGCTTTTACCAAGACTACTTAGGGATATTACGGAACAACTTATGCTCATAAACAAGAGGATCACTTGGTTTCACAATTGGGGAAAGCCAAAGTTCCTACTCCAACGATAACTAAGACTCCAAATCAGAAAAAGGCTCCATCAAGAATAGTCGTGGTTTATTTGGAATAATGTAAGTTCTTAAATAGTAGGATTATTTAGTTGCACGATTGTAAATAGCTAGGTTGGCCAATCAAAGGATTGTTAGGAATTGGTGGAAAAAACCTTATTTCCTAATAAGATGGATCTCCAGATTTCACTATTGTAGAAAACCAAAGTTCTTAGGACTCCCAAGCTGCAATAGCTTCTTTTAGGGATGATTAAGGTTCTCGTGGAATTGCCTTCATTTCTAGGCAATAGGATTACTCGGTTTCAAGAATAAGAATAGACATAGTTCTAAATTAAAGGATCATTAGGAACATTCAAAATAACCTTGGTTATCAGTAAGATTGATTACTTGATTTCTAATTTATGGAAATCAAAGATTCTAACCTAACGATATTAAAGTCTCTTAAATAGTCAAAGCGTCAAACAAGAATGAGGTATGGTTTATGTACAATGACTAATGTTCCTAAATAACAAGGTCACTTAGTTTCACAATTCAAAATGTCTAAGGATCTGAATCTTAGGAAAGTTGGGAAATTGATGATACACATTGGTTCTTAAAAAATCGATTACTTGATTATATGAATGAGGAAATGAGAGTTGCAATTTTGAGGATAATCAAAACTCCCAAATTGCCAAAGCTTCCATCAAGATGAGCTAAGGTTCATGTAGAGTGATTTATGCTTCAAAATGGAACAATTACAAGGTTTCGCATTCAAGAATTGCCGTAGCTCCTAAGAATGTCCCCTAACCAATGGAATCTTTGAAACTTGCATAATAATTGTAGCTCCTAATAAGATAGATTACTTGAATCAAGCATGGAGAACAACTAATGTTCCTAAACTATGGATAATTGATACTTTGAAAAAGCTAGTACTTCTATCAAGAATAGCGAGGATTCATGTCGAATAAGTTAAGTTAGTAAACAGAATAATTATGTGGTTCCACGATTGGAAATAGAAAGGGTCCTAAAAATAAGGATTCTTAGGAACATTCGAAACAACCTTAGTTCCAAAAATAGAGTATCACCTTATTTCACAAACGAGAATAGCTAAAGCTCCTTCTCTTTGGATCACTAAGACCCCTAAACAACTAAAGCTTCTACTAAGACTACTTAGTGATCTTACAGAATAACTTATGCTCACAAACAAGAGGTTCACTTCGATTTGTGATTGAGGAAAGCTAAAGTTCTTACTCCAACGATAAATGAGACTTTGAATCAGTCAAACCCTCTATAAAGAATAGCCATGGTTCATTTGGAATAATGTAAGCTCTTAAATAGTAAGATTATTTAGTTGTAGGATTGTGAATAGCTAGGTTGCCCAATTAAAGGATTGTGAGGAACTGGTGGAACAACCTTATTTCCAAACAGGATGGGTCTCTAGATTTCACGACTGAAGAAAACCAAAGTTCTTGGTTTGAGGATAATCAAGACTCCTAAACAGCAACAGCTTCTTTTAGGAATAACTAAGGTTCTTGTGGAATTGCCTTAGATTCTAAATAGAAGGATTGATTGGTTTTATGATTAAGAATAACCATAGTTCCAAAATAAAGGTTCCTTAAAAATCGATTACTTAATTATACGAATGAGGAAATGAAAGTTGCGATTTTGAGGATACTTGAAACCCTCAAAATGCCAAAGCTTCCATCAAGACAAGCTAAGGTTCATGTAGAGTGATTTAAGTTTCAAAATGGAACAATTATAAGGTTTAACGTTCGAGAATTGCCAATGTACCCTAATCAATGGAATCTTCGAAACTTATGCAATAACCGTAACTCTTAATAGGATAAATTACTTGAATTAAACATGGAGGACAACCTTTGTTCCTAAACTATGGATAATTAATACTCTTAAAAAGCTAGTGCTTCTATCAAGAATACCTAAGATTCATGTCAAATAAATTAAGTTCATAAATAGAATGATTACATGGTTCCATGATTGAAAATAGCAAAGGTCCTTAAAATAGGGATTCTCAAGAATATACAAAACAACCTTAGTTTTGAAAATGGAGTATCACACTATTTCATAAACGAGGATTGCTAAACTCCTTCTCTTTGCATCACTTAGCTTTGTGATTGAAGAAAGCTAAAGTCTCAACTCCAACAATAACTAAGACTCCAAATTAGAAAAAGCCTCCATTAAGAATAGCCATGGTTCATTTGGAATAACTTAAGTTCTTAAATTTTAGGATTATTTAGCTGCACGATTGTAAATAGCTAGGTTTCTCAATTAAAGGATTGTTAGTAACTGGTGGAACAACCTTATTTCCTAATAAGATGGATCTCCAGATTTCACAATTCAAGAAAACCAAAGTTCTTAGTCTGAGGATAATTGAGACTTCTAAACAGCTTCAACTTCTTTTAGGGATAACTAAGGTTCTCGTAGAATTGCCTTGGTTTCTAAACAAGAGGATTATTTGGTTTCACAAATAAGAATAGCCATAGTTCTAAATCAAAGGATCCTTAGGAACATACAAAATAACCTTAGTTACCAGTAAGATCGATTACTTGATTTCTTTTCTTAGGAATTCATAGATTCGAGTCCAATGATATTAAAGTCTCCTAAATAGCCAAAGCATCAAATAAGAATGAGATATGGTTCATGTGGAATGACTAAAGTTCCTAAATAGCAGGATTACTTAGTTTCATGATTCAAGATGTCCCAGGATTCGAATCTTAGGAGTGTTAGGAAATTGTCAAAACACATTAGTTCCTAAGAAGATAGATTACTTGATTATACGAATGAGGAAACGAAAGTTGTTATTTTGAGGATACATGAAACTCCCAAATTGCCAAAGCTTCCATCAAGACGAGCTAAGGTTCATGTAGTGTGATTTAAGTTTCAAAATGGACCAATTATAAGGTCTTGCATTCGAGAATTGCTAATGTCCCCTACCTTATGGAATTATCGAAACTTATGCAATAACCATAACTCCTAATAGGATAGATTACTTGAATCAAGCATGGAAGACAATCGATGTTCTTAAACTATAGATAATTAATACTCCTGAAAAGCTAGTGCTTCTATTAAGAATAGTTAGGATTCATGTCGAATAAGTTAAGTTTGTAAATAAAATGATTACGTGGTTCCACGATTGAAAAAAAGCAAAGGTCTTTGAAATAAGGATTCTAAGGAACATTTGGAAAAACCTTAGTTCTGAAAATGGAGTATCACTCTGATCCACAAACAAGGATTGCCAAAGCTCCTTCTTTTTGCATCACTAAGACCCCTAAACAACTCAAGCTTCTACCAAGATTACTTAGGGATCTTGCGGAATAACTTATGCTTACAAAAAGGAAGATCTTTTGGATTCACGATTGAGGAAGGCTAAAGTTCCTACTCTAACGATAACTAAGACACTGAATTAGAAAATGCCTCCATTAAGAATAGCTTAGGTTCATTTAGAATAGCTTAAGTTCTTAAATAGTAGGATTATTTAGTTGCACGATTGTGAATAGCTAGAGGTTGCCCAATCAAAGGATTGTTGGGAACTGGTGGGATAACTAAGGTTTTCGTGGAATTACCTTAGTCAAACAAGAATGGGATATGGTTCACGTAGAATAACTAAAGTTCCCGAATAGTATGATCACTTGGTTTCATGATTTAAGATGTCCAAAGATCTGAATCTTAGGAATGGTAGAGAATTGTCAAAACACATCAGTTCCTAAGAACATAGATTACTTAATTATATGACTGAGGAAACAAAAGTTGTGACTTTGAGGATAATTGAAACTCCTAAATTGCTAACGCTTCCATCAAGACTTGTTAAGGTTTAAGTTGAGTGATTTAAGTTTTAAAATGGAACGATTACAAGGTTTCGCGTTTGAGAATTGCCAATGTCCCTTAATCGATGGAATCTTCGAATCTTGTATAATAACCGTAGCACCTAAAAGGAAGGATTACTTCAATCAAGCATGGAGGACAACCAATGATCCTAAACTATGGACAATTAACACTTTTGAAAAGCTAGTGATTCTATCAAGAATAGCTAGGATTCATCTCAAGTAAGTTAAGTTCCTAAACAGAATTATTATGTGGTTCCATGATTGAAAATAGCAAAGGTAGAAAATAAGGATTCTTAGGAACATACGAAACAACCATAGTTCTGAAAACAAAGTATCACTCGATTCCATAAACGACAATTGCCAAAGCTCCTTCTCTTAGCATCACTAAGACTCCCAAACACATAAAGATTCTACCAGGACTACTTAGTGATCTAGCAGAATCACTTATGTTCACAAATAGGAGGATCACTTGGATTCACGATTGAAGAAAGCTAAAGTTCCTACTCCAACATTAACTAAGACTTTGAATTAGAAAAAGCTTCTATCAAGAATAGCCAAGCTTCATTTGGAATAACATAAGTTCCTAAATAGTATGATTATTTAGTTGCATGATTGTGATTAGCCAAGGTTCCAATCAAAGGATTGTTAAGGAACTAGTAGAACAACCTTATTTCCCAATAGGATGGATCTCCAGATTTCACGATTGAAGAAAACCAAAGTTCCTGGTTTGAGAATAGCTAAGACTCTTAAATAGCGATAGCTTTTTTCAAGGATAACTAATGTTCTCATGGCATTGCCTTAGTTTCTAAATAGAAGGATTACTTGGTTTCATGTTTAAGAATAGCTATATTTCCAAATCTATCGATCTTTGGGAACTTACAAAATAACCTTGGCTACCCATATGATGGATTACGTGATTTCTAATTTGAGGAAACCAAAGATTCTAATCCAACAAAATTAAAGTCTCCTAAATAGCTAAAGCATCAAACAAGAATGAGATATGGTTTGTGTGAAGTGACTAAAGTTCTTAAATAGCAAGATCATCTAGTATCACAATTAAAGATGTATAAGGATTTGAATCTTAGGAATGTTAGGAAATTATCAAAAAAAGCATTATTTCTGAGGAAGACCGATTACTTGATTATACAAATGAGGAAACGAAAGCTGCAATTTTGAGGATGATTAAAGCTCCCAAATTGCCAAAGCTTCTATCATGATTAGCTAGGGTTCATGTAGAATGATTAAAGTTTCAACATGGAATGATTATAAGGTTTTGCATTAGAGAATTACTAATGTCTCCTAATCGATGGAATCTTCAAAGCTCATGGTATCATGACCCAACGGTATCGTTGTTATGGTAGGTTGCCATGTACCGTACAAAGGTCTACTATTAACCCCTTTGCTGATCATAAGCCTTTCATATGACACACAATGCTCCTTCCACTATATGTTACCACCAGGCCCATAGATAAGTAATATAGAGCAATTTAACTAAAATTATTTCTATGGTATAGATTAACTAAACGTGTAGACTCATAAGATCCATACCAAAAGAATATTATAAACAAATGCAGTTCATAAGGGAACTGCATTAGAAATTTTAATCTATGTTATAAACAAAAATATAAAAGTAACTAGTTACCTCCAACCAGTCTCCACTAGAGACTTACCTTGGGCATCCCTCGGTCCAAATTAGCGAAAAGGTTTTCCTGCAACAAAAGAAATCTATCGGGGTGTAAGCTTACGCTTAGTGAGATAAATACCCTTGTCAGTACCACATGACAGAAATTTATTAGATTCACAATCATATGAATGAATGAACAATCAGTATGCTAAACAATGCATGCAATGGCCTAAGAACTACATACGACTCAGAATTACGCCCCTTGTAGTCGAGGTTTGGAGATAATTAACCTACCCAAACCAAAATCTAGGTTCTAGACCATGAGTTTTATTTCATTTGTACTATTATGCTTAGGCCAAAACAAAACTTTATATATATATATGTATATACTTTCTTTACTGAATGACAAATCATATTTTTAAAATCTTAAGTCTAGTAGTATGGTAGCCTCTGTAATCTACAAACACACACCCTAAGAAGAAGCCACAAGACATGGCCCCTCGCCAACGACTGGCGTCTCCCGTGACCTAGTAAGCTCATCAGCTTAGGATAGAGACTCAATAAAATGATGACATAGCTAGTACCCAATCTTACAAGAGGCCTTGCCCCCTATGAGTCCCTTCTTATCTTCTACAAAAAGCAGCAGTCAGTGTTATCTGAATGTAGTTATGGGTAATGCATGATTCATCTTATTTCTTAATCATATAGATAGCTAATCCAACTTTTTGAGGTGATCAAACAATTTCATTCCATACGCTTACACATATAAATTATCACAAAAAATTTCCATTACTATATGATTAATAAGTTATAGCATTCAATCACCATTTCATACACATGCATTTCTCATATCCCACAAGCATCCAATTTATATATATAAGTTTAGGTGCATCTATTTTACAAGCAAAATCAAGTAAAGAGTCATTAGGAATTTACTCACTATGCCATGCGATCAGTCAAAGTAATCTAAGGGCAAGTCGTCTCCGTACACGGTATACCCTGGTCTTCAAATTCATAATACTATAAGGGATTGAAATAAAACTTAGGAAACTAAGCTAAAATCTCTTAAGTTATACTCGTGACTAGTTTTCGTATCTTTCCCAATTTTACTTAAAAGTTTAATCGTATATAACTTTTTCATTTTAAATCCGATTTTTATGATTTTATAGTCAATCTTCATCATTTTCAAGTGTACTTTAACATGGTGAGGTTATATTTTCGAAATGAGGTACATAAATCTATCCATAGGTCAGAACAATAGCGGTCTTCATGATTTGGAGTGCTTTTGGGCTTTGTTTGGTTAATGGGCTTTTTGATAACTTAGGAAATCCTTTGGGCTTAGCCTTAAGATTTCATTCTAAGCTCAAAATACTCCTTGAGGTCAAATTTACAACCTTGATTTACACTCCTAAGGCTATCGACCACTTCTTAGGCTCTTAAGTGGGCTTAAGTTTTCAAATGTGTTTGTTTTTTATCCAACTCAAATTTAACCACTATATTGGGCTTAGGGAGTGTCTTGTGGGTTTCTTGAGAGTCTTAAAACAACTCTTATTGATGTGTTAAGTTGTTGGTCAGAAATTTAAGGGTGGTTGAACTTAGTGTATGAGGCTTGTTTTGGAAATTTTAAGCTTAGTTTTGAGTTTTAAGTTTAATATGCTTATCATACTTGCTTTGGTTGGTCTTTTTACTTTGTTTACTTACTTTTATTATATTTTTAAGTGTCTTTTAAGGATGTTCCAGATCTGGTTAGTTTGAATATGAGAGCTTCAGACTTGGTTTTCCAACTTATTTCATCATTTTCTTAAGTTTAGGTGTTAGATCATGAACCTAGGTTACTTGTATTCAAACCTTAGCTTGACTTATTTTCCATGAGAGGGTTATTTGACTCATACTTTTCTTGAAAATAATAGATCTCATACTTATTACAATTTCCACATCATAGCTCATGTCTTACAAAGTTGGTTTCCTCATAAAACTTTATGTAATGACTTTTTTCTTAACCTAAGTCTAGATTTGAGCATGTTCAACTTAATAGAAATGAAATCAACATCCAAATGACCTTTGAATCCTCACGTCCAGGATGTTCCTCTTTCATTCAAGTTCTCGTTTCACAATTTTCTCATCTTAAAATCTTCAATTCAAAGTGTTAAACAAGTATTTCTACAAAACACTAACTTTACATGCTTGTATTGCAACTTCATGTAAGGGTTTCATGAGTTTGTTTCTTAGGGTGGTTTTTGATGTTATACCAACTTATGATCACACTCATAACTTCAAGAAATCATAGTCTCCTAACATGAACACTAACCTATTAACACAAAAAAAACTCTTACTCATCCACAAAGCAAAAGTATGGAGGTTGTGCACTAAGGTTCCACTTATTCTCCTTATCTCACTTCCTCCTTCTTGCACCTTTTTCGAAACCCGAGTTATGATCCTTTGAGGTGAGCTTTATGGAATGTTCTAAGGATCCTAAAAAAGCTTTGAATGTTGGAAAAGAAGGATACAAGAAGAAGTTGAGTGTACCATGAGTGTGAGTATCCTTGAAAGTGGTAGCAAAGTGAAGGATTTGTGGGGTATGGTTGTTTCCACTTTTGTGTTAGTTTCAAGTGAAAATGAAATTGAAAGTGAGAGAAATGGGAGAAAGAGTGGCTGATTAGGGAATGGGGTAAATGTGTGTTTAAGAAGCTTAATTTGGTTGTCTTATAGCTTATACTATAAACCCTAAAAAATCGGTAGTCTAAACCTTAATTTAAGTTTGAGTGTCCGAAACTGTGTCATGAGTTGATAAGGCTAGTAACAATAAAAGATTATGAAATTTAATAAATCAAATATAACACCGATAATAAAAACCCTAGAAATTGATTGAAATCTTAAATCACGTACCGAAACCCTAAATCCGATTTATGCACAATTACCTGAAATCGAACCTGAACTTGATCGAAACTCTAAAACTATAACTTTAAGCCTATAAAATAATTAAATATTACTCAATAGTGATATAATTATAGTCGATTGCAATTATCAACTAAATCACGTAATCATGTAAAATTTTTAACTAAATCGTTAAAATAACTTATAAAAATTATAATTGTAACGGGTATCAATTAAATTGATAAATTTTCACAAAATTCCAAAATTAATTTATAATTATTATTTTTATGTTTAAAAAAATTACATATAATTATTTCTAATTTCCTTTTCTACCATTTTTTCTATTTTCCTTTTCTACCATTTTTTCTTTTTTCCTTTCCTTCTTTTTCCTTCTTTTCTTTTCCTCTTCTATGTTTTTCCCTTTTCACACGTGAATTCCAGCTGCAGATGCAGTAGCCCATGTGTGTAAATTTAATGTCCAAGTTTCACAAATTAAAGGGAGAAAGGACAAAATAATAAAGTACATATCTTATCTTAATTAATGCTTAGATTATGAGTATAAACTTCCTTATTTTTTTTTATTTTATTTGCCCCAAAAAAATTCTACTGATCATCACGCCTAAAAGGAAGAAATCTGGAAAAAAAAAAATACAAACCAAACAGAAAAGAAAAAGGGAAAGAAAGCAAAACAAAAAGGAAAACTAAGAACAAGAAGAAAATTAAGAAGAAAAAGAAGAAGAAGGAGGAGAAAAAGAAGAAGAAAATTAAGGATCATATCAACATATTTAGGTAAGTATATTTATTTTAGTTGTATATATGTATATTATATGGTATGTGCATGTATATACTAAGTATTTTGTTGTATTTTGCTAAATGTTTCATTACATATACATGTATGTATGCATAAGTAGATAAACAAATGCATATGTATCCTTTATGTGTGTATAAATATATGTATGTAGACATGTATATATATATATACACTAATAGGTAGAATATACGATATATGTATATACATGTATGTATAAATAAGAATATATATAGTAGATATTTGGAAATCTTACTATTTGGATATATATATACATGTACACAAAAAATAAAAA
>JAMXBB010000011.1:42885856-42899726 GCA_024138015.1 Lumnitzera littorea
TGTATTTATTTAGATATGTCTTACATGTATACATACCTATAAATACATACATACATATTCGGCATATATATATATACTTATATAGTATTTATCATAAAATACGTATACCATACATTACCTATAATATGCTGTATATTATAATACTTATACCCTATATTATATATATATTTATGTGTCTCATAATACTACTTATAGAAGTATGTTAATATATGTATATATGTACTATACTATACGATTATATATGTATATAAATACTAAAGTAATTATACAAGAATACCCACATATATATAATTTCGGTATAAAACATACATATGTACTATAGTATAAAATACATAATACTCATTATATGTATTTCAAAAAATATACATAACACATCTACTCATGTATAATATACCTATGTACATACATGTATACATATCTAATCTTGTACATACATACACTACTTAATTTATGTATTAGAGTACATATACAATATTATATTTATAAGAAAATACTCTACAAATACTATCTTTATACATATGTATACTATATATAATATACATCTACAAATACAATAATTACCTATTTCTTTTAATTTCTTTCTTTTCTTTTCCTCTTCTTTCCTTCCTTCTTCCTCTTCTCCTTTTCTTTTTCTTTTCTTCTAGTCTTCACATTTTGTTTCCAGGTTTTAGGTTTCTAATTTTCTAGGATTTAGTTGCTTCACTTTCATGTCCACTTTCGGCTGGGATAATTACATATATATATATATATATATATATATATTTGATTTAGCAATCATGAAGAAAAGACAATCTAATCTCTTATATTAAATTTGCCCTTGCTAATTACAGCACTTGGTAATTGCATTTTATCACATGGGCTGCTGGTTTTAGATCTTTAATTTGCTAAATTTGGTTTACGTCTTGTGCAGGGAAGGAATTGAATTGGAAAGGGAAGAAGGAAATGAGATAAATTAGAAATGAAAGAGAAGGAAAATGAAAGTTATTAACAAATATGTGTAATTTTTCAAATCATATAAATTATAACGAATCTCCTTGTAAATTAGTTTTCAAAATTTTGTGAAATTTTATCAATTTAATTGGTACTCGTTACAATTATAATTTTTACAAGTTATTGTGGCAATTTTGTTACAATTTCGTGTAAATAAGCGATTTAGTCAAAAATTACATTCGACTATAATTTTATCGCTATTGTGTAATATTTAACTATTTTATAGGTTTATGTTTATGATTTTAGGGTTTCGAGCAATTTTGGGTTCAATTTTGATTAATGGCACATAAACTAGTCAGTAAGCGATTTAGGGTTTCGATCAATTCCTAAGGTTTTATTATCGGTGTTATATTTAATTTATTAAACTTCATATCCATTTATTATTACGAACCTTATCGACTTATTATACAGTTTAGAATACTCGGACTTGAGTTAAGGTTCAACTATTGTTTTTCTTAGGGTTTACAGGTACTTAATCTACAATCTTTTGTACGGTGTACGGTGATTGCCACGACTAGCCCCCTCGGGTCGCGACTGTAAATGTGTGTTTAAGAAGCTTGATTTGGTTGTCATATAGCTTATACAAAAGTTAATAATTGCAACTATTGATGATGTAAGCATTAAGGGCTGAATAGTAGAGTGTAAGATAAAGTGATTGATAGATGAAAGACGAGAGTATGGCCCTCCCTTTCTTACTTGTTCAAACTGGCCATAAGGGTGTCCTTTTAGGCATGGAATTGTCTTGTCTCATTTATTAAAGTTAAGCATGTGAAATCTTGTGATAATTTGTCCATATGTAGGATAAGTGAAGGGGTGATAAGGAAAGTGTCTTATTACTAGATTTTGATAAGTTATCAATTGATAAATGATTCCAACTTTTAATTGATAAGTCATTTAAGGTGGTTGGCTGGTTTACTTATTTATATATAAGGCTTAGGCATGAAGATAAGGGTATTGTCTTATAGGAAATTGTTCTAGGATTTACTTCTTACATTGTTTTGTAAATTATGATTCAATTCTTATAAAATTGTAAAATTTTCTAGAGTTGAATGAAATTATTCAAATTAAATTATTGATTAGTCTCTTAGGGTTAAAAGTCCTTAATTGTTTTAGGGTTTAGGGTCTTAAGTGACTTTAGAGCTCACGATTTTTCAAGTTCGGGTTTTATCAATAATAGGCTTTTGAATTGGAAAATAAATAAATTCGTTTCTAAATGTAAACTTGAGTTCTTAGTTTAGTTGAACCTCGGGAACGTTAAGGAAGTACTCTATTAAAAGTAGGGTTTACACGTAGAATAGCCGTAACTCCTAATCGGATAGATTACTTGAGTTAACCATGACGGACAACCGATGTTCCTAAATACTGGGTAATTAATACTCCTGAAATGCTAGTACTTCTATCAAGAGTAGCTAGGATTCGTGTTGAATAAGTTAAGTTCCTAAACAGAATGATTACATGGTTCCATGATTGAAAATAGCAAAGGTCCCTAAAATAAGGATTCATAGAAACATATGAAACAACCTTAGTTCCAATAATGGAGTATCACAAGATTCCACAAACGAGGATTGCCAAAGCTTCTTTTCTTAGCATCACTAAGACTTCTAAACAACTAAAGTTTCTACCAAGACTATCTTAGGGATCTTGTAATTATATAACTAGATTAGTATTATATAGAGTTAAGTGTTTAGTTGATGTTTATATCATATGTAGTCAATATTAACATACTAAATGACACTTTTCATGATAATTACATTAAGTAGCCTACTAAATAATGCGTATAGGATATAAATACCTAAAAGAAGATCTCATTACCTATTCTTACTAATCAATTCAATAAACTCCATATTTCCTTTCATTTCCTTAATTTTCTTCCTAATTTTCCCTAATTACTTCATTATATACACTTAGACTACATGTAATTTTAAAAAGTTGACTAAGTCAACATTTGATCAAGTCAAAGGTTGACTAGGTCAACATTTGATCAAGTCAACATGGGTCATTTTCACTCTAGATTTCTCTACTCTTTTTTAAAGAATTCTTTCATTTTCTTTACATGTCTTTTCTTCTCCTTATCTCCTCTTTGCTATCTAACATGAGAACATTGTAGACTCCACTTGTCTTCATTACAAATCACAAAATTACACAAAAACAAACCCCTTTTCTTCCCTATCCCCAAACTATCACCCTATTTCCTTTCATCCCCTTCCACTTTTCAAAATTTACCTACATATTTCAACAATTTTTTCTACATTATATACTAGCACTTCTCTTACATAATATAAAGGACAAAAGGTATGTTTTTATATGGTTTTCCATCTTAATTAGCAAATAGTTGTATATGTTAGGTTAGTTTTAGAATTCATATGTCATATGCACATGTATGTTGAGACAAATAAGATTCTTATATATATGTACTTAAGTGTAATAATACTTGGGTATAAGAGTACAATATATGAGTACATATACCATATAGATATATGTGAGATACTTATGTGTGAATTTTAGTAAAATAGATGGTATAAGTACACATACATATGTTGGAAGATTCTTATATAAGAGTATTTTTTATGTACATAACTAAAAATAAGGAGTACACTAAGTATACATACATATAACTTACTAATTAAGCCCATAGGATGCAAAAATATAGATTTTATGAAGATTTCTTAAGGGAGTACAGAAGGCATACGAAAATACGTATAAAAATATGCATACCACCATATGTATATATGGGTATATGTACAGGTATAAGTACAAGTATATGTATAAGTATACTAGTATACATACAAGTGTATTAGAAGTATATATACACATAATATACATATAGAATATATAAATACATAAGTAAATTACAACATAATTACTTAAATTACTAAAAGATAGTATAGTAAAATAATAAAATATGCAATATGTACAAATGTATACATATATGGGCCAAACCTATTTTAAGCCCATAACACACTCCTCAATTTGAGTTAGCCTTATTTAGGTACATATAATAATAATAATTATGTAAAATCATCTCAATATAAGAATCCAAGGGTTAATTAAATCATTAAGTACTAAAATAAGATATAAAAAAAAATAGATAATAAGAATATTCAAGCTTCAACAATTAAAATTTCAATAAATTTAATTCATATCATAAAACACGGATCTTAACATCTAAAACAGACATCACCGTGTAAACGTACGTTCGAAAACAATGGAAAATGACTATAAGCTTGTGAATATCGGAGATAAAATGAAAAGGTTATACGTGACTAAAGATGTAAGATAAAACTGAATAAAATAAGTAAGATAATTAAGTAATAAACCCGTAAACTGATAATAAGGAGAAATAAATAACTAAATAATGAAGTATCATACTTACAAATATACAAATATAGTTACTATTGATCCCACTAAAATATGATATACCCTGTATATGCCACACTTGGGTTATATTAGGAAACTAAACAAACTACAATAGACTTTTAGTTAACTAAAGAGTTTGAACAAGTTAATAACAATAGATTAATTTTAACAACGAACACCCTAATAAACATATAAGCACGATCATTGAATTTCTTCAAGTCTCAACCTTTAACTTGATCTTGGAATAACAAATGAACATATAAATAAACATTAGTTTATTATTAGTTCAAATAAGTTACAACTTACAAAACTCATAAATGACATAATAGTGTATACATGAGCATTATAATGAATATAATGTAATGCAATTAGAACTCATAAAAATAACCTTACTTCAATCAAGGGTAATATGTATAGTAGTTGATTCCACCATTTTACCAACCTCAACATCTTAAAAGATAATTTAGAAAAAAGAAAACTAAGCCATGACCATATAGTTAACATATTTGGGGGAAAAAATCAAATAATATTAATAGTTTTATGTAACAAATTAAATTGTTTGTACCTGAGTCAAAAACTTCTAAAGCTTGAAGATTTTCCTCTACACATAATATTGTATTAGGATTTTTTAGCTAATCTTGTGCACAAACGAGGGCCTCCACCATATAAGGAGTTAAAGACTCGTAAAAGAATCAAGTACACAACCACCAATGCTAAAAGTACTCTCAGAAGCCACAATTGACAAAGGGATAGCCAATACATCTCTTACCATGAAAGAAACGATGGGGAATCTAGAAGAGGATCTTTTCCACCAATCCAATACATCAAGCTCCTTATTATCAATATCCTCGCAATCTTCTCTTAAATACCTTTCTAATTCATTCTTTTGCAATTGTTTTTCCCCTCCTCTACTCTCACGATTGAAAACTTTTCTCCAAGGTTTACGATCATCATTTTTCATCTTTGACCATTTTTCCTTAACAGAGCTTTGAGAACTTAAGCCAATATTATCATCCTTATACCCAACACTAAACTCATAATGATAATACAATAATGAAAGTGCATAATTGATTTTACCTATGAGTTGAATTGTCTTTTCATCATCATAGACATGTTTCACCATCCAATCAACATATGTTAACTTCTGATAAGGATCAAGAACTGCTGAAACAAAAGACAATACATTGATATTATTTATGTTTCCCCAATACTTGTCATGTTTTCTTTTCATTCTTTTAGCCATCATCCTCATAGATGGATCATTGCTAGAGCATTGTATATTAATTTGGTAGCTAACTCCCAATATCTCCTCAACAAATTGGTTACAAGTTGCTTAGACCTTGAAATGCTTAAAGTAACATCATAAAATCATAAAATGATTTCAAGAATGGTAATATGCTACGAGCATAGTCCTAATCCTCAATTGTAGGAGCCTCCCCTCATTTTCTCCCTCTCAAGTTATGGTCTAAACTTATCATCATTTATTTCCATCAATGCAAAGGCCTTCTGAAACTTTATAGCTGATTCCAACATCAAGTAAGTGAAATTCCATCTAGTTTCCACATCCAAAGACAACAATGCCTTTCAATTTTTTCTCTACCACATAATTCTTAAATTTTGCTAATCTTGTTGGAGAAGACCTAACATACCTAACTACTGAACAAATTCTAAATATTGAGTCATCCAGATCTTTCAAACCATCCTTCATAATTAAACTTAAGATATGAGCACAACATCTTACATGGAGAAACTCACCCTTCATGAAGAGTGTGTCCTAAGATTCAAATATGTTTTTCAGATGCTGAATGCAAAGATCATTGCTACTTGCATTATCAACAATTAAAGTAAGAACCATAATAATAGCCTAACAATGTAAACATGTTGTGACAGTATTGGCTATGGCCTCACCAAAGTGGCCACCTATTTGATAGAAATTCAAAATCTTCTCTTGCAGTCTCCAATCATTATCAATGTAATGACAAGTCAAACACAAATTATATGGATTTTGATTAGACATCCATGTGTTTGTAGTTAAACATACCTTACCTTGATATGTAGAGATTTCTTTTTTAAGCTTTCCTCTTTCCTCTTTGAACAATTCTATACAAGTACGACTTCATGTCCTATGAGATGGAACAAAAAATTTTGGTTGTAGTACATTGCAAAGAGTTATAAAAGCCTCATGCTCAACCGGTTTGAATGGAAGTTTAGCAACTATAAATAACCTAGCAAGCACTTTCCTACATCGAATTTCATCGAATCTATTTAAAGTCATCGAAAGCTACTTACTTTCTATCATTGTAGGAAGAGTTTTTTGCTTACCCTTACTCATAGAGAACTCACTCTTATTAGTAAACTGTTTGCACCTGGTCAAATGAGTGCGCAATGTATGTGTCCCATTTCCGCTACTATGTTTAAAGGGTTTATTATAGTAATCACACCTAGCCATACGATTCCCTTTCACATCAGGTGCACTAAGTGACATGTGTTCCCATACATTAAGATTGTTGTCTCTTATAACCAGATGACACGGATTGAAGAGGGGTAGATGAATTACCAAAAGAAGGCAAAGTTTCGTCACTATCAACGTGATTGTGCTCATCCAGCTCATTCATATCAAATTCTTAGACATTGTCATCTATTGGTTCTCCTATATTCTCTTCTTCAAATGTAGACATCTGAAAAGTGAAAAGTGTAACATAAAACAAGATAATAAGGCAATTGATGTCATGACAAGTGACAAGGAGTTCAATGGTTTAATACATAAAAGGAGTAGCAGTATATAACCTCTTCACTATACTGTCATAAGGATCTAGACTCACAAATATACCCAGAGTTTATCTCAACACATGCTTTCAAAAAATTGTCAAGAAAATAACAATGATGAGAGTTTTCGAGGTGCTAATCAACTAATGTCTACCAAATAGAAACTAAAAAATTAAGTCCATAGACCTTCTCATTAAGGTGATAACCAATGCAAAGTGTCTATTGTCTAGTAAAGCTGAAGATATTCTTGTTTCTAGCAAATGTAACATGTTAGGGATTTATTGTAGAAGGCCAAGAAAGAATTGCAATTAGATGCCAATCAACAACCAAAAGGCCTAGAGAACAACAAATAGTATAATGTAAATCTGGAAGATAATTATGCAATGGTATCTAGAATTGGGTTAAGTATCCAACCTACAGACTTCATCTCCATAAGTTTAAATGACCAGATACAAGAAATAGCTTTTCTCATTATGGATGCATGACATTGAGATGAATCAAACATTGAACCAGGATTTAACATGTACTTAACAAAATGTAGGTTTAGCTTTTGTGATTAGCATTACTCTAAATCATGATGCTTGCAAACATGCGAGAGTCAAAACTTTGTTGTATACAATTTTTTTATTTGCCGAACATATCCTGTTTTATTGATAAAGTGGAAATTCAAGACTCTAAATTATCCCATTACACAGGCCTTAAGGTTGAATATGCCCATGCACCTAGATCAGTGAGAAAAATCCATAAAAAAGAATGTCAAAATGATAGCTTCGAAGGAATAGACATATCATGTAAAACCAAACTAATTTCCACAATCTCTCCCTCTTTGGTGCTAGCATAATTTCCTATTTTCAATCTAACATTATCTTCGGATGAAAGCAGTTCTCAAACGAAGGTTGTATCTTTGCGTCATTTAGGCAACAAAGACACTTTCACTGCAAAATCTAATGACAAGCATTCAACTCTCAAAGCCATAAGAAACTATCATCACCACATTATATACTATTGATAGACATGGCTACACCAACCCCCACTATAGACCATCAACAGACTTTTAATCTTTAGAAATAAGATAGTATACATGAAGAAAATAAAGAAAAGAACAAGATAGCAAAAGGGATAGAGTAACCTACTGTTACTGGGATCTAATAGTGAGATCTAGTAGTGATTGATGATTAGTGAGGCATGAGCTATGGTTGCCGGTTGGTGCTGATTGTCAACTAGATAAAGGAAGAGTAAAAGTACGTAGTAGTAGTGCACCAACTTGATGGAGGAAATAGAGGAAGAGAGGACGAGATGAGAGTTAGAGTAAGGTTTGCTTTGTTTCACTTTTGGTTGAAGGCTTTAGAGTTACAAGTACAATTCATAAGATGTCAATGCCAATTGCCATTTGCTTTTTTTTTTTAATTAATAATAACCGGTTTGGGTTTGGTTCGTATTATTGAATCGAACTACAAACCAATTGTAAAGTACCGAACCAAACCAATTTAAAAAAAAAAAAACGTTTCATGGTACGATTCGGTTCGGTTTGCAGTTCACACTACGGTTTGCGGATAATTTGCTTACCCTTACCTCATACTACAGTGGTAAGTAGGTTATCAAACAAATTATTACAACCATATGAATGCATGTATACTCAGTATGCTAAAAATATATATGCAATTGACTGGTGTTACATACAACATTGGAGTTTTATCGCCCTCTGAGGTAAGGATTGGAGACACATTGGCACTAATTACAACTAAGCTCTAGCACTTAGGTTTTCAACCATAAATTTAAATTTCATATTACTCGAAATACATTTTCATTTCTAAGAAATCTAATAGTAAACCAAAATCCCAAGTCTAGTGATGAGGTGGCCCTCGCAATCCACCCTTGCACCCTATAATGGAGGTCTCTAGACTCGACCCTTAGCTAAACGGTTGCCGTCTCCAACACCTACTAAGCTCGTAGGCTAGGGTAAGGTCATATTGTACAAGTGTACCATACTAAAACACTTTAATTCAATATATAAAAACAACTCCTGCATGGCCTCTCTTTACCTCTACATGAAGTGATGGCTAGAATAAGTAATGCAATGCATAGTTGATGCATGATTGTTTTAATTTAAGATAAGTCAAATTATAGGGTGATCAATCAATATCAGCAAACCAACTAAATCATGTAATAATCAATCATATAATCAAATCTTCAATTATTGTGTTTAACAATATTTTTTACAGTAATCAATCAATATCAAGCACATGCATATCTTGAACCCCCATGCATTAAGTTATTAATATTTAATTTAAGTGCACTAACTATAAGCACAAAATAAGTATAAAGTCATTGAAAGTACTTACTTAGCCAAAGTCAATATGAATCTTAACAATCATTAAGCAGCTTGTCTTCCTGATCGATATTTCCTGATAAATAGAAATGAAGTAACCTAATGAGTATCTAAACATAATACTAGACAGCCTATCTAGCTTACTATCTAACTTATGATTTCCGTTCTACTTAAGTATTATATTACTTGTAAACTTTTTCATTTTACCTTGTATCTTTACATTCTAAGTAAGTTCTTATTAAGTCTAAATGTGCTTCTTTAGTAATAAAATTTGATTAAACTTTTAATGTTATTTTATATTATCTAACTTATTTTCTGTGATATTTAGGAAACATTATTTTATCGTATATGTAATAATATCCAATTTAATTGTATAAGTAATAATATTCAAATCAGTAACATTATACGAGCTTGGGTTTTCCCTAAATCTTAAATCGTATATAGTTTTTTCGTTCTAACTCCGATATTTATAAACTTTTAGTCGATTTTATTGTTTTCGAATGTATGTTTACGTAGTGGGATCCATTTCGGATGTTAAGACCTACATTTTACAATATGAATTTAAATAATTTAAATTTAGTATTTTGACTTAAATAGTTTTATTTATTAGTTTTGTGTTTTCTTTTTGTCAATTTAGGAGCAAATAAATTTATAAATTATTATGTTCTTATAATTTGAACTATTGCTATATTATTATCATTATCATCATCATCATCATTATTATTATTATTATTATTATTTATTCACATAAGGTTAATATTAATTGATATATGTATTATGGGTCCATCATGGTTTCGACCCATACATATACATATATATTCATTATATATTATTACTTTATTATATTATATTTATTATGTTTTATTATCTTAGATAGTTATGTTATAATGTTAGGACCTAAGGTGGCCTAGTAGGATTGCCTAAAATTTTCATATCATGTGTATACTCATGATACGAAAATTACTTTGTAAGTTAGAGATTGTAAAACTCTAAATAATTCATCACTAAGGTTTTTGAATTGTTAATTAATTAACATGTCATAAAATATAAATAACTATAAATATCCAATATTCCACAATTCCTCAGAACCGTAAAGAACTGGTATTCCCTACTAAATGATAAAATTAAAGAGAATAAACATAAAATTCAAACTTATTGAAGTTACTAAATCTAAATATATAAGTAGTATTTACATTTAAAGTTTCACATGAACTAAACAATCTCTTTCTAATTCAAACCTCTAAAACATCTCAACACTTGCACTCAACGCTCGGCTCTTAACCTATGTCCGATTATCTATTAACCTACAAAAGAAAAACTATTGGGGAGTAAGCTACAAGAGCTTAGTGAGTTATCCCTCATACTATATTAGTAAATAAGTTATCAAACAAATTATTATAACCGTATGAATGCATGTACATACAGTATGCCAGACAATATATGTGGTTGACCGGTACTGCATATAATATTGGATTTTAACGCCATTTAAGATAAGGATTAGAGATACATCAGCACTAATCATGATCGGGCTCTAGTACTTAGGTTTTTAACCATAACTTTGAATTCCGTATTTCACAAAATACATTTTCATTTCTGAAAATCCAGTAGTACACAAAATCCTAAGCCTAGCAGTGCGGCAGCCCCCGCAGTCCATACTTGTACCCTACAATAGAGGTCTCTAGACTTGACCCTTAACCATACGATTAGTGTCTCCATCGACTAGTAAGCCCGTAGGTTCGAGTAGGTTTATGTTATACAAGTACATCATACGAAAATACTTTAATAAATATAAACAACCCCTGCAAAGCCTCTCTTTACCTTCGCATGAAGTGATGATCGGAATAAGTAATGCAATGCATGGATAATGTGTAACCCTTTTAATTTAAGATAAGCTAAATATAATTAAGTCAAATTATGAGGCAATTAATCAATATAAAGAACATGCATATCCCGAAACCCTATGCATCAAGTTATTAATATTTAATTTAAGTGCATTAACTACAAGCACAAATAAGTATAGAGTTATCGGGAGTACTTACTTGACTATAACAACTCGCTCTAGTTGTAATAATCGATCGGAAGATCCTTACCCTCGTCGGGATCACCTGATCATTACGAGATAACATGGATAATAAGTAATTGAATTAACTAACAGTTCTAGATATCTATCTACCTAATTATACTTAGATTACTATCAATTTTTATTCGATTAAACCTAATTGCTAATCGTATGTAACTTTTTCATTCAATTTTTTATGTTTACAAACTTATAGTTGTTTTTCATCGTTTTTGGATGCATGTTCACACAAAGATATCCATTTTGGACGTTAAGAACTATGTTTTACGATATGGACTAAATTCATTGAAATGTTATCTATTGAAGCTTAAATTTTCTTATTAGCTAGTTTTATATTCTATTTTAGTAGTTAATGATTTCATTAGCCATTGATTCTTACACTTAGATGATCTTATGGTTTATTATTTTAGAGGCTTATGTCATTACTTGCTTAGGTCAATGCCTAGGTCATCACTTAGGTCATCAATTAATTAGGTCATTGCTTAGGTCATCATTTGTTTACATAAGTCCTTACTTCATGGTTAAGTGTCTTATGTACATATATACATATGCTAAGTATACTTATACTTTTACTATACTTATATGTATACTAGTATACTTATACATATATTGTAAACCTCGCAAATTTAGTTATTTAAGAGTAAAATTAAACCCTAATACTGTAAATGACTTGATAAGTCATTAAAGTCGAGCAAAGTAAAAATTTAATAGATTATAAATTTGAATATATTATAAGTAATAAAAACTTTAGAAAAATCTATCAAAACCTAAATCACGTACAAAAACGCTAAATCTAATATGCGCACAAATACTCGAAATCGAACCCGAATTTGATCGAAACTTTAAAACTACAACTTTAAGCCTATAAAATAATTAAATATCACTCAATAGTGATATAATTATAGTCGATTGCAATTATCGACTAAATCGCGTAATCGCGTAAAATTTTAATGGAATCGCTATAATAACTTGTAAAAATTATAATTGTAACGGGTACCAATTAAATTGATAAATTTTCATAAAATTCTAAAATTAATTTATGATGATTATTTTTATGATTTTTAAGTTTAGAAAAATTACATATAATTATTTTTAATTTCCGTTTTCTTGCTTTTTCTTTCTTTCTTTTTCTCTTTTCCTTTCTTTTCTTCTTTTCTCCTATTTTCCTTACCTAACACGTGAACTTCCAACTACACAATTTCAGTAGCCCATGTGTTTAAAATAAATGGACATGTGTCAACCAATTAAAGGGGAAATGACAAAGTAATCATATATTTTCTAATCCTAATTAATAAAGGGGATAAGCTTCTCTATTTTTATATTATTTACCTCAAAAAAATCAGAAACATATCACACCCAAATCCTGGAAATTTCAAAACCGAAAATACAAAAGAAAGAAAAAAAAGAGAAAGAAATAAGAGCAAAACAAAGCCAAAACCCAAACCGTGAAGAATAAGGAGAAGAATAAGAAGAAAGGAAGAAGAAGAAGGAAGAAAAGAAGAAGGAAAGAAGAAGGAAAATAAAAAAATTAATAGGTAAGTAAAAGTATTTTAATAGTATATGTGTCTAGCATATGGTATGTTCATGTATATATGTAGCATTTGTATTGTATTTTAGTAAATATTTCATTACCAATACATGTATGTATGTATAAGTAATTAAATTAAGATATATCTGTATGTATAAAGATATGTATGTAGACATGTACGTATATAAGTATAATATACAGTATGTATATGTATGTAATAAGACTATACATAATATGTATTTAGTAATATTTTTACAAAATAAATATGGACATATATTTATAGTTGTACACATGAGGTATATATATATATATATACATGAATATGTAATCAAATAGTATGTATAAGTATTTTTGTAAATATATATTTCATATATATACATGTAAGTTATATGTAAGTTATATTTTATATACATATAGGTATACATGTATGTGGTGTTAAGATATATATAAAATATAGTATATGTACAACATATAATATATATATAGTATACCGAACATTAAGTGGCATATATATAGTATAATAGTTACCAAATAAAATAAATTTATAAATATGTAAGAAGTAGGTACATAAATATATATATGTATATTACCGTAAATTAGGAATTACAAATTAAAGTAAATTATAAAATTAATTAAATATCGTATAAGTACATAAATATATATATGTAAATCGTAAAATACAAATTAATAATAAGAAAATAATAAATAATAATAACAATTGTAATAAGACTAAAATCTCAAAAATAGAAAAAATATGCTTAAAATAATAAAAATATTAATTATATGATTTAAATAATTATTAAATCATAAATATATTAAGAAA
>JAMXBB010000011.1:42913686-42944998 GCA_024138015.1 Lumnitzera littorea
ATATATATATATATATACACCTTACATATTTACAAATTTAGTAAATATATTATATGTGCTAATACATATTCGGTACATATATTATACATTATACGTGTTATATTTGTATATGTATTTATTGAAAATAACCATACTCCTAGATACCTATTCATGTATTTATGTATTTGTATTTATTTATATATAAGTCTTACATATGTACATACATTTAAATACATACATATATATTCGGTATATACATATAATTACCACACATTAATATATATATACTACACAGTTATATATATATATACTAAAATAGTTATACATGGATACACACACATATATATATATTTACGGCACACCCATATACATATATACTATAATTATTTATTAAAATACATAATACCCATTGTATATATTCCTAAAAAAAATACATGACACATATTCCTACGTATAATATACTTATGTATATACATGTATACATACCTAACCTTATACATACATATACTATTCAATTTATGTATTTGTATACATATACATGTATTAATAATGCTATATTTATAAGAAAATACTATACAAATACTTTATTTATACCTATACATATAATATACATCCACATAAAAATAAATACTTACCTTTTTCTTTTAATTCTTTCCTTCTTCTTTTCTTCTTTCTTTTTTTTTTCTTCCTTCTTCTCTTACGGTTTTTAAGCTTCCAAGTTTCTTTTCTTTTCAGTTTTATTGTTAAATGTTTTTAGATTTTCCTTTTTATTTATGGGTGCAATAGCTTAAATTATAAGCTTAAATCTTTGCTAATCATTTCAAGATTTTTTCTTGCTTATTTATCCATGATAACTCTAATTTTAAACATATTTCACATGATCATTTTATAGTATTTCCTTTACATCTTTGGTTTTCTTTAAAGAAATTGATACTTAAATGAGTAATATTTTGATTTCAAGGTTTGAACACGTTCTTGGATTGAAAACGAAGAAAAAGAATCAAGTTTCACTCAATTTGGAGTTAAAATGAATGAGTTATGAAGTTTTGAAGTTACACAGTTGTGTCCCCAAGCTGTATCCATCTAGAAAAATTTGCCAAGGTCAGAAAGTTACATGACCTGGGGACATGACCGTATCCCAAGCCGTGTCTGGTGATGAAAACAGAAACCTTACAATACAATATAAAAGGACATACTAGGGTTTCGAAAAGAAGATTGGACACTCGAGAAGTGAAGAGACTTAAAGAGAAGGAGAGGAAAAAGGCAAAAGCAATACCAACTTCAAAATTGGAGAGATTTTTCATCAACCAAAAGGGTTTTTCATGTTTTATTTCATGCTTTTGTTGGAGCTCGTTTTTAGTTTCATTATAATGGCTTAGAAGTCGTGTATTTAGGATTATGAAACCTAAGGTTTCATGTGACTCTTGGGTTGATTTATAATTTTCAATAAAGTTTCTATCTTTTCTTGATTCAATTATGTTGTTTAATTGTTGATTGATATTTCTAGAGTATCAATTTATGATATTACGCATGATGATTGAGAAATTACATGTGTAATTAGATCTTGACATAATTGGAGAGAATTACATGTGTACTTAGAGATAACATATATGTTTCTTCCGGAAAGTTGATTGGTTGTGTGGGAATTCATTATACATTAATGCAATTCTAAGTTATATTACTAAGTGAAGAGATTCCGGTAAATAATTTAGGATTAGGGTTAATATGCTTGAGAAAGGTATTAACTTTAATTGTGAATCCCTCTAGTCAAGAATAATAGCAATTGAATTGAATATATTTTAAGCGGTCACATGTTAAACACTAAGGGAAATAATTCCTAAATACGTTATTACCTTCTTGAAGTCGTTCTTAGTTTTATTGCTTTCTAAATTGCTCAATCAAGTCTCATATTAGGTTAGTTTGTTAATTTTAGTATTTTTAATTCATCTAACTCAACACGATTTTCGGGTTAGATAATAGAGCTAAGGTTAATATTGGTACTCGAAATCTCTAAGGGATCAACTCGGACTCACATCCGCTATATTAAAATTGATAGGTGCACTTGCCTGATATCAATCCAACACTGGGCAATATAATTAATCACATGGGCTGCTGGTTTGGGGTTTTATTTTGCTGATTTTTGGTTCAGTTTTGTGCAAGACGTGAGATTGAATTGAGGAAAGGAAGAAAGAAAAGAGATAAATTGGAAATGGAAGAGAAGGAAAAGGAAAATTATTAACAAATATAAGTAACTTTTCGAATTATATAAATTATAACGATTCTCCTCGTAAATTAATTTTCAAATTTTTGTGAAATTTTATTAATTTAATTGGTACCTGTTACAATTATAATTTTTACAAGTTATTGTAGCGATTTCGTTAGAATTTCGTGCAAATATGCGATTTAGTCGAAAATTACATTTGACCATGATTTTATCACTGTTGAGTAATATTTAACTATTTTATAGGTTTATGTTTATGATTTTAGGGTTTCAAGCAATTTCAGGTTCAATTTTGATTAATGGTGCGTAAACTAGTTTTATGGTTTTAGTAAGCGATTTAAGGTTTCGATTAATTCCTAAGGTTTTGTTATCGGTGTTATATTTGATTTATTAAACTTCATAATATTTTATTGTTATTAGCCTTATCAACTTATTATACAGTTTAGGGCACTCGGACTTGAGTTATGGTTTAACTACTGTTTTCCTAGGGTTTACATATACCTTGCTAAATACACCCTTAAAGTGCAAAAATATGAAATTTGTCAAGCTCTTAAGAGGGAATATTAGGCATACGATAATATGTATAAAAATACATATGTCACCGTATGTATATACTAGTATATGTACTAGTATACATATGAGTACACAAGTATACATACTAAGAGTTTAGAAATATAAGTATATATATATAACATATGTGTAAAGTGTATGAATACATAAGGATAAGAATACATATGTAATGGATGATGTAAGTAATGACTTAATCAAATGATGACATAAGTCTTTAAAATAATAAACCATAAGATCATTTAAGTGTAAGAATTAATGGCTAATAAAATCATTAACTACTAAAATAGAGCATAAAACTAACCAATAAGAATAATTAAGCTTCAATAGTTAAAATTTCAATAAATTTAGTCTATATCATAAAACACGGGTTTTAACATCCAAAATAGACATAATGTGTGAACGTACGTTCGAAAACGATGAAAAACAACTATAAATTTGTAAATATTATAAATAGAATGAAAAAATTATATACGATTAGTGATAAAGTCTAATCGAATAAAAATTGATAGTAATTTAAGTAGAATTAGGTAAATAAATATCTAGAATCACTAGTTAATTCATTTGCTTACTATTGTTATTATATTGTAATGATCAGGTAATCTCGACGTGGGCAAGAATCTCCAGATTAATTACTACGACTAAAGCAAGTTGTCATGGCTGAGTGAGTATTTATCCTATGATTCCATGCTTGTATGTGATTGCAAATAGTGGACTTAAATGATATTGTTAATTGATTATAGTGTAGGGTAGGGAAATGCTTGTGTATGTATTATGTGCTGAATTGTGAATTTACTTTAAGTATGAATAATAATTTGTTTGTTGCATGGTAGTATAGATAATGATTGTGTGTGTTATTAGATGGCCGCATCATAATTGGACTTAACTATACTCAGCTCATAAGAAAAAACTGGTACATGCATCAACATACATTACATAAACATAATTCCGATCGTCACATTATATGAAGGTAAAGAGAGGCCATTTAGGGGTTATTATTATAAATTTATTGGTTATATACAGTGTACTCGTACAAAATGACCTTATCATAACCTGCGGGAATACTAGGCGTTGGAGATGCCAACTGCCTGACTATGGGTCAAGTCCATAGGCCTCTGTTTAGGGGAAAAGTGTGGACTATGGGGGCCCACTCACGATTACATTAGAACTTGGTTTTATGAAAATAAAGGACTTGTTTGATTTAAGTATAGAATGTAAAGTTCAGTAGTAAAGTAAGTTCTAGTATAATACTCGAAACTGATTGGTGCTGTGCATACTCCAACCTTAACTTCAGAGGGCGTTAAATCTGAGTTGCGTATATTGATTAGTTAACTATATGTATTGTTTAGCATTCAATTTCTTCATTCATTCATATGTATGAATATAATGTATTTATAACTTGCATGTAGTATGGCTAAGGGTTTTTCTCACTAAGCTTAAGCTTACACCTCCTTAGACTTTTGCTACAGCATAGCTTATTCGTTAAGGCTGGCCGAGGAATGCTAGAGGTTAGCTTGAGGACCTGGGCAAGAGCAGGCCATTCAGTGTGTAAAGAGAACTAATTTTGTGGATGCTTACTGTAAACCCTACTTTTAGTAGGCCTAAGACTTGATTAGGAGTACCTCCCGAACATTCCTAAAGATCAACTAAACCAAAAACTTAAGTTTATATTTAGGAACAAATTAAATTTTTGTCAATTCAAAAGCCAATTGTCAATTCAAAAGCCAATTGTCAATAAAACCCGAGCTTGAAGAACCGCGAGCTCTAAAGCTACTTAAAACCCTAAACCTTAAAACCATTAAGGAATTTTAACCCTAAATAATTAATCGATAACTTAATTTGAATAATTTCATTCAACTTTAGAAAATTTCACAATTCTACGAAAATCAAATCGTAAATCACAAAACAATGTAAGATAAAAATCCTAAAACAATTTTCTATAAGGCTATGCCCTTATCTTCATGCATAAGCTTTACATATAAATAAGTAGACCAATCAATCATCTTAGATAACTTATCAATTGAGAGTTAGAATCATTTATCAATTGATAACTTATCAAAATCTAGTGATAAGACAATTTCCTTATCACCTCTTCACTTATACTACATATGGACAAATTTTCACAAGAAATCATAATCTTAACTTTAATAAAGGTGACAAGACCACTCCATGCCATTAAAAGACTTCCCATGGCAGATCTAAAAAGGAGAGAAGAGGGGGCCATGCATTTGTCATTCACCCATCAATCACTTCCTCTTACACATCACTATTCACCCCTTAATGCTTACATCATCAAGAGTTGCAATTGTTGACTTTTTGTAAGCTTTAAGACAATACTTTCAAGGCATTTAAACACTCCCTCTCTCTTCATTCCAACCGGCTGCACTCCTCCCCATTTCTCTCACTTTCAACTTCACTTTCACTTCATCTTTCTCTCTTTTGAAACAAACATAAAAAGGGGAAACAACTTTACCCCACAAAATCCATTTTCTTCCATTTTGAAAACTTCAACTCACGGCATTTTTTTCTTTGTTCATGTGCCATTTTCTTTCATCATTTAAGATCATTTAAGACCATTAGAATCTTTCATAAACCCCTTTCCAAAAGTCCAAAAGATTCGGGTTTCAAAAGGTAAGCAAAAAGGAGGAAGCAAAGTTAAAGGCTTAAGAGGAACCTTAGTGCACAACCACCAAACTTTGCGTTAAGGACGAGTAAGTGATTCTTGTGATGTGTGGATTAATATTTATGTTAGAAGACTTGGATTTCTTGAAGATATGAGTAAGTTTTGAGTTGTTATAGCACAAAAATTCGTTTTAAGAAACAAACCCTAAAACCATTACATGAAGTTGAAATATGAGCATGTAAAGTTGGTGTTTTGTATGGACATTTGTTTAATGCTTTGAATGGAAGATTTTAAGCTAAGGAAATCTTGAAATGAGAACTTTGATGAAGGGTAAGCATGCTGGACGTGAAGGTTCCATGATCATTTGAATGTTGATTTTGTTTCCATTTAGTTAAACATGCTCAAAACTAGACTTAAGTTAAGGAAAAATCCATCACATGAAGTTTTATGAAGAAATCAACTTTGTATGACATGAGCTATGATATGGAGGTTTTATGAAGTATTAGATCTTTTATTTCTTTATGTGGAGCATGAGTTAAAGGATCATTTGATGGAAGGAAACTTAAGTTAAGATTTATACACAAGTAGTTAAGTGCATAATCTATCACCTACACTTAAGGAAATGATGAAACAAGTTGAAAAACCAAGTAAGGACCCCTTAGGAACAACATGAACAGATCTGGAACATGGGTAAATGAGGCCTAAAAATATGATAAAAGTGAAAGAACAAAGTGAAAGGATTAACCAAAGCAAGTATGATTAGCATACAAAGCTTAAAACTGAAAACCGAGCCTAAAACTCTCAAAACAAGCTTAGAACATTAAGGTAGGCCTTCAACAAAAATCTGACCAGCAACTTAAAGAACTAAGAGAAGTTGTTTTGAAGCTCATAAGAAATCCACCTAAGGCCCCATAAGCCCACCAAAGTCATTAACTTTAGTTTGAACCAAAAACAAGCCCATTTGACAACTTAAGCCCACTAAAAGGCCCAAGAAATGGTTGTTAGCCTTAGGAATATAAATCAAAATTGTAAATCTGATCTTAAGGAGTATTTTAAGCTTAGGATAAAATCTAAAGACCAAGCCCAAAGAATTTCTTAAGTTATTAAAAAGCCCAATTACTAAACAAGGCCCAAAAACACTCCAACACATGAGGAACGCTACTGTTCTGACCCATGGACAGAATTGTATACCTCATTTCGAAAATCTAACCTTACCACATGAAAGTACACTCGAAAACGATGAAGATTGACTATAAGATCATAAAAATCGGATTTAAAACGAAAAAGTTATACGCGATTGAACTTTAGGTAAAAACCGGGAAAAATTTCAAAAACTAGTCAAGAGTATAACTTAAAGAAAACTTACATAGTTTCTTAAGTTTGTTTCAATTCCTTATAAAAATTATTTCAATGACCAGGGGACACTGTTTACGGAGAGGACTTGCCTCCGGATTATTTTGACTGACCCACATGGCAGAGTGAGTAAATTCCCGATGACTCTTTACTTGATTGTGCTTGTAGAAATAGATGCACCTAAACTTATATATATGAATTTGGATGCTTGTGGGATATGGGAGATGCATGTGTATGAATTTGTGGATGAATGTGATGACTTGTTAATTATATATAATAATGGGAATTGTTTGTATGAATATATACATGTGAATTGTATGGAATGAAGCTGGTTGATCACCCTAAAAAATCATGTAAATTGCTTATATGATTAAGAACTCAAAGTGAATCATGCATACCCCATATTGCATACGGATAACACCGACTGCCGCTTCACGCAGAAGTTGGGAAGGGACTCACAGGAATACGAGTTTCCTGCAGGATTGGGCACTAGCTACGCCAGCATATATATTGAGTCTTTGTCTTAAGCTGATGGGCTTACTAGGCGCCGGGAGACGCCAACCGTCGGCGAGGGGCCGAGTCTTGTGGCTTCTGCTTAGGGCGTGTGTTTGTGGATTGCGGGGGCCACCACACCGTTAGACTTGGGATTTTCAAAGATACGATTTGATTTTAGTAAAGGAAGTATATATATATATATATATGTAGAGTCTTGTTTTGGTATGAGCACGATGGTGCAAATGAAATAAAACCCAAGGTCTAGAACCCGGATTTTGGTTTGGGTCAGTTAATTATCTCCAAACCCCGACTTCAGGGGGCGTAATTCTGAGTCGTATGCGGTTCCTAGGTCACTGCATGCGTTGTTTGGCATACTGGTTGTTCATGCATTCATATGATTGTGCATATAATAAATTTCTGCTATGTGGTATTGATGAGGGCATTTATCTCACTAAGCGTAAGCTTACTCCCCTATAGATTTTTGTTGGTGCAGGAGAACCTCTTCGTCAATCCGGGCCGAGGCATGCCCGTGGTAAGTCTCGAGTAGAGACGGGTTGGAGCGATCAGAGAGCGAAGAGGATATTTTGTAATAGATTATAGATATTTAGATACTTTTATGTATTTATGCATAACTTAGATTTTATGCAGTTCCGTTATGAACTGCATCTATTTGTAATATTATTTTAGTGTGGGTCTCACGAGCCCACACAATTAGTTAACTTATAACATAAAAGAAATTTTAGTTTAATTTGCTCTATATTACTAGTCTATGGGCTTAGTAGTAACGTAGAGTGGAAGGAGCCTTGTGTGTCGTATGAAAGGCCTATGATCAGCAAGGGGGTTGATAATAGACCTTTATACGGTACACGGCGACCTATCACGACAACGATACTGTTGGGTCGTTATACTTACTTATATACTTTTATTTTATCAGTAATATAGACCTAGATATCCTAGATTACTGCTTACTGTAAACTTTGTAGTTTAAATGTCATATAAACATGTTATGTGATGATATCCTTTGAATCTGTGTGTTTCTAGGAAGCTGGTATGTTGTAGTGCCTTGTATATTGTGTGAAGAGTTCTTGATTGGAAGGGTAACCAATTAGGGGTTCTTCATACAATATACGGTGTTTGTCATGACTAGACCATCCTTAGTTCATGATAGTTACATATGTATTTTCGTATGCCTAATGTTCCTTCTTAAGAAAGCTTCATAAATTTCATATTTTTGCACTTTAAGGACTTATTTAACAAGGTATATGTGTATATACTTAGTATGTTCCTTATTTTAGGTTATGTACATAAAGGACATTCATGTACATGGCTTTCTATGCTTATGTACAAGTAGTTTTCCTATTCTTACCTATATATATGTATATCTATACTATGCATTCTACTCTTATACCTAAGTGTTCCTATACTTATGTACATGTATATAAGAATCTTATTTGTGTCAACATACATGTACATGTTACATGATAATTCCAAAACTAACATAACATAAACAACTAATTACCAATTAATATGAAAGATTATATGAAAACATACCCCTTTTTCCTTCTAGATAAGGGTGAAGAGTTTACTTAGATGTTAGGATATAAGATATGTATTGAGGTGAAGGTAAAAGAAAAAAATGGAAGTTTAGAAAAGGGGAAGAAGAAGAGGAGGTTACGGTTTGGAAATAGAGAAGGAAAAGGGGTTTACTTTATATTAATTTGTGGTTCATAAGTGGGACAAGTGGGGTCTAGAAGGTTCCCATGTGTTAGATGGTAAGAAAGGGGAAAAAAATCAAAAGAAAAGAGAAGAAAACTCCAGATGACAATGACATTTGTGTTGACTTTTCAACATGTTGACTTAGTCAACTCTTTGAAATTAAATATAATTTATGTGTACATAATGAGGTAATTAAGGTAAATTGGGAAGAAAATTAAGGAAACGAAAGGAAATGTGGAGTTTATTAAAATGATTAGTAAGAATAGTTAATGAAAACTACCTCTAAGTATTTATATCCTATATACATTATTTAGTATAGTATTTAGTGTAACTATCATGAAATATGCCATTTAGTATGTTAATATTAACTATATATAGTATAAACATCAATTATACACTTAACTCTATAAAATACTAACCTAGTTATATGATTAGAAGATGGATGTGATCTATAATACAATATCTTAGTTTTCTAGTAAATTAAATTAGTATTGTAAGCATTTATGAATAATTGAAAGTTATCTTAATTATTTGATAATAATTTAGTATGATACAAAGGATATATTAACAATTAAGGTTTTAAAATAGATTATAGTGACTTAGTACTTTTATATCCCTAAAGTTATAATTTTAGGATTTTATCACTTTTGGGTACAATCTATAGTGTTTATATACATTTAGGGTCTACAAAATTTTATATGCGATTGAATCTTTGGTTATTATCTTAAGGTTTTTATCTTAACTAGTTTTATCAACTCTTAGAGTCTTCAAGCACACTAGGGTCTACTTTGGGTATTAGGTTGAAAATTTTAGGGGTTTACATATAACTTACATATGTACTTCCATTATACTTATGTATTTATATACCTTATATGTAAGTTATGTGTATGTATACTTCTAATATAATTGTACATATACTTGTATATATACCTATACATGAGGTTGTATAAGTATTTTCGATGTCCCTCCTATACCTTTAAGAAATCTTCATATAATTCATATTTTTACATATTATGGGTTCAATTAGTAAGCTATATGTATGTACACTTAGTATTTTCCTTATTTTAGGTTTATACATCAAGAATATTTAATCATATGTACGTGTATTCTTTCTACACTTATCTATATACACTTATACTTATATTATGTATTTTACTAGAATCCATACATAAATACTTCACGTGTATCCACATGTTATATGTACATATGTATTTCTACTTATATACTTAAGTATTTCTACACTTACGTGTATGAGTATAAAGATCCTATTTGTAATAACATTTATGTACATATTGCGTGATGATTCTAAAGATGATATGACATAAACAACTAATTACTTATTACAATAGAAGATTACACGAAAACATACCTCTTTCTGCTTTGTAATATATAGGAGAAGTGCTAGTATATAGTATAGTAGTTGTGTATAAGTTGTTCAAAATATGGAAGTGAATTTGGAAAGTTAAAGGGGGAAAGGGAGTGACAGTTGGGAAGGGCGAAAAAACGGGTTTTGTTTTGTCTTAATTTATGTTTTATAAATGAAACAAGTGGGGTGGAGGAAGTGGCTGGTAAGAGGAAGAAAAGTTGGAAAAGAAAACATGTGAAAATTGAGTAGAAATCATAGAAAGTGGAAGAAATCTCTAGATCGAAAATGACATTTGTTGACTTAGTCAACACTTGGCTTGTTCAAATGTTAACTTAGTTAACTTTCTTAATTTAATGTAATTAGTGTACATAATGATGGATTAATGATAATTAGGAGAAAAATTAAGGGAATGAAAGGAAATATTAAATTAAATGAAATAATTAGTAAAAATAGTTATTGAGATCTTTCTCTAAGTATTTATATCATATTATATCATTTAATATGATGCTTAGTATAATTATCATGTAAAGTGCCATTTAGAATACTAACATGGACTATATATAGTGTTAATATTAACTAAACACTTAAATTTACATAATACTAGCTTAAGTTATATAATTAAGAGATTAATATGATTTATAATGCAATATCATAGTTCTAATAAATTAACTTGGTATTGTACACATTTATGAACAATTGAAAGTTATCTTTGATCATTTGCTAATAATTTTATATGATTTGGCATTTTATTAAGCAAATATTATCAATTAGGGTTTTAGAGTAGATTATCGTGAATTGGTACTTTATTATCCTTAAAATTATAGTTTTAGGGTTTTTATCATTTGCAGGTGTAATCTCTAGTGTTTACATACATTTAGGGTCTAAAAGTTTTATACGCGATTGAATCTTTGGTGGTTATCTTAAGGTTTTCATCTTAACTAATCTTGTTAACTCTTATGATTGCCTAGCATATTTGAATCTAATATAAGATTTAGGTTGGAAATTTTACGGATTTACAGATATATTACTTGAATCAAGCATGGAGGACAACCGATGCTCCTAAACTATGGATAATTAATACTCCTGAAATGCTAGTACTTCTATCAAGAATAGTTAGGATTCATGTCGAACAAGTTAAATTCGTAAACAAAATGATTATGTGGCTCCACTATTGAAAATAGTAAAGGTCCCTAAAATAAGGATTCTTAGGAATATATGGAATAACCTTAGTTCCGAAAATGGAGTATCACTCTATTCCACAAACAAAGATCGCCAAAGCTCGTTCTCTTTTCATTACTGAGACTCTTAAACAACTAAAGTTTCTACCAAGACAACTTAGGGATCTTGCTAAATAACTTATGCTCACAAATGGTGGATCACTTGGATTCGTGATTGAGGAACACCAATGTTCCTACTCTAGCGATAACTAAGACTTCGAATTAGAAAAAACTTCCATCAAGAATGATCATGGTTCATTTGGAATAACTTAAGTTCTTAAATAGTATGATTATTTAGTTGCATGATTGTAAATAGCTAAGTTGCCTAATCAAAGGATTGTGAGGAACTGGTAGAACAACCTTATTTCCCAATAAGATGGATCTCTAAATTTCACGATTGAAGAAAACTAAAGTTCTTAGTCTGAGGATAATTAAGACTCCTAAACAATGACATCTTCTTAGGCATTACTAAGGTCTCGTGGAATTGCCTTAGTTTCTAAAGAGAAGGATTACTTGGTTTCACGATTAAGAATAGCCATAGTTCCAAATCAAAGGATCCTTGGGAACTTACACAATAACCTTAGTTACTAGTTGGATCGATTACTTGATTTTGAATTTGAGGAAATTAAAGATTCTAATCCAACAATATTAAAGTCTCCTAAATAGCTAAAGTGTCAAACAAGAATTAGATATGGTTCATTTGTAATGACTAAAGTTCCTGAATAATAAGATCACCTAGTTTCACGATTCAAGATGTCCAAGGATCCGAATCTTAGGAATGTCGGAATATTATCGAAACACATTAGTTCCTAAGAAGATAGATTACTTGATTATATGAATGAGGTAATGAAGGTTTCGAATTTGAGGATAATTGAAACTCCTAAATTGCTAAAGATTCCATCAAGATTAGCTAAGGTTCATGTAGAATGATTTAAGCTTCAAAATGGAATGATTGCAAGGTTTCACATTTGAGAATTGCCAATGTCCCCGAACCAATGGAATCTTCAAAACTTGTGGAATAACCGTAGCTCCTAACAAGATAGATTACTTGAATCAAGCATGGAGGACAATCGATGTTCCTAAACTATGATAATTAATACTCCTGAAAAGCTAGTGCTTCTATAAAAAATACTTAGGATTCATGTTGAATAAGTTAAGTTCGTAAATAGAATGATTGCATAGTTCCACAATTGAAAATAGCAAAGGTCCCTAAAATAGGGATTCTCAGGAACATACAAAAAAACCTTAGTTTTGAAAATGGAGTATCACTCTATTCCACAAATGAGGTTCACTAAAGCTCTTTCTCTTTGCATCACTAAGACTCCTAAACAACTAAAGCTTTTACTAAGACTATTTAAGGATCTTGCAGAATAACTTATGCTCACAAACAGGAGGGTCACTTAGATTTATGATCGAGGAAAGCCAAAGTTCTTACTCCAATGATTACTATGACTTTGAATTGGAAAAGCTTCCATCAAGAGTAGCCATGGTTCATTTAGAATAACTTAAGTTCTTAAATAATAGGATTTTTTAGTTGCAGGATTGTGAATAGCCAGGTTGCCCTATCAAAGGATTGTCAAGAACTATTGGAACAACCTTATTTCCTAACAAGATGGATCTTCAGATTTTAAGATTGAAGAAAACTAAAGTTCTTGGTCTAAGGATAACTGAGACTCCTAAATAGCGACAGTTTCTTTTAGGGATAACTAAGGTTCTTGTGGAGTTGCCTTAGTTTCTGTAAACCCTACAATTTAACGGGCATGTAAATCAACTAAGAGTACTTCCCAAACATTCCCAATGATAAACTAAACTAAGAATTTAAGTTGAAATTTAAAATCGAACTTAGTTTTCTAGTTCAAAAATTTATTATCAATAAAAATTGAATGCGAGAACAGTGAACCTTAAGTCACCCAAAACCCTAAATCCTAAAACAACTAAGAACTTGTAACCTTAAGTGACTAATTAAGAGTTTAATTTGCATAACTTTATCCAACTCTGGAAAATTTCATAATTTTACAAGAATTAAATCATAACTTACAAATTAATTTAAGTTGCTCGTAACTATCATCGACTCAAGTTTTAGTGTATGGACCCCTACAGGAAGCATGGTCACTACTAAGGAGATGGTGAAGAAGTGCCTACTGAGCATACAAGGCCACGATAGTATAACAAATCTTATCATTCTCGACTTGGGAAAATACGAGATGATTTTAGGTATAAATTGGATGACATCTTATGGAGCTACAGTTGACTATAAGAAGAAGAAAGTGCATTTTAAGGATGTAAAAGTATCTGAGGTAGAATTTCAAAGAGAATTGATGGTAGTGGGAACACACGAACTAAGCTCCTTTGAGTTGATGATGGAGACGAGTTGGATGAACATTGTTGAGGTTGAGTTGAAGAGGCCAAGAATAGAAGATATCTAAGTGGTAAACGAGTTTCCTAACGTGTTTTCAAAAGAGCTACCAGGATTATTGCCTAAAAGGGAGATTGATTTCACCATTGACCTAATGCCCAAGACTGAATCAATTTCTAAGGCCCTTTACAAGATAGCTCCCATAGAGTTTAAGGAACTAAAGAAGCAGCTTCAAGAGTTAATGGACCAAGGTTTCATTAGACCGAGTGTCTCACCTTGGGGAGCACCTGTTTTGTTTGTCAAGAAGAAGGACGATTCTCTTAGACTCTGTATCGACTATAGGGAATTGAACCGAGTTACTGTAGACAATAAGTATCCTTTACCTCATATTGATGACTTGTTTGATCAACTATAAGGCACCAGTGTATTCTCTCAAATTGATCTAAGATTGGGATATCACCAATTGAGGATCAAACCGGAGGATGTGCCTAAGATAACATTCAAAACGAGATATAGACATTATAAGTTTTTAGTGATGTCTTCAGGTTAACTAATGTGCCTATAGTATTCATGGATTCAATGAACAAAGTGTTTAGGGCATATTTAGACAAGTGTGTAATTGTGTTTATTGATGATATCCTAATGCATTTGTCAACCCCAGAACAACATCAAGAACACTTAAGGTTAGTGTTGCAAACCTTAAGGGAACACAAGCTGTATGCCACGTTATCCAAGTGTGATTTCTAGTTGAAGGAGATATCCTTTTTGGGACATGTCATTTCAAGGGAAGGAATAAAAGTAGACCCTGAAAAGATAAGAGCTATCATTGATTGGAAAAGGCCTGAAAACATCATGGAAGTACGAAGTTTTCTTAGTTTGGCTGGATATTATAGAAAGTTTATGAAGGACTTTTCGAAAATTTCTATACCACTTACTTAACTAAGTCAAAAGAATGAAAGATTTGAATGGAGTAAGGAAAGAGGAGAAAGTTTCCAAGAGTTGAAGAGGTGATTAATTTCAGCACCAATTTTGGTCTTGCCTAACAATGAAGAACCTTTTTCGGTGTATAGTATTGCTTCCAAGAATTGTCTGGGGTGCGTGCTAATGCAAAATGGAAAAGTGATTGCTTATGCTTTGTGGTAGTTGCAACCGCATGAGCAAAATTACCCCACTCATGACTTGGAGTTAGCAACTATAGTGATTGCACTAAAGCTATGGAGGCATTACTTGTATGGTGTTAGGTGCGAAATTTACACCAACCATAAGAGATTAAAATATATGTTCACTCAAGAGGAGTTGAACATTAGACAACGACATTGGCTAAAGTTGATAAAGGATTATCATCTCAACATCAATTATTACCCTGGAAGAGTAAATGTAGTAGCTAATCCCTTAAGTTGGAAGAACCATGTCGAAGTTGCATTCCTTCTCACCGAGCAAAAAGAAGTAATTAAGGAATTTGAAAGGATGAACATAGAAATCTCATGACGTGAAGCGGATGCTGAATTGTCAAACTTAGTCATTAGGCCAACATTACAAGAAATAATTTGAGAAACACAACAAGAGGACCCTACTCTACAACATGTAAGGGAGTAGATGATACTTGGGAGGTATGTAAACCCCCAAATTTTTCAAGCTAACATCTGAAATAGACTTAAGTATGTTAGATATTCTTAATAGTCGACAAGGCTATTTAAGATAAAAACCCTAAGATAATAACCGAAGATTCAATCGCGTATAAAACTTTTATACCTTAAATGTACTTAAACACTAGAGATTATACCCAAAAGTGATAAAACCCTAAAATTATAACTTTAAGGATATAAAAGTACTAAGTCATTATATCTATTCTAAAATCCTATTTGCTAATATATCCTTATTATCATACTAAATCATTATCAAATAATCAAGATAACTTTCAATTATTCATAAATGCATACAATACTAATTTAATTTACTTGAAAACTAAGATATTGTATTATAAATCACATCCATCTTCTAATTATATAACTAGGTTAGTGTTAGATAAAGTAAAGTGTTTAGTTGCTGTTTATACTACATATAGTTGGTATTAGTATTCTAAATGACATATTTCATGATAGTTACACTAAGTACTATACTAAATAATGTATATAGGATATAAATACTTAGAGAGAGTTTTCGTTAACTATTCTTACTAATCATTTCAATAAACCCCATATTTCCTTTCATTTCATTAATTTTCTTTAATTACCTCATTATATACACACAAATTTCATTTAATTTCAATTTGTTGACTTTGTCAACATCTTAACTTGGTCAACCTTTTGACACATGTTTTCTTATCCAATTTTGCTTCCTTTGCCATCCACTTCATGGATCGATCTAGACCCCACCAATTTCTTTTGTAAAAACATAATTGAAGACACAAAACACCCTTTTCTCCCCCTTACCAAAACCATGACCCCCTTTGCTCCCTCAATTCCAAACACTTTCTTAACTTCACTTTTACAACTCCAACTACCAAAATAAACCATCATCTTACATATACTTGTCTTCCTTTTCAAATTATAAAGGAGAAAAAGATATGTTATTATGTGATTTTCCTTCTTATTTAGTAGTTAGATGTATAAGTTATGTAAACCCTAAAAAATCAGTAGTCTAAACCCTAATTTAAGTCTGAGTGTCCTAAACTGTGTAATGAGTCGATAAAGCTAGTAACAATAAAAGATTATGAAACTTAATAAATCGAATACAACACCAATAATAAAAACTTTAGAAATTGAGCGAAACCCTAAATTTGATTTATGTACAATTAATCGAAATTGAACCCAAATTTGATCGAAACCCTAAAACTATAACTTTAAGCCTATAAAATAGTTAAATATTACTCAATAGTGATATAATTGTAGTCGATTACAATTATCAACTAAATCACCTAATTGCGTAAAATTTTTAACGAAATCATTACAATAACTTGTAAAAATTATAATTGTAACGAATACTAATTAAATTGATAAATTTTCATAAAATTCTAAAATTAATTTATGATGATTATTTTTATGATTTTTAAGTTTAGAAAAATTATATATAATTATTTTTAATTTCTATTTTCTTCATTTTTCTTTTTTTCTTTTTTCCTCTTTTCTTTCTTTTCTTCTTCTCTTCTATTTTCCTTATCTCATACGTGGAATTGCAGCTGCAATTGCAGCAACCGATGTGCACAAATTAATGTCCAAATGTCACAAATTTAAGGGGGAAAGAACAAAGTAATAAAGTAAATATCTTATCCTAATTAATGCCTAAATTAAGAAGATAAGTTTCCTATTTTGTTTTTTTATTTTATTTGATCAAATCTGCACTCTTCACGTCTAAGAAAATCTGGAAAAAACAAATAGAAAAAAAAAATAAAGAGAAACCAAACATAAAAAAAAAAAATAAGGAAAAGCAAATACAAAACGAAGCCAAAAGAAAACCGAGAAGAACAAGGAGAAAAATAGGAAGAAGAAGAAAATTAAATATAATTAGGTATATATAATTATTTTAGTGGTATATATGTACATTATATGGTATGTACATGCATATACTAAGTATTTGTGTTGTATTTTATTAAATATTTCATTACATATACATGTATGTATGCATAAGTAGATAACTTAAGATATATTTACGTATGTATAAAGATATGTATGTAGACATGTATATATATATATATATATATATGGTATATGAGTATACATATGTATATAAATAAGAATACATGAATATATGTATATGTACATAAGGATTTGTTAAGTATTTACTATTTTCACAAAATATATATATATATATATATATGTGTGTGTGTGTACACGTGAAAATGATTATGTATGTATATATGTATACAAGCTTTATTTTCATATGTATATATATATAAGAATATGTATTCGTATATTATATACATGTATTTTGTATTATATATTCATATATACATGTAAGCTATATTTTATGTATACATATATATATTCATATGGCGTAAATATATATATAACATATAGTATATAAATATACCGTATATTGAGTAGTATATACGATACAATAATATTTGCTAAATAAAATAAATTCATAAATATGTAAGAAGTAGGTATATATATATTACCGTAAATTAGGAATTATTAATTAAGTAAATTATAAAAATTAATCAAATATAGTAATCAGTATATATATATGTGTATGTGTGTGTGTGTCTATCGTAAAATACAATAATAAATAATAAAAATAACAGTAATAATAATAATAATAATTGTAATAAGTCTAAAATCTCAAAAATAAGTACAAATGAGTAATTAAGGTAAAATATACTTAAAATAATAAAATTATTAATTACATGATTTAAATAATTATTAAATCATAAATATATTAAGAAAAAGCTAAAATTAATATTTTATAACTTTTTAAATTAAAATAATAAATTTTGTGATATTTTTATATCACAGTTCAAACTATGAGTCATAACATTCAAAATGGACCTTGCTACAAGAAAATATACTTGAAAATGATCAAAATGGACTATAAGTTCATAACGATTCGAGCTAAAACGAAAAAATTATATACGATTTGATAAAAAACTCAAATCGATAATTTCGCGTAACTAGGTAAAGTAAACCTTACAAATTATGATACTAGTTTAGCTTTAAATTTCCAAACTTACAAATTTTTATATTCTTTATTCTCAGGTGATCTTAACCTTGACCTTGAGCTGCCACCAGATTATTACGACTTTTGAGTTAATCATGGCTGAGTGAGTTTTCTTGATGATTCCATACTTGTTTGTGTTTGTAATTAGTGAATATAAATTATGATCAATAATTGAATGTTGTATGGAATTGGGTTATACTTGTGCATGATAATCAGTTGTTAACGGTGAATTTACTTTAAATTACAATAATGTATTGATTGTTGCATAGTTGATTCACTAGGAATTGATTGTATGTGACTTTGATTGATCACTAAATAATAAAACCTAATTTTACTCGACTAGAAAAAGTTAATTGGAAACACACATAATCATATGCTACATAACTAATTCCGGTAGTCACATTACACAGACATAGTGAGAGGCCATACATGAGTTGATTATTTGATTACTATAGATTTCATATGGTACATATGAGTGATATGACCTTACCCTAGCCCGTCGGATTACTAGGTGTTAGAGGCACCAACTGCTTGGCTAAGGGTCGAGTCTAGATGCCTCCGTTTGGGGGTGAGTGAGGGCTACATGAACCTACTCACAATTATATGTAAAACTCATTTTGATAAAACTGATAATAAATATACTAATACATTTTAAATACGAAACACGGAGTTTCATTATGAGATAAGTTCTAGTATGATACTCGAATCTAACTGTACCGATGTATCTTTAACCCTGACTTTGGAGAGCATTAAATCTAAGTTGCATGCAGTACCTGATCACCTGCATGTATTTGTTTGGCATACTAATTGACATGCATTCATTTGATTGAACTTAATTATTGTATAACTTGATTGCTGTATGGTTAAAGGGATTATCTCACTAAGCTAGTTAGCTTATACCCTTATAGTCTTCTTTCATAGGTTAAGTTATTCGTAGAGTTGGGCCATCGCATGCTTAAGGTTAGTGGTTCATTAGGGGGTTGATGTGGGAGTAGGATGTGTTCGAAGTGTTCACATGATTGTTTATCTAGATTATAGATTTGAATATGTGATAAACTGATATTAGTTTGAGTTAGAAGTTCTAAAGACTTTATATTTGTAAATTCTTATATAAATAGATTATGTGCTATGTTTTTATATTTTATTATTGTTATCATGAAATGATATTACTTATGCTTGCCAACTCTTGGTTGTTAGTTGTAGCCTTAGCCTTGTGTATTGTATAAAGGGTCGTCGATTGTAAATGAATTCAATCTATAATCCTTTGTACGGTATATGACGACCGCTACAACTATCCCCCTTGGGTCGTGACAAGTTTGGTTGGTGTAGGAACTTTTGTGTAATATGTACATATTTGTTGTTGAAGGTAGAAAACTCCATACTTATGCTTAAGAGTGTATAAATACTTAGGTATACATATAGAAATACCTATGTACATACAACCTGTAGACTCTATAAATTTAACCTTCTAAACATGGAGTCAGACTTGAGTATTGTAGATATTTTCCTAAGTCGACAAGACCATATAAAATGAAAACCGACTAAAATTTTAAACTCAGAACTTAAAACGAACTTGAAAGACCCTATTATACGATTTAGAAACCCTAATCATGCAAGAAAACCCTAATCCTTAGATACGCATACTTTTAAAAATATAAACCTAAACTTAATAGAAACCATAAATATCAAATCATAAAAATTTTTAAAACTTTATAAAATTATCTTAATGCTTAAAAAGCTATAAATCAATAAAATTATCAATAATTTTGTGAAATCATATAAAACTAATAACAAACAAATCAAGGATTATTTCAAATAATAATAAACAACAAAACTAAGCTAGTTAAAGGAATAAATTAATAAATTTACAAAAATTATTTTACTTGTGTACATAAGTAGCCCTACAATATGTATATATATATATATATATATAAATATATTATTAAGTAATTTCCTTCTCTTTTCTTAATCTATCATATGATATATATATATATGTTACATAATAAAGCGATGTTCCTAAATAATTAAGTCAATTGAACCTTAAACTTCTAAGTATAAGTCAATTACTCTCAAGTTGGTGAAAAACCCTAAAACTTACATAAACTCCCTCGAACCCTAAAACCTATGATGATCAAGGACTTACGATCCTAAATAAATAATTAAAAATATAATTTGAATAAATTTTATTCAACTCTAGAAAATTCTAAAATTTCTTAAGAAGTAAATCATAACCTACAAATTAATTTGAGAATCAAGCCTTAAAAGAATTTTGTATAAGACAATTCTCTTATTTTCACTTATAAGCCATGTTAAATATAGATAAATTGTAAACCCTACTTTTTAGCGGACTTATGATTCAACTAAGAGTACTTCCCAAATGTTCCCAAGGATAAACTAAGCTAAGAATTCAAGTTTGCATTTAAAAACGAATTTAATTTTCCAATTCAAAAGTCTATTATCGATAAAAACTCGACTACAAGAACCATGGACTCTAAGTCACTCAAAACCTTAAACCCTAAAACAATTAAGGACTTATAACCCTAAGCGAATAATTGATAATTTAATTTGAATAATTTTATTCAACTCTAGAAATTTTCATAATTTTATAAGAATTAAATCACAATTTACAAATCAATTTAAAAAACAAACTCTAAAAGAATTTCATATAAGACAGTCTTCTTATCTTCATGCATAAGACTTGTGCACATAAATAAGTAAACTAACCAATCACCCTAAACAACTTATCAATTGAAAGTTGAAATCATTTATCAATTGATAATTTATCAAAAATTAGTGATAAGACACTTTCCTTATCACCCCTTCACTTATACTACATATAGACAAGTTATCACATTATTTTATATGTTCAACTTTTAATTAAGTGACAAGACAACTCAATGCCTAAAGACGACACCCTATGACTGGTTGGGAAGAGAGCTTAAGGGAGGCTACGCCTTGTCAACTTTCAATCACTCAATTATCTTACACATCTACTATTCACCCCTTAATGCTTACATCATCTCTTCTTGTCAAAAAGTTGGCATTTGTGCATACTAAAAAACAATTAATTAAAGCTTCTTACACACACTTCTTCTCCCATTCAAAAATCTGCCACTCTCTTCCTCTTTCACTCTCATTTTCACTTCCTTTTCTCTCACTATAAACATAAATCAAAAGAAGAAATCTAATTGCATAAAACCCCACATTGCTGCCACCTTTTTTGCTTCATAACTCACGGCATAAAAGCTTAATTTTGTTGCCTCCTTTTATCAATTTCAAAAACCTCTTTTAGGAACTTTAGAGTATCGTCAAAGCCCCACTTCAAAGATGAAGACTCTAGTTTCAAAAGAACTTACAAGAAGAGGAAGGAAGACAATGAGCTAAGAGGATACTTAGTTGCACTACCACCTTGTTTTCACTTTGAGGACAAGTAAGTTGTTTTTTTGTGTTAGTGGTTTAGTATTATATGTTAGGAGACCATGTTTTCATGAAGATATTAGCATGATCATAAGATAATAAAATAGCTAGACTACCTTAAGAAGTAAGCTTGTGAACCCCTTTACATGAAAGTTGAAATATGAGTATGCTAAGTTGGTGTTATGTAAAGATATGTGTTTAACACTTAGAATGGAAGATTTTAAGTTGAGAAGATCATGAAATATGTACATGAATGAGGAGATATCATGTTGGACGAGGAGTGTATGTGAGTCATTTAGATGTTATTTCCACTTTTATTAAGTTAAAGATGCTCAAACCTAGCCTTAGATAAAGGAAAGTCCATTCCATAAAGCTTTTATGAAGAAACCAACTTTATAAGATATGAACAATGATATGGAAGTTGTGGTAAGTATGAGATCTAATATTTTCATGTAAAGTATAAGCTAAGTAATCATCTCATGGAAAAGAAGTTAAGTCAAGATTTGAATATAAGTAGCTTAGGTTCATGATCTAACCTTTAAACTTAAGGAAATGATGAAACAAGTTAAAAAACCAATTGAGAACCCCTTGGATTTATCACGACCAGATTTGGAACATAAGTAAAAGCCACTTAAAAATATGATAAAACTAAGTGAACAAAGTAAAAAGATCAACCAAAGCAAAAAGATCAACCAAAGCAAGTATAGCAAGTATACAAAGCCTAAAACTCAAAATCAAGCCTAAAACTCTCAAAACGAGCCAACAACTCTATGTTAAGCCTTCATTAAAATTCTGACTAGCACTTTAAAATATTAAGAAAGGTTGTTTTGAAGCCCACAAGAAGTCTACCTAAGACTCCATAAGCTCAATAAAGTCACTAACTTTAGTTTAAACAAAAAACAAGCTCATTTGATGACTTAAGCCCACATAAAAGCCCAAGGAGTTGTTGTTAGTACCAAGAGTGTAAACCAAAGTTGGAAGTCTAACCTTAAGAAGTATTTTAAGTTTGGAATAAAGTCCTAAGCCCAAGCCTAAAGAATTTCCCAAGTTATCAAAAAGCCCATTAACCAAATAAAGCCCAAAAGCACTCCAAATCATTGGGATCACTACTGTTTTGATGTATAGGCAGTTTTATGTGCCTCATCACGAAAATACAACCTCACTACATTAAAGTACACTCGAAAATGATGAAGATTGACTATAAGATCATAAAAATCGGATTTAAAACAAGAAAATTATACGCGATTGAACTTTTAAGTAAAACTAGAAAAAATTATAAAACCAAGTCAAAAGGATAGATTAAAAAGGATAGCTTAAAGGGTTTTAGCTTAGTTTTCTAAGTTTTATTTCAAATTCTTATAGTATCGTATTTGCGATGTCCAAGGGACCCGACTTTTAGAAGACGACTTATCCCAAATTAATTTGATTGATCTACATGGCTGAGTGAGTAAATTCTCGATAACTCTTTACTTGATTTTGCTTGTAGAATAGATACACCTAAACTTATATATATAAATTTGGATGCTTATGAGATATGGCAAATGCATGTGTATGAATTTATGGATGAATGTGACGGCTTGTTAATTATATAATAATGGGAATTATTGTGATAAATTATACCTATAAGTGTATGGAATGAAATTGTCTGATCACCTTAAAAAATTGGATTAACGAACTATATGATTAAGAAATAAGATGAATCATACATTCTCCATAATTGCATACGAATAATACCAACTATCGCTTCACGCAGAAGATGGGAAGGCACTTACAGGAGGATGAGTCTCTTGTAAGATTGAGCACTAGCTATGTCATTATTTTTATTGAGTTCCTGTCCTAAGTTGATGGGCTTACTAGGCGCCGGGAGACGCTAACTGTCGGTGAGGGGCCGAGTCTTATGGCTTCTGCTTAAGGCGTATGTTTGTAGATTACGAAGGCCACTACACCGCTAGACTTGGGATTTTGAAAATATGATTTATTATTCAGTAATGAAAGTTTGTATATATATATGTATATATACATAGTTTTGTTTTGACTTAAGCACAATAGTGCAAGTGAATTAAAACCTAAGGTCTAGAACCTGGATTTTGGTTTGGGTCGGTTAATTATCTCTAAACTCTGACTATAGGAAGCGTAATTCTGAGTCGTATGTAATTCCTAGGCCACTGCATGCGTTGTTTGGCATACTAATTGTTCATACATTCATATGATTATGCATCTAATAAATTTCTACCATGTGGTATTGATGACGGTAATTATCTCACTAAGCGTAAGCTTACACCTCAATAGTTCTTTTCCTTGCAAGTTGGTCAATAGTTGGGACAGGGATAAGAATCAAGGGTAAAGTGCTACCACTGAATTAGTATGATGAAAAGCTTATGTAGTTAATTTGGAATGCTTTGAAAAACAACTAATATTTCAATTAAGTTTAGTATCTTTAGTAAGTCTAGAATTTTCTATAATTGTCTATCTTATTTCACTATTTTGGTAGGGGATACCAATTCTCTGTGGTTCTGAGGAACTGTAGAAAAATGGATATCTATAATTATTTATATTATATAATGAGTCAATAAACTAAAATTGAAGACTCTAGCGAATAACTATTTAGAGTCCTGTAATATCTGACTTGCAAAGCGATTTTCTTATCATAAGTGCACACATGATATAGAAATTCTAAGTAATATTACTAAGCCCTTCCTAGGGTCGCTATACAACAAGTGATTACATGTGAAGTGTATATATGAGGGTTTTAGTGAAATCTTTAGATAAATGGAGAGGAGCATATATACATATGTTTAAGTATTTGTATACAAAAATACACTTGATGAACACATGTATGCATACTCTTATACATGAGTACCCTTTATGTACATAACCAAAAAGGAAGAGTATACTAACTATACATACATATATCTTACTAAATAAGCCCATAAAGTGCAAAAATATGGATTTTGTGAAGCTTTCTTAAGAGGGTATACAAGGTATACAAAAATACGTATGTAACCATATGTATATATGAGTATATGTACTAGTATACGTATAAGTATACAAGTATACATACTAGTATATTAGAAGTATAAATATATACATAACATATGTATAAAGTACATAAATACATAAGGATAAGTATACATATATAATGGATGACATAAGCATGACATAAATGATGACATAAGTATACAAAATAATAAAACATAAGATGATATAATAAGATAGTATATATATATATATATATATATATATATATATATATATATATGTATACATGTATATATATGGGCTGAAATTATTATAAGCCCCTAATACCCATCTTAAAATGAATTGTCCTTATCTAAGCCTATAAATTAGTAATAACAATGTAAGATCTTCGAAGTATAAGAATTTAATGGCTAATTAAATCATTAAGTACTAAAATAAGATATAAAACTGAATAATAAGAATATTTAAGCTTCAACAATTAAAATTTCAATAAATTTAATCTATATCATAAAACACGAGTCTTAATGTCCAAAATAGACATCACCGTATGAACGTACGTTCGAAAATAATGAAAAACGACTGTAAGTTCGCAAATGTTGGAAACAAAATGAAAAAGTTACATATGATTAGTGATATAGTTCAATAGGATAAAAAATTGATAGTAATTTAAGTAGAATTAAATATTAGGAATCACTAGTTAATTCAATTACTTATCATCGTTTTCATCTCATAATGATTAGGTAATCCTAACGAGGGCATAGATCTGCCGATCAATTATTACAACTAGGGCAAGTCGACATGGCCGAGTGAATATATACCCTATGATTCTATACTTGTATGTGTTTGTAGCTAGTGAACTTAAATGATTCTATTAATTGAATTGTGAGTAAAACCCTCATCCATACTACAAACAAGTTATAAATACATTAAATTCAATCATATGAATGAATGAGCAAACAGCATGCCAAACAATACGTAAAGTTAACTAGTCACTATACGTAACTCAGATTTAATGCCCTCCAAAGTCAAGGTTAGAGTATACACGGCATCAATCAGATTCGGGTATTATACTAGAACTTATTTTCTACGAAACTTCACGTTTCGTATTTAAACAAAATAAATCTTTTATTTTCATAAAAACCAAGTTCTAAGTATAATTATGAATGGGCCCTCACAGTCCACACTTACCCTTAAACGGAAGTCTCTAGACTTGACCCTTAGCCGGACAATTGGCACCACTAATGCTTAATATTCCTACGGGCTAAGGTAAGGTCATATTGTATGCATGCACCGTACAAAACCAATATACTTATAAATAACAATCCCCATATGACCTCTCCTTACCTTTGTGTAATGTGATTGTCGGAATTAGTATATATGCGATGCATGTTCCAATTTCTTTTTATTAGTCAAGTATAGTTAAATCTGATTAAGGTATGACCAACGAATAGCACATATAAGCATTTTCTGTACTATTATGCAACAAACAATCTGTTATCAATATTTAAGATAAATTCACAATTCAGCAAACAATAACAGATGTAAGCATTTCCCGACCCCACACAACATTCAATTAATAGAATCATTTAAGTTCACTAGTTACAAACACACATAAGCTTAGCCATATCGTCTCATGCTCTAATTGTAATAATCTGGCAGGAGATCTAAATTATTGTCAGGATTACTTGATCATTACGAGATAAAAACAATAATAAGTAATTGAGTTAACTAGTGATTCAAGATATGTATCTACCTAATTCTACTTAGGTTACTATCAGTTTTTATCTAGTTGAACTTAATTGCTAATCGTATATAACTTTTTTCATTTTATCTCCGATATTTACAAGCTTATAGTTGTTTTTCATTGTTTTCGAGCATATGTTCATACGGTAAGGTCTGTTTTTTACGTTAAGACCTGTGTTTTATGATATGGATTCAATTTATTGAAATTTTAATTATTGAAGCTTAAATATTCTTATTGTCTATTTTTATATCTTATTTTAGTACTTAATAATTTAATTAACCATTAGATTCTCAAACTTAGATGATTTTACATTATTATTACTATTATATGTACTTAAATGAGACTAACTCAAATTGAGATGTGTATTATGGGCTTAAAGTAGGTTCAACCCATATATATATGCATTTGTGCATATTGTATATTTTATTATTTTACTATACTATCTTATAGTATTTTAATTAATTATGTTATAAAGTATTTATGTACAACTTTTACACTTAAGTACTTATGTATCTTATACTTATGTTATGTGTATTTATACTTCTAATATACTTGTATGTATACTAGTATACTTATACATATACCATATCTATACCCGTGCATATACCCATATATACATATAGTATTATACGTATTTTCGTATGCTTGTATATTCCCCTAATAAATCTTCATGTAATCCATATTTTTGCATCTTATAGGCTTATTTAGCAAGTTATATGTATGTATGCTTAGTATACTCCTTATTTTAGGTTATGTACATAGAAGATACTTATGTATAAGAGTATCCATACATATGTACATCAAGAATACCCTTGTATACGTATACTTAAGCATATGTATGTGTTCCTTCTCCATTTATCTAAAGATTCTTATACTTATACTAAGTATTTACTAAATTCCTTACATATACATTTCACATGTACCCACTTGTTATATGTACGTATGTATTTCTACCTATATACTTAAGTATTTCTATAATTCTAAGCATAATATAAGGATTCCTATTTCAACAACATATAAGTACATATTACATAAAGCTTCTACACTAACCTAAAGTAGATACTAACTACTTGTTGAAATAGAAGTTTAAATGAAATTGTACCTTTTTCTCCTTTGTAATATAAAAAGGAAAGCAAGTAGATATGGTATATTAGTTTGTAGTGGTAGTTGAAGTTGTGAAATTAAAATTCAGAAAAGGTTGAAGATGACAAAGCAAGGGGGGAAGTTACTGTTTGGAGATGGAGGGGGAAAAGGGGTTTACTTTGTATTAATTTGTGTTTTATAAGTGGGAAAAATGGGGTCTAGAAACTCCCAATTCTTGGACAATAAGATAAGGAAAAGAAAAGGGGGGAAATCCAAAAGAAAAGGGAAGAATTCAATAGAAAGAAAGGGAAGATTCTGGTTTGATAATGACATTTATTGACTTGGTCAACATTTTGACTTATCAAGTCTTTAAAATAACATGTAATTTGTGTATACATAATGGGGTAATTAAGGATAATTGAGAGGAAAATTAAGAAAATGAAAGGAAATGTTTATTGAAATGATTAGTAAAGATAGTTAATGAGATCTTCCTCTAGGTATTTATATCCTATTTACATCATTTGGTATACTACTTAGTGTAACTATCATGAAATATGCCATTTAGTATATTAATATTAACTATATGTAGTATAAATATCAACTAAACACTTAACTCTATATAATATTAACCTAGATATATAATTAGAAGATGAATATGATCTATAAAGCAATATCCTAGTTTCTAATAAATTAAATTACTATTGTATACATTTATGAATAATTGAAAGTTATCTTGATCTTTTGCTAATGATTTAGTACGATTTAGCATGTTATTAAGGATATGTTATCAATTAGGGTTTTAGAGTAAATTATAGTGAATTGGTGCTTTTATGTCCTTAAAGTTATAGTTTTAGGGTTTTTATCACCTTCGAGAGTAATTTCTAGTGTTTACATACATTTAGGATCTAAAAATTTTATACACGATTAAATCTTTGATTGTTATCTTAGGGGTTTCATCTTAACTAGCCTTGTCAACTTTTAGAAATATCTAACATGCTTGAGTCTACTTTAGATGTTAGGTTGAACAATTTAGGGGTTTACATGTTAAGTTGGTGTTATGTAAAGATATATGCTTAATACTTAGAACGAAAGATTTTAAGTTGAGAAAGTTATGAAATATGTACAAGAAAGAGGGGACATCATGCTGGACGTAAAGTATATATGGGTCATTTGGATGTTGTTTTTCACTTTTATTGAGTTAAACATGCTCAAACCTAAGGATGTAACCGAGCAAGTTAAATAGGGTACCCAACCTGTCACGACCCGAGAGGGCTAGTCGTGGCAGTCGCCACTCGAGAGGGTTAGTCGTAGCAATCGCCGTATAACGTACAAAGGATTACAGATTGAATTCTCTTACAATCGACGACCCTTTTATACAATACACAAGGCTACAGCTACCACTAACTACTAAGAGTGCGTAAACTTAAGCAATATCATTTCATGACAAATAATAATATTATAAAAGCATAACATATAGTCTATTTACATAAAATTTTACAGATACAGAGTTTGAAATGTGTCTGAAGTTGGACTATTATAAAATTACATATATAAATCTATAATAAGTCAAAATTACTCTTCGTCTTCATCCAGCTCTTACACTGACCCCAGGTAGAAAACTAACCTCAGGCATGCAGCGGCCCGACTCCATAAAGAGGTCGGCCTGCGAAAGAAGACTATAAGGGTATAAGCTAACTAGCTTAGTGAGATATATTCCCTCAACCATACAGCAAACAAGTTATACAACAGTTAAGTTCGACCAAATGAATGCATGAACAAGCAGTATGCCAAACAATTACATGTAGGTGACCAGGTACTACATGTAACTCAGATTTAATGCCCTTCGAAGTCAGGGTTGGAGATTCATCGGAACAGTCAGATTCGGGTATCATATTAGAACTTATTTCATAACGAAACTTCACGTTTCATATTTAAAATGTAATGGTACATCCATTACTAGCCTTATCAAAATGAGTTCTATATATGATTGTAAGTAGGTTCACGCAGCCCTCACTTACCTCTAAACGAAGGCCTCTGGACTTGACCCTTAACCAGGCGGTTGGCGCCTCTAACGCCTAGTCATCCCTCGGGCCGGGGTAAGGTCATATCGTACGTGTACACCATACGAAATCAACAAGAATCAATAATCAACCCACGTATGGCCTCTCACTACCTCTGTGTAATGTGACTGCCCAGAATTAGTTATACAGTGCATGATTTATGCACGATCCAGGTTAACTTTTTTAATCGAATAAAAAGTTAAGTCATGTTTAATCAATGATCATTCCAAATCACAAACAATCAATCTAGTGAATCTACTATGCAATAAACATCATATTATTGAAATTTAAAGTAGATTCACCATTAACAATAATTATCATGCACAAGCATAACTTAACCCCATACACATTCATTCATAAATCATAATTTAGATTCACTAATTACAAGCACAAATAAGTATGGAATCATAAGGAAAAACTTACTCAACCATGGCTAGCTGAAGGGTCGTAGTAGTCTATGGGCAGCTCAAGGTCGATATCAAAGTCACTTGAGAATAATGAACATTTTGTAAGTTTAGGAATTTAAAGCTAACTAGTGTTATAATTTATAAGGTTTACTTCGCTTAGTTACGTGAAATTATTGATTCGAGCTTTTAATCGAATTGTGTATAATCTTTTCGTTTTAGCTCAGATCGTTATGAACTTATAGTCCATTTTGATCGTTTTCGAGCGTATTTTCTCCTAACGAGGTCTGTTTTGGATGTTGTGACTCGTAGATTAAATTGTGATATAAAAATATCACAAAAATTATTATTTAAGTTTAAAAATTATAAAATATTGATTTTCTCTTTTTCTTAACATATTTATGATTTAATAATTATTTAAATCACATATTTGATATTTTTATTATTTTGAGTATATTTTCCTATTTTTTGAGATTTTTACTTTATTATGATTATTATTATTATTATTGCCTTTATTATTTTTGTTATTTCTTATTTTTTTATTTATTATTTCTCTTATGTACTTTACGATTATACACACATATATATTCATGTATTTATACATATACTTATATAATTTTTGAACACTTAAATATATATAAATAATCTACAAATACCTATTCTATATTATATATTCGGTATATACATATGTTTATATAGTATTTATCATAAAATATGTATACTATATATTATATATATTGTGCTGTATATTACAATACCTATACTTTATATTATATATATATTTATATATCACATATTACTACTATACAATTATATATGTATATATATTAAAGCAATTATACATGGATACACATATATATATATTTTCGGTACAAAATATACATATGTACTATAAAATACATAATACTCATTATATGTATTCCTAAAAAAATACATAACACATATTCTTATGTATAATATACCTATGTATATACATGTATACATACCTAGCCTTATACATATATACACTACTCAATTTATGTATTAGTGTACAGATACATGTATTAACAATATTATATTTATAAGAAAATACTATA
>JAMXBB010000011.1:42958521-42979524 GCA_024138015.1 Lumnitzera littorea
GTGAGGTACATAAGAAAAATAAGAAAATGAGAAAATAGGAAAATATACCCAAAATAATAAAAATAACAAACATATGATTTAAATAATTATTAAATTATAAATATGTTACGAAAAAGTGAAAATCAATATTTTATAATTTTTAAATTTAAATAATAATTTTTGTGATATTTTTGTATCACAATTTAAGTTACGAGTCACAACGTCCAAAACGGACCTCGTTACGAGAAAATACGCTCGAAAATGATCAAAATGGACTATAAGTTCATAACGATCTGAGCTAGAACAAAAAATTTACATGCAATTCGATAAAAAGCTTAAATCGACAATTTCACGTAACTAAGTGAAATAAACCTTACACATTATAACACTAGTTAGCTTTAAATTTCCAAGCTTACAAATTTTCCTTATTCTCAGGTGATCTCGATATCGATCTTAAGTTGCCCACTAACTATTACGATCCCTGACCTAGCCATGGCCGAGTAAGTTTTTCTTTATGATTCCATACTTGTTTGTGCTTATAATTAGTGAATCTAAATTATGATTTATAAATGAATGTGTATGGGGTTGGGTTATGCTTGTGCACGATAATTATTGTGAATGGTGAATCTACTTTAAATTTCAGTAATATCATGTTTGTTGCATAGTAGATTCAATAGATTGATTGTATGTGATTTGGAATGATAACTGATTAAATATGACTTAACTTTTTATTTGACTAGAAAAAGTTAACTTAGACCATGTATAAATCATGTACTGCATAATTAATTCCGGGCAGTCACATTATACGGAGGTAGCGAAAGGCCATACTTGAGTTGATTATTGATTGTTATTGATTTCTTATGGTGCACACGTGCGATATGACCTTACCCTTGCCCGCAAGATGACTAAGCGTTGGAGGCGCCAACCGCCTGGCTATAGGTCGAGTCTAGAGGCCTTCGTTTAGGGGTAAGTGAAGGCTGCGTGAACTTACTCATAATCATATGTAGAACTCATTTTGATAAGGTTAGTAATGGATGTACTATTACATTTGAAATACGAAACGTGGAGTTTCGTTATGAAATAAGTTCTAATATGATACTCGGATCTGACTGTACCGATGAATCTCCAACCTTAACTTTGGAGGGCGTTAAATCTAAGTTACATGCAGTACCTGGTCACTTGCATGTATTTGTTTGGCATACTGCTTGTTCATGCATTCATTTGGTTGAACTTATCTATGGTATAACTTGATTACTGTATGGTTGAGGGAAATTAACTCACTAAGCTCCTGTAGCTTACGTCCCAACAGTTTTCTCTTACAAGTTGCTAAATAATTGGGCATGGGTTAAGAACCAAGAGTTGAGTGCCAATGTCGAGATGCATAGAAGTTAGACTCTGAAAACAGACTATATGGTTCATTTGTATATAGTTATTAATACTATATTTAAATTTTGTGACTTAAGTAAGTTTGAGTTTTAGAACTTTACTACCTAATCTTATTATTTGGTAGGGGATACCAATTCTCTATGGTTCTGTTGGATTGTGGTTTATTAGATATCCATAGTCACATGTATGTGATTGTAAGATAAGTAAATAGATAAATAAAAACTTTAGTGTTTAACTATTTAGAATCTTGCAATCTCTGACTTGCAAGATGATTTTCAAATCATGGGTGCACACATGATGTAAAAATTTTAGGCAATCCTACTAGGCTTCCTTTAGAGTCATGATACCCTAACCATTGGAATTATCAAAACTTGTAAAATAACCATAGCTCCTAAAAAGATAGATTACTTGAATTAAGCATAGAGGACAACCGATGTTTCCAAACTATGGATAATTTATCACAACTTGAGGAATGGTCTAGTTATGGCAAATGCCATATATTGCATGAAGAACCACGAATTGGTTACCCTTCCAATCATAAACTCTTCATATAATATACAAGGCTTCTACAACCACTAGCTTCCCAAGAGCAAACAGATCACATTAATATTAGAACGTACTCGTATTTATATATATATCATTGAAAAAAAAAGATTATACTAAGTAAAGGTTCAATACACTAGTACCTACAACATAATTAAAATGAAAATACATATAAAAGTCTATAAACTTATATTCTCTCGATACTTTGAGTGGCTCACTCTTGCCTAGAATCCCATGCTAACCTTTGGCATCCTATAACCAGCGTTGACAAAAATATAATCCTGCATCAAAAGCCTAAGAGGGTATAAGCTAAAAGCTTAATAAGTAAACCCCCAACCAAATTGACAAGCAAGTTATAAACACATTGAGTACAAACATATGAATGAATGAGAAATCAATATGCCAAAACAATACATATAGTTAACTGGCTACTATATACAACTTAGATTTAATGCCCTCCAAAGTCAAGGTTAGAGTTTACGTAGCACCAATCAGATCTAGGTATTATACTAAAACTTATTTTCTATGAAACTCTACATTTCGTATTTAGACAAAACAATTATTTTATTTTCATAAAAACTAAGTTCTAAGTATAATTGTGAGTAGGCCCCTACAGTCCACACTCACCCCTAAATGGAGGCCTCTAGACTTGACCCTTAGCCGGGTGGTTAGCACCTCCAATGCCTAGTATTCCCATAGGCTAGGATAAGGTCATATTGTATGTATGCACTATACTAGACCATTATATTTGTAAATAAAAACCCCATATGGCCTCTCCTTACCTCCATGTAATGTGAAGGCTGGAATTAATATATATGCGATGTATGTTCCAATTTTTCTTTTATCAATCAAGTATAGTTAAGTTTGATTATTGTATGACCAAACAATAGCACAAACAGTACAATCATTATCTATACTACTATGTAACAAACAATTCGTTATCAATATTTAAGGTAAATTCAGAGTTGAACAAACAATAACACTCACAAGTATTTCTCAACCCCACACAACATTCAATTAACAAAGTCATTTAAATTCACTAACTACAAGCATACGCAAGCATGGAATCATAGGGCAATTACTCACTCAGCCATGACGTCTTGTGCTAAACGTAATAATCCGTTGGAAGATCCAAACCCTCATCAGATCACTTGATCATTACGAGATAAGGACGATAATAAGCGACTAAGTTAACTAATGATTCTAAGTATTTATTTATTTAATTCTACTTAGGTTCTTATTAGTATTGTTTCGGTTAAGCCTTATAGTTAACCATTTGTAATTTATTTGTACTATTTTCAATATTTATGAATTTATAGTCATTTTTCATCGTTTTCAAGTGTACGTTCACACGATAGGGTCCATTTCAAATGTTAAGACCCGTATTTTATGATATGGGTTAGAATTATTATAATCTTAATTATTGTAACTTGAATATTCTTATTTGCTATTTTTGTATCTTGTTTTATTACTTTATGACCTAATTGATCATCTATTTCTTATGTTCTTATAATTTTGCATTGTTAATACTATTATGTGTACTTAAGTAAGGTTAATTCAAGTTGATATATGTATTATGAGCTCATTGTAGTTTCAACCCATACATACATACACATATATATATGCATTATATATCATTATTATATTATATTATATTATAGTATATTAAATAATCATGTTATAATTTACATATGTGCAACTTTATACTTATATACTTATACATCCTATACATATGTTATGTGTGTGTATTTCTAATATACTTATACATATACCCATATATACATATGGTCGTATACGTATTTTTATACATATTTTCATATGTTCCTAATACCCCTTTAAGAAATCTCCATATAATTCATATCTTTACATATTTTGGGTTCAATTAGTCAGCTATATGTATGTAAAGTTAGTATTTTTCTTATTTTTGGTTATGTACATAAAGGATATTCATATATAAGGATGTCCATACATATGTACATATATTTTTCCTATTCTTACCAACGTGTATGTATTGTTATACTATGTATTCTACTGCAATATACATATTTAGTCCATATAAGTATATATACTATATGTGTAAATGTGTTTCTACACCTACATATACATGTATGATTTTTTCTTATTTGTATTTATACATGTACACAATATAGAAATTTTGGAAAAACCAAGATTATGCATATAACTCCACTACACATACACAAAACATGTAGATTTATCTCTAAGATATAACCTATATATCTCCTAATATACTAAGTATAGTAATTCACTAAATTGGATGAAAAAGAACCATACACATACTTTATACGAAATACTAGTAGTAATATGATAGATGTACCTTTTTCACTTTCTAAATAAGGGTGTGAAGTTATGTTATTTAAGTGGAATATTATGAAGTGTTTATTGAAGGAACAAGGAAAACAAAGAAGCTAGAAAAAAGGGGAAGAAGAAGAGGGATGTGGCGGTTGGGATGGGTAGAAGAAAAGGGGTGTTTTGTTTCTATGTTAAGTGAAATTTAAAAAAAAAATTTGAAGTGGGGTCTAGGAGATTCTCAAGTGGCGGCAAGAGAAGGTAGAAAAGGAAGAAAAAAAATAGAAACTATCAAGTGCAAAAAGAAGAAGAATTCAATAGAAAGTGATTGAAATTTCTAGGTGAAAAGGGCATATGTTGACTTAGTCAACATTTTTACTTTGGTTAAATGTTGACTTAGTCAACTCTTGGGATTTTCCTTGTAATTGGTGTATATAATAATGGAATTAAGCATAATTAGGAGGAAAATTAAGGAAATAAAAGGAAATATAGAGTTAAATGAAATAATTAGCAAAAACAATTATTGAAACCTTTTTATAAGTATTTATATCCCTATATAAGATTAAGTATCATACTTAATGTAATTAGCATGAAAAACACACTTTATAATACTAACATTGATTATATGTAGTGTAAACATTAACTAAACACTTAAATCTATATAATGCCAACTTAATTATATAATTGCGAGATTAATAAGATCTATAACACAATATTATAGTTTCTAATAAACTTAATTAGTATTATACATATTTATGAATAATTGGAAGTTATCTTTGATCATTGATTGATGATTTTATATGATTTAACGTATTATTAAGTATTGGTATTCAATTAGGGTTTTATCATGAAATTATAACAAATTAGTAAGTTTATATACTTAAAATTATCGTTCTAAGGTTTTATTGCTTCTGGGTACAAACTCTAGTATTTACATACATTTAGGGTCTAAAAGTTTTATACATGATTGAATCTTTGATTATTATTTTAGGGTTTTCATCTTAACTAGCCTTATTGTCTCTTATGATTTTCTAGCACACTTGAGTTTACTTTAGATGTTAAGTAAAAAATTTAGGGGTTTACATTATTAATACTCCTGAAAATCTAGTGCTTATATCAAATTTGTGTCGAATAATTTAAGTTCGTAAATAGAATGATTATGTAGTTCCACGATTGAAAATAACGAAGGTCCCTCAAATAAGAATTCTCAGGAACATTCAAAAGAACCTTAGTTTCGAAAATAGAGTATGGCTCTACTCTACAAATGAGGATCACCAAAGCTCCTTCTCATTGCACCACTAAGGCTCCTAAACAACTAAAGCTTCTCCCAAGGCTACTTAGGGATCTTGCATAATAACTTATGTACACAAACAAGAGGATCACTTAGAATTGGGATTGACGAAAGCTAAAGTTCTTACTTCAACTTTAACTAAGACTCTGAATTAGAAAAAGCCTCTGTCAAGAATAGCCAAGGTTTATTTAGAATAACTTAAGTTCTCAAATAGTAAGATTATTTAGTTGCAGGATTGTGAATAGCTAGGTTGGCCAATCAAAAGATTGTCAGGAATTAGTGGAACAACCTTATTTCTCAACAAGATGGATCTCTAGATTTCACAATTAACAAAAACCAAAGTTCTTGGTCTAAAGATAAGTGAGACTCCTAAATAGCAATAGTTTCTTTTAAGGATAACTAAGGTTCTCGTGAAATTACATTAGTTTCTAAACAGGAGGATTACTTTGTTTCACGATTAAGAATAGCCATAATTCCAAATCAAAAGATCCTTAGGAACTTACAAAAAAACCACGGTTACCAGTAAGATGGATTAGTTGATTTCTTTTTTTAAGAATTCAAAGATTCTAATCCAATGATATTAAAGTCTCCTAGATAGCCAAAGCGTCAAACAAGAATGAGATATAGTTCATGTGAAGTGACTAAAGTTCCTAAATAGTAGGATCACTTGGTTTCACGATTTAAGATGTCCAAGGATCTAAATCTTAGGAGTGTCAGGAAATTATCGAAACACTTTAGTTCCAAAGAATATAGATTACTTGATTATACGAATGAGGAAACAAAAGTTACGATTTTAAGGATACTTGAAACTCCTAAATTGCCAAAGCTTCCATCAATATAAGCTAAGGTTCATGTAGAGTAATTTAAGTTTCAAAATGGAACGATTATAAGATTTCGCATTCGAGAATTGCCAATGTCCTCTAACTGATGGAATCTTCAAAACTTACGGAATAACCGTAGCACCTAAAAGGATAGATTACTTGAATCAAGCATGGAGGACAACTGATGTTCCTAAATTATGGATAATTAATACTCTTATAAAGCCAGTGCATCTATCAAGAATAGTTAGGATTCATGTTGAATATGTTAAGTTCGTAAACAAAATGATTACATAGTTCTACGATTGAAAATAGCAAAGGTCCCTAAAATAAGGATTTTCAGGAACATATGAAACAACCTTAGTTCCCAACATGGAGTATTATTCCATTCCACAAATGAGGATCGCTAAAGCTCCTTGTCTTAGCATCACTAAGACTCATAAACAACTAAAGGTTTTACCAAGACTACTTAGGGATCTTACAGAATAAGTTATGCTCACAAACAGGAGGAACACTTAGATTCTCGATTAAGGAAAGCCAAAGTTCTTACTCTAATGATAACTAATACTTTAAATTAGAAAAAACTTCCATCAAGCATAGCCATGGTTCATTTGAAATAACTTAATTAATCAAAGGATTGTAAGGTATTGGTGGAACAACCTTATTTCCAAACAGCATGGATCTCCAAATTTCACAATTGTAGAAAACCAAAGTTTTTGGTTTAAGGATAACCAAGACACCTAAACATTGACAACTTCTTTTAGAGATAACTAAAGTTCTCATGGAATTGCCTTAGGTTATAAACAGAAGGGTTACTTGGTTTCACGATCAAGAATAACCATAGCTCCAAATCAAAGGATCATTAGGCACTTACAAAATAACCTCAGTTACCAATAAGATGGATTACTTGATTTATAATTTGAGGAAATCAAAGATTTTAATCCAATGATATTAAAGTCTCCTGAATAGCCAAAGCATCAAACAAGAATGAGATATGGTTCATGTAGAATTGCTAAAGTTCCCAAATAGCAGGATCACTTAGTCTCACGATTCAAGATGTCTGGGGATTCGAATCTTAGGAATGTCAAGATATTCTTGAAACACATTAGTTCCTAAGAAGATAGATTACTTGATTATACGAATGAGGAAACGAAAGTTACAATTATTAGGATAATTGAAACTCCCAAATTTCCAAAGATTCTATCAAGATTAGCTAAGGTTTATATGGAAAAATTTAAGTTTCAAAATGGAATGATCACAAGGTTTCGCATTCGAGAATTGCTAATGTCCTCTAACTAATGGAATTTTCGAAACTTATGGAATAACTATAGCTCCTAAAAGGATAGATTACTTGAATTAAGCATGGAGGACAACTGATGTTCCTAAACTATGGATAATTAATACTCCTGTAAAGCTAGTGCTTCTATCAAGAATAGTTAGGATTCATGTCGAATGTGTTAAGTTCATAAACAAAATGATTACGTGGTTCCTTAATTGAAAATAGCAAAGGTCCTTAAAATAAGGATTTTCAGGAACATACAAAACAACCTTAGTTCCCAAAATGGAGTATTATTCCATTCCACAAACGAGGATCGCCAAAGCTCCTTCTCTTAGCATCACTAAGACTCATAAACAACTAAAGGTTTTACCAAGACTACTTAGGGATCTTGCAGAATAAGTTATGCTCACAAACAGGAGGAATACTTAGATTCTCGATTGAGGAAAGCCAAAGTTCCTACTCCAATGATAACTAATACTTCAAATTAGAAAAAGCTTCCATCAAGCATAGCCATGGTTCATTTGAAATAACTTAATTTCTTAAATGGTAGGATTATTTAGTTGTAGGATTGTGAATAGCTAGGTTGCCTAATCAAAGGATTGTGAGGAATTGGTGGAATTGGTGGAACAACCTTATTTCCTAATAAGATGGATCTCCATATTTCATGTTTCAAGAAAACCTAAGTTTTTAGTCTGACAATAATTAAGACTCCTAAACAGTAATAGCTTCTTTTAGGGATAACAAAGCTTCTTGTTGAATTGCCTTAGTTTAGAAATAGGAGGATTACTTGGTTTCACAATTAAAAATAGTCATAGATCCAAATCAAAGATTCGTTAGGCCCTTACAAAATAACTTCAGTTACTAACAAGATGGATTACTTGATTTGTAATTTAAAGAAATCAAAGATTCTAATCTAATGATATTAAAGTCTCCTAAATAGCCAAAGTGTTGAATAAGAATGAGATATGATTCATGTAGAATGACTCAAGTTCCCGAATAGCAAGATCACTTGGTTTCATAACTCAAGATGTCCAAGGATCTAAATCTTAGGAATGTCGAGGCATTGTCAAGATACATTAGTTCCCAAGAAGATAGATTACTTGATTACATGAATGAGGAAATGAAAGTTGCAATTTTGATGATAGTTAAACCTCCCAAATTGCCAAAGCTTCCATCAAGATGAGCTAAGGTTCATGTAGAGTGATTTAAGTTTCAAAATGGAACGATTACAAGGTTTCACATTTGAGAATTGCCAATGTCCCCTAACCGATGGAATTATTGAAACTTGTGCAACAACCGTAGCTCTTAATCTGATAGATTACTTTAATAAAGCATGGAGGACAACCGATGTTCCTAAACTATGGATAATTAATACTCCTGAATAGTTAGTGCTTTTATCAAGAATAGCTAGGATTCATGTTAAATAAGCTAAGTTCCTAAATAGAATGATTACATGGTTTTACAATTGAAAATAACAAAGGTCCCTACAAACGAAAATGGAGTATCACTTAATTCTACAAACAAGGATCGCCAAAGCTCCTTCTCTTAGCATTACTAAGACAACTAAACAACTAAAGCTTCTACCAAGATTATTTAAGGATCCTATGGAATAACTTATGCTCATAAACAGGAGGATCTCTTGGATTTGTGATTGAGGAAAGCTAAAGTTCCTACTTCGACAATAACTAAGACACCGAATTAGAAAAAGCTTCCATCAAGAATAGCTATGGTTTATTTGGAATAGCTTAAGTTCTTAAATAGTAGGATTATTTAGTTATACGATTGTGAGTAGCTAAGTTGCCCAATCAATGGATTGTTGGGAATGACTAATGTTCTTAAATAGCAAGATCGCTTGGTTTCATGATTTAAAATGTCCAATGGTCCCAATCTTAGGAATGTCGAGAAATTGTCGATATACATTTGTTCTTAAGAAGATAGATTACTTGATTATAGAATGAGGAAACGAAAGTTGCAATTTTGAAGATAAGTGAAACTAGCAAATTGCCAAAGCTTCCAACAAGACGAACTAAGGTTCATATAGAGTTATTTAAGTTTCAAAATGGAACAATTACAAGGTTTCGCGTTTGAGAATTGCCAATGTCCCCTAACCGATGGAATTATCAAAACTTATGCAATAACCGTAGCTCCTAAAAGGATAGATTACTTGAATCAAGCATGGAGGACAACCGATTTTCCTAAACTAAGGATAATTAATACTCTCGAAAAGCTAGTACTTCTATCAAGAATAGCTTAGATTCATGTCGAATAAGTTAAGTTCGTAAATAGAATGATTACGTGGTTCCACAATTGAATATAACAAAGGTCTGCATAATAAGAATCCTCAAGAACATTCGGAACAACCTTAGTTCTGAAAATGGAGTATAACTCTATTCCACAAACGAGGATCACCAAAGCTCCTTCTCTTTGCACCACTAAGACTCTTAAACAACTAAGGCTTATACTAAGACTACTTAAGGATCTTGTAGAATAACTTATGCTCACAATTAGGAGGATCACTTAGATTTGCGATTGAGGAAAGCTAAAGTTTCTACTCTAATAATAACTAGGACTTCGAATTAGAAAAAACCTCCATCAAGAATAGTCATGGTTCATTTAGAATAACTTAAGTTCTTAAATAATAGGATTATTTAGTTGCATGATTGTGAATAGCTAGGTCGTATAGTTAGGACCCTAAATGGGGCCTAATAAGATTACCTAAAATTTTCATATCACGTGTACACTCATGATATGGAAATCGCCTTACAAGTAAGAGATTATAAGACTCTAAATGATTAATCATTAAGGTTGCTGATTTTTAATTAATTAATATATTATAAAATATAAATAACTATGGATGTTTGATATCCCACAGTTCCTCAGAACTGTAGAGAATCAGCATCCCTTACCAAATAATAAGACATGATATACCAACTTTATAAAATTACAAAAAGTATTAAATTATATTGAACTTTAATTTACAAATATTTCCTAATCACCTATAAAGGTCTCAGCTAATTCTAATACTAACTCACTTGTCTTCACTTTGCACTCGACACTTGAGATTTATCCAAATCCCAACATAAGTAAATTTGTAAAAGAAACTAAGGGGGAATGAACATAAAACAGCTCAATGAGTTCATCCTTCGCTACTACCATTTAAGCAAGCTATCAAATGTTTTTAGCACTCATGCAAGTTATCTACATACAAAATGAATGCAAGCAACACATCCATAAGAGTTCAGAACTGTAGACGGTGTAGAATTACATCATCTACACTTTGATTATCTTTTGTACTTACCTGCATAGGGCACCTTAGCTTATCCGCATGGGGCTGCCTGGGGGTACCATCCCTCTAGGCAACACTCAACTATTATTCTAGTTGAGAAAGAAATTTCAATCCAAATAGGTGGACCTTAAACTAAGGCCATCCACCATCCAAGGCCCCTTAGGCACAAACATGTGAGTCCTCTCACAATCAAAATCTATCTAAGGCCTTATGGGCACAATAAAGTAAGTCCTTTTGCTATCAATTAGAGATCCTATGCTAGCATTTTCTTAACGATAAAATATCATTTGTAGCACCACAAGCCCTTATAGAAATCATATGAAAATATGTTTAAGATTAGAAAAGCTTTTTCCAAAAAAAGTACGTTTCTTAAAATTTTGCAAAGCTAGCACTCTCCATCCATACATTTGCTGAGTCATAGACATGCAACGAATATAATTGGTTATTTTGGTCAAATATTTATATTTATCAATTTAAGAAGGTGACTGCAAAGATGATAGCAAACAAGTAAAATAGTCATTCAAACATACAAGCAACAAAGCATCATATAAGTCACACGTACAAGCAGGTAATAGGTCATTAAAACTCCTTCACCTGGATTATTTCTCATTCTCCAAGCCTTTGGGGGTTCTCAGAACTTGACATATAATTGCTTAAAAGATAATAAAACTTATAAGTATTATGAGAAACCAAACTCCTTAGTTAACTAAAAGTCTATTTTCCTAATATAACTCGAGTATAGGGTGTATAAGGTTTACTATACTTAATGGGATCAATAGTAACTATATTTGTATATTTGTAAGTTATGATACTTTATGTATTAAGATCTCTCCTCATTATCTGTTTATAGGGTCAATTAACTTAGTTATCCTACTTATTCTTTTTGGTTTATCTTAAATTTTTAGTCGCGTGTAACTTTTTCATCTTAATTCTAATTTTTATTATTTTATAATTGATTTTTATCGTTTTTGGATGTACATTTGCGTAATGGAGTTCGTTGTGGTCATTAAGACTCGCGTTTTACAATATAAACTTAAAGTATTATAAATATTGTTATTTTGGCTTGAATGTTTTCATTTATAAATTTTGTGTTTTATTTTGTTGATTCATGGGTTAATTGATTCTTAACTTCTTACATTCTTAAATTTTTTAACTTTCATTATTATGTATTATCATTATTATTAGTATAAATTGTAATTTAATTAGATTATTTGAGTAAGTTGCCAATACAGCATAAGTTTATTAGTCTACGTAGCAATTTACTAGATTTTCTTAATTTCTATATTTCCTAAATTTTATCTAATTATTACACATGTTTATATAATACTAGAATAACTTAATTAATGTATCATGGGCTTAGATTATCTCTTTAAGAGTTTTGGTCTATCCATATTTATATACATTATATATAATTATTTTATTACTTAATATTAAATACTAATGTTATAATATGTACGTACCCATGTTATAACTATGTGTTTATACACCTTATATGTATATTTATGTATGTATATATATATATATATATATACTTCTAGCATACTCATATATCTACTTATACATATACCCATATACATGTATGGTTGCATATGTATATTTATATGTATTTTCGTATTTCCCTAATATACTTTTAAGAAATCTTCATATAATTCACATACTTGCATGTTATAGGTTCAATTAGTATGCTATATGTATGTATACTTAATATTTCTATTGTTTTGGGTTATGTATACCAAGGATACTCATATATAGGAATATCCATACATATGTACCTGTGTTTTTCCTATTCGTACCTATGTAGGTGTATAGTTATATTATGTATTCTACTAAAGTTTATACACAGTTAGTCCATATAAGTCCTTATGCTATATGTGTACATGAGTTTCTACATTTATAGACACATGTATGGGTATTTCTTATATGTATTTGTTCATGTACGTAATATAGGGGTTTTGAAAAAAAAGAAAAACAAGATAATGCATATAATCATTAGGATTCACTTCTAAAACACAAGCTAAGTATTTACTAACATCATAACTATATTAATTCACAAGTTAGATGTAAAGAAATCATAAACACCGTTCATACAAAATACTAATAGGAAAATATTACGTGTACCTCTTTTGCTCCTTAAAGTGGATGGAGGTTTATGATCTTAGGAGCAATAGCTTTAGTTGTTTAGGAGTCTTAGTGATGCAAAGAGAAGGAGCTTTGGCGATCTTTGTTTGTGGAATAAAGTGATACTCCATTTTCGGAACTAAGGTTGTTCCGTATGTTCTTCAGAATCCATATTTTAGGGACGTTTATTATTTTTAATCATAGAACTACATAATCGTTCTACTTATGAACTTAACTTATTCAACATGAATCTTAGCTATTCTTAATAGAAGCACTAGCTTTTCAAGAGATTAATTATCCATAGTTTAGGCACATTAGTTGTCCTCCATGCTTGATTCAAGTAATTTATCCTTTTAAAAGCTACAATTATTCCACAAATTTTGAAGATTCCATCAATCAGGGGACATTGGCAATTCTTGAACGCGAAACCTTGTAATCGTTCTAATTTGAAACTTAAATTATTCTACATGAACCTTATCTAATCTTAATGGAATCTTTGGCAATTTGGGAGTTTCAATTATCCTCAAAATTGCGACTTTTGTTTCCCCATTTGTATAATCAAGTAATCTACCTTCTTAGTGTAGACACCTAATTTTTGCTCCCATAGTTCTAATTTTTGTTTTTTTAATAGGGTCCTAATTCCAAAAAATAAAAATAATAAAAAATTGAAAAATGATGAAAATGCAAAAAAAAAAAAAAAATAGAAAAGGAAAAAAATTATTATAAAATTTTTTTTAGATTTTTAGAAAATGTTTTAGGGGTCATTTGTTTTAGTTTTAGTTTTAGTTTGGTTCAAATAATTATTTTAAAAAGTCACATGGTTAAAGTACAATTTAATTGTACTAAGCATCAAGGCACAAGCTAACAGCCTAACGAATAAGTATTAGAGTATTAATATGGAATCAACTTAAGGTCATGGGTTCAAATCTCACTAGGCATCCCTGTGCCTTTTATTTTTCTATCTTTTTTTTATTTTTACAAAAAGTGAGTTATGCATACGGGATCCACATCTAATCAAATTTTTTGAATCTAATTTGATCAGATTTGAATCATTATAAAAGATTTCAATCTAGTTTGATTTTTATTAAATTGAATTTGAATTGATATAAATGATTCAGATATAATTTGATTTTCATTAAATCTTATTAGAATCAATATAAGAGATTCGATTTGATTTGATATGATTTGATTCGGGTTTTATAAATATGAAGCGTACGACACAAGAAAAGGGGACATACACTCTCGAAAGCAACTAAAAATCCTTCATTGATCAACACAATACAACCTTTGGATAGCTATCTCCTTCACACACATCCCCGAACAAAACACCCATACCATCGCAATAACACACGAGAACACTCCAAACACAGCACGATTATCTCTATTGATTGACTGAGCATGCCAAACCACAATAGCCACGCTTAACCACCCCATACTTACCGAACCCCCTAACCCTCTTCATGCCAATGCAACTGAACAATTCCTTACAATTCTGCACACTATCCACAACATGCTAACAACACCGATCGTTGCCTAACATTGCACTCCACTCGACTTGCATACAACCACAAGCCACACACACATGCTTCACTCATCAACCGCATTGCACTTACACGACAAATATAGCCAATGAAGACTATGCTAGTTGCTTCACCCCACTAATCAACAAGTCAACACACCCAGCTTATTGCATACAGCAACACCTAATCCCTTCCCACACTCACCAACACTTTACCCCCAACCCTCTTTCATCTTCATAGCCACGAGCAGTGGAAGGCAACAATACAAGAACAAGTGATCAGTCCCTTACCTACCAATCAGTAGTACATCAACTACATCTAGTTCACTTTAACCCTCAACTACTAGCCGAGATTAGCAACGACATTGACGCAACTCCGATCAACATTGTAGCAAGCGCAGTACGAACATATCCATCCTCATTGAACAAAGTGATTAGAACACAGCTAGGCTTCTAAGCATGACAACACAGCTGATCATTACTCCACCAACAGTCTGCACGCCGACACAATCTCTAACCGCATGAGCCCCATGCCATGCCAATTCAATGTATCAATAGCCTACAGTAATTCCAAACTCCAGCCGAAAGACACTAAAGTAGTAGTCTTCGATCAGTCGTAGCGACAGCTCCTTCGTCCAACAAGTAGCATCCACATGATTTAATCCAAACTTTACACCAGCTACTCTACAAGAATAAACAATCAGGTTCGGTTACTTAGGAATTTTTTACTTATCTATTATTATTTGATTATTATTAGTTTATTTATTGGTTACCATAATATGTAAAGTAGGTATACATTAGTTTTTTAGTAGTTTTATATGTGAAGTATATGATATTATTAATTTACTTAGGTAAATAGTTGTGTAATAGTAGTAGTATAGATATATATATGTATATATGTAGCTTAAGAGTTTTTAGTGTCATTTCTAGACTTCTTCACATAGAATTTTTTTTTAAATAAAAATTAATAAAAGAAATAAAAAACCCTTTTAAAATATTTTTAGGACTTCTAGAGATTTTTTTTTTAAATAAAATCACTCAAGGATTACTTCTTTAAACTTTTTTTTTTAATAAACCAAATCAATTAAAATGTAAATCCGGTCGGTTTTCAAAATTAAAATCAACCAACATACTAAGGTTTCCGTAAAGAACTACAATCGTTTGATCATAACTAGTAGGTATATAGGTACTTTTGGGGTAATGATAAAATCTATAGAAACTTAGGTTTTTTCTTTCTTTCTTTTGTTTTTTATTTTTTCTAAAAATATATTATAATTAAAAAGAATAAACCTAATCTTGAAAAATAGATAGTGGTATCCGTTTGGATTTAATAGGTTAGCCCAAAATTCGGAACCTTCTGATTTTTCATTAAAATCAAAATCGAAGATCGATAGACAAATCATAATCAATCTACCCAAATGATTACGATTTCTTTTCTTTTCCCAACTTCAATCAACTAATGACTCCAAAAGTTTTTCTAAATAAAAAACGGGAATTTCCCAATTTCTTTGGTTGATGATTAATAATAAATGGGTTTGGGTTTAGTATTAATCGGAAAGTGGGAAATGAAATTTAAATAGAAAACCAAATTTCAGGCTCGACACTTAGGAAGTAAGGTGTTTTGACAATATCTCGACATTCCTAAGATTCAGATCCTTAGACATCTTGAATTGTGAGACCAAGTGATCCTGCTAATCAAAAACTTTAGTCATTCTACATGAATCATATCTTGTTCTTGTTCTTGTTCAACGCTTTGGCTATTTGGGAGACTTTAATATCGTTAGATTAGAATATTTGATTTCTGCAATAAAAAATCAAGTAATCAATCTAACCAATAACCAAGGTTATTTTGTAAGTTCCTAAGGATCCTTTTATTTGGAACTATAGCTATTTTTAATAGTAAAACTAAGTACTCCTTCTATTTAGAAACTGATGTAACTCTACGAGAACCTTCGTTATCCCTAAAAGAAGCTGTCGCTGTTTAGGAGTCTTAGTTATCCTCAAACCAAGAACTTTGGTTTTCCTCAATCTGGAAATCTAGAGATCCATCTTGTTAGGAAGTAAGGTTGTTCTCTCAATTCTTGACAATCCTTTGATTGCGCAACTTAGCTGTTCACAATCGTACAACTAAATAATCCTACTATTTAAGAACTTAAGTTATTCCAAATGAACCATGGCTACTCTTGATGGAAGCTTTTTCTAATTCAAAGTCTTAATAATCGTTAGAGTAGGAACTTTGACTTTCCTCAATCATGAATTCAAGTGATCCTCTTATTTGTGAGCATAAGTTATTTTGCAATATCCCTCTGTAATCTTAGTAGAAGCTTTAGTAGTTTATGAGTATTAGTAATGCAAAGAGAAGGAGCTTTGGTGATCCTCGTTTGTGGAATAGAGTGATACTCCATTTTCAAAACTAAGGTTATTCCATTTGTTCCTAAGAATCCTTATTTTAGGGACCTTTGCTATTTTCAATCGTAGAACCATGTAATCAATCTATTTATGAACTTAACTTATTCTACATGAATCTAAGCTATTCTTGATAGAAGCAATAGCTTTTTAGGAGTATTAATTATCCATAGTTTAAGAACATTAGTTGTCCTCCATGCTTGATTCAAGTAATCTATCCTTTTAGGAGCTATGGTTATTCCATAAGTTTTGAAGACTCCATTGGTTAGGGGACATTAGCAATTCTTAAATGTGAAACCTTATAATTATTCCATTTTGAAACTTAAATTACACTACATGAACCTTAGCTCATCTTGATGGAAGCTTTGGGAATTTGGGAGTTTCATGTATCCTCAAAATTGCAACTTTCGTTTCCACATTCGTATAATCAAGTAATCTATCTTCTTAGGAACTAATGTGATTCAACAATTTCGTGAAACTCCTAAGATTTAGATCCTTGGACGTCTTGAATCGTGAAACCAAGTGATCCTACTTTTCGGGAACTTTAGTCATTCCACATAAATCATATCTCATTCTTGTATGCTTGGGCTATTTGGGAGACTTTAATATCGTTGGATTAGAATCATTGATTTCCTCAAATTAGAAATCAAGTAATTGATCTAACCAATAACCAAGGTTATTTTCTAAGTTCCTAAGGATCCTTTGGTTTGGAACTATGGCTATTCTTAATCGTGAAACCAAGTAATCCTTCTATTTAGAAACTAAGGCAACTCTACGAGAACCATAATTATCCCTAAAAGAAGCTATCGCTATTCAGGAGTCTCAGTTATCCTCAGACCAAGAACTTTGGCTTTCTTCAATCGTAAAATATGGCAATCCGTCTTGTCTGGAAATAAGGTTGTCCCACCAGTTCCTGAAAATCCTTTGATTGGGCAACCTAGCTATTCACAATCGTGCAATTAAATAGTCTAATTCAAGAACTTAAGTTATTCTAAATAAACCACAGCCATCCTTGATGGATGCCTTTTCTAATTCGAATAAGTTACTCTGCAAGATCCTTAAGTAGTCTTGGTAGAAGCTTTGGGTGTTTACGAGTCTTAGTGATGCAAAGAGAAAGAGCTTTGGCGATCTTCATTTGTGGAATAGAGTGATACTCCATTTTTGAAATTAAGGTTGTTTCATATGTTCCTGAGAATCCATATTTTAGGGACCTTTGCTATTTTTAGTCGTGGAACATGTAATCATTCTATTTACGAACTTAACTTATTCTACATGAATTTGAGCTATTCTTGATAGAAGCACTAATTTCATGACCTTAAGAGGCCTAGTAATATTGCTTAAAATTTTCATATCACATATGCACCCTTGATATGAAAAATGCCTTACAAGTTAGAGATTATAAGACTCTAAACAGTTAATCACTAAGGTTTTCGATTTTTAATTAATTAACTTACTATAAAATATAAATGACTATAGATATTCGATATCCTACAATCCACTAGAACCGCAGAGAATTGGTATTCTCTACCAAATACTAAGATAAGATAAAGTAATATAATAAGTTACAAGAAATACAATATAATCCTATCATATGAATATACTCTGCATAATTGTTTCTATAACACTATACACTTTTCAATCAATTGTAGCATTACCAAAACCTATCTCTAGTTTATACTCTACTGTCAAGCTTATCCCAATATTTGCTTATAAGAAACCTGTAAAAGAAATTATAGGGGAATGAGCAAACTATGGCTCAGTGAGTTCATTCCTCACTACTACCTTTTAAACAAGTTATCAATCATTAACACACATACAAGCTATCTACATACGAAATGAATGCAAGCAACACATCCATAAGAGTTCGAAACTATGGACGGTATAGATTTGCATCATTTACATGTCAATTTTTCTTCCATACTTACTCGCATGGAGCACTTTACCTTAACCAATTGAGGCTGCTTGGAGGTAATGTCCCATTAGACGATATTCGACTATTATCCTAGTCTGAGAAACAATAATCAATATAGGTGGACCCCAACTAAAGCTCCCCACCAAACATATCAAAGGCCCCTTGGGCACATAAAGTGAGTCCATCTCACAATCGACATATATCCAAGGCTCCACGGGTATAAATATATGAGTCCTCTCGCAAACAATTGGAGATATTATGCTAGCTTTGCCTTAATAATAAAAACATCATTTACGGGCACCACGAGCTCTTTTAGAAATCATTCAAAAGTATATTTAAGATTGGAAAAACACTTACTAAAATATTTTTTTGAAAAATTTGTAAAACTAACACTCTCCATCAACATACCAATTATATCATAAACATGCGACAAATATAACTGGTTTCTTTAGTCGAATAGTTATATTTACCAATTTAAGATAGTAATCATATAGATGATAGTATACAAAGCAATCAATTATTCAACAAATAATCAATATCAACCAACTAACGGCATACAAATAACCAACAATAAGCAAATAGCATATCATAAGAACTTCCTCACCAAGGTTAATGCTCACTTTCCTAGCCTTTAAGATTTCCAAGTCTTGATATTTTGGTACCTAAAGGGTAATAAAAACTTATATGTATCTTGAAAAACAAGATTCTCCAATTAACTAAATATCTATTACTATTTACTATGTTTTCCACTATAACCTAAGTATAGTATAAACATAGTTTAATTTAAATCTTTTACTTATTTTTCTCAATTTATCTTAAATTTTCAATTACGTATAACTTTTTTGTTTTAAGTTCACTTTTTATAAACTTATAGTACATTTTTATCGTTCTTAGATGTATTTTCTCTTAACGAGGTCCATTTTGGACATCAAAACCCGTATTTTCTGTTATGCTCTAAAAATGTTATAAATTTTATTATTTCAACTTAAGTAATTATAAAATATTACTTTAAACTTTTCTTTATATATTTATGGTTTAATAAATGTTTAAATTTTTATATTTTGTAATTTTCTTATTTTCTTAGTCTATTTTATCATAATTTACATATTTTGCTATTTTTAACATTTGATACTTATTTATTTCATCTTTACTATTTTAATAATTTTATAATTAATTAATTATTATTTTTAATTACAAATTTAATTAAATTTAATCAAAGGTTGACGTTGTAACATAGAAAGGTGCTACATATATTTTTCAAATTTCATATTTTTACTTAATATGTCTATAATTTATTTATTATTATATTTTATTAAATTTTACGAGATAATTATTTTCTATTTTCTTTGAAACTTACGGCATATGTTTATGTATATACATATTACCTTAGTTTATTTATTATTTTGTTATTATTGTATATTATACGTATATTATTTAAGTATACCCATATATGATATATACTATACTATTAATATGCATATTTTATACGTATGTGTATACTTATGTAATATCATCATATGGTCCTAAATACACTACATATGCTATACGTATGTACATAGATACAATATATATATATATATATACTTGTATTTTTGTGCTTTATACATATGTACATATACGGTCATATTTACATATATATATATATCTATTTATTGAAAATACAAAATATAAATAGTATTGTATACACACACATATATATACTGAATATACACCCTAGGTTAATATTTTTTCACTTTATAAATACATAAATATATACATATAATTTTCAATGACATAATATACATATAACATGTAGTGAAAATTATACAAACCTAATTATACATATAGTATACACGTGAATACATATAAGGATATATGTACATCTAGGCTTTTATACTTCATACTAAATATAATATGTATATATATATATATATATGAACATACTTTAGTATTTATACACTTAGGAATATTTACACATAAAGAAATACAAATCCTACAAATATTTCTAAGACATAACCTTATGTTACATATGTAAATGAACACATAAAAAAAAAAATTAATACAAAATAAACATAGTATACATACTAAATACTCCTCCTTGAAGTATCTTGAATTAGTAATCCCCAAAGCTTTTCTTCTTCTTCTTGCTTTAATTGTTGTATTTGAAGTAAAAAAAAAAA
>JAMXBB010000011.1:42983634-43012546 GCA_024138015.1 Lumnitzera littorea
TTTTAAGCTAAGAAAATCTTGAAATAAGAACTTTAATGGAGGATGAGCATGCTGGACGTGAGGGTTCCATAGTCATTTGGATGTTGATTTTGTTTCCATTAAGTTAAACATGCTTAAATCTAGACTTAAGTTAAGGAAAAATCTATCACATGAGGTTTTATGAAGAAACCAATTTTGTATGACATGAGCTATGATATGGGAGTTGTATTAAATATAAGATCTTCTATTTCTTTGTGTGGAACATAAGTTAAAGAATCATCTTGTGGAAGAAAAGTTAAGTTAAGATTTGGACATAAGTAGTTAAGTGCATAATCTACCACCTAAACTTAAGGAAATAATGAAACAAGTTGAAAAACCAAGTGAGGACCCCTTGGAACCATCGCGAACAGATCTGGAACGTGGGAAAAAGAAGCTCAAAAATATGATAAAAGTAAATGAACAAAGTGAAAAGATCAACCAAAGCAAGTATGGTAAGCATACAAAGCCTAAAACTCAAAACCGAGCCTGAGACTCTCAAAACAAGCCTAGAACTCTAAGTTGGACCTTCAATGAAATTCTGACCAGCACCTTAAAGTATCAAGAGAGGTTGTTTTGAAGCCCATAAGAAATCCACCTAAGACCCCATAAGCCCACCAAAGTCACTAACTTTAGTTTGAATAAAAAACAAGCCCATTTGACAACTTAAGCCCACTAAAGGGCCCAAGAAGTGGTTGTTAGCCTTAGGAATATAAATCAAAGTCATAAATCTGATCTCAAGGAGTATTTTAAGCTTAGAACAAAATCTTAAGACCAAGCCCAAGGGATTCCTCAAGTTATTAAAAGGCCCATTTACCAAACAAGGCCCAAAAGCACTCCAACACATGAGGAACTCTACTGTTCTGACCCATGGACGGAATTGTATACCTTATTTTGAAAATCTAACCCTACCACGTTAAAGTACACTAAAAAACGATGAAGATTGACTATAAGATCATAAAAATCGGATTTAAAACGAGAAAGTTATATGCGATTGAACTTTTAAGTAAAACCAGGAAAAATTATGAAACTAAGTCCAAAGTATAACTTAAAGGGTTTTAGCTTAGTTTTCTAGGTTTTATTTCAAATCTTTATAGTATCATATTTGCGATGTCCAGGGGACCTGGCATTGGGAAGACGACCTATCCCAGATTATTTTGATTGATCCGTATGGCTGAGTGAGTAAATTCTCGATGACTCTTTACTTGATTGTGCTTGTAGAATAGATGAACTTAAACTTATATATATAAATTTGGATGCTTGTGGGATATGGGAGATGCATGTATATGAATTTGTGGATGAATGTGATGACTTGTTAATTATATTTAATAAGAGGAATTGTTTGCATTATATATATATGTGAATTGTATGGAATGAAATTATTTGATCACCTTGAAAATCGAGATAATCACTTATCTGATTAAGAAATCAAAATGAATCATACATACCCCATATTGCATACGGATAACATCGACTGCCGCTTCACGCAGAAGATGGGAAGGGATTCATAGGAATACGAGTTTCCTGCAGAATTGGGCACTAGCTATGCCATCATATATATTGAGTCTCTGTCTTAAGCTGATGGGCTTATTAGGCGTCGGGAGACGCCAACCGTCGGCAAAGGGCCGAGTCTTGTGGCTTCTGCTTAGGGCGTGTGATTATGGATTGCGGAGGCCACCATACAGCTAGACTTGGGATTTGAAAAATATGATTTATTATTTGGTAATGAAAGTATATATATGTATATATATACATAGTTTTGTTTTGACTTAAGCACAATAGTGTTAATGAATTAGAACTGAAGGTCTAGAACCCAGATTTTGGTTTGGGTCGGTTAATTATCTCCAAACCCCAACTTCAGGGGGCGTAATTCTGAGTCGTATGCAGTTTCTAGGTCACTGCATGCGTTGTTTAGCATATTGATTGTTCATGCATTCATATGATCGTGGATCAAATAAATTTTGCCATGCGGTATTGAAGAGGGTAATTATCTCACTAAGCGTAAGCTTAAACCCCAACAGTTCTTTTCCTTGCAGGTTGATCGATAGTTAGGAATGGGATAAGAATCGAGTGCAGAGTGCTACCATTGAATCAATATGATGAAAAGCTTGTGTATTTAATTTAGAATATTCCAAAAAATGACTAATATTTCAATCAAGTTTAGTGTCTTTAGTAAGTTTAGAATTTTCTGGAAGTGTTTATCTTATTTCACTATCTTGGTAGGGGATACCGATTCTCTGCAGTTCTGAGGAATTGTGGAAAAATGGTTATCCATAATTATTTATGTTATATAATGAATCGATGAACAAAAATTGAAGACCCTAGCGAATAACTATTTAGAGTCTTGCAATCTCTGACTTGCAAGGCGATTTTCTTATTATGGGTGCACACGTGATATGGAAATTCTAAGCAATACTACTAGGCCCCTCTTAAGGTTGCTACAGCTTTTCTTCTTCTTCTTGCTTTAATTGTTGTATTTGAAGTAAAAAAAAATTGGACAAGGAAAGAGGAAATGCTTTACGGTTTGGGAGGGAATAGGAATTGTGTATGGTCTTATCTTTATGTTTTGACTTTGAAACCAAAGTGGAAATTGTGTTTGCTGCTAGAGACGTGAACTATGCGAGGGGAAAAGAGAGAAAATGACATGAATAAAAAGAAAAAAAAATCAAGATAAGGTTGATATGCTTTGACTAAGAGCCTATCTAATTATCCTTGTTTTATACCCATAAGTAACACATGGGGAAATAACTTGCAAATATCCTCCGAAACAAATCTGGCAACTTCACGTGGCAAGGGGAAAAATTGGAGAAGAAAAGGAAAAGGAAAAAGAAAGAGGAAAGAAGGAAAATTAAAAGGAAAAGAAAAAAAAAGGACAATTAGAAATTTCTAAATATGAAAATTATAAATTTACTAATTTTGGAATAATATTGAAATTCTATAAAATTTATTAATTTGATTGTTACTTGTTATGTTTATAATATTTAGGAATTATCTCAATGTATTCGTCAGCAATTTTACGTGATTACGTGTATTGATCAATAATTGTCTCCGTTTAAGGTTTTATTACTGTTAGGGTAAATTTATTCATTTTATAAGCTTAAAGTTATAGTTTTAGGATTTTCGTTAAGCTCGAGTTCAATTATGGGTATTCATGCGTACATAGGATTTAAGGTTTCCGTATGTGATTTAAGTTTTGAGCAAAATTTTAGTGTTTTTATTATTCGTATTATGTTCGAGTTTAAAATTTTAATTAGTTTTAAATTTATCGACTTCGTTGAGTTAGGGTAATTACCTAAAATATTTAAATCAATTCATTACCTAAAACGCTAAATTTGCAAGATTTACAACTAGCTTTTTAGGAGTATTAATTATCCATAATTTAGGAACATCAATTGTCATGCTTAATTCAAGCAATCTATCCTTTTAGGAGCTACAGTTATTCTACAAGTTTCGAAGATTCCATCTATTAGGGGACATTGGCAATTCTTGAATGCGAAACCTTGTAATTGTTCCATTTTGAAACTTAAATCATTCTACATAAACCTTAGCTAATCTTGATGGAATCTTTGGCAATTTGGGAGTTTCAATCATCCTCAAAATCACAACTTTTGTTTCATCATTCGTATAATCAAGTAATCTATCTTCTTAGGAACAAATGTGTTTCGACAATATCTTAACATTCTTAAGATTATGATCCTTAGACATCTTAAATCGTAAAACCAAGTGATCCTGCTATTCGGAAACTTTAGTCATTCCACATGAACCATATTTCCTTCTTGTTCAATGCTTTGGCTATTTAGGCGACCTTAATATCATTGGATTAGAATCTTTGATTTTCTTAAATAAAAAATCAAGCAATTGAACTAACCGGTAACCATGGTTGTTTTGTAAGTTCCTAAGGATCCTTTAATTTAGAGCCAAGGTTGTTCTTAATCCTTCTATATAGAAACCAAGGCAATTACACAAGAACGTTAGTTATCCCAAAAAGACGCTGTCGTCATTTTGGAGTCTCAATTATCTTCAAACCATGAACATTGATTTTCTTCAATCGTAAAATCTGGAGGTTCATCTTGTTGGGGAATAAGGTTGTTCCACTAATTTCTAATAATCCTTTGATTAGGCAACTTGGCTATTGACAATTGTGCAACTAAATAATCATACTATTTAAGAACTTAAGTTATTCTAAATGAACCATGGCTTTTCTTGATAGAAGCTCTTTCTAATTCGAAGTCTTAGTTATCGTTAAAGTAGGAACTTTGGCTTTCCTTAATCGCGAATCCAAGTGATCCTGTTTGTGAGCATAAGTTATTCTGTAGGATCCTTAAGTATTCTTGGTAAAAGCTTTAAGTGTTTAGGAGTCTTAGTAATGCAAAGAGAAGGAGCTTTGGTGATCTTCATTGGTAGAATAAAGTGATACTCCATTTTTGGAACTATAGTTTTTCCGTATGTTCCTAGGAATCCTTATATTAAGTACCTTTGCTATTTTCAATCGTAGAACCGCGTAATTATTCTGTTTACGAGCTTAACTTATTCGACATGAGTCCCAACTATTCTTGATTGAAGCATTAGCTTTTTAGGAGTATTAATTATCCGTAGTTTAGGAACATTGGCATTCCTCCATACTTAATTCAAGTGATCTATCCTTTTAGGAGCTACAGTTATTCCATAAGTTTCAAAGATTCTTGAACGCAAAACCTTGTTATCCTTCCATTTTTAAATGTAAGTCATTCTACATGAACCTTAGCTAATCTTGATGGAATCTTTGGCAATTTAGATGTTTCAATTATCTACAAAATCTTAACTTTTGTTTCCTCATTACTATAATTAAGTAATCTATCTTCTTAAAACTAATGTGTTTCGACAATATGTTAACATTGCTAAGTTTCGGATCCTTGGACATTTTGAATCATGAAACCAAGTGATCTTGCTATTCGTAAACTTTAGTCACTATCATTAGATTAGAATCTTTGATTTCCTAAAATAAAAAATCATGTAATTGATCTTACCGGTAACCAAGGTTATTTTGTAAGTTCCTAAGGTTCCTTTGATTTAAAACTATGGCTATTCTTAATCATGAAACCAAGTAATAATTCTATTTAGAAACTAAGGCAATTACACGAGAACCTTAGTTACCCCTAAATGAAGTTGTTGCTGTTTAGGAGTCTTAGTTATCCTCAGTCTAAGAACTTTGGTTTTCTTCGATTGTGAAATCTAGAGGTCCATCTTGTTAGGAAATAAAGTTGTTCCACTAATTCTTGACAATCCTTTGATTTTGAAACCTAGTTATTCACAATCGTGCATCTAAATAATCATAATATTCAAGAACTTAAGTTATTCCTAATGAACCATAGCTTTTCTTGATAGAAGCTTTTTCTAATTCAAAGTCTTAGTTATCGTTAGGGTAAGGACTTTGGCTTTCCTCAATCGCGAATCCAGGTGATCCTCTTGTTTATAAGCATAAGTTATTTTACAGGATCCCTAAGTATTCTTAGTAAAAGCTTTAGTTGTTTAGGAGTCTTAGTGATGCAAAGAGAAGGAGCTTTGGTGATCCTCCTTTATGGAATAGAGTGATACTCCATTTTCAGAACTAAGGTTGCTCCATTTGTTCTTGAGAGTCCTTATTTTGGGGATCTTTGCTATTTCCAATCATGGAAACATGTAATCATTCTGTTTATGGACCAAAATTATTCAACATGAATCCTAACTATTCTTGATAGAAGCACTAGCTTATTAGGAATATTAATTATCCATAGTTTAGGAACATCAGTTGTCCTCTATGCTTAATTCAAGTAATCTCTCTTTTTAGGAGCTATAGTTATTCCACAAGTTTTGAAGATTCCATTGATTAGGGGACATTAGCAATTCTTAAATGCCACACCTTGTTATCCTCCTACTTTTAAACTTAATTCATTCTACATGAACCTTAGCTAATCTTGATGGAATCTTTGGCAATTTTGAAGTTTCAATTATCCTCAAAATCTTGACTTCCGTTTCCTCATTCCTATAATCATGTAATCTATCTTCTTAAAAACTAATGTGTTTCGACAATATGCTGACATTGCTAAGATTTAGATCCTTGGACATCTTGAATAGTGAAACCAAGTGATCCTGCTATTCAGAAACTTTAGTCATTATTGTTGGATTAGAATTTTTTATTTCTTGAAATCAAAAATCAAGTAATTGATCTTATCGGTAGCCAAGGTTATTTCGTAAGTTCCTAAGGATCTTTTGATTTGGAAACTATGGCTATTCTTAATCATAAAACCAAGTAATCTTCTATTTAGAAACTAAGGCAACTCTATGAGAACCGTAGTTATCCCTAAAAGAAGCTATCGCTGTTTAGAAGTCTTAGTTATCCTTAGACAAAGAACTTTGATTTTCTTTAATCGTGAAATTTAGAGATCCATCTTATTGGGAAATAAGGTTGTTCCACCAGTTCCTAACAATCCTTTGATTGGGTAACCTAGCTATTCACAATTGTGCAACTAAATAATCCTACTATTTAAGAACTTAAGTTATTCCAAATGAACCACGGTTATTCTTGATGAAAGCTTTTTCTAATTTGGAGTCTTAGTTATCGTAGGAGTAGGAACTTTGGCTTTTCTCAATCATGAATCTAAGTGATCCTCCTGTTTGTAAGCATAAGTTATTCTATAAGATCCCTAAGTAGCCTTAGTAGAAGCTTAGTGATGCAAAGAGAAGAAGTATTAGGAATCCTCATTTGTGGAATGGAGTGATACTCCATTTTTTAAACAAATTTTTTTCCAAATTTTCTTGAGAATCCTTATTTTAGGGATCTTTGCTATTTCCAATCGTGGAACCATGTAATCATTATGTTTACAAACTGAACTTATTGGACATGAATCCTAACTATTCTTTATAGAAGCACTAGCTTTTTATGAGTGTTAATTATCCGTAGTTTAGGAACATCGATTGTCCTCTATGCTTGATTCAAGAAATCTATCCTTTTAAGAGCTACGGTTATTGCACAAGTTTCAAAGATTCCATCATTTAGGGGACATTGGCAATTCTCAAAAGCGAAACGTTGTAATTAGAACTTTAGTCATTCCACTTGATCCATATCTCATTCTTGTTTGACACTTTGGCAATTTAGGAAACTTTAATATCTTTTGATTAGAATCTTTGATTTTGTCAAATCAGAAATCAAGTAATCAATCTTACCGATAAGCAAGGTTATTTTGTAAGTTCTTAAGGATCCATTGAATTGGATTTATGGTTATTCTTAATCGTAAAACCAAGTAATCCTTCTATCTAGAAACTAATGCAACTCCACGAAAACCTTTGTTATCCCTAAAAGAAGCTATCTCTGCTTAGGACTCTCAGTTATTCTTAGATAAAAAAATTTTGGTTTTCTTCAATCGTGAAATCTAGAGATCTTTCCTATTGGGAAATAAAGTTGTTCCACCAGTTCCTAACAATCCTTTGATTGGGCAACCTAGCTATTCACAATCCTACAACTAAATAATAATACTACTATTTAAGAACATAAGTTATTCAAAATGAACTACAGCTATTCTTGATGGAGGCTTTTTCTGATTCGGAGTCTTAGTTATCGTTGGAACAAGAACTTTGACTTTCCTCAATCGTAAATCCAAGTGATCCTCCTATTTGTGAGCAAAAGTTATTCTACAAGAACCCTAAGTAGTCTTGGTAGAAGCATTAGTTGTTTAGGAGTCTCAGTAATGCAAAGAGGAGGAGCTTTGGCAATCCTCATTTTTGGAGTGATACTCCATTTTTGGAACTAAGGTTGTTTCGTATGTTCCTTAGAATCTTTATTTTAGGGACCTTTTCTATTTTCAATCGTGGAACCATGTAATCATTCTATTTACGAACCAAACTTATTCGACATGAATCTTAGCTATTCTTGATAGAAGCACTAGCTTTCTAAGAGTTTTAATTATCCATAGTTTAGGAACATCGGTTGTCCTCCATGCTTGATTTTAGTAATATATTTTATTAGGAGCTACGGATATTACACAAGCTTTGAAGATTCTATCGGTTAGGGGACATTGGCAATTCTTGAACACAAAAGCTTATAATCATTCCATTTTGAAACTTAAATCATTCTTCATAAACCTTAGCTAATCTTGATGGAATCGTTGGTAATTTGAGACTTTCAATTATCCTCAAAATCACAACTTTTGTTTCCTCATTCGTATAATCAAGTAATCTATCTTCTTAGGAACTAATGTGTTTCTAAAATATCCTGACATTCCTAAGATTCGGATCTACGGACATCTTGAATCATGAAACTAAGTGATCTAGCTATTTAAGAACTTTAGTTATTCTACATGAACCATATCTCATTCTTATTCAACACTTTGGCCATTTAAGAGACTTTAATATCAATGAATTAGAATCTTTGATTTCCTCAAATTAGAAATCAAGTAATCAATCTTATCGGTAACTAAGGTTATTTTGTAAGTTCCTAAGAATTCTTTGATTTGGAAATATGGCTATTCTTTATCATGAAACCAAGTAACCCTTCTATTTAGAAATTAAGGCAACTCCACAAGAACCTTAGTTTTACCTAAAAGAAGTTGTCGCTATTTAGGTCTCTCAATTATCCATAGTCTTAGAACTTTGGGTTTCTTCAATCGTGAAATCTAGAGGTCTATCTTGTTAGGAAATATGGTTGTTCCACCAGGTCTTGACAATCCTTTGATTTAGCAACCTGGCTATTTACAATCATGCAGCTAAATAATAGTACTATTTAAGAACTTAAGTTAATCCAAATGAACCATGGCCATTCTTGATGGAAGCTTTTACTAATTTGAAGACTTATTTATCATTGGAGTAGGAACTTTGGCTTTCCTCAATCACAAAGCCAGGTGATCCTCTTGCTTGTGAGCATAAGTTATTTCGCAAGATCCCTAAGTATTCTTAGTAGAAGCTTTAAGTGTTTAGGAGTCTTAGTGATGTAAAGAGAAGGTGCTTTGGTGATCCTATTTTGTGGAATAGAGTGATACTCCATTTTCGAAGATAAGGTTATTCTACATGTTCTTGAGAATCCTTATTTCAAGGACCTTTGCTATTTTCAATTGTGGAACCACGTAATCGTTTTGTTTAGGAAATTAACTTATTTGATATGAATCCTAGCAATTCTTAATAGAAGTACCAACTTTTCAACACTATTAATTATCCATAGTTTAAGATGATTGGTTGTCCTCCACGCTTGATTGAAGTAATCTATCCTTTTAGGAGCTACGATTATTTCACAAGTTTCGAACATTCCATCGATTAGAGGACATTGGCAATTCTCAAACGCAAAAGCTTGTAATCGTTCCATTTTGACACTTAAATCATTCCGCATGAACCTTAGCTAATCTTGATGGAATCTTTGGTAATTTGGGAGTTTCAACTATCCTCAAAATCACGACTTTCATTTCCTCATTCGTATAATCAAGTAATCTATCTCCTTAGGAACTAATGTGTTTCTAAAATATCCTGACATTCCTAAGATTCGGATCCTTAGACATCTTGAACCGTGAGACTAAGTGATCCTACTATTCAAGAACTTTAGTTATTCCACATGAACCATATCTCATTCATGTTCAACACTTGGGTTATTTAGGAGATTTTAATATTGTTGGATTAAAATATTTGATTCTCTCAAAACTGAAATGAAGTAATCGATACCACTATTAACCAAGGTTATTTTGTAAGTTCCTAAGAATCCTTTGATTTGGAACAATGGCTATTCTTAATCATGAAACTAAGTAATCTTTCTGTTTAGAAACTAAGACAATTACACAAGAATAGTAGTTAGCCATAAAAGAAGCTTTTGCTATTTACGAGCCTCAATTATTGTAAACCCTACTTTTAACGAGACTATGATCTAATTAACAGTACTTCTTGAATGTTCCCAAGGATTAACTAAACTAAGAACTCAAGTTTACATTTAGAAACGAATTTATTTATTTATTTTTTTCCAATTCAAAAGCCTATTATTGATAAAACCCGAACTTGAAAAACTACGAGCTCTAAAGTCACTTAAGACACTAAACCCTAAAACAATTAAGGACTTTTAACCTTAAGCGACTAATCAATAATTTAATTTGAATAATTTCATTCAACTCTAGAAAATTTCACAATTTTATAAGAATCAAATCATAATTTACAAGATAATGCAAGAAGTAAATCCTAGAACAATTTCCTATACGATAATGCCCTTATCTTCGTGCCTAAGCCTTACATATAAATAAGTAGACCAACCAATCACCTCAAATGACTTATCAATTGAAAGTTGAGATCATTTATCAATTGATAACTTATCAAAATCTAATGATAAGATACTTTCCTTATCACCCCTTCACTTATACTACATATGAACAAATTATCACAAGATTTCACTTGCTTAACTTTAATAAATAAGACAAGAAAATTCCATGCCCAAAAGGACACCCTTATGGCCGGTTTGAACAAGCAAGAAAAGGGGGCTATACTCTTATCTTTCAGCCATCAATCACTTTATCTTACACTCCACTATCTACCCCTTAATGCTTATATCATCAATAGTTGTAGTTGTTAACTTTTGTGTATGCTACAAGACAATCAAATCAAGCTTCTTAAACACACATTTACCCCTTTCCCCAACCAGCCACTCTTTTTCCCATTTCTCTCACTTTCAATTTCATTTTCACTTCCTTTTTCTCTCACTTGAAACCAATACAAAAGTGGAAATAACCATACCTCACAAATCCTTCACTTTGCTGCCACTTTCAAGCACACTCACACTCATGGCACACTCAACTTCTTCTTGTATCCTTCTTTTCCAACATTTAAAGCTTCTTTAGGATCCTTAGAACATTCCATAAACCTCACCTCAAAGGATGACAACTCAGGTTTCGAAAAAGGTGCAAGAAGGAGGAAGTGAGATAAGGAGCATAAGTGGAACTTTAGTGCACAACCTTCATACTTTTGCTTTATGGACGAGTAAGTATTTTTTTTATGTTAGTAAGTTAGTGTTCATGTTAGGAGACTATGATTTCTTGAAGTTGTGAGTGTGATCATAAGTTGGTATAACATCAAAGACCACCTTAAGTATAGACATCTAATTTTTGCTCCTTTGTAATCCTAATTTTTTATTTTATTTTATTTTATTTTACAAAAAGGGTCTTAATTCAAAAATAAATTAAAAAAATAAAAATTAACAAATGATGAAAATACCAAAAAAATAAGAGAAGGAAAAATTATAAAAAGTTTCGTAGATTTTTAGGAAGTAACTTATTTTAGAGTCAATCGTTTTAGTTTAGCTTAGTTAAAAAAAAAATTATTTTAGGCAATCACGTATTTAAAGTACAATTTAGTTATACTAAAAATCAAGGCGTAGGCCAACGGCCTAATAGATAAGTATTGAAGTATCAGATTTGATTTAATTTGAAGTCTTGGGTTCGAGTCTCGCTAGGCACCTATGTCTTTTATTTTTCTATATTTTACAAAAGCGAGATGAATAAACGGGATTCATATATAATTAAAATCATTTGAATTTAGTTTGATTTTATTAAATTAGATTTGAATTAATTTGGAACTAGTTTAATTATTATCGAATTAGATACAATAGATATGATTTGGTTTAGGTTTCACAAATAAACACACTCGTCAAATAGGAAAAAATCTAATTTTTTTACTCTGTTCATGGAAGAATATTGCACCTTGCACAACGCACAGCTTCCTCGTCCGAACAGTTTACGCCAACGACATCGCCACGACGCTGCAAATCGTACGAAGACTTATTGTATAGACGACATACTGTCCATAACCACTGTCTTCATCCGCTGTATAACACTAGAATAACCTGCACAATGCCAAGCTAATCTACGACTCCACCGACCCTCCTTCATCTTTCTCAAGCTACTGCCAATTGTTGATCCAATGGACACACAACTCAAACACGATCACCACAGTAGCAATAAGACTACAGCACCCCCGCACTTCACTACTGTACGATACGAGCTCAAATCCCTCTCTCATCCATTAGTGCTGAGTACACTATAGTAGCCTAAAATTCCTCTCTCATCCATCAGTACCGAGTACACTGTAATAGCCCAACACACAAATTAACCAACTTCTTTGAACACTAACCAACTACAACACACTAATCTACAAGCTCACAATAGCGATCAACACACTCTATTGGCTAGCGCATAAACAACGACGACATACAAATGCCCAACTTACCCAAATTCAGGCCGCACGACTCACCATAAAATGACAAGGCAACTCCACGACAACTGCAACAGTAGCGATTACAACAGTAAACCCAATTGCACTTCACTACAATCCACATGCGCACGCCGACAAGCGACCAATGCTAGCAAACAACTAACGCCAGTGAACCCTAATGTCAAACTATCCACGCTACTACCTTCACCAAGCAAATTCAGGTTCGGTGGTTCAAAGTTTTTATTTATTTAGTTATTATATTATGTTATTATTATTATTTTATTAGACATAGCATATATGTGTATATATTAGTTTAGTGTATTTCTTTTAGCATTAGTTTTCTTTATTATTAAGTTAAATATGTTATATTGATTTAAGTAGATAGTTGTTTAATAGTAGTATATATATAAATATGTATATGTATTAGTTTAGGAATGTTTTGGATTAGATTTTTTTTAGGATTTACCACATAGAAAACTATTTTAAAAAATAAAAATTAATAAAAAACCCCTTTTAAAGATGGGATTGTTAAAGCATTTTTTTTAAGATAAAGATACTCAAGAGTTAAGACTCTTTAGATTTTTTTTAAATAAACTGAATAAATTAAAAACGTAAGCTCGGGCAGTTTTCAAAATTAAAATAAATCAATACATTAAAGAGTTTTCAGAGAGAACTACGATTGTCTGATCCCGACTAGCGGGTATGTAGGTACCTTCGAGGTGACGATAAAATCTATATAAACTTAGGGTTTTTTTTTTCTTTTGATTTTGATTTTGATTTTTTAATTTTTAAATATTATAATTAGAAGAATAATCCTAATTTCAATAAATAAATAGTGGTAACCGTTAAGGTTTAATAGGTTAGCTCCCGAACTCAAAACCCTTTGGTTCTTCATTAAAATTGAGATCAAAGATCAATAGCTAAACCGTAATCAATCTACCCAATTGATTACGATTTCTTCCCTTTTTCTTGACTCCGGTCAGGTGGCGATTTCAAAAATTATTTTTGATAAAAAACCAGAATTTCTTAATTTCTTTAGTCGAGGATTAATATTAAATGGGTTAGGGTTTAGTATTAATTGAGAAATGAGAAATTAATTTTAATTAAATAGAAAACCGAAAAATTAGGCTCAACACTAAGAAACAAATTCATGAAACCCTTACATGAAGTTGCAATACGAGCATGTAAAGTTTAGTGTGTTGAATTGGATATAATGACAACATGATGTGCACGAATAATTTTAAGTACCCATTCTAATCTACCAACTATAGTCACATCAAGACCTATAATATCATATCTTATATTTGGTCGTTTATAAATAATAACAACAGAAGTAAAAAAATAATAATAAAGGGAGAGAGAGAGAGTAATTTAACAAATTTCAAAATGTAGAAGTTAGTATACAAATGTAATACATATTCTAATGCAAGAATTGAAATTCAAGAATATTAACTTTCTAGTAATGAATGGCTAACTAATAGTAGAATAGATAATAATAATAACCATGATGATAATGAAGTAACAATACAAAATTGATAAGTTCCATATATTTTTGTGTTATATAATTTATTTCAAATTCACTTGTAAAATTTTATTTAAAAACGACATAAAAATAAGTTTTGTTGTATGTATGAGTATACACTTTAGTAAAAATAAAGTAACAATATGAGAATAATAAACTTTATACATTTTGTATTGTATAATTTATTTGAACTTCTCTCATGAAATTTCATTTGAAAACAGTATAAAAATAATTTTCACACATGTATAAATTATATGTGCAAATAAAATTGAATGATGTAAAAAAAAAATAAAAAAATTAATAGAGTCTATCACGTAACAATAAGGAAGGATCATAAATATCTAGCCTCATTCCCGTAAAATAGATGCCACCTCCACTACTCTTTCCCTACCGTCCACCTATCACAATCTTGCATATGTCTCTTGTACAGTCATTTGTATAAAAGACAGTGGAGTGCATTTTATTAAATGTGGTACAATAGCTTCTCCATCTTCATTTTGTCAAAAAAACCAAGCCCAAAGTCCTTATTTTCTCTTTCATTTTCTTCAAAACTACATACTCTCTCCCCAAAGAAAACACACATCCGAATACTACCTTAAACCTACTATCACAAAACCACCTCTTTACAACGAAGCTACGACCTAATCATCGAAGAAAAATCACCAAAGTAGGCCAGGCAAGCTGCTTTTAAGAAAGCAAAAAATGTCCAAATTTTGGTCTATCCTAACCCAACACTTTAAACTTTAATAATTCCCACGTCCGAACACCATTTGGAAGCCACCACCACTACCATGTTGTAGACATAGAGGACTATTAGATTTACCATTGACAAGACCTAAGTCTAATCGTGTGGTAAGAAATCGGATTCAAAATCTCAGTGTTTCTACTTTGCATTTATGCACTTATATGCTTATATGTGTAAAGATACAAAGTTTTCTTCATTAAAGATTCAATTTTTACTAAAAATTATTACTCTAAATTGCATGTAATGAAAGTTAATAAATACTAAGATGTATTTCAAACAACTTTATTGAAAAAGAAACGCTTAAAGATCTTTGAAATATTGGATCAAAATCAAGGATAAACATGTATATAAGCTACATTTTTCAACTTGGGAAGGCCACTTTGATGCATGATTCGACCTTAGTTTGTACTCGTTTTTGTAAAATATTTTGCATGGCTAGATAGATCTCGTGAAGTAGGATAGATATTAGGTATTTTTCTTTCAATTTGAAAATGAAAGTAGCTTGAAAAATCAAGTCAAAAATTGAGGGAAATGTGTGTATATATATTGGTTATGTTTATGGATTCATCCGTCCAACATGGAAAAATAAGTTTGTCTTGGTTCTCTATATATAATGGAGTTGTGTTCCTACTGGTTGTGTGAAATGGATAAGGCGAGAGGAGAAGAATGGGAGATGTTTGATTGTGTATTTTCCTATGATTGTTCTCGTTGAATAGGGTTAGTCAGTATCATTATTATTTTTCTCTTTTTTTCATTTGGGTTAGCTACTTTCCCAAATAGCAATATGTATGTATGGTTGTATGCAATAAACAAACACTTGTATCGTAATTTTTGAAACAGATATATATATATATATATATTGAAACACAAATAAAAATGAAATTGAAACACAATATTTTAAGATGAAAATTGCATTTAATTTTATTACAAAACCACAAACCAAATATTTAAATGAATTAACACTTAATTCAATTTCTAAATTAAATTATTTAATTCAATGCAAAGAAAATCATTTAATGTATCTAAAAAATGATCTTGAATTTAAAAGAATTGAAACTCAACTCATTGAAGAAAATTTAAAAAAGAAAATTTCTAACTTAGAATTGGAAATAAAAAATTTAATTTGTTCAACACTTTTGAATGCATGTTGGAATCGTAAGTCACACATTATAAACTTACCATATGAAAATGATTTTAATGAGAAAAATATTCCCACTAAAGCGAGACCTTCTCAAATGAACAATGAAGTTTTAAACCATTGTAAAAATAAAATAAATGATTTACTTAATAAAAAACTAATCCAAAAAAGTAAATCTCCATAGAGTTGTTCTGCTTTTTATGTCAATAAATATGCAGAAATAGAAAGAGGTGTCCCTATGTAAACCCTACTTTTAGTGGACCTAACACTTGATTAAGACTACTTTCCAAACGTTCCCAAAGATTAACTAAACCAAAAACTTAAGTTTATATTTAGAAACAAATTAAATTTTTCTAATTCAAAAGCCAATTGTCGATGAAACCCAAGCTTGAAGAATTGCAAGCTCTAAAGTCATTTAAAACCCTAAGCCTTAAAACAATTAAGGAATTTTAACCCTAAGTAATTAATCGATAATTTAATTTGAATAACTTCATTCAACTTTAGAAAAGTTCACAATTTTATAAAAATCAAATCATGAATTACAAAACAATACGAGATGAAAACCCTAGAACAATTTCCTATAAGGCCATGCCCTTATCTTCATGTATAAGCTTTACACATAAATAAATAGACCAACCAATCACCTTAGATAACTTATCAATTGAGAGTTGGAATCATTTATCAATTGATAACTTATCAAAATCTAGTGATAAGACAATCTCCTTATCACCCCTTCACTTATACTACATATGGACAATTTTTCACAAGACTTCATGAGTTTAACTTTAATAAATGAGACAAGACCACTCCATGGCCCAAAAAGACTTTAAATGGCAGATTTGGACAAAGGAGAAAGGGGGGCCATGCTCTTGTCTTTCAACCATCAATCAATTTCTCTTGCACATCACTATTCACCCCTTATTGCTTACATCATCAATAGTTGCAATTGTTGACTTTTGTGTAAGCTACAAGATAATCAATCAAAGCTTGTTGCACACACTTATTTCCTCATTCAAAATCTGCCACTCTCTCCCTCTTTCACTCCCATTTTCACTTCCTTTTCTCTCACTTTAAACACAAATCAAAAGAAGAAATCAAACTCCACAAATTCCCAACATTGCCGCCACCATTTTTGCTTCCATACTCATGGCAATTTCTCTTCTTATTCTTGTGTCATTTTCTTTCACCATCTAAGATCTTTTAGAACCATTAGAACCTTCCACAAACCCCATTCCAAGAGACCAAAAGATTCGGGTTCCAAAATGCTGCAAAAGAGAAAGCAATTTTAAGAGCTTAAGTGGAACCCTTGTGCACAACCACCATATTTTGCTTTAAGGACAAGTAAGTGTTTTTTGTGATATGTGGATTAGTATTTATGTTAGGAGACTTTGATTTCTTGAAGATATGAGTAAGGTTTAAGTTGTTATAACACCAAAAATCGTTTTAAGAAATAAACCATGAAAGCCTTACATGAAGTTGAAACATGAGCATGTAAAGTTAGTGTTTTGTAAAGACATTTGTTTAATGCTTTGAATGGAAGATTTTAAGCTAAGAAAATCTTGAAATAAGAACTTTAATGGAGGATGAGGATGTTGGACGTGAGGGTTCCATAGTCATTTGGATGTTGATTTTGTTTCCATTAAGTTAAACATGCTCAAATCTAGACTTAAGTTAAGGAAAAATCCAACACATAAAGTTTTATGAAGAAAGAAACTTTGTATGACATGAGCTATGATATGGGAGTTGTATTTAATATAAGATCTTCTATTTCTTTGTGTGGAACATAAGTTAAAGAATTGTCTTGTGGAAGAAAAGTTAAGTTAAGATTTGGACACAAGTAGTCTAAGTACATAATCTATCACCTAAACTTAAGGAAATAATGAAACAAGTTGAGAAACCAAGTAAGGACCCCTTAGAACCATCATGAACAGATCTGGAATGTGGGAAAAAGAAGCTTAAAAATATGATAAAAGTGATTAACCAAAGCGAAAAGATTAACCAAAGCAAGTATGGTAAGCATACAAAGCCTAAAACTCAAAACCAAGTCTAAAACTCTCAAAACAAGCCTAGAACTCTAAGTTGAGCCTTTAATAAAATTCTAATCAGCACTTTAGAACATTAAGAGAGGTTGTTTTGAAGCCCATAAGAAATCCACCTAAGTCTCCATAAGCCCACCTAAGTCATTAACTTTAGTTTGAACTAAAAACAAGCCCATTTGACAACTTAAGCCCACTAAAGGGCCCAAGAAGTGGTTGTTAGCCTTAGGAATATAAATCAAAGTTGTAAATCTGATCTCAAGGAGTATTTTAAGCTTAGGATAAAATCTTAAGACCAAGCCCAAAGGATTTCTCAAGTTATCAAAAAGCCCATTTACCAAACAAGGCCCAAAAGCACTTCAACACATGAGGAACGCTACTGTTCTGACCCATGGACAGATTTTCATGCCTCATTTCAAAAATCTAACCTCACTACGTTAAAGTACACTAAAAAACAATGAAGATTGACTATAAGATCATAAAAATCGGATTTAAAATGAGAAAGTTATACGCGATTGAATTTTTAAGTAAAACCGGAAAAAATTATGAAACCAAGTCCAAGGTATAACTTAAAGGGTTTTAGCTTAGTTTTCTAGGTTTTATTTCAAATCCTTATGGTATCGTATTTGTGATGTCCAGAGGACCCGGCTTTAGGGAGACGACCTATCTCGGATTATTTTGATTGATCCGCATGGCTGAGTGAGTAAATTCCCGATGACTCTTTACTTGATTGTTCTTATAGAATAGATGCATCTAAACTTATATATATAAATTTGGATGCTTGTGGGATATGAGAGATGCATGTGTATAAATTTGTGGATGAATGTGATGACTTGTTAATTATATTTAATAAGGGGAATTACTTACATTATATATACATGTGAATCGTATGGAATGAAATTGTTTGATCATCCTGAAAATCGAGTTAATCACTTATGCGATTAAGAAATCAAAATGAATCATGCATACCCCATATTGCATACAGATAACACCGACTGTCGCTTCACGCAGAAGATGGGAAGGGACTCACAGGAATACGAGTTTCTTGCAGGATTAGGCACTAGCTATGCCATCATATATATTGAGTCTCTGTCTTAAGTTGATGGGCTTACTAGGCGCCGGGAGATGCCAACCGTCGGCGAGGGGCTGAGTCTTGTGGCTTCTGCTTAGGGCGTGTAATTGTAGATTGCGGAGGCCACCATACCGCTAGACTTGGGATTTTGAAAATATGATTTATTATTCGGTAATGAAAGTATATATATGTATATATATACATAGTTTTGTTTTGACTTAAGCATAATAGTGCAAATGAATTAAAACCCAAGGTCTAGAACCCGGATTTTAGTTTGGGTCGGTTAATTATCTCCAAACCCCGACTTTAGATGGCATAATTCTGAGTCGTATGCAGTTCCTAGGGTAATTATGTTTGGCATGCTAATTGTTCATGCATTCATATAATTGTGCATCTAATAAATTTTTGTCATGCGGTATTGATAAGGGTAATTATCTCACTAAGTGTAAGCTTATACCCCAACAGTTCTTTTCCTTGTAGGTTGATCGATAGTTGGGAATGAGATAAGAATCGAGTGCAGAGTGCTACCATTGAATCAGTATGATGAAAAGCTTATGTAGTTAATTTAGAATGTTCCTAAAAATGACTAATATTTCAATCAAGTTTAGTGTCTTTAGTAAGTTTAGAATTTTCTGGAAGTGTTTATCTTATTTCACTATCTTGGTAGGGGATACCGATTTTCTACGGTTCTAAGGAATTGTGGAAAAATGTTTATCCATAATTATTTACATTATATAATGAGTCAATGAACAAAAATTGAAGACCCTAGCGAATAACTATTTAGAGTCTTGCAATCTCTAACTTGCAAGGCGATTTTCTTATCATGGGTGTACACGTGATATGGAAATTCTAGGTAATACTACTAGGCCCCTCTTAGGGTCGCTACACCCTAAGTTAGTAATTAATTATAAGCCTCTTAATAATGCTCTAAAATAAATTTGGTATCCAATACCTAATAAAAAAGATTTATTGAATAAATTGCATAATGCTAAAATATTCTGAAAATTTGATGTGAAATTCGAATTTTGACAGATTCAGATTAAGAACAGTGATAAGTACAAAACTGCCTTCACAGTTCCTTTTGGTTAATACGAATAGAATGTAATGCCATTTGGATTAAAAAATACTTCCTTTGAATTTCAAAGAATAATGAATGAAATTTTTAATGATTTTGCAAATTTTATCATAGTTTATATAGATGATGTTTTGATTTTCTCATCCAATATAGATTGACATTTTAAACTTGTTAGGATCTTTATTAATATAGTTAGGAAAAATGGTTTAGTAGTCTCTCCAACTAAGGTTAGTCTTTTTCAAACTAAGATTAGATTCTCAAGATTTAATATTCATAATGGCACAATAGTCCTTATTCAAAGATCAATTGAATTTGCAAGCAAATTTCCTAATGAAATTAATAATAAAAATCAACTCCAAAGATTTTTAGGAAGTTTAAATTATATTGCTAACCTTATATATATATATGAGTCATAAAATCTCCTAAAGGAAATTATGTATTTACGTACATATGTATAAATATATATGGAAGGAAAATATGTTGTACGTAGAAATATATATATATATATATTTACATATATGTATATGCAAAATAATAATGACGATAACATACGTTCTTGAAGAAATATAATATAATTACATATTTATATACATATTGAAGTATCAAGTTATAATAATAAGGATCACAATAATAAAGATAATAATAGCAAGGATAATAATATAGAGATTATACACTTATAAGAATTAAAAATGACTATATTTGTGAATGCAAACATGGCAATATGCTCTAATAATAACAATAACTCTATAATATGGATAAGCTAGATTTTTAATGATCTGGTTGTTGAATTAACAATATAATTTCAATATTTTCTCCTTAACTCTATTGCTTTATATATCGACAAACTACTATTTATCCCATTACATACAAATATTACAATTAAATTGTAATATAACCAAATACTAATGTAAAATTTACAAAAAGTAAGAAAATTTGAACTCGTATAACATTTACTAAGTTGTATATTACTCATATGTTAAAATGGTATTTTCTATTTATCACAATAAATAGGATAAGCAATATGAAATATCATTAAAAATATTAAATAAAGTAAATCATTGAAAATAATAATAATAATAATAAAATACACTCAAACTTGATAAAGATCTACTATAAAAATAAATAAATAATAATAATAATAAATAAATAATACATGTGATTCAAATCCTAAGTGCAAATGGAAATCACAAGATAGATAGTTAGATAATTAAGCAGTTTAGCACTATGACTATATGATTAGATACTCATTAGGTTCTTATTATTTTATTTATCAAGAAACACTGATCAAGAGAGTGAGCTACCCATTGACTACTAGAAATCATATTGGCTTTAATTAAGTGAGTATTCTCGATGACTCTATACTTATTTTGTGCATGTAATTAGTGTACCTAAAGTAAATATTAATAAATTAATGCATGGGGGTTTGAGTTATGTATGTGCTTGAATATTGGTTGTATGTTGTGTAAAAGGTTGTGAAACATAATAGCTGAATAATTAGTTGCTTGATTTATTATTGTATAATTGAATGGTTTGTTGATATTAGTTAATCACGTCATAAATTGACTTAATCATATTCGACTTAACTAAAATTAAATGGATCAAGCATAAGTAAGAACATTGCATAAAATATTTCAACCGTCACCTCACGCGGTTGGTAATGAAAGGCCTTGGAGGGATGGATTCTGTTGCAAACCATAACCAAGAATAGATAAGGCTGGTCATTGGATGTGTCCAATCTTATAGAAAGCTCGAAAAAAGATTAATAGGGAAAGGTACAAAAGGGCAAAAACGAAGAATGAAACGGTAAGCAAAACCTACGAACAGCTCCAGAGAATATGACATACCAACAGAACTTCCGAAGACTCACGGCACAATTCGATGTGATGTATGAATTGGTCTAATGAGGTTACTCGCTACCTAACCTTGCTTAAAGGAAAAGATAAGAGTGATGTCAAGAGTAAATAAACAGTGTTTCCGCAAGGAAGAAAAAGTACTCAAAGAGTGTATATTAAGAATTATTTGATGTTATTACAGTTACAAGTATAAGGGTATTTATGTCGATAAGTTAGGGTAACCTACCTAAAAAGGAAAAGATAAAAAGGATATTTCCTAAGGAAGTAATGTATAAGATACAAAAGGGTAAAAATGAATATATAAGAAAAACAATTATTGGTGCAACAGATTCTGCACATGATACTGTACATGTAGCGATGCTACATTGGCAAGGTGGTTAGAAGATGTGGAAAAAAGTACGAACAAATGGGCTTGTCCAAGTAGGGATGGCTTATTAGTCCGGACTTTCTCTCTTGGCTTTTCAGTAAGGAAGATGCTAAGTAATTGGTTGGCTCGGTGTTGGAGAGTAATTATCAACTCAACATACTACAAAAAAATGGGTGGTCATACGGTACAGCATGAAGGGTGACTCGGTAAGGAAGTACTCAACCTCGGTAGGGGTTGGTTGGAATAAAAGGATTCATCATGCTAGTCCCTCTAGTCCTTGGGCTTAGCTATAGGTCAGAAGTCCCATTAGATTCCCACATGAATTGATTAGTATAGTAAAAGAGTATTGGTACAACAAGACCCCACCCTTAGTTCAAGAGTTTACTTAGCATTAGAGACATTAATTGTAGGTGGATGGGGGTTAAGTTTAGAAATCACCATTGTAGAGCGTAAGGTGGACTATGGGGGCCACCTCATCGCTAGTCTTAGGATTTTGTTTATTACTGGATTTCTTTAAAATAGAAACGTATTTCATGAAATACGAAATTTAAATTTATGGATAAAAACCTTAGGTACGAGAACCTGATTGTGATTGGTGTCAATGTATCTCTAACCCTTATTTTGGAGGGCATTAAATCTGATGTTGTATGCAACACCGATCAACTGCATATATATTATTTGGCATGCTGATTGTTCATGCATTCATATATTTGTTAATGATAACCTACTTGTTGGTATAATATGATGGATATCTCACTAAGTCCGTGTAGCTTACTCCCCAATAGTCTTCTCTTATAGGTTACCAGATAATTCGAGCATAGGTTAAAAGTTGAGTGTTAAGTACCAATGTTAAGATGCATAGAAATTAGAATTTGAAGATAGACTGTGTAAACGATTTGAATTATTACATATAATTCTTAATACTATATTTAGATTTTATAACTTTCATAAGTTTAAGATTTAGAACTTTACTACATAATCTTAGCATTTGGTAGGAAATACCGATTCTTTATGATTTTGAGGAACTGTAGAATATTGGATGTCATTAGTTATTTATAAAATATGATAAGGTTATAAATTAAAAATTTGAAACCTTAGAGACTAACTGATTAGAGTCTTGCAATCTCTGACTTGTAAGATAATTTTCGTATTACGGGTGCACACATAATATGAAAATTTTAGGCAATTCTACTAGGCCCTCCTTAAGGTCATGACAACTTGTGGAATAACCGTAGTTTCCAATATGATGGATTACAAGATTCAACCATTGAGAACAACTGATGTTCCTAACCTACAAACAACTTATACTCCTGAAAGGCTAATGCTTCTATTAGGAATAGCAAAGATTCATGTCGAATAACTTAAGTTCCAAAACCGAGACATTACATGGTTTTGAGATTGAGAATAGCCAAGGTCTTTAAACCAAGGATTCTTAGAAATTTGTAGAACAGCCTTAGTTTGAAAAATGATGTGTTACTTGATTACATGAACAAGGATCGCTAAAGCTCCTGTTCTTAGCATTCCTAAGACACCAAAACAGCTAAAGCATCTATCAAGAACAATTAAGGATCTTATGGAATAATTTATGTCCTTAAATAGAAGGATCACTTGGATTTACAATTGAACAAAGCCAAAGTTCTTGCCTTAAGGACAATTAAGACTCCTAATTAGACAAGGCTTCTATCAAGAATAGCTACGGTTTATTCGAAAAAACTTAAGTTTCTAAATAGATGGATTATTTAGTTGTACAATTATGTATAACCAAGGTACCTAATTAAAGGATTATCAGGAACTAGTGGATCAACCTTAGTTCCCAATAAGAAGGATTACTAGATTTCATGATCAAGTATAACCAATGTTCCTTGTCTAAGGATAACTGAGACTCCTAAATAGCGAAAGCTTCTTTCAAGGGTATGTACAGTTCATGTTGAATTACCTAAGATTCTAAATAAAAGGATTACTTGGTTTCATGGCTAAGGATAGCCATAGATCCAAATCTAATCATTCTTAGGAACTCATAGAATAACCTTTGTTGCTAATTAAGATGGATTACTTGATTTCAGATTTAAGGAAACCAAAGATTCTAATATAATGATATTAAAGACTCCTAAATAGCCAAAGCATCTAACAGGAATGAGATATGGTCCATGTGGAATGACTAAAGTTCCTGAGTAGTAAGATTACTTAGTTTCATGATTCAAGATAGCCAAGGTTCGGAATCATGGAAGTCTCAAAAACTTCTCAAATAACATTATTTCCTAGGAAGATAGACAACTTGATTTTGCAATTGAGGAAACGAAAGTTGCGATTTTAAGGATAATTGAAACTACCAAATTGCCAAAGCTTTGATCAAGATTAGCGAAGGTTCATGTGGATTAATTTAAGTTTCAAAATAGAATAATTACTTGGTTTCACGATTTAGAATTGCTAATGTCCTAACCCATGGAATCTTCGAAACTTATGAAATAACTATAGTTTCCAATATGATGGATTATAAGATTTAACCATTGAGGACAACCAATGTTCCTAACCTATGGATAACTTATACTCTTGAAAAGCCATTGCTTTTATTGGGAATAACTAGGATTCATATTGAATAACTTAAGTTCCTAAACAGAAAGATTACATTGTTTCATGATTAAGAATAGCCAAAGTCCCTAAATTGAGGATTTTTAGGAACTTGCATAACAGCCTTAGTTCGAAAAATGATGTATCACTTGATTCTACAAACGAAGATCACTAAAGCTCCTACTCTTAGCATTGCTAAGACTCCTAAACAGCTAAACCTTCTATCAAGAATAATTAAGGATCTTGTGGAAGAACTTATGTCCTCAGATAGATGGATCACTTGGATTGATGATTGAGAAAAGCTAAAGTTCTTACCCTAAGGACAACTAAGACTCCTGGTTAGACAAACCTTCAGTCAAGAATAACTACGGTTTATTTGGAAAAACTTATGTTCCTAAATAGAAGTATTACTAGATGCACAATCGTGAATAACTAAGGTATCCAATCAAAGGATTATCATGAACTAGTAAAACAACCTTAGTTCCTAATAAAATGGATTACTAAATTTCACGATCAAGTATAACCGAAGTTCTTAGTCTAAGGATAACTGAGACTCCTAAATAACAAAAGCATCTTTCAAGTGTAACTAAGGTTTTTGTGGAGTTACCTATGATTTTAAATAGAAGGATTAATTGCTTTCATGACTAGTTCTAAATCTAAGCATTCTTGGGAACTTACAGAATAACCTTTGTAGCCAATTAAGATGGATTACTTGATTTCAACTTTAAGGAAACCAAAGATTCTAATCTAATGACATTGAAGACTCCTAAATAGCCAAAGCGTCTAACAGGAATGAGATGTGGTTCATGTGGAATGACTAAAGTCCCTAAGCAGCAAGATTACTTGGATTAACGATTTAGGATAGCTAGGGTTCCAAATCATAAGAGTCTTAGGAACTTGTTGACTAACATTAGTTCGTATTAAGATAGATTACTTGATTTCACGATTGAGAAAATGAGAGTTGCAATTTTATGGATAATTGAAACTCCTAAATTACCAAAGCTTCCATCAAGATTAGCTAAGGTTCATGTGGAATAATTTACATTTCAAAATAGAAGAATTATTTGGTTTCGCAATTGAGAATTGCCAATGTCCTTAACCCATGGAATCTTCAAAACTTGTGGAATAACAGTAGTTTCCAATAGGATGGATTACAAGATTTAACCATTAAGGGCAAACAATGTTCCTAACCTAAGATTTTTTTCCTATAAATTTATATATTAATGAATAGGCGGTACCACAGTTAAATTAGGTTGCTAAACTGGTATGTTACCTTAAGTGGTGCTTCTATCAGGAATAACTAGGATTCATGTCGAATAACTTAAGTTCCTAAACCAAAAGATTACATGGTTCTACGATTGTGAATAGCTAAGGTCCCTAAATTGAGGATTTTTAGGACTTATGTAACACCCTTAGTTCAAAAAATGATGTATCACTTGATTCTACAAGCGAAGATCGCCAAAGCTCCTGCTCTTATCATCGCTAAGACTCCTAAACAGCTAAACCTTCTATTAAGAATAATTAAGGATCTTACGGAATAACTTATGTCCCTAAACAAAAGGATCACTTGGATTTACGATTGAGGAAAGCCAAAGTTCCTACCTTAAGGACAATTAATACTCCTAAATTGAAAAGGCTTCCATCTAGAATAGCTACAATTTATTTGGAAAAACTTAAGTTCCTAAATAGAAGTATTATTTACTTGCATGATCGTGAATAACCAAGGTGCCTAATCAAAGGATTGCCAAGAACTAGCGGAACAACCTTAATTCCTAATAAAATGGATTACTAGATTTCACGGCTAAGTATAACCAAAGTTCCTTATCTAAGGATAACTAAGACTCCTAAACAGCAAAAGCATCTTTCAAGGATAACTAAGGTTTTTGGGGAATTACTTAAGATTCTAAACAAAAGGATTAATTAGTTTCACGGCTAGATCCAAATCTAAGCATTCTTAGGAACTTACATGATAACCTTTGTTGCCAATTAAGATGGATTACTTGATTTCAGCTTTAAGGAAACCAAAGATTCCAATATAATGATATTGAAGACACTTAAACAGCCAAAGCATCTAATAGGAATGAGATGTGGTTCATGTAGAATGACTAAAGTTCTTAAGTAACATGATTACTTGGTTTCACTATTCAAGATAGCTAAGGTTCCAAATCATAGGAGTCTCAAGAACTTGTGGAATAACATTAGTTCGTACGAAGATAGATTTCGTAATTTCGTAATTTAAGAAATGAGAGTTGCAATTTTGAGGATAATTGAAACTCCTAAATTGCCAAAGCTTCCATTAAGATTAGTTAAGGTTCATGTGGAATAATTTAAGTTTCAAAATAGAAGAATTTCTAGGTTTTGCGATTGAGAATTGGCAATGTCTCTAACGTATGGAAACTTTGAAACTTGTGGAATAATCGTAATTTACAGTAAGATAGATGACAAGATTCAACCATTGAGGACAACCACTGTTCCTAACCTACGAATAACTTATACTCTATAAAAGCCAATTCTTGTATTAGGAACAATGAAGATGCATGTCAAATAACTTAAGTTCCAAAACTAAACATTACATGGTTTCACAATTGAGAATAGTCGAGGTCCCTAAACTAAGGATTTTTAGGAATTTATGAAACAACCTTAGTTCGTAAATGATCTATTACTTGATTCCATGATTGAGGAGCACCAAAGCTCCTACTCTTAGCATTGCTAAGACACCTAAACTGTTAAAGCATCTATCAAGAATAATAAAGGATCTTGCGGAATAACTTATGTCCTCAGACAAAAAGATCACTTGGATTCACAATTGAGGAAAGTCAAAGTGCCTGCCTTAAGGACAACTAAGACTCCTAATTAGACAAAGCTTCCGTCAAGAATAGTTGTGGGTTATTCAAAAAAACTTAAGTTCCTAAATAGATGGATAATTTAGTTGCACGATTATGAATAACCAAGGTGCCTAAACAACTAGAAGAACAACCTTAGTTCCCAATAAGATGGATTACTAGATTTCACAATTAAGTATAACCAAAGTTCCTGGTCTAAAGATAACTAAGACTCCTAAACAGGGAAAGCTTCTTTCAAGGTTAACTAAGGTTCTTGTACAACTACCTAAGATTCCAAACAGAAGGATTACTTAGTTTCACGGCTAAAGATAGCTGTAGTTCCAAATTTAAGCATTCTTAGGAACTTATAGAATAACCTCTATTGCCTATTATGATGGATCACTTAATTTCAGATTTGAGGAAACCAAAGATTCAAATCTAATGATATTAAAGACTCCCAAACAGCCAAAGCATCTAATAGCAATGAGATATGGTTCATGTGAAATGACTAAAGCTCGTAAGTAGGAGGATTACTTAATTTCATGATTTAGGATAGCCAAGGTTCTAAATCATAAGAGTCTTAGGAACTTGTCTAATAACATTAGTTCTTAAGAAGATAGATTACCTGATTTCGTGATTGAGGAAATGAATGTTGCTGCAAACCCCGCAAATTTAGCTATTTAAGAGTAGAAGTGAACTCTAATACTATAGATGACTTGAAGAGTCATTAAAGCCGAGCAAGATAAAAATTTAATAAATCATAAATCTAAATATATTATAAGTAGTAAAAACCTTAGAAATTAATCAAAACTCTACATCGCATACTAAAACCCTAAAATTGACTTACACATCATTAATCAAAATTGACCTCGAATTTGTTCAAAACCTTAAAATTATAAATATAAACCTATAAAATAATTAAATATTACTCAATAGTGATAAAATTATAGTCGATTGTAATTTTTGACTAAATAGCCTATTCGCGTGAAATTATAACGAAATCATTATAGTAACTTGTAAAAATTATAATTATAACGAGTACCAATTAAATTGATAAAATTTCACAAAAATTTAAAAATTAATTTATGGGGAGATTTGTTATAATTTATATGTTTCAAAAAATTACATATATTTATTATTAATTTTTATTTTCCTTCTCTTTCATTTTCAATTTATCTCTTTTCTTTCCTTACTTCCTTTTTTTCCCAATTGCACATCCTAGAAACCGAAACAACAATTAGAAAAAAATCCCCCAACCAGTAGCCCACGTGAAGAATAAAAATTGTCATGTGTTAAGTTATAATTCAATTGTCTTATCTTTATTAATTCACAAGATTAGATAAGAGCTTAGCTTAAAATTTAAGCTAGTCACTTACGTGAGCAAGAAAAGAAAATATAAATTTGGAAAAAGAAAAAAAAAATCCTGCACAAACACAAAATTCTGGACAACAAAACCGTGAGAGAAAAAGAGAGAAAGAAAGAAGAAAAAGAAGGAGAAAAGAAGAAGAAGAAG
>JAMXBB010000011.1:43052312-43070063 GCA_024138015.1 Lumnitzera littorea
TGAAAGACAAGAGTATGGCCCCCCTTTCTTCCTTGTTTAGATCTGCCATTTCAAGTCCTTTTTGTCCATGGAATGGTCTTGTCTCATTTATTAAAGTTAAGCTTATGAATTCTTGTGAAAAATTGTCCATATGTAGTATAAGTGAAGAGGTGATAAGGAAATTATCTTATCACTAGATTTTGATAAGTTATCAATTGATAAATGATTCCAACTCTCAATTGATAAGTTATCTAAGGTGATTGGTTGGTCTACTTATTTATTTGTAAGGCTTATGCATGTAGATAAGGGCATAGCCTTATAGAAAATTGTTTTAGGATTTTTATCTTACATTGTTTTGTGATTTATGATTTGATTTTTGTAGAATTGTGAAATTTTCTAAAGTTGAATGAAATTATTTAAATTAATTTATCAATTAATTATTTAGGGTTAAAATTCCTTAATGGTTTTAAGGTTTAGGGTTTTAAGTAACTTTAGAGCTTGCAGTTCTTCAAGCTCAGGTTTTATCAACAATTGGCTTTTAAATTGTAGAAATTTAATTCGTTTCTAAATATAAGCTTAAGTTTTTGGTTTAGTTGATCTTTGGGAACGTTTAGAAAATACTCTTAATTCAAATCTTAGGCCCACTAAAAGTAGGGTTTATAAGTTGTGTCCTAATGAGCTAACTAACCAAGGCGGAAGCGTCTTTGAGGGACTAGCAACCCTAAAATTTGATCAATCTGGATGACTTGGGAGTGCTCCTTTGAGAAGACTACCCTAGGCGGGATGGGTGAAGCACTCCTAGAGTTAGATAAGACCCTTAATTGAAAACAAATGAAGAGAAGTGCCCCTTGGGCTTGCTAAGAGAAAAGTGAAAGAGAAGTGCCCCGTGGGCTTGTTTTGAGAATTATTGAAAGAAAGCACCCAACAGGCTCGCTAAAGACCCTATATGGAGTTGGTGACGGAGGGGTTGAAAGACAGCTAAGAGCCCAGAAAGATAAGATGATGCCCTAAAGGCTTAACGAGATCCTTAAAATGAAAGATAGGATAGTACCCTAAGGGCTGGCTAAAGCCTTATAAAGAATAAGAGAGGCTAATGTTCTAAGAGCTTACTTGAACCCTAAGAGAAGAATGGGATAATGCCTCAAAGGCTAGTTAAGAAGATGATGAAGGTAATTGCTTTACAAGCCGGCTAAGAGAAACTTGGTGAAAATAAGTGCCCTACATAACTTAGTGAAGAGAGGGGCTTGCTTGAAAGAAATTTGGTGAACAGAGGGACCCTATGGATTGGAAGGATGAACTAAGCTAGGATCATGTCTTTGTAGGTTGGCCAAACACTAAATGCAGAAAGTAAATGCCTTATAGATTAGTTAAAAAGATTGTTGGGAGTATAAATTGGTCTAAATGCAAGAAAAAATTGGTGTGCTAACACTGTGTAGAAACACTTACCCAATCTTTGTCAATAGCACCCAATCCGTTAAACCTTTTTGAAAAGCCCCCATCAGAAAATTACTGACTCTTGTTTTAGTCCCTTGTTATCAACCCAGATGTTCTCATCATACAACGTTCACGACTTTGTTGGTTCTTTTTAGAGAAGTCATGGAAATTAGCCCGATGCAGGAAAAACCACCTACTGTTTTTGTTTCTTTAGAACTTTTATGAACCCAAAAGCCTCATTCCCATCTATCGTAATTGCCTACTTGAGTTTTGCATTCCTCTGAAAAAACAGACAATAAAACTCCCCATTGAGGGGGATCAATCTATAATAAAGTATTTTAAAGAATTTTGTTAATTACCAATGTTCTAAATCTCATTCCTTAACTCCTCTCATGTTTGTAGTGTATGGGTTCAATTAAATGGGGTAAAGGGAATTAAACGTTTTCATGGAGAGGGTGATTATTCCAATGACAATAATGGCTAAGGATACCAAATTTGCTTATAGATAATGAAAATTAAGCCACAATGATGTCCAAAATGACTAGCATTTTCGCGTTTTGAGCAAAATTCCCATTGACTTCTTATGGATAGTATGATTTTACAACATCGGCATTTACAGGGTCTCTTAAATCTAGACCATCCATTTGGGACAAAATCAAAGCCCCTCCTGATAATACTTGCTTCACGACATAAGGACCCCTGTAATCAGGGGCAAATTTCCCTTTGGAGTCTTGTGCATTGGGGAGAGCTTTTCTTAACACCAAATCTCCTTCTTTAAGGTTACAGAGTCATACCCTTTTGTTAAAGGCTCGAGCCATCCTTTGTTGATAACAATGATTATGACACAAGGTTGTCAATCTCCGTTCATCAATCAGATTTGACTACTCGATGCATTTCTTTACCCAATCGGCTTCATCCAAATGAGTTTCTAATAGTACCCTGAGTGAAGGGATCTCAACCTCTACTAGTAATACTACTTCAATGCCGTATACTAAAGAGTATGGTATTGCCCCAGTTGACGTTCTAATGGAAGTCCGATAGGCCATAAGTGCAAAAGGTAACATCTCATGCCAGTCCTTATATGTGACAGCTATTTTTTCAATGATTCTTTTGAGGTTTTTGTTTGTTGCTTCGATAGCTCCATTCATTTAGGGTTAATAAGGAGTAGAGTTCCTGTGAATGATTCGGAACTGCCGGCATAATTCTGTCATAAGTTTGTTGTTGAGATTGGTGCCATTATTAGTGATGATTGTTTCAAGAGTCCCATACCAAGCCAAGATGTCTCTTTTGATGAACTTAACTATGACCCCTTTAGTAACATTCGAGTAAGACAAAGCCTCTACCCATTTGCTGAAGTAGTCTATAGCGACTAATATAAAGCAATGTCCATTGGATGCTTCTGGAGTGATAGGGCCAATGATATCTATGCCCCACATTGAAAAAGGCCTCGGTGCTAAAAGGGTGTGTAGTTCCTTAGGAGGGGCATTTATCTTGTTTGCATAAATGTGGCATAGGTGACAATGCCTAACGTGTTTGACGTAATCACTCTCCATTGTTGACCAATAATACCCTAGCCTCATGATTTTCTTTGCCAGCATGTATCCATTCATGTGAGGGTCACATACTCCTTCATGTACTTCTTTCATTAACTTCTTAGCTTCTTTGTCATCTACACACCTTAAGAGTGTATCGTCAAATGAGCATCAGTATAAGGTGGACTCGCTTACTAGGAATTGAGTGGCTAATCTCCTAATCATCTTTTTATCTCTTTTCTCGGCCTCTTCAGGGTATGCACCTTATTGTAGGAATGTCTTAATATCATAGTACTACGGTTTTTGGTCGTTCATACCCTTAATTGTTAGGCAGTAGGCCGGCTTGTTTTCAATTTCAATAGTAAGGAGCTGAATCTCAACTCCACCAGCTATCAGGATCATAGATGCTAGCATAGCTAAGGCATTAGCAAATTCATTTTGAGTCCTTAGTACATGATTGAAGGTAACTTCTTTGAAATTTTCCATTAATTCCGTCAAATGTCGGTGATAAGGTACTAGCTTAAGATATTTAGTTTTGTACTCCCCACGGGCTTAGCCAATAATGAGTGAAGAGTCTCTATACACTTCTAATTCTTGAATGTCTTTTTCTAGGGCCATCTTGAGTCCCATGATGCATGCTTCATACTCAGTTATATTATTAATGTATGGGAAAACGAGCCTTATGGCCACAAGATATTGAGCACCTTTAGGGGATATTAGTATTGCCCTAATTCCACACCCAGATACATTAGCTACGCCATCAAAGAACATTTTCCATTTTGGTGGCTCATCATCCTTTCCTTTATCAGAGTTTCCTTCAACCACTAAGATACCCTCATCAGGGAAATTGACTTGTACTTCTTGAGGAGTGCTATCAAAGGGATTTTCTACTAATTGATCTACCAAAACTTGCCCTTTAATTGAATTCCGATTCACGTATGTAATGTCGAACTCTGATAGCAACATTTGCCGTTTTAAGATTCTACCAATTAAGGCTGGTTTGTTTGCTAAGTACTTCAGGGGATCGTATTGAGTTAATAATTGAACCTAGTAGTAGAATGTATATTGTCTAAGCCGATGCATTACCCAGACTAAAGCATAGTAGGTTCTTTCAATTTCTGAATATCTCTACTCCCCTTCAGTGAATTTCTTGCTCAAGTAGTATATAGCCCGTTCCTTCCCTTCCTTATCTTTCTGGCTAAGCATGCACCTCATGGACTTTGGTAATATTGTTAAGTATAGGAATAAAGGTTTCTCAAGTTTTGGAGCTACTAAAATTAGAGGGTTCATGAGGTATTCTTTGATTGTTATAAAGGCCTGCTCATACTCTTAATCCCAGTTGATCTTAGCATTCTTTTTTAACAACTTAAACAAAGGACGATACTTGTCCGTAAGTTGAGATATGAACCGGGCTATATAGTTTAAATAGCCCAGTCAACCTTTGATTTCTTTAAGTGTGTATGGTGGGGGCAAGTCAACTATCACTTTGACTTTATCAAGGTCCACTTCGATGCCCCTTTGGCCGATTATGAAACCTAATAACTTCCCTAAAGTCACTTTAAAAGTACACTTCTCTGGATTGAGTTTCAGTTAGAATTTTCTCAACTTATCAAACAATTTCCTTAGATTTTCCACACAATTTTCTCCTTCCTTGGACTTGGCAATCATATCATCGACATATACTTCAACTTCTTTATGCATTATATCATGAAAGATTGCTACCATGGCCCTTTGATAAGTTGCCCTAGCATTTTGTAGTCCAAAAGGCATCACTTTATAGCAAAATGTCCCCCAAGTCGTAATGAACGTTGTCTTGGCTTTATCTTCTTCAACCATTAGAATTTGGTTATACTTAGAAAAACCATCCATGAAAGAGAAAATGTGGTTTCCAGCTATGTTATCGACCAATATATTGATATGGGGCAAAAGAAAATTATCTTTAGGAGTTGCTTGATTAAGGTCTCAATAGTCCACGCACACTCTAACTTTTCCATTCTTCTTCATAACTAGTACTATGTTAGCTACCCACTCAAGATAATCAGACACCATAATGAAGCCAACTTCCAATAGTTTTCTGACTTCTTCTTTGATTTTTAACAGGATATCTGGTCAGAACCTTCTTAACTTTTGTTTCTTAGGCTTGATCTCCTCTTATGTGGGTAAGTGATGGACCACGATCGATGGGTCTAATCCAAGCATGTCGTCATAAGACCATGTGATTACATCTCGGTATTTAGATAGTAATGTGGTCATCTCCATCTTTTGCTTTTCTTCCAAATTTCCCCTAATCTTCAACCCCTTAGGGTTTTCGTTGGTACCGACATTAATTATCTCTATTGGCTAGTCAATGGAAATTTTACTCATTTCATCTTTTTGCCAACTTTCTTGCACATCATTATAGTCATTGACATCACTCCTAACGACTAACCCAGTATGGTCGAAAGTGATATTAATATTTTCGTCACCTATCTGCACGAGGTATCCATGGCCTTTGTTCGAATCATAGCATCTGGAGAAAAAGAAAAGTATGCAAAGGAAAAAGTGTAAGTAAGGCAAGAGTAAAGGGAAAAGAAGCTGATTTTATTTTAAGGAACTCTCTTTCAAGTACAAGCATTTGAAGAATAGAGGTAATTTATTAAAAATTCCATAAAATACTGGATCATGATTCATCCTTTACCCTAAGGAAGACTTATTGTTATTCATAAGGATGGAGAACCAATTATTCAAGTGCTTGGATTTGTTAAATAGGCTAGCCCCTTCATTTTTGCTGGAAGTGCCTTCTTTAATGGGCTTTGAGTTTTGGGCTTCGGCCATGATGAAAGTTTCTGACAATGGAGGGAAGTTCATTGGAGCATGATACAACTTATCACCCTTTCTGCCCCTAGCCTGCATTTTTTGCATTTCTTCCATCGGGTTTAGAATGTATCCTAACCTTTAGGTCCCAAACTGGCCTTCTATGAATTTCAGCCTCTCTTCCTTTTGCTAATTGGTGATCATGCACACCTCATTAAACATTTGGAGTCCAAAGTCCTCTTGTTCTTCTGTACCAATATAGGGTATGGCTGTCTCTTTATAGATTTCATAATCTTGGTCACTCAGAATTGTGACGACCTGGCCATTGGAGATGAACTTAACTTTCTAGTGAAGAGTTGACAGTATGGCCCTTAGTGAATATATCTAAGGCCTTCCCAATAACAGATTAAAGGTCCTTGGAATGTTCAAAACTTGAAATGGGATATTGAACACCTATAGGCCGATATCAACTGGTAAGTCAACCTCCCCTATTATCTCTCTCCTAAATCTATCAAAAGCTCTTACCGTTGTTGAACTAGGTTTGATAGTAGTTGTATCGACGCCCAATAGATCGAGGGTAGCCAAAGGGCAAACATTAAGAGATGATCCATTGTCAATGAGGACTCTTGTTGCGATGATGTTATTTATTCTCACTATTATTGTCAGGACCCTAAAGGGGCCTAGTAGGATTACCTAAAATTTCCATAACATATGTGCACCCATGATATAAAAACCGCCTTGCAAGTCAGAGATTGTAAGACCCTAAATAATAAATTACTAAGATTACTGATTTTTAAGTAATTAATTTATTGTAACATAACATAACATAACATATAAATATAAATAACTTTAGATATCCAATATCCCACAATTCCTCAGAACCGTAGAGAATCAGTATCCCCTACTAAATAATAAGACAGGATATACTAATATTATAAAAAAAAATATATAAGAAAAATTAAATTATAGTAAGTTCTAATATATAAATATTTTCTATAAAGGATGTTTATGTATCATCTAAAGAGTACTTAGCTACTTCTAATACTAGTATACATATCTTCATCTCGCACTCAACACTTGAGACTTATCCCAATCCCATCATAAGTAAACCTACAAAAGAAACTAAGGGGAAATGAGCATAAAACAGCTCAGTGAGTTTGTCCCTCACCACTACCGTTCAATTAAGTTATCACACATTATTATCATACATTATTATCACACATGCAAGCAAGCTATCTACATACAAAATGAATGTAGGCGTAATGAATGCAAGCAACACACCAATAAGAGTCCGAAACTATGGAAGGTATAGAATTATGTTGTCTAGACTTCGATTACCCCCTATACTTACCCACACAGGACACCTTAGCTTATTCACATGAGGCTGCCTAGGGGCACCATCCCTCTAGACAACACTCGACTATTACCCTAGTCAAGAAAAGAGTTCCAATCTAAATAGGTAGATCTTAAACTAGGACTATCTACCATCTAAGACCTCTTGAGCACAAACATGCGAGATCTCGAGGACAAACATGCGAGTCCTCTCACTATCAATTAGAGATCCCATGCTAGCTTTGCCTTAACTTTAAAATATTATTTATGGCTTCACAAGCCCTTATAGAGATCATACAAAAATATATTTAAGAGTAGAAAAGTGTTTTCTAAAAACCCTTTTCTTAAGATTTTTGCAAAGCTGGCACTCTCTATTCATACCTTTACCAGGTCATAGACATGCGATGAGTATAATTGGTTATTTTGGTCTGATACTTATATTTATCAATTTAAAAAAGTGATCACACAGATGATAGCAAATAAGCAAAGCAGTCGTTCAAACATATAAGTAATAGCAAGTAGCAAAACCTCATACAAGTAATACACACAAGCAAGTAGCAGGTCATTAGAACTCCCTCACCTGGATTATTGCTCATTTTCTAAACTTTAGGGTTTTCAGAACTCGATATTAAATGACTAAAAAAAAATAGTAAAACTTATAAGTATTCTGAAAAGTCAGACTCCTTAGTTAACTAAAAGTCTATTGTAGTCTGTCTAGTTCCCTTAATATTACCCAAGTATAATGTATATAAGGTTTACCATACTCAATGGGATTAATAGTAACTATTTTCTTATATTTGTAAGTTATGAGACTTCCTTTATGTATTTAGTAACTTTTCATTCTAATTTCGATATTTATGAACTTATAGTTATTTTTCATTGTTTTTTTATGTACGTTCATATAGTGATGTCAGTTTTGGACGTTAAGACCCGTGTTTTACGATATGGGCTAAACTTATTGAAATTTTAACTCATTGAAGCTTAATTATTCTTATTGCTTATGTTTATATCCTATTCTAGTATTTAATGATTTAATTAGCCATTAGATTTTTACACTTAGGAAATTTTACATTGGTATTACTAATTCACATACTTAATTAAGTTTAATTCAATTTAGGAAGTGTAATAGGGTTTAGAGGATCTTCGACTCCTAAGTATATGTATACATATATATGTTATATTCTTATGTAATCTTATAATTTATTATTTTACAAGCTTATGCTTATACATACCTATACGTCTATCATACTAATATGTATACTTGTGTACTTATACGTATACTAATATACATACACATATACACATATGGTGACATATGTATTTTTATACGTTTTTTCATATGCTTAAAATTCCTCTTAAGAAAGCTTCTCAAATTTCATCTTTTTGTATTTTAAGGGCATATTTAACATGGTATATGTATGTATAGTTGGTATATGCTTTATTTTGGGTTATGTACATATTGGATTCCTATGTACAAAGGTCTTTATACATGCATTTGTCTAGTATACACTTATATACACATACTTAGATACATGTACATATGCTCTTCTTCCATTTACCAAGGCTATCCTACACTTCTAAACATAAAAATTGAATCTTTAAGCCTAAATCAACACATATGTACACAACACATAAACTTCTTAAACTAACCTACCTATTCATCTAACTATTAGATAATATGGAGTAATACATGATAACATACCTTTGTTTTCTTCTTGATATATGGTTGCAAAGTTGGAAAATTAGGAAAAGGGAAAGGGAAAGGGAGGTCAAGGTTATGGAGGAAGAAGAAAGGGACTTGATTTTGTGTTGTTTTCTATTTTTGAAAGTGAAAGCAAGTGGGTCCTAAAGGATGAAGAAGAGGACAGCAAAGAAGTAAGGAAAAGGAACAAAAATCTAAAAGAAAAGAAAAGAAAAGAAATCATTAGAATGGAAGAGATATTTCTAAAATGAAAGTGACATTTTGTTGACTTTTCCATATGTTGACTTTAGTCAACATGTGTTGACTTGGTCAACTTTCCAAAAATAATTGCTATTTAGTGTATATAATAAAGTAATTAGGGAAAATTAGGAGAAAGATTTAGGAAATGAAAGGAAATAAGAAGTTTAGTGAATTGATTAATAAAAATAGATAATGAGATCTTCCATTAGGTATTTATATTCTATATACACCATTTGGTAAGCTACTTAGTATAATTAAGATGAAAAGTGTCATTTAGGGTATTAATGTTCACTACATATAACCTAAGCATCAACTAAACCCTTAACTCTATGTAATACTAACCTAATATTATACTTAGAAGATCAATGTGATCTATGATGCAATATCTTAGTTTCTAAAAGATTACTTTAATATTATAAATATTTATGAATGATTGAAGGTTATATTTAATCTTTTACTAATGATTTAGTATAATACTAAGGTTATATTATCAATTAAGGTTTTAAGGTAAATTATGGTGGATTAGTGCTTTTATACCCTTAAAGTAATAGTTTTAGGGTTTTTATTACTTCCGGATACAATCTCTAGTGTTTTTACACATTTAGAGTTTAATCTATTCATATGCAATTAAGTCTTCGATTGTTATCTTAGGGTTTTGATGAGCTTTAAGGTTAACTTTTGTAGTTACATATACTTGAGATTTTAGGGTCTTCGTATGCGATTAGAGGTTCAATTGATAATTTAAGGTTTTTCATATTCGCTTTAGGTTTTGAATTGAGATTTTAATTGGTTTTAAATCTCACTGATTCTATTGACTTCAAGAAATTATCTATAGTTTAGGGATTTGATTCTATACTTAAAAAGGCTAGATTTGCAAGGTTTACAATTATAAATAGAGGCTTTATGTGCTAGGAACCTTCTTTACCCAGTTCTTCGGTAAAGAAGGAAATTTGATCTATGGTGAAGATGGAATTAGTGACAAAGCCCATCCTTTCAGCTAGGATTTCACGAGGGATCTTGACATCCTTTAGTGTTCTGAATAAGGCTTCTCAATATGGGTTTGATGCCATCAATAGACTCTTAAGGGATATTTGTGCCGGAGTCTTAACAAGTTGGTCCATTATTTTATAGTCACTAGACTTAATCATCTTGGTGAAGGCAGTTAATCCTTCTTTATGTTTAGCTTGTTTGGTGTTTGGCATTTCCAGTATGCCTTTCTTTTTTAGGTTTTCCCTTGGATCATAAGTTCTACCAGAGTGAGTGATCCCTCCTACAATAGAGCTTGATTGCCCCTGGTTTATTGCTTGGTAATTAAGGGGGGTAGCTTTATAATTTTCAGGGGCCACAAGCACGTGGAAGGTGTACTTTTTAGTTTGTAGGACCTCTTTTTTGTAGAACCTATAAATCTTTGATTCTTAGTTTCGACCGATCATGTTGATGGTAGATTTTGAGTGGTCAAATATCATATTGATAATAGGCCTATGGTTTGGTAGTAGGTTATTGTTGATGTTTAGGGTAAGAGCCTCTATAAAATCCAGTTGTATTGTACCTTCATCAATCAAATCTTGGATTTTGATTTTCAATCTCCAGTATGAATCAGTTAAATGACCCACTTACCCTAGATGATACTAACATCATACATTGGGATCAAAGAAGCTTGGCTTATACCTTTCACTGGGAGCCTCAGAATAGAGTAGATTATCTCTTCTTAACTTCTCAAGCACTTAACTAAGTGGAACAGGTATTCTGGTGAACTATCTCGAGGCTCTACTAGCCTGTAGTTGAATTTTGTACAATAGTTAAGCTAGTAGGGGATTCATCCTAAAAGAAACTCGGGAGTTAGGTCTTGCATTCAAGTTGACCATGTTTACAGTAGCTTCTCTAGGCTTGCTAGTGGTGGGTTTAGCAAAGGGTGGTCTTTTATTTGCTATTTCTTGCAGCTTACCAGAGGAAACGGTACTCTCAATTTGACACCCCGCTGCCACTATTTCTGCAAAGCTAAAAGAGGCTTGTTTAATCAGGTGAATGAAGTAAGGCCTCTCAAGAGTATTAATGAAACTTGCCGTCAGCTCTCTTTCAATCACAGGGGTAGATACCCTTACAGCTAGGGACCTCTACCTTTGAGCATATTCTTTGAAGGATTCATTGTGCCTTTTCCTTAAGGCAACCAAATCCATCATTATTGGTGCCACTTCGACATTAAATCTATATTGCTCATATAATGCTCTAGCCAACTTTTCCCATGTATTCACCTGATTTAAGTCCAACTGGGCATACCAGGTTAAGGTAAGGCCTATCAAGCTGTCGTAAAAGAACTGGACCATAAGTTGATCATACTGTACATGCTTGCCCATCTTACGTACATACAGTTAAGTGTGTAACTTAGGGCATCCAGTCCCGTTATATTTTCAAAGTTAAGTACTTTGAATTTTTCTAAGAAGCTTCCATAATCATAGGCAAAGAAGTCTATTATTCCAGCATGTTCGAATCCATTATACCCCTCGAACGTTTTTATTTTTTCAGTAATTTGTTGAGTTAACCACTCCTGGAGCTCCTTCAATATGTCATGGTCAGCTTTAAGCTTCGAGTTGATTGGGAATGAGTAAGTATTCGGCTCAAAGGTTGGGTTGGCCTTTGGAAATATCCCTTTAGTTTCAAAGGATTCAAAGCCCTAATTGCCTTTAAGGTAAGCCTCTTTTGTTTCAAGGGGTAGGGCCTCAGTATTCTTTCTATATCGGGCTTTGGAGTGCTCTTCATTTGATGGGGCCATAAACCTAAGCAGAGAGATGCCGTCAACAAGAAAGCTTAGTTGATTTGCCATCTTTCCCATTGTTTGTTCCAAAGATTGGAATCTCAACTCCGTGGAGTCAATAACCTCGGGGTTGCCATTGCCATTATTGTTGTTGTTTCCTTGGTTGGCCATTCTGGTTTGGGAATGGGTTTTGATGGGGCTTCTCTAGAAAGTTTGACATTTGGGAGCTATCTTAGCGACCTAGGTAAAAACCACTTCTCAACAAGTTAGCATACAGATATTTTAAAAAAGAAAGCAAATGAATGAAATGTAAGTGAATCTGTCACGACCCGAAGGGCTTAGTCGTAGTAGTCGCCTATACCATACAAAGGATTGTAGATTGAATTCCCTTATAATCGACCACCCTTTTATACAATACATAAGGCTATAACTACAACTAACTATCAAGAGTGCGCAAGTATAAGTAATATCATTTCATGATAAATAATAAAATATAGAAATGTAACAAATATCTATTTGTATAAGAATTTACAGATAAGAAATCTAAAGTATTTCGTAAGTCAAACTAATATTATTCAATTACATAATCGACTCTCTAATCTAAATAATCTAGCATAAGTACACTCTGATCACATTTTGCTCCCACATTGACCCCGCGTTGAACACTAACCTCGGGCATGTGATGGCCCGACTCCACCAATAATTCAACCTGTGAAAGAAGACTACAAGGGTATAAGCTAACTAGCTTAGTCCGATAATCCCCTCAACCATACAATAATCAAGTTATACAATAATCAAGTTCAATCAAATAAATGCATAACAATCAATATGCCAAACAAATACATGCAGGTGACCAGGTACTGCATGCAACTCAGATTTAACGCCCTCCAAAGTTAGGGTTAGAGATATGTAAAACCTAGGAAAATAGTAGTTGAACCCTAACTCAAGTTCGAGTGTCCTAAATTGTACAATAAGTCGATAAGGCTAGTAACAATGAAAGATTACAAAGTTTAATAAATCAAATATAACACCGATAATAAAACCCTAGGAATTAATCGAAACCCTAATTCGCATACTAAAACCCTAAAACTGACTTACACACCATTAATCAAAATTGACCCCGAATTTGTTCGAAACCTTAAAATTATAAATATAAACCTATAAAATAGTTAAATATTACTCAATAGTAATAAAATTATAGTCGATTGTAATTTTCAACTAAAATGCCTATTCGCGTGAAATTTTAACAAAATCGCTACAATAACTTGTAAAAATTATAATTGTAGTGAGTACCAATTAAATTGATAAAATTTCATAAAAATTTAAAAATTAATTTACAATGAGAATTGTTATAATTTATATGTTTCGAAAAATTACATATATTTATTATTAATTTTTATTTTCCTTCTCTTTTATTTTCATTTTCTCTTTTCTTTCTTTTCTCCTTTTCCTATTGTTGCCACATCCTACAAAACAAAGAAAAAATCAGCAAAATGAAGCAGCCCACATGAGGAATTGGATTGACATGTGTTAAGTATATAATAAAAGAGAAATGGAAATGATTAATTTTGTCATGTTCTCATTAATTGGAAATTATCTTAGCTTACATTTTAAGCTAGTTACTCACGTGAATAAAAGGAGCAAATAAAAATCTGGAAAAAAGAAAAAAAAAATTCTGGACAAACCAAAAATCTAGAAGTAAAACCATAAGGGAAAGAAGGAAAAAGAAATAAGGAAAAGATGAAGGAAAAGAAGAAGAAAAAGAAGAAGAAAAATTAAATTAATAGGTAAGTAAATTATATTTTTTTTTCTAGATGTATGTTACATAGTATATACATGCATAAATGAAGTATTTGTATAGTATTTTCTTTAAATATTACATTACTAATACATGTATATTTGCATAAATACATAAATTGAATAATATATGCATGTATTGGGCTATGTATGTATACATGTATAAACATAAGTATATTATATGAAAAGAGTATGTATTATGTATTTTTTTAAGAATACATATAATTAGTATTAAGTATTTTCATTAAATAACTATAGTATATATATATATATGTATGTATGTACCGTATATAATCGTATAGTACTAATATATGTATATATAGGAATAATATAGAGTATATGTATGGTGATATACGGCATATACCATATAATACATATATAATATCTAGTATACATATTTTATAACAAATATTATATAAATATATATATACCGAATATATATGTATGTATTTATATTTATGTACACATGTAAGACTTATATGTATAAATACAAATACATGAATATGTATATAAGAGTATATTTATTTTCAATAAATACATATACATATATAAGGCATATAATGTATAGTATATATATATAAGTAGTATACCGAATATGTATTAGCATATATAATATATAATATTTACTAAATTCATGAATATGTAAGGTGTAGATATATATATATATATATGTATATGTATAAATCGTGAAATACATAAATAATAAGAAAATGAAAAATAATAAAAATAATAAAGGTCATAATAATAATAATAATCATAATAAAGCTAAAAATCTAAAAAATAAGAAAATATGCTCAAAATAATAAAATATCGAATATATGATTTAAATAATTATTAAATCATAAATACGTTAAGAAAAAGCGAAAATTAATATTTTATAATTTTTAAACTTAAATAATAATTTTTGTGATATTTTTATATCACAATTTAAACTACGAGTCACAATGTCCAAGATGGATCTCGTTACAAGAAAATACGCTCGAAAACGATCAAAATAGACTATAAGTTCATAATGATTCGAGCTAAAACGAAAAAATTATACGCAATTTGATAAAAAGCTCGAATCGACAATTTCACATAACTAAGTAAAATAAACCTTACAAATTATAACACTAGTTAACTTTAAATTCCCAAACTTACAAAATTTTCATTATTCTCAGATGACTTCAATATCGACCCTAAGCTGCTCCCAAACTACTACGACCCCTGAGTTGGCTATGACTGAGTGAGTTTTTCCTAATGATTCCGTACTTATTTGTGCTTGTAGTTAGTGAATATAAATTATGGTTTATAAATGAATATGTATAGGGTTAGCCTATACTTGTGCATGATAATTGTTGTTGATGGTGAATTTACTTTAAATTTTAATAATATAATGTTTGTTGCATAGTAGATTCACTAAATTGATTGTTTGTAGCTTAGAATGATCACTGAATAAATAAGACTAAATTTTATTCGACTAGAAAAGTTAACTTGGATCATGCATAAATCATGCACTGCATAACTAATTCCGACAGTCACATTACACAGAGGTAGTGAGAGGCCATACGTGGGTTGATTATTGATTGTTGTTGATTTCGTACGGTGCACATGTGTGATATGACCTTACCTCAGCCTGTGGGATGATTAGGTGTTGGAGGCGCCAACTACCTGACTAAGGGTCGAGTCTAGAGGCCTTCGTTTAGGGGTGAGTGAGGGCTGCGTAAACCTACTCACAATCATATGTAGAACTCATTTTGATAAAGCGGGTAATGGATGTACCATTGCATTTTGAATACAAAACGTAGAATTTCGTTATGAAATAAGTTCTAATATGATACCCGGATCTGACTGTAACAATGAATCTCTAACCCTGACTTCGGAGAGCGTTAAATCTGAGTTGCATGCAGTACCTGGTCACCTGCATGTATTTGGTTGGCATACTGTTTGTCATGCATTTGTTTGGTTTAACCTAACCATTGTATGACTTGTTGCTGTATGGTTAAGGGAAAATTATCTCACTAAGCTAGTTAGCTTATACCCTTGTAGTCTTCTTTCGTAGGCCAACCTTTTTGTAGAGTCGAGCCGTCGCATGCTCGAAGTTAGTTTTCTACACGGGATCAGTATGGGAACTGGATGAGTACGGAGAGTACTTTTGATAAATTATAGATTTGAATATGTAATTTTTATATTAGTCTAACTTCAGATACGTTTCAGACTCTTTATCTGTAAACTTTTATACAAATAGACCATGTCTTATGTTTTTATAACTTTTATTATTTATCATGAAATAATATTGCTTAACTTTGCACACTCTTAGTAGTTAGTAGTAGCTGTAGCCTTGTATATCGTATAAAAGGGTTGTCGATTATAAGAAAATTCAATCTGCAATCCTTTGTATGGTATACGGCGACTGCCACGACTAGCCCCCTCGGGTCGTGACAAGATACATTAGTACAGTCAGATCTGGGTATCATACTAGAACTTATTTCAAAATGAAACTCCACGTTTTGTATTTAAAATGTAATGGTATATTCATTATCAGTTTTATCAAAAACGAGTTCTACATATGATTGTGAGTAAATTCACGTAACCCTTACTCACCCCTAAACAGAGGTCTCTACACTTGACCCTTAGCAAGGCGGTTGGCACCTCTAATGCTTAGTAATCCTGCAGGCCAGGATAAGGTCATATCGCATGTGTGCACCATACGAAATCTATAACAATCAATAATCAACCTACGTAGGCCTCTCGCTACCTCTGTGTAATGTAACTGCTAGAATTAGTTATACGATGCATGATTATGCGTGTTCTAAGTTAACTTTTTCTAACCAAGTAAAATTAGGTCTTATTATTCAGTGATCATTCCAAGTTACAAACAATCAATTCTTAGTGAATCTACTATGCAACAATCAATACATTATTGTAATTTAAAGTAAATTCACCATTATCAACCAATTATCATACACAAGCATAACCCAACCCCATATAACATTCATTTATCGATCATAACTTATATTCACTAACTACAAACATAAACAAGTATGAAATCATTAGGAAAACTCATTTAGCCATAGTCGACTCAGGGGTCGTAGTAATCCAGTGGCAACTCAGGGTTAATATCAAAATCACCTAAGAATAATAAAAATTTGTAAGTTTAAGAATTTAAAGCTAAAGTAATATTGTAATTTGTAAGGTTTACTTCACCTAGTTACGCGAAGTTGTCGATTCAAGCTTTTTATTGAATCGCGTATAACTTTTTCATTTTAGCTCAGATCATTATGAACTAATAATCCCTAAACAGAGGCCTCTGGACTTGACCTTTAGCTAGGTGGTTGACGCCTCTAACGCCTAGTAATCCTGTGAGCCAGGATAAGGTCATATCGTATGTGTGCACCGTACGAAATCTATAACAACCAATAATCAACCCACGTATAGCCTCTCGCTACCTCTGTATAATGTGACTGTCGGAATTAGTTATGCAATGCATGATTATGCGTATTCTAAGTTAACTTTTTCTAGTCAAGTAAAATTAGGTCTTATTATTCAGTGATTATTCTAAATCACAAACAATCAATTCCTAGTGAATCTACTATACAACAATCAATACATTGTTCTAATTTAAAGTAAATTCACCATTATCAATCAATTATCATACACAAGTATAACCCAACCCCATACAACATTCATTTATCGATCATAACTTATATTCACTAACTACAAATATAAACAAGTATGAAATCATTAGGAAAACTCACTTAGCTATAGTCGACTCAAGGGTTGTAGTAATCTAGTGGCAGCTCAAGGTTAATATCAAAATCACCTGAGAATAATAAAAATTTGTAAGTTTGGGAATTTAAAGCTAAACTAGTATTATAATTTGTAAGGTTTACTTCACCTAGTTACACGAAGTTGTCGATTGAAGCTTTTTATCAAATCGCGTATAACATTTTCGTTTTAGCTTGAATTGTTATGAACTTACGATCCATTTTGATCGTTTTCAAGCGTATTTTCTTGTAGCGAGGTTCGTTTTAGACGTTGTGACTCGTAGTTTGATTTCTGATATAAAAATATTACAAAATTTATTATTTTAATTTAAAAATTATAAAATATTAATTTTAGCTTTTTCTTAATATATTTATGATTTAATAATTATTTAAATCATATAATTGATATTTTTATTATTTTAAGCATATTTTTCCTATTTTTGA
>JAMXBB010000011.1:43070563-43094003 GCA_024138015.1 Lumnitzera littorea
ACATGATAGTCCTTAGCACTCTATGTAGCTTAACAATTTCCTACAACAAAAGAAATGAAATATGTAAACCCCTAAATTTTTCGACCTAACATCTAAAGTAGACTCAAGTATGTTAAATATTCTTAAGAGTCAACAAGGCTAATTAAGATAAAAACCCCAAGACAATAACTAAAGATTCAATTGCGTATAAAACTTTTATACCCTAAATATATATAAACACTAGAGATTGTACCCAAAAGTGATGAAACCTTAAAACTATAACTTTAAGGATATAAAAATACTAATTCACCATAACTTATTCTAAAACCCTAATTGACAATATATCCTTAGTATCTTATCAAATCATTAGTAAAAAATCAAATATAACTTTCAATCATTCATAAATACATATAATACTAAAGTAGTCCATTAGAAACTAAGATATTTCATTATAAATCACATCCATCTTCCAAATATATAACTAGGTTAATATTATATAGAGTTAAGAGCTTAGTTGATGATTATACTATATATAGTAAGTATTAGTATCCTAAATGACATTTTTCATGATAATTACGTTAAATAGCCTACCAAATGATTTGTATAGGATATAAATACCTAAAGAAAGATCTCATTACCTACTCTTACTAATCATTTCAATAAACTCCATAATTCATTTCGTTTCCTTAATTTTCTTCCCAATTTTCTCTAATTACTTCATTATGTACACTTAAATTACATATAATCCTACAGAGTTGATAAAGTCAACATTTGACTAAGTCAAAGGTTGACTAAGTCAATATGTTAAAAAGTCAACAAATATGTCATTGTCATCTAGGGATTTCTTCCTTATCCTTAACTTTCTACACATTTTTTTTTTCTCCAATTTCACCCCTCCTTTACCGTCCACTTCTTCCCCACTTAAACCCCACTTGTCTTCATTTTTTTAAACACAATAACAACACAAAACAAAGCTCTTTTCTCATTCACCCAAAACCATAATCCCCTTTGCTCCCTTTTTCCCATACTTTTTCAACTTCACTTTCACAATTCTAACAACTAAAACAAACCACCATACCATATATACTTGTCTTCCTACTCATATTATAAGGAGAAAAAGGTATGTTATTATGTGATTTTCCATCTTATGTAGTAGTTAGATGTATAAGTTAGGCTAATATAGAAACTTTGTATAATATGTACATGTGTTGTTGAAGGTAGAAAGCTCCATATACATGTTTAGAAGTGTAGAAATACCTATGTACATATAACAAGTGAGTACATGTGAAGTGTACATATGAGGGTTTTAGTGAAGTCTTTAGTATAAGTGTAAGAAATCCTTAGTTAAAAGGAAGAAGAACACATATACATATGATTAATCATGTGAATACAAGAATACACTTGATGAACATATGTATAGATACTCTTATATATGAGTACCCTTTATGTACATAACCAAAAAGAAAGAGTATACTAACTATACATACATATACCTTGCTAAATAAGCTCATAAAGTGCAAAAATATGGATTTGGTGAAGCTTTCTTAAGAAGGTATATTAGGCATACGAAAATACATACAAAAATATATATATATAATCGTATGTATATCGGGTATATGTATTAATATAAGTGTAAGTATACAAGTATACATACTAGTATATTAGAAGTATAAGTATATGCATAACATATATATAAAATACATAAATACATAAGGATAAGTATACATATATAATGGATGACATAAGTGGTGATATAAGCAATTGATGACATAAGCGATGACGTAAACCTAAGATGACATAAGGAAATAATATATATATGTATACACATACATATAGGCTGAAGCTTCTTTAAGCCCTTAATACACATCTTAAATTGAATTAGTCTCATTTAAGCACATAAATTAGTAAAGACAATGTAAAATCATCTAAGTGTAAAAATCTAATGGCTAATTAAATCATTAAGTACTAAAATAGGATATAAACATAAGCACTAAAAATATTTAAGCTTCAATAGTTAAAATTTCAATGAATTTAGTCCATATTGTAAAACACGGATTTTAATATCTAAAACAAACATCACCTGTGAACGTACATCCAAAAATGATTAAAAATGACTATAAGTTTGTAAATATTGAAAATAGAATGAAAAAGTTATATACGATTAATGATATGGTTCAATTGGATAAAAATTGATAGTAATTTAGGTCGAATTAAATACTAGGAATCACTAGTCAATTTAATTACTTATCATTGTTGTCATCTCGTAATGATCAGGTGATCCTGATGAGGGCATAGATCTTCCAATTGATTATTACGACTAGAAAGAGTTGTCATGGTCGAGTGAGTATTTACCCTATGATTCCATGCTTGTATGTGGTTGTAGCTAATGAACTTAATGAATTATGTTAATTGAATGTTGTGTGGGGTCGAGAAATGCCTGTGTGTGCTATTGTGTGCTAATTTGTGAATTTACCTTAAATATGGATAACAAATTATTGTTGCATAGAAGTATAAATGATTATTGTATGCGATATTGTTTGGTCACAATATAATTGGACTTAACTATACTTAGCTAATAAAAAGAAATTGGTACATGCATTGACATGTATTGCATTGACCTAAATTCCGGCTGTCATATCATACGGGGGTAATGAGAGGCTATTCGGGGGATGTTATTATAAATTTATTGGTTCTGTACGGTGTACTCGTATGAAATGAGCTTATCTTGGCTAGTAGGAATACTAGGCGTTAGAGGTGCTAATTGCCTAACTAAGGGTCGAGTTCAAAGGCCTCCATTTAAGAGTGAATGTAGACTGTGGGGGCCCACTCATGATTATATTAGAAATTGGTTTTTATGAAAATAAAGGACTTGTTGATTTAAATACGGAACATAGAGTTCCGTAGTAAAGTAAGTTCCAGTATAATACCTAGATCTGACTAGTGCCTTACATACTTTAACCTTAACTTCGGAGGGCATAAATCTGAGTTACATAAATTGACTAGTTAAATATACGTATTGTTTGACATTCTATTTGTTCATTCATTCATATGCATAAATATAATGTATTTATAACTTGCTTGTGGTATGGTTGAGGATTTTGCTCACTAAGCTTAGGCTTACACCTCCTTAGACTTTTGTTGCAGGATGACTTATTCGTTAAGCCTGGTTGAGGATGCTAGAGGTTAGCTTGAGGTCCTAGGCAAGAGCAGGCCATTTAATGTGTTGAGAGAACTAATTATGTAGACTTTTACTTATAGACTTTTTATTTTGTCAGTAATATAGACATAGATGTACTAAATTACTGCTTACTATAAACTTTGTAGTTTAAATGTTATATAAATATGTTATATGATGATATCATTTGAATCTGTATGTTTCTAGGAAGCTATTATGTTGTAGAGCCTTGTATTTTGTGTAAAGAGTTCTTGATTGGAAGGGTAACCAATTAAGGGTTTTTCATATAGTATACGGTGTTTGCTACGATTAGACCATCATCAGTTCGTAACAAAATAGCTAAAGCATCATTAGTTCGAGAGCATGGCATGAAGTGCACCATCTTACTAAAGTGGTTTACGACTACCATGATGGAGTCCTTTCTATGGGACATCCTTGGTAATCCCAACATAAAATCCATACTTAGATCCATGGCTTAGTTGGGATAAGTAAGGGTAAATATTGTCCTTGCTCGAATCAGCTCTTAGTCCTTTTATAGGCATTATACCTCTCTAGTATATCATGCACATCCTTCACCACCCTTAGCCAAAAGATTCTATAGGCTAACACCTCATGAGTGTGATGCTTGCTAAAGTGCTTAGATAATTTACCTTCATGTGCCTCGTGTACAAGTAATTCTCGCATTGAATAGGTTAGGATACATAACCTTCTCTTCCATAATAGATATCCATCCTCGCTATGATAATCATTAATAGTTCGACTATCTTCAAGTCTAACATAGATATGACTAAAGTGTGGATCTTAAGCATACAGTCCCTTGATCACTAAAAATCTAAGGAGTTTGGTTTGAAGCTCAACCAAGAGGGAATGTTATTGAGATAGGGCATTGACCACCACATTGTTCTTGCTATTTTTGTACTTGACCACATAGGAAAATTCCTTCCATCAATTCAACCCACTCAGCTTGCCTTTAAGATAACTTGGGTTGGTTCTTTGGGTAACTTAATGATTCATGGTCTATGTAGATTACAAATTCTCTAAGTAACAAATAATGTTTCTAGACTATGAGAGCTCAGATCAAGGAGAAGAACTCCTTATCATACATAAAGCAGTTGAGTGTGGCTCGTTAGAACTTTTCACTAAAGTAGGCAATAAGGCGGCCTTTTTGCATCATGCGGCTCTTGTGCCTAGTCTGGTCTTATCATACTTGACTTTAAATACTTCATTAAAGCTTGAAAGAGCTAAGATGGGGGCAGTGGTCAACTTCATCTTCACCTCCTCAAAACTCCTATACTCGTTTTCTCCCTACCTAAACTCAACCTTCTTGTTGGATAATTCAATAAGTAGGGCTACAATTGTACTAAAGTTCCTTATGAAACGACGATAGAATGACACCAGGCCATGGAAGCTTCACATGTTTGCAGTGCAAGTCAACATAAGCCACTCAGTGATCGCCTTCACCTTCTCATCATCAACTTATATGCCACCATTACTTACAATAGCTCAAAGATGCAAAAAGATTACTTCAAGTCTACAAAAGTCACACTTCTTCAAATTAGCATAAACCTTCTTAATTCGAAGTTTTGAGATCACAACTTGAAGATGCTCACAATGAGTCTCTACGTCAAGACTATACACAAGAATATCATCAAAATATACAACAAACTTCCTAATTAGTTCTTGGAATGCATGGTTCATCAATCTCATGAATGTACTTAGTGCATTCGACAAATCTAATGGCATCACAAGCCATTCATATAATCCATGGTGTATTTTGAATGTAGTCTTATACTCGTCTCCTTCCCACATTCTAATACGGTAGTATCTAAATTTGAGATCAATCTTCGAAAAGATTATTGCTCCCTGTAACTTGTCAAGCATGTCATCAAGCCTAGATATGGGGTACTTGTACTTAATAGTAAAATGATTAATAGCTTGACTGTTGACACATACCTTCCATGTGCTAACCTTCTTTGACACCAATAAAGCCAGCATGATGTATCCTCTCTTTATCAATTCATCTACTTAATTTTATAGTTTAGTAGCTTGTTCAAGGTTCAGCCTAAATGCATGTTTATTTAGTAGTACAACTCTTAGTTGCAAGTCTATTATATGTTCAATTCCTCTATTTGGTGATAGTCCCTCTGGTAACTTGCTTGGGAAAAGCCTTCACCTCTACAGGTAGTTTAACATTTAGTTCCCTCATTTTAAGCAATCTTTTGACTAATAGGTGGGTCGGCTCCTCAAGCTTCATTTCTTTCTTCAACTCAGCTTAGGTCATTACCAATGCCTCTTTCTTTTGAACTTCGCTCAATTGACCTGTATGGTTTAAACTTGATCGGCAGTCAAGGAGCTCAACTTCACCTTCCTATACTTATGCTCTAATAATCATGTATTCTTCCTCCCATCATAAATCACATTCTAATCAAACAACTACGGTTGCCTAAGAAGAATATGAGATGTACTCATAGGTAATGCATCACATAGCACTTAATCTTAATAGTTTCCAACATAGATCAACATGGTTACTTGTTTCATCACCTGTAAGGCTCCTTTATCGTTGAGCTAATGTAGTTTGTAAGGCTTCGGATGTGGCGAGGTTAGTAGCTTCTATTATTGGACCATGAATACAAATGCCACATTAGTGTAACTACTATAGTCCACAATAAGTGTAGATAACGACCCATTGACCTTATAATCAATGCAGAATAAGGTCTCTCACTGCTTATCTTCTAATGTTAGACTCATACATATTACTCACCTTAGTACCATAGTTACAAGCATAAAATTACCTTCTTTGCTATAAATGATCTCCTCTTCATATGGCTATGTAATCTCATCATCACTCGTCTGTCCGGAAATTACATAGCCATATGTCTAAATCCTTGGCATTTGAAGCATTTGATATCACTAGTCTTCCTTCTAGAGCTTTGTCCTTTCTTATACTTCCTTGGCACTTCTCCCTCTTCTACTCAAGCAGTTGAAGTGGGTCGGACATCACTTATCCTGTTCGATTCCAACTACACAGGTTTGCTTGAAACAAGTTGGCTCGAAGGAGCTTGGCTTATTGTAGCTTAGATTTGGTTCATCCGATGGTGCTCAATCTTTTGTGTAGCTTGGATTACTTCATCAAGTATACCAATATCCATAGTCTCCTAAATATCTCTAATCTCATACTTCTACCCACTAATGAACCGAGATACAATTCAGTCTTCAGGCTTAATAATTTCACAATGAATCATTAACATCTAGAACTCCTTTACATACTCATCAACACTTGATCTTCCTTACCTCAACTCTTGCAATCTCTTAAAGGGATCTTGTAGATAGTAGCTCAGAACGAATCTCCTCTTCATCACTCTCTTCATTTCATCCCAACTTCTAATCTTATGCTCTCCTCCTCTTCTTTGGGTGGCTTGCAAATTATTCCACCATAAAACTGCATAGCTAGTAAACTTCAGCATGGCAAATTTAACCTTAGCATTCTTAGGTACCTCACGACACTCAAACTACTTCCCAATCTTATCTACCTAATCTAGGTAGTCCTTTACATCGCCATTAGCCAAGAAACTAAGGATTTGCATCATTAGTCCTTCCACTCTAGGAGTTGGGATATTCCTTTCCTCAGGTTCATAATACTCTTCTTTTACATCACCCATCTATCACGAACTAAGGATGGCCTAGTCATAGCAAACACCATATATTATACGAAGAACCCCTGATTGGTTACTCTTCCAATCAAGAACTCTTCATACAATATACAAGGCTCTACAACCACCAGTTTCCTAAGAGCATATAGATTCACATGATATCTTCACACAAACATATTTATATAAAATTTAAACTACAAAACTTATAATATACAGTAATTTAGTATATCTAGGTCTATAATACTAATAAAAATAGAAGTACATGAGTAAGAGTCTACATAAACTGTTCTCTCTTAATATACAGGACAGCTCGCTCTTGCCTAAGTCCCCAAGCTAACCTATGGCATCCTTCGGCCAACCTCTACAAATAGGTTATCCTGTAGCAAAAGTCTAAAGAGGTGTAAGCCTAAGTTAGTGAGCAAAACTCTCAGCCACACCACAAGCAAGTTATAAGTACATTATATTCACGCATATGAATGAATGATCAAACAGAATGCCAAACAATACGTATAATTAACTAGTTCATATACATAACTCAGATTTAATGCCCTGTAAAGTCAAGGTTGGAGTATATACAACACCAATCAGATCCGGGTATTATACCAGAAATTACTTTACTACGGAACTCCACATTTCGTACTTAAATAAAATAATTCTTTTATTTTCATAAAAAACCAAGTTCCAGTATAATAGTAAGTAGCCCCCCACAGTCTATACTCACTCCTAAACGGAGGCCTCTAGACTTGACCCTTAGCTAGGTGGTTGGTGCCTCCAATGCCTAGTGTTCCTGCGGGTCAGGGTAAGGTCATTTTGTACAAATGCACCGTACAAAACCAATAAATTAATAATAACAACCCCTGAATAGCCTCTCTTTACCTCCGTATGATGTGATGGCCAGAATTGTGTCTATGCAATGCATGTTAATGCATGTACCAACTTCTTTTTATAAACCGAGTATAATTAAGTTCAAATTATGTTGTGACCATCCAATAATACACACAATCATTTTCTATACTACCATGTAACAAACATCGCCTTATCTGTACTTAAGGTAAGTTAACAACTCAGCACATAACAACATACACAAGCATTTCCTCAAACCCCACATAGTAGTCAATTAACAATAATAATTAAGTCCATTATCTACAATCACAAACTAGCATGGAATCATAGGGTAAATACTCACTCGGCCATGGCGACTCGCTTTAATCGTAATAATCGATTAGAAGATCCTCGCTCATCTCGAGATCACCTGATCATTACGATATGATAACACTAGTAAGTAATTGAATTAACTAGTAATTCTAAATACCTATTTGCCTAATTCTACTTAAATTACTATCAACTTCTATTCGGTTAGACTTTATTATTAATCATATGTAACTTTTTTCGTTCTATTTCTGATATTTATGAATTTATAATCGTTTTTCATCGATTTCGGACATACGTTCACACAGTAATGTCCGTTTTGGACGTTAAGACCCGTGTTTTACGATATAGACTAAATTTATAGAAATTTTAACTATGGAAACTTAATTATTCGTATTACTCATATTTATATTCTTTGTTTATACTTAATGATTTAGTTAACCCTTAAATTCTTATACTTAGAGAATTTTACTTTGCTATTGCTAATTCATGTACTTAATTAAGTATAATCCAATTTAGAAAGTGTATTAGGGTTTACTAATTTAGGTACCTAATTATTAGATACTCTTCTTATTTTCTTATTTTATAAACCTATGCTTATGTCATTGCTTACATTATCATTCGCTTATGTCATTGCTTAGTTCATCACTTGCTTATGTCATGGCTTATGTTATCATGTGATTACATCATTACTTGCATCATCCTTTGCTTACCTAAGCCTTATCTCATGATTATGTGTTTTATGTACACTTATACATAATGTACATATACTTATACCTTTCCACTACTTATATGTATACTAGCATACTTATACATATATTTATACTTATACTGTATTTATACTTGTACGTATACTCATATACCTATACGGTCATATACGTATTTTTGTATAAATTTCGTATGCCTAATTTTCCTCTTAAGAAAATCTTCCTATTTCATTCTTTTGTGTTTTTAAGTGTGTATTTAGTATAGTATAGGTATGTATAGTTAGGATTTGTCTTAGTTTAGGTTATGTACATGGTAAATACCCATGCACAAAGATCCCCATACTTGTATTCTTTTAGTATATCCTTATGTATACATACTTTAGGGCATATACACATGTATTCATTTCCTCTTCTTCATGATTCCTAACTTCCTGCACTTAAAAATGGAAACTTTATGTCCTATTCTTCAAGATCACACATAACACACGTCTACTTATCTAATATACCTAATTACCTAACTAATGAGTAATATAAAGCAACATAAAGTAACTTGATCACATACCATAGTTTGTGTTGAAATTATGGAGACAAAGAGGAAAGTGTTAAAAGTGAAAGGGAAGAAGAGTGGTCACGGCAATGGAAGGGGTTTTGCTTTGTTTCCTTTTTGTTTTGTTTTGATTATGGAAGAAAGAAAGTGGTAGGGTCTAGAAGGGAATGGATGGACTGCAATTAAGCAGGAGGGAGGGAAAAGAAAAACCAAAAGAAAAGTAATCATTAGATACTTAGATATTTTTCTTATGCATTAGTGTCTTTTGTTGACTTTTCAAATTGTTGACTTTAGTCAACATGTGTTGACTTGGTCAACCCTTTAACCTTAGTCAACATGTGTTGACTTGGTCAACTTTCCTTAAGCATATTCAATTTAATGTAGTAATTAAGGGAAATTAAGGGAAAATTTAGGGAAATGAAAGGAAATGAAGTATTTGGTGATTTGATTAGTAAAAATAAATGATGAGGTCTTACTTTAGGTATTTATAGCCTATATACATCGTTTGATAAACTACTTTGTATAACCAGTATGAAAGGTACCAATTAGGGTATTAAGGTTCACTACATTTAGCTTAATCTTCAACTATACCCCTAACTCTATGAAATACTATCTTAATCATATACTTAAGAGATAAATGTAATCTATGATTCATTATCTTAGTTTCTAAAGGACTACTTGAGGATTCTAAATATATATGCATGATTGAAAGTCATCTCTAACCTTTTACTAATGATTTGGCAAAATACAAGGATTATATTATCAATTAGGGTTTTAGAGTATATTATGATGAATTAGTGCACATGTCTTTATGGTTATCATTTTAGGGTTTTTATCACTTTTGAATGAAATCTTTAGCATTTAGATACATTTAGGGTAGAAATGTTTCTTATGCGATTGATTAATTCTTTTAGGGTTTTCACTTTCATTAACCTTGTCAACTCCTAAATTGTCTAACATAGTTGAGTCTATTTCAAAAGTTAGATAAAAAATTTTAGGGGCTTATACCATCTCCCTATCCTCCTCTTCAATCTCTTTCATAGCTAACCTCCGTTAGGCATATCTTTTAACTCCTCCAACTCGTTGTGGCCTAATTAGGAGATTAACTCGTCTAGGTTGGCCATTGCCTCTCTCAAGAACTTCATTCACTTGACTCTAATAATGGTCATTTCTAATTAATTACCTATACTCATTAATGTCAATCATCAAATCGGTAAGCCTATCTAGTTGTTCATCTATAGGTTGGGGTGTAAAACTTCCTTATTAACCTTAGCAATTACAAGCACCACTCTCTTGGTTACCGAAAGTTCCTTAAACACTTGAGTCTGATATTGTATGATACTTTTAGTATACTAACAATGGTAATAGACTTTAAAAATACTTTGTTTAACAATAATGAACAGCACTAGCACACCAACAATTTACTACGGCAACAATGTCACTCTACTAAGCAATCAAAAACCAACTAATCACATACACTTTGTTTTATAAACATAAAATAGGGGAAGATAGGGCACTTTACTTCTTCAACATGGATCACTCCTCTAACACTTACTATAATGGCATACAGTAGCAAGTCACCCAAAGTACAAGGTATCGAAAACTTACTTAAACGTTGCCAAGCTTTAACACCAAGATGATATAAATCACTAAGAAGGGTGACACATGACTACCATCATCACATGAACCAAGGGTAAGTTTGAACGATGAGATGGTTTGAAGCATAAATGAAAGTCAAAGGTTAAGTTGGGGGTTTTTTGTGCACCGATGATGGATATGATGCACTAATGCCTCACATAAGCTCAGACTATACTTGATATGATACATAAGTATAATTCAAGGTTCCTCACCATTAGTCTATGCTTGATAGCATAGATAAGAGCTCTTCAAAGTCTTAATTCTCAATAGGGAAAATGCAAGCTCAAGAAAAAAGGGAAAATAACTATTTTTGAAATTCTGATTCTAACTGTTCTAACTAATACAATTGAAGAGTATTTATACATCCCATTTAATGTAAGTCTTAGGTTACTAAAAATTATAGAAGAGGATTCCTACCATAAGTAGTAAACAAATGCTACATAACGGTAATATTGTAAAGCAGACAAAGAATATTTAGTTACAAAAGGGACAGTATGGATGTTAGAAAATAGACGTCTGTCGATTGCTCAATCTGTAGTCTTAAACGGATAAGTAAGAGTCGAGTAAGGCTGATTCACTCGATGATGGCACAGCAACTTGGTTGCTTAGAAGGATGGTTATCATGTGTTTAGGAAATAGGAGTCTAGCAGCTCGGATTAACCGGTTCATCTTGGTGGCTACTCTACTGTATTAGAGAATCTTGAATTTAAGATGAGAGAAAGCAAGAGTAGAGGGAGATTTGTAGATCAGGTTGGACGAGATGCTGCAACTTAAGGGTCAACCCTCCTAAGACAACTCAGTAGACTAAGTTAACAAGTTTTTAGGCTTAGGATTGAGTAATTGGTCCTTAATTCCCATCACAAACCCCTTGAAGATACTCCCCAAGAAGTGCAAGTCATATTTCTTGATGAAGATATCTTAGTAGCTGAAGAAAATTCCTATGGAGAAACAAATGATAAAATAAAACTATAAAATGGAAGATATTCTTTAATAGAACTATCAATGTGTCTAGGTATAGAAATAAGCAATACTGATATCATCCTAAGTATTCAATTCTTGATAGCTATAAGGCTCATTTTTCTGTACACCAACAATATTGCTAAATACGAGGCATACATTATGGGACTCAAAATGGCCTTAGATAAAGGGATACATGAGTTAGAAGTATATGGGGATTCTTCACTAATCATTTGCTAGGCTCGAGGTGAATACAATATAAAAGACCCTAAATTAGTGCCTTACTATCTCACCTAACCAAGTTAGTGGAGAAGTATGAAGAAATTACATTTACATACATCCCAAGGACTCAGAACCAATTCACTAATGAAAAACCGCTCAAAATTGAAGTTGAAGAAAAGCCTACTTTCTATCCAATGATTAAAGGTGCATATGATGAAAAGCCTTAGTACCATGATATTCAAATGTTGCGACAACAAGACATATATCTTAATAAGGCTAAAAAGAATGATGGAAAGACAATTTGGAGATTAAGCACCCCATTCTTTATAAGCGAATCCACCTTGTACCGGTGATCATTTGATGGTATACTTTTAAGCAGTGTAAATGAAAAAGAAGTTGAAGTTTTGATAAAAGAAGTACATGAGGAAGTATGTGCCCCCCACATGAATAGTTACATGCTTGCTAAGAAAATCATGAGTTTAGGATATTATTGGTCGACTATGGAGGGCAATTGCATCAAACATGTCAGGTACTGCTACTTGTGCTAAGTCTATGCAAACAAGATAAATGCTTTATGTCAACAGTTACATACATTGTTACTGTAGCCATTTTCAATGTAAGATATAGACACCATCAACCCAATCACTCCAAAGGCATCTTACAAGCACCATTTCATATTAATAGCCATTGATTATTTCAATAAGTGGGTTGAAGCATCACTGCATTTAAATGTTACCAAAGGAGTAGTGGTCAAGTTCATTGAGAGACACATTCTTGCTTAATATAGGACTTTAAAGATAATCATTATCGATAATGGCACAAAAATCAACAATAAACTCATGTCAAAGTTGCGTCAGTAGTTCAAGATCATCCATAAGAATTCCACTCCCTATCAACCTTAAATAAATGGGGCTATAGAAGCAACTAACAATAATCTCGAGAGAATTATTGAAAATATGGCTATTACATATTAAGGCTAGCATGAGATGTTACCATTTACACTCATGGCTTATCGAACTTCTATTAGAGTGTAAATTAGGGCAATGACCCTACTCCTTAATATATATATGGCGTTGAAGCAGTATTACCAGTGAAAGTCAAGATCCCATCACTTAGAGTGCTATTAGAAACTTAATTAGATGAAGCTGATTAGGTGAAAAAGTGCATTAAGCAATTGAATTTGATTGATGAAAGAAGATTGACAACCTTATGTCACAAGCAATGCTATGAGAAAAGAATGGCTCGAGCTTCTAATAAGAAAGTATAGCCTTAGAATTTCAAAGAAGGTGATATGGTGTTAAGAAAGGCTCTCCCTAATTTACAAAATCCTGAAGGAAAATTTGCTTTGAATTACGAAGGTCCTTATATGGTAAAACTGGTGTTACTTGGAAGGGCTTTAATTTTATCACAAATGGATGGTCCAGATTTGAGGGACCTTGTAAATGATGATGCAATAAAGTTGTACTACCCATGAAAAATAATGGAAATTCTTACTTGAAACACAAAATGCTAGCAATCTTAAATATTACTATGGTTTAATTTTCATTTTTTACAAGCAAAGTTGGTATCCCTTGCAGTTGTCAACATTGGAATAATCTATAGCTCTTTTCCACTCCATCATAAGGTTTTATTCCACTTAAATAAGACCTATACAGTGTAAACACAAGAGAAAATAAAAGTGAGCTATAAACAATGATAATTAACAAAGTTCTTTAAATACTGTAGTATAAATTCATCCTCATCAATTAGAAGATTTGTTTTCTATTTTTCAGGGCAAACACCTGGTGATAAATAATTATTGCTCAATGCCTAGATCTAGCTAAAAGAATCTAAAAGTTTGTCCATTCAAAACTTTAAGGGTTGATAGGTAAGGCTAGATATAAACCCTATAGGTTTCAACAATTGAAAGCAAAGTCAAATAAAAGAGTCATTGGATAATCCCTAGAACCACTCAAGTATAATAATGAAACACCTTAAATAAAAGGAGTCAAACCCCAATTAACAAGATCAAAAACCTAGAGGAGGTAAAACCCTAAAAAACTTAACTATAGGTGTAAAATTCTAAAAGCCCTAAAGTGATAACAAAACCTTAAAAAGACTTTCAAACCCTAATTGGATAACCAAAAATCCTAACGTAACTAAGAAACCCTAATCATATGGTTAGATCAATCATTAAAAGTAATAAAATTCACCAATCACCTAAAACACTAGGTTTCAAACACATACAATATCCGATAACTGTAAACAAACACCAAACCCTAAGGAAACCTTAGGTACACGTGTAGGAAACTTGGATTAACTAAAGTGAAGCAAAAAAAATGACAAAACCCTAAACATGCCCTAATTACACTTAACTAGCCTAATCATACTTAATCACCATTAATTACCCTATGTAAACCCTAAACCATAACCAACCTTCATTACATCGTAATTAACAACAAATTAAGCACAATTAAGGACTAGAACACAAAGAATTAATTGGCAACAAAAATATCATGTACTTTTAAGGGACAAGATCTTTCCCATTTGATAGTAAAGCAAATAAGCACATGGTCCCAAAAAAAGATATGCTCTTTATTTCCCATAACAAACACATACACATTGTCCCCCCTCTCTCTCTCCCTCTTGTAGCACGGGCGACCCCACTCTTCTTCACTCCCTTTCTTTTGTTTTCATTTTCATTTACTTACTCTCAAACATTGTCAAAAGCCTCTCTTAAAATAATCACTCAACACTCTACTCTAAAAGCTTCCTCTCTCGCGACCCTATACCCTTCATGCTAAGCCCTTTAACTCCACCACCACTCAACTAAATCCACCACTACCAAAAGCTACCTTACCTCCACACATCCTCCTTCCTCATCATCATACTCTCACACCATTCCCTACCCCCAAACTTTCAGCCATCATTAGGAAAGGGAGGGGCTACATCCTTCACTCCATTAAGTAACTAAACTTGGTTTTTCCTTGTTTTGCCTTAAGTTTCATGTTAGTATATTGCACTTTAACACTCAAATCTTTATCTAAATCTATGTCTTAGAAGTTTAGGGTGTTTTAGTGAAGAACAAGCATGAACAATGAATGAAAAAGAGTCATTAGCTAGGGTTTTAACAGTAATATGTAAAGATGTTTAGTATCTTGTTAGTGTTCAAGTTAAATCAACAAGAAAAACCCTAAACCCCCACTTAGCCTAGTATGTTTCCCCCTTAAGGAGCCATACTTCACTTGTGATCACTATATTATGTTATATAAGTAAGTAAAATGTAGTTTTGATTAAGGAAAAACACTTTAAAACAAGTGTTGCATGAAAAAGAAGAAGAAAACCCTATGAGCACCTATTGCCTACCACTTTCATGAGGAGTTAAAATCTATAATTTTTATTTATCAACTTAATGACATGTTTATTTAGTGTTAAGCATGATTAGGACTTGATTAACTAAGTTAAGTAGAGTAATAAGGGCTTAGAGCCCTAAACTAGCTTAGTTAGTAATTAGGGACTTAGAAATGGTATTAAAGGCCACCCTAATGATCAAGACAAGATCTATAACCTTGGATAAAATGGACCAAACTTGAGGCCAATAGTGGGCTTAAGCCCAAAAAAGCAAGTAAGATTGGGATTAAGGCATTCAATTGCAGAATGAGCCTGAAAGACCTAACATTAAGGCCCAATAGTTAAGTGACTAAATCTGAGCCCTACCTTAAAAGACTCAAAAGAAGATATTTAAGAAGCTACTAAACCCTAAGTCCCATTCAAAACATCCTCTATAGCCCCGTTAGTGAGTTAAGGCCCTAAACTATAGAAAAGAACCCGTTTAGGCCTATAAGAATAATGACAAGGCCCAAGTTGGAAACTAAAAGTTTTGGATAAAAAAACCTCACTTAAATACTTAAAAAAAAGTCTAAAATATCAAGTATAAGGCCTAATATCAAAAACTAAGCCTAAAGCCCAAAAGTAGGCCCAAACCTTAAAGTGATCAAACCCACATCTTGGGCCAATGAACTTAAAAAACCAAAACCTTACCTACCCAAAAGCCCAAAAACAACCTCACCAAATGAAATAAAATTCAAAAATGATGAAAAACAACTACAAGATCATTAAAAGCGGACTTAAAACGAAGAAGTTATGACCAAAATACAAAAATAGTTAAGATGAGAAATTTAGTGCAAAGAAGAGTAGATAATTAAGTATAAAAAGAATACTTATGTGTCTTAATCATATTATTCAAGTGACATGGACCTTGAGATTGACACAGTTAAGGACTATTGGGACTAGTACACTTCATGGTTAAGTGAGTATAACAATCCCTGCCTTATCTTATTTGTTCTTATAGTGTAGACTAACATCGATTAACTATATATATATATAGGACCTTGGAGTGTTTGTCATATACTTGGTTGGTCACCTGAAAACCAAAATAATAACTATTTGACCATAATGATAACTGGTCATGCATTGTACGTTTATTTATTAATTAAAAAGGGCATCAACACTATGCCATAGAGTGAGTGATCATGCATATTGGATCCATCTTTGTTATATGTTATTTTTGTTTTTGTACAACATATGTAAACCCCTAAATTTTCTGACCTGATATCTAAAGTAGACTCAAGTGTACTAGAAAATCCTAAGAGACAATAAGTCTAGTTAAGATGAAAATCATAATATGACAATCAAAGATTCAATCACGTATAAAACCTTTAGACCCTAAATGCGTATAAACATTAGAGATTTCACCCGAAAGTAATAAAAACCTTAAAATTATAACTTTAAGTATATAAACATACTAATTTGTCATAATTCCACGATAAAACCCTAATCGAATATCAATGCTTAATAATGTACTAAATCATATAAAATCATTAACAAATGATCAAATGTAACTTCCAATCGTTCATAAATGTGTACAATACTAAGTTAATTTATTAGAAACTATGATATTGCATTATAGATCATATTAATCTCTTAATTATGTAACTAAGTTAGTATTATATTTAAGTGTTTAGTTAATGTTTAAACTACATATAGTCAATGTTAGTATTATAAATTGTGCTTTTCATTGCTAATTATATCAAGTATGATACTAAACCTTATATAGGGATATCAATACTTAAAGAAAGGTTCCAATAATTGTTTTTACTAATTATTTCATTTAATTCCATATTTCCTTCCATTTCCTTAATTTTTCTCTTAATTATCCTTAATTCCATTATCATGTACACTAATTACATGTAAATTTCCAAGGGTTGACCAAAGTCAAAATGTTGACTAAGTCAACATATGTCCTTTTCACCTAAAAACTTCTATCACTTTCTATGAAATTCTTCATCTTTTTCACATGACTTTTTTTTCCATCTTTATCTCTTCTTGCCGTCCACTTCACCCCATACTAGACCCCACTTTTTTCTTCTATAAAACACAAATTAAGACACGACAAAATTGTCTTTCCTCTTCCCATCCAATAAAACTGTGACCTTCCTCTTCTTCCTTTTTTCCTACACTTTTCAATTTCACTTTCATAACTTCAACTACTCACCACAAACTACTATACTATATACTTACTTTCCTTTTCACAATACAAAGGAAAAAGAGGTATGTCTACATTTGATTTTCTATTTTAATAAGTAATTAGTTATTTACCTTATGTTAATATTGGAATTTTTGTTTAATATGTACACATATGTTAGTACACATAGAAATACTTACATATATACATATAAGTGTAAAAATACCTATGTAACTATGGCATATGGATACACATGAAGTGTATATGTACAAACTTTAGAAGGATACATAGTATAAATATACATATACATAAACAAAACTAAGAGAACACAAGTATATGTAGAGAAGATGTACATGAGGATTCTAGTGAAAACATAAAGTATAAATACATGTACATATGTTTGGGTATTCTTATATATAGGTATTCGTTATGTGCATAACAAAAAAATAATCAAAATATCAAGCATATGTACATATAGCATACTAACCGACCCTATAACATGTAAATATGTGAATTAAATGAAGATTTCTTAAAGGTATATGAGGGAAATATGAAAATATGTATAAATATACGTATATAACCATATGTATATATGGGTATATGTACAAGTATGTTGGAAGCATACATATACATAATATACATATAAAAAGTATAAATACATAAGTATAAAGTTGGTACATATGTAAAATATAATACAAATATCTAATATACTACAATATAATATAATAAAGTAATAATATACAATATATATATGTAAGTATGGGCCGAAACTTATAATGGACCCATAATACATATATCAACTTATATTAACCTTATGTAAATTCATGTAATAACAATAATAATGTAAAATAATAAAAATATAAGAATATGGTAAGTAATTAAATCATAAAGTAATAAAATAAGATACTAAAGTAATAAATAAAAATATTTAAGTCACAATAACTAAAATTATAATAATTTAAACACATCATAAAACATGGGTGTTACCATCCAAAATAGACCCCGTTACATGTACATACGTCCGAAAATGATAAAAATCAATTATAAGATTATAAAAATTAGAATTAGGATGAAAAAGTTACACGCGACTAAAGATTTAAGATAAATTGAAAAGAATAAGTAAGATAACTAAGTAATGGACCCCCGTAAACTAATAATGAGGAGAAATAAATAACTAAATACATAAAGTATCATAACTTACACATATGCGAAAATAGTTACTATTGAACACATTAAGTATGGTAAACCTTATGCACGCCATACTCGAGTTATATTGAGAAAATAGACAACAATAGACTTTTAGTTAACTAAAGAGTCTAGTTTCTCAAAATACTTATGAGTTTTATGATCTTTTAGGCATCTACATGTCGAGTTATGGAAACCCCAAAAACTTGGAGAATGAGCAATAATTTAGGTAAGGGAGTTCTAATGACTTATTACCTACTTGTGCATGTTACTTATATAATGTTTTGCTACTTGTTGATGCATGTATGTCTAAAGGACTGTTTTTCTTATTTGCTATCATCTATGAGATCACCTTCTTTAATTGATAAATATAAATATCTTATCAAAATAACTGGTTATATTCGTTGCATGTTTATGACTTAGTAAATGTATGGAGGGAGAGTGCTAGCTTTGCAAAATTTTGAGAAAAGTATTTTTAGGAAAAGTTTTTCTAATCTTAAACATATTTTTATATGATTTCCATAAGAGTTCGTAGTACCATAAATGATATTTTATCGTTAAGGCAAAGCTAGCATGGGATCTCCAATTGATAGCGAGAGGACTTGCTTTAGTGTGCCTGTGAGGCCTTGGATAAATTTTGATCACGAGAGGACTCGCATGTTTGTACCCGAGGGGTCTTGGATGGTAGATGGCCCTAGTTTGGGGTCTACCTATTTGGATTGGAATTTCTTTCTCGACTAAGGTAATAGTTGAGTGTCGCTTGGAGGGATAGTACCCCTAGGTAGCCTCATGTAGATAAGCTTAGATGCTCTGTGATTTTATAGCATTGGTATATCTTGTCTTATTATTTAATAAGAGATACCGATTCTCCGCAGTTCTAAGAAACTATAAGATATTGGACATCCATAATTATTTACATTTTACAATAAATTAATTAATTACAAATCAACAACTGTAAACTCCTAAAATTTTCGATCTAGCTTTTGAAGTAGACTCGAGTATGTTAGATAATCTAGGAGTTAACAAGGCTAATGAAAGTAAAAACCCTAAAATAACTAGTCAATCACGTATAAAATTTTTTTATCCTAAACGTATGTAAACACTAAAGATTTCATTTGAAATTGATAAAAACCCTAAAACTAAAACCTTAAAGACATACAAGTATTAATTTATTATAACATAACCTAAAACCCTAATTGATAATATAACATTCATATTTTGCTAAATTATTAGTGAAAGATTAGAGATAACTTCCAATCATGCATATATATTTAGAATCCTTAAGTAATCCATTAGAAACTAAGATATTGTATCATAGACCACATTTATCTTCTAAGTATATAATTAGGATAATATTACATAGAGTTAGGGGTACAGTTGATGCTTAGGTTAAATGTAGTAAACTTTAATACCCTAATTGATACTTTTCATACTAGTTATACTAAGTAGCAAACCAAATGATGTATATAGGATATAAATACCTAGAGTAAGATCTCATCATCTATTTTTACTAATTAATTCACTAAATGTCTCATTTCCCTTCATTTCCTTAATTTTTCTCTTAATTTTCCTTAATTACTACATTATGTATACTAAATGGCATATGCTTTTGGAAAGTTGACCAAGTCAACACATATTGACCAAGGTCAAAAGGTTGACTAAGTCAACATGTAGAAAAGTCAACAAAAGATACTTACACTTTAGAAAATATCTAAGCCATCTAATGATTTCTTTTCTTTTCTTTTCTTTTCTTTTAGCTTTTTCTTTCCTTTCTTCCCTTTAATTGCCATCCACTTCTTTTCCTTCTAGACCCCACCATCTTCTTCTTTTCAAACATAACAAAAAACAAAAAAAATCAAACTCCTACCCCACCCCATTATCGTAACTTTTCCCTTTCACTTCCAAATTTTTCCAAATTTGTCTCCATATTTCAAGAACAAATTAAGGTATGTAATTATGTTATTATGTATTGCTTTATATTATTTACCAGTTACGTGAAGAGGTAGATTAGATGAGTAGTTATGTGTTATGTATATATATGTTGAAGAAGGCATAAAGTTTCAATCTTTAGGTGTAGAAGAGTAGAAATCATGGTGAAGTAGAAGGAGATGCATATGTATATGTCTTTAACTATATGTACATAAGGGTATATTAGAGAAATACAAGTATAGAGACCTTTATACATAAGTATTCATTATATACATAACCTAAACTAAGACATATACTAACTATATATACCTATACTATACTAATACACTCTTAAAACACGAAAAGAATGAAATTAGAGAAGCCTTCTTAAGAGGAAATTTAGGCATACGAAATTTGTATAAAAATACATATGTGACCGTATATATATATGGGTATATGTACAAGTATAAATATGGTATAAGTATAAGTATATGTATGAGTATACTAGTATACATACAAGTAAAGTAATGGTATAAGTATAAACTTAACATATGTATTTGTACATAAGTGTACATAATACACTTAGGCATGAGGTAAGGCTTATGTAATTAAATGATGATGTAAGCAATGATGTAATTAAAAGATGATATAAGTCATGATATAAGCAAATGATGACATAAGCAATGACATAAGCGATTGATGATGTAAGTGATGATATAAGCATAAGTTTATAAAATAAGAAATAAGAAAAGTACATAAGAATTAGGTACATAAATTAGTAAACCCTAATACACTTCCTAAATTGGATGAAACTTAATTAATTACATGAATTAGTAATAGCAAGGTAAAATTCTCTAAATATAAGAATCTAAGGGCTAACTAAATCATTAAGCACAAACAAAGGATATAAATATAAGCAATAAGAATAATTAAGTTTCCATAGTCAAAATTTCCATAAATTTAGTCCATATCATAAAACACGGGTCTGAACGTCTAAAACGGATATCACCGTGTGAATATGCATCCAAAAACAATGAAAAACCACTATAAATTCATAAATATCAGAAATAGAACGAAAAAGTTACGTATGATTAGTGATAAAGTCTAACAAGATAAAAGTTGATAGTAATCTAAGTAAAATTAGGTAAATAGATATTTAGAATTACTAGTTAATTCAATTACTTACTAGTGTTATTATTTCGTAATGATCAAGTGATCCTGAGGTGGGCGAGGATCTTCTAATTGATTACTACGATCAAAGTGAGTCATCATGGTCGAGTGAGTATTTACCCTATGATTCCATACTTGTATGCAATTGTAAATAGTAGACCTAAATGTTATTGTTAATTGACTATTATGCACGGTCGAGAAATGGTTGTGTATGTTATTATATACTAAGTTGTGAATTTACCTTAAGTACAAATAGTACTTTGTTTGTTGCATAGTACAATAGAAAATGATTGTGTGTACTATTGAATGGTCACATCATAATTGGACTTAATTATACTCGGCTCATAAGAAGAAACCGGTACATGCATTGCATAGACATAATTCTAGCCATCACATCATACGGAGGTAAAGATAGGCCATTCGAGGGTTGTTATTATTAATTTATTGGTTCTGTACAGTGTACTCGTACAAAATGACCTTACCCTGTCCTATAGGAATACTAGGTGTTAGAGGCGCCAACCGCCTAGCTAAAGACCGAGTCTAGAGGCCTCCATTTAGGGTGAGTGTAGACTACGGGGGTCCACTCATGATTATACTAGAATGAAGCATATGCTATTTAGGAGCCATGGTACTCTTAGGAATAAGAACTTTGCATTTTTCAAATCGTTAAATGAGGTAATCTATCGTTTGCGTAGCTAGGATTCTTCTTAAACTTTTTATGAATAAGATGACAGATCTTGACATTCTCAAACATGAAAACAAGTGTCGAGCCTAATTTTTCGGTTTTCTGTTTAAAAGTAATTTCATTATTTCCGATTAATACTAAACCCTAACCCATGTAATATTAATCCTCGACTAAAGAAATTCGAAAATTCCGATTTTTTATTTAGAAAAATTTTTGGATTCGCCACCTAACCGAAGTCGGGAGAAAAAAACAATAGAAACCATAACCAATTAGGTGGATTGATTACGATTTGGCCACCGGTCTTTGATTTCAATTTGAATGAAGAATCAGAAGGTTCCGAGTTCGGGGGCTAACTTATTAAACTCTAATTGATACCACTACCTATTTACCGAAATTAGGATTATTCTTCTAATTATAATATTTAAAAATAAATAAATAAATAAAAAACAAAAGAAAAAGAACCTAAGTTTTTATATATTTTATCATCGCCCCAAAGATGCCAATATACCCATTAGCCGAGATCAAACGATTATAGTTCTTTCCGAAAGCTTTAATGTGTTGGTTTTTTTATAAAAAAATGATTAGTTAAATTTGCATTTTTATTAACCATTGTATTTTTATTAAGAAAAATCCCTATAAGCCTAATTTTTATTCCTAATTATAAAAAAAAAAAACCTAAAAACCTAATTTTTGAAAAGTCCCAAATTAAGATTCTTATTTAAAAACAATTAAGTAATAATTTTTTTATTCTCAAGAAAAAGCCTAAAGATTTTATGAAATATGCAATATTCTACATGATGAATCTTTCATATAGAAAAGATACTTAAAACATGAAAAAGAAAAAAAAATCCATAATCATAGAAAAGATACCTAAATTATAAAAAAGACTAAACCATAGAAAAAATATCTAAACTATAAAAAATTATCTTAACGCTTGAAAAGCCATAAATCAATAAAATTATCAT
>JAMXBB010000011.1:43110294-43128737 GCA_024138015.1 Lumnitzera littorea
AAACCAAGTTGTCCATCATGTTAGAAACGTAGGTCATCCAATGTGAATATTCGTTGTTCAAGAACGAAGCATATGCTATTTGCGAGCCACGATGCTCTTAGGAAAATGAATTTCGCACTTTCTAAATCGTAAAATTAGGTAATCATTTGTCTACGTAGCTACGATTCTTCTAATACTTCTTATGAATAAGATGACGGATCTTCACATCCTCAAGGAAGAAGCCGAGTGATCGTTGCTTTTAGGAGTTTTTATTATGCCTTGGTTTCGATGTCTGGGTATGCTCAATACTGAAATCTACGAATCAATCTTATTTAGAACAAATGATATTCTAAATGTTCCGATGAACCTTGCTAGTGGGCACAATGGCTGCTCTCAATCGTGAAGCCATGTAATCCTTATTTTAGGAGATTTGTTTATTCAGGTTGAAACCTCGGCTCTTTTCGAGAGAAGCCATTGCTTTTCAAGCGTCGTTGTTTCCTCCTAATTTGGAATTTCAGTCATCCTCGGTCGTAGAATCAAGTAATTCGTCTTTTTACACTCTAGCCATTTTCAACAAGTTTATTTGAATCATTAAATTACGAACCTCGACTATGTCTATAGTAAAACCAAGTTGTCCATCATGTTAGAAACGTAGGTCATCCAATGTGAACATTCGTTGTTCGAGAACGAAGCACATGGTATTTGCGAGCCACGATGCTCTTAGGAAAGAGAATTTGGCACCTTCTAAATCGTAAAATTGGGTAATCATTTGTCTACGTAGCTACGATTCTTCTAATACTTCTTATGAATAAGATGATGGATCTTCACATCCTCAAGGAAGAAGCCGAGTGATCGTTGCGTTTAGGAGTTTTTATTATGCCTCGGTTTCGAAGTCTGGGTATGCTCCATACTGAAATCAACGAATCAATCTTATTTAGAACAAATGATATTCCAAATGTTCCGATGAACCTTGCAAATGTGTACACTGGCTACTCTCAATCGAGAAGCCATGTAATCCTTATTTTAGGAGATTTGTTTATTCTTGTTGAAACCTCGGCTCCTCTCGAGAGAAGCTATTACTTTTCAAGCGTCGTTGTTTCCTCCTAATTTGAAATTTTAGTCATCCTCGGTCGTAGAATCAAGTAATTCGTCTTTTTATGCTCTAACCTTTTTCAACAAGTTCATTTCAATCATTAAATTACGAACCTCGGCTATCTCGATAATAGAACCAAGTTGTCCATCTGGTTGGGAAGGTAGGTCATCCAACGTGAATATTCGTTGTTCAAGAACGAAGCATATGTTATTTGCGAGCCACGATGCTCTTAGGAAAAGGTATTTTGCACTTTCTAAATCGTAAAATTAGGTAATCATTTGTCTACGTAGCTACGATTCTTCTAATACTTCTAATGAATATGATGACGGATCTTCACATCCTCAAGTAAGAAGCCGAGTGATCGTTGCTTTTAGGAGTTTTAGTTATGCCTCGGTTTCGAAGTCTGGGTATGCTCGATACTGAAATCAACGAATCAATCTTAGTTAGAACAAATGATATTCCAAATGTTCCGATGAACCTTGCAAATGTGCACACTGGCTACTCTCAATCATGAAGCCATGTAATCCATATTTTACGAGATTTGTTAATTCAGTTTGAAACCTCGGCTCTTATCGACAGAAGCTATTGCTTTTCAAGCGTCGTTGTTTCCTCCTAATTAGGAATTTTAGTCATCCTCGGTCGTAGAATCAAATAAATCGATTTTTTATGCTCTAACCTTTTTCAACAAGTTCATTTGAATCGTTAAATTACGAACCTCGGCTATCTCGATAACATAACCAAGTTGTCCATCTGGTTGGGAACGTAGGTCATCTAAAGTGAATATTTGTTGTTCAAGAACGAAGCATATGCCATTGGCGAACCACGATGCTCATAGGAAAAGGAAATTTGCACTTTCTAAATCGTAAAATCAGGTAATCATTTGTCTACGTAGCTACGATTCTTCTAATACTTCAGATGAATAAGATGACGGATCTTCACATCCTCATGGAAGAAGCCGAGTGATCATTGCTTTTAGAAGTTTTTATTATGCCTCGGTTTCGAAGTCTGTGTATGCTCCATACTGAAATCAACGAATCAATCTTATTTAGAACAAATGATATTCCAAATGTTTCGATGAACCTTGCAAATGGGCACACTGGCTGCTCTCAATCGTGAAGCCATGTAATTCTTATTTTAGGAGATTTGTTTATTCAGGTTGAAACCTCGGCTCTTTTCGAGAGAAGCTATTACTTTTCAAGCGTCGTTGTTTCCTCCTAATTAGGAATTTTAGTCATCCTCGGTCGTAGAATCAAATAAATTGACTTTTTATGCTCTAACCTTTTTCAACAAGTTCATTTGAATCGTTAAATTAAGAACCTCGGCTATCTCGATAACAAAACCAAGTTGTCCATCTGGTTAGGAACGTAGGTCATCTAACGTGAATATTCATCGTTCAAGAACGAAGCATATGCTATTTGCGAGCCACGATGCTCTTAGGAAAATGAATTTTGCTCTTTCTAAATCGTAAAATTACGTAATCATTTGTCTACGTAGCTACGATTCTTCTAATACTTCTTATGAATAAGATGACGGATCTTCACATCCTCAAGGAAGAAGCCGAGTGATCATTGCTTTTAGGAGTTTTTATTATGCCTCGGTTTCAAAGTCTGGGTATGCTCAATACTGAAATCAATGAATCAATCTCATTTAGAACAAATGATGTTCCAAATGTTCCGATCAACCTTGCAAATGGGCACACTGGCTGCTCTCAATCGTGAAGCCATGTAATCCTTATTTTAGGAGATTTGTTTGTTCAGGTTGAAACCTCGTCTCTTTTCGAGAGAAGCTATTGCTTTTCAAGCGTCGTGGTTTCCTCCTAATTTGGAATTTTAGTCATCCTCGGTCGTAGAATCAAGTAATTCGTCTTTTTACGCTCTAACCTTTTTCAACAAGTTCATTTGAATCATTAAATTACGTACCTCGGCTATGTCTATAGTAAAACCAAGTTGTCCATCTTGTTAGAAACGTAGGTCATCCAACGTGAATATTCGTTGTTCAAGAACAAAGCATATGCTATTTGCGATCCACAATGCTCTTAGGAAAAGGAATTTTTCTCTTTCTAAATCGTAAAATTAAGTAATCATTTGTCTACGTAGCTACGATTCTTCTAATACTTCTTATGAATAAGATGACGGATCTTCACATCCTCAAGGAAGAAGCCGAGTGATCGTTGCTTTTAGGAGTTTTTATTATGCCTTGGTTGCGAAGTCTGGGTATGCTCAATACTGAAATCAACGAATCAATCTTATTTAGAACAAATGATATTCCAAATGTTCCGATGAACCTTGCAAATGGGCACACTAGCTGCTCTCAATCGTGAAGCAATGTAATCCTTATTTTGGGAGATTTATTTATTCAGGTTGAAACCCCGGCTCCTCTCGAGAGAAGCTATTGCTTTTCAAGTGTCGTTGTTTCCTCCTAATTTTGAATTTTAGTCATCCTCGGTCGTAGAATCAAGTAATTCGTCTTTCTATGCTCTAACCTTTTTCAACAAGTTCATTTGAAGCATTAAATTACGAACCTCGGCTATGTCTATAGTAAAACCAAGTTGTCCATCATGTTAGAAACGTAGGTCATCTAACGTGAATATCCGTTGTTCAAAAACAAAACATATGCTATTTGCAAGTTGCCCATTTGGTTGGGAACGTAGGTCATCCAACGTGAATATTCGTTGTTCAAGAACGAAGCATATGCTATTTGCGAGCCACGATGCTCTTAGGAAAAGGAATTGTGCACTTTCTAAATCGTAAAATTAGGAAATCATTTGTCTACATAGCTACGATTCTTCTAATACTTCTTATGAATAAGATGACGGATCTTCAGATCCTTAAGGAAGAAGCCGAGTGATCGTTGCTTTTAGGAGTTTTTATTATGCCTTGGTTTCGAAGTCTGGGTATGCTCAATACTGAAATCAAGGAATCAATCTTATTTAGAACAAATGATATTCCAAATGTTCCGATGAACCTTGCAAATGTGCACACTGGCTACTCTCAATCGTGAAGCCATGTAATCCTTATTTTAGGAGATTTGTTTATTCATGTTGAAACCTCGGCTCCTCTCGAGAGAAGCTATTGCTTTTCAAGCGTCGTTGTTTCCTCCTAATTTGGAATNTGGCTACTCTCAATCGTGAAGCCATGTAAACCTTATTTTAAGAGAATTGTTTATTCATCTTGAAACCTGGGCTCTTCTCGAGAGAAGCTATTGCTTTTTAAGCGTCGTTGTTTCCTCCTTATTCGGAAATTAAGTCATCCTCGGTCGTAGAATCAAGTAAATCGACTTTTTATGCTCTAACCTTTTTTAACAAGTTCATTTGAATCATTAAATTACGAACCTCGGCTATCTCGATAATAAACCCAAGTTGCCCATTTGGTTGGGAACGTAGGTCATCCAACGTGAACATTCGTTGTTCAAGAACGAAGCATATGCTATTTGCGAGCCACGATGCTCTTAGGAAAAGGAATTGTGCACTTCCTAAATCGTAAAATTAGGTAATCATTTGTCTACATAGCTACGACTCTTCTAATACTTCTTATGAATAAGATGACGGATCTTCACATCCTCAAGGAAGAAGCCGAGTGATCGTTGCTTTTAGGAGTTTTTATTACGCCTTGGTTTCGAAGTCTGGGTATGCTCAATACTGAAATCAACGAATCAATCTTATTTAGAACAAATGATATTCCAAATGTTCCGATAAACCTTGCAAATGTGCACACAGGCTACTCTCAATCGTGAAGCCATGTAATCCTTATTTTAGGAGATTTGTTTATTCATGCTGAAACCTCGGCACCTCTCGAGAGAAGCTATTGCTTTTCAAGCGTCGTTGTTTCCTCCTAATTTGGAATTTTAGTCATCCTCGGACGTAGAATCAAGTAATTCCTCTTTTTATGCTATAACCTTTTTCAACAAGTTCATTTGAATCATTAAATTACGAACCTCGGCTATTTCGATAATAGACCCAAGTTGTCCATCTGCTTGGGAAAGTAGGTCATCTAACGTGAATATTCGTTGTTCAAGAATGAAGCATATGCTATTTGCGAGCCACGATGCTCTTAGGAAAAGGAATTTTGCACTTTCTAAATCGTAAAATTAGGTAATCATTTGTCTACCTAGCTACGATTCTTCTAATACTTCTCATGAATAAGATGACGGATCTTCACATCCTCACGGAAGAAGCCGAGTGATCGTTGCTTTTAGGAGTTTTTATTATGCCTCGGTTTCGAAGTTTGGGTGTGCTCGATATTGAAATCAACGAATCAATCTTATTTAGAACAAATGATATTCCAAATGTTCCGATGAATCTTGCAAATGTGCACACTGGCTACTCTCAATCGTGAAGCCATGTAATCCTTATTTTAGGAGATTTGTTTATTCAGGTTGAAACCTCGGCTCTTATCGAGAGAAGCTATTGCTTTTCAAGCATCGTTGTTTCTTCCTAATTAGGAATTTTAGTCATCCTCGGTCGTAGAATCAAATAAATCAATTTTTTATGCTCTAACCTTTTTCAACAAGTTCATTTGAATCGTTAAATTACGAACCTCGGCTATCTCGATAACAAAACCAAGTTGTCCATTTGGTTGGGAACGTAGGTCATCTAAAGTGAATATTTGTTGTTCAAGAACGAAGCATATGCCATTGGCGAACCACGATGCTCCTAGGAAAAGGAAATTTGCACTTTCTAAATCGTAAAATCAGGTTATCATTTGTCTACGTAGCTACGATTCTTTAATACTTCTTATGAATAAGATGACGGATCTTCACATCCTCAAGGAAGAAGCCGAGTGATCGTTGCTTTTAGGAGTTTATATTATGCCTCGGTTTCGAAGTCTGGGTATGCTCGATACTGAAATGAACGAATCAATCTTATTTAGAACAAATGTTATTACAAATGTTCCGATGAATCTTGCAAATGTGCACAGTGGCTACTCTCAATCGTGAAGCCATGTAATCCTTATTTTAGGAGATTTGTTTATTCAGGTTGAAACCTCGGCTCTTATCAAGAGAAGCTATTGCTTTTCAAGCGTCGTTGTTTCCTCCTAATTAGGAATTTTAGTCATCCTCGGTCGTAGAATCAAATAAATCGACTTTTTATGCTCTAACCTTTTTCAACAAGTTCATTTGAATCGTTAAATTACGAACCTCGGCTATCTCGATAATAAAACCAAGTTGTCCATCTGGTTGGGAACGTAGGTCATCTAACCTAAATATTTGTTGTTCAAGAACGAAGCATATGCCTTTGGCGAGCTACGATGCTCCTAGGAAAAGGAATTTTGCACTTTCTAAATCGTAAAATCAGGTAATCATTTGTCTACGTAGCTACGATTCTTCTAATACTTCTTATGAATAAGATGACGGATCATCACATCCTCATGGATGAAGCCGAGTGATCATTGCGTTTAGGAGTTTTTATTATGCCTCGGTTTCGAAGTATGGGCATGCACCATACTGAAATCAACGAATCAATCTTATTTAGAACAAATGACATTCCAAATGTTCCAATGAACCTTGCGAATGTGCACACTGGCTACTCTCAATCGTGAAGCCACGTATTCTTTATTTTATGGGATTTGTTTGTTCATCCTGAAACCTGGGCTCATCTCGAAAGAAGCTATTGCTTTTTAAGCGTCGTTGTTGCCTCTTGATATGGTAATTTAGTCATCCTCGATCGTAGAACCTAGTAAATTGACTTTTTATGCTCTAACATTTTTCAACAAGTTCATTTGAATCGTTAAATTACGAACCTCGGCTATCTCGATACTAAAACCAAGTTGTTCATCTGCTTGGTAATGTAGGTCATCCAACGTGAATATTTGTTGTTCACGAACGAAGCATATGCCATTGGCGAGCCACGATTCTCTTAAGAATAGGAATTTTCCATTTTCTAAAATCGAAAAATCACGTAATCGTTTGTTTACGTAGCTACGATTTTTCTAGTACTTCTTGTGAAGAAGATGACGGATGTTCACATCCTTAAGGAAGAAGTCGAGTGATCGTTGCGTTAAGGAGTGTTTATTATGCCTCTGTTTCGAAGTCTAGGTATGCTCGATACTGAAATCAACAAATCAATCTTATTTAGATCAAATGACATTCCAAATGTTCCGATGAACCTTGCGAATGTGCACACTGGCTACTCTCAATCGTGAAGCCATGTAATCTTTATTTTAAGAGATTTGTTTATTCATCCTGAAACCTGGGCTCATCTCGAGAGAAGCTATTGCTTTTTAAGTGTTGTTGTTGCCTCTTGATATGGCAATTTAGTCATCCTCGATCGTAGAATCTAGTAAATTGACTTTTTATGCTCTAACATTTTTCAACATGTTCATTTGAATCGTTAAATTACGAACCTCGGCTATCTCGATACTAAAACCAAGTTGTTCATCTGCTTGGTAATGTAGGTCATCCAACGTGAATATTCGTTGTTCACGAACGAAGCATATGCCATTGGCGAGCCACGATGCACTTAGGAATAGGAATTTTGCATTTTTTAAATCGAAAAATCAGGTAATCGTTTGTTTACGTAGCTACGATTTTTCTAATACTTCTTGTGAATATGATGAAGGATCATCACATCCTCAAGGAAGAAGCCGAGTGATCGTTGCGTTTAGGAGTTTTTATTATGCCTCGGTTTCGATGTCTGGGTATGCTCAATACTGAAATCAACGAATCAATCTTATTTAGAACAAATGATATTCCAAATGATCCGATGAACCTTGTAAATGGGCACACTGGCTGCTCTCAATCGTGAAGCCAAGTAATCCTTATTTTAGGAGATTTGTTTATTCAGGTTGAAACCTCGGTTCTTCTCGAGAGAAGCTATTGCTTTTCAAGCGTCTTTGTTTCCTCCTAATTTGGAATTTTAGCCATCTTCGGTCGTAGAATCAAGTAATTCGTCTTTTTATGCTCTAACCTTTTTAAAAAGTTCATTTGAATCATTAAATTACGAATCTCGGCTATCTCGATAATAAGACCAAGTTTTCCATCTGGTTAAGAACGTAGGTCATGCAACGTGAATATTCGTAGTTCAAGAACGAAGCACTTGCCATTGGTGAGCCACGATGCTCTTAGGAATAGGAATTTTGCATTTTCTAAGTCGTAAAATCAGTTAATCATTTGTTTACGTAGCTACGATTCTTCTAATACTTCTTATGAATAAGATGACAGATCTTCACATCCTCATGGAAGAAGCCGAGTGATCGTTGCGTTTAGGAGTTTTTATTATGCCTCTGTTTCGAAGTCTGGGTATGCTCGATACTGAAATCAACAAATCAATCTTATTTAGATCAAATGACATTCCAAATGTTCCGATGAACCTTGCGAATGTGCACACTGGCTACTCTCAATCGTGAAGCCATGTAAACCTTATTTTAAGAGAATTGTTTATTCATCTTGAAACCTGGGCTCTTCTCGAGAGAAGCTATTGCTTTTTAAGCGTCGTTGTTTCCTCCTTATTCGGAAATTAAGTCATCCTCGGTCGTAGAATCAAGTAAATCGACTTTTTATGCTCTAACCTTTTTTAACAAGTTCATTTGAATCATTAAATTACGAACCTCGGCTATCTCGATAATAAAACCAAGTTGCCCATTTGGTTGGGAACGTTGGTCATCCAACGTGAATATTCGTTGGTCAAGAACGAAGCATATGCTATTTGCGAGCCACGATGCTCTTAGGAAAAGGAATTTTGCACTTTCTAATTCGTAAAATTAGGTAATCATTTGTCTACATAGCTACGATTCTTCTAATACTTCTTATGAATAAGATCACGGATCTTCACATCCTCAAGGAAGAAGCCGAGAGATCGTTGATTTTAGGAGTTTTTATTATGCCTTGGTTTCGAAGTCTGGGTATGCTCAATACTGAAATCAACGAATCAATCTTATTTAGAACAAATGATATTCCAAATGTTCCGATGAACCTTGCAAATGGGCACACTGGCTGCTCTCAATCGTGAAGCTATGTAATCCTTATTTTAGGAGATTTGTTTATTCAAGTTGAAACCTCGGCACTTTTCGAGAGAAGCTATTGCTTTCCAAGCGTCGTTGTTTCCTCCTAATTTGGAATTTTAGTCATCCTCGGTCTTAGAATCAAGTAATTCGTCTTTTTACGCTCTAACCTTTTTCAACAAGTTCATTTGAATCATTAAATTACGAACCTCGGCTATGTCTATAGTAAAACCAAGTTGTCCATCATGTTAGAAACGTAGGTCATCCAATGTGAATATTCGTTGTACAAGAACAAAGCATATGCTTTTTGCAAGCCACGATACTCTTAGGAAAAGGAATTTGGCACTTTCTAAATCGTAAAATGAGGTAATCATTTGTCTACGTAGCTACGATTCTTCTAATACTTCTTATGAATAAGATGACGAATCTTCACATCCTCAAGGAAGAAGCCGAGTGATCGTTGCTTTCAGGTGGTTTTATTATGCCTCGGTTTCGAAGTCTGGGTATGCTCGATACTGAAATCAACGAATCAATCCTATTTAGAACAAATGATATTCCAAATGTTCCGATGAACCATGCAAATGTGCACACTGGCTGCTCTCAATTGTGAAGCCATGTAATCTTTATTTTAGGAGATTTGTTTATTTAGGTTGAAACCTCGGCTCTTTTTGAGAGAAGCTATTGCTTTTCAAGCGTCGTTGTTTCCTCCTAATTTGGAATTTTAGTCATCCTCGGTCGTAGAGTCAAATAAATCGACTTTTTATGCTCTAACCTTTTCCAACAAGTTCATTTGAATCGTTAAATTACGAACCTCGGCTATCTCGATAATAAAACCAAGTTGTCCATCTGGTTGGGAACGTAGGTCATCTAACGTGAATATTTGTTGTTCAAGAACGAAGCATATGCCGTTGGCGAGCTACGATGCTCCTAGGAAAAGGAATTTTGCACTTTCTAAATCGTAAAATCAGGTAATCATTTGTCTACGTAGCTACGATTCTTCTAATACTTCTTATGAATAAGATGACGGATCTTCACATCCTCATGGATGAAGCCGAGTGATCATTGCGTTTTGGAGTTTTTATTATGCCTCGGTTTCGAAGTATGGGCATGCACCATACTGAAATCAACGAATCAGTCTTATTTAGATCAAATGACATTACTAATGTTCAGATGAACCTTACGAATGTGCACACTGGCTACTCTCAATCGTGAAGCCATGTAATCCTTATTTTAAGAGATTTGTTTATTCATCCTGAAACCTGGGCTCATCTCGAGAGAAGCTATTGCTTTTTAAGCGTCGTTGTTGCCTCCTGATATGGTAATTTAGTCATCCTCGATCGTAGAATCTAGTAAATTGACTTTTTATGCTCTAACATTTTTCAACAAGTTCATTTCAAACGTTAAATTGCGAACCTCGGCTATCTCGATACTAAAACCAAGTTGTTCATCTGCTTGGTGATGTAGGTCATCCAACGTGAATATTCGTTGTTCAAGAACGAAGCATATGCCATTGGCGAGCCACGATGCTCTTAGGAATAGGAATTTTGCATTTTTTAAATCGTAAAATCAGGTAATCGTTTGTTTACGTAGCTACGATTTTTCTAATATTTCTTGTGAATATGATGAAGGATCTTCACATCCTCATGGAAGAAGCCGTGTGATCGTTGCTTTTAGGAGTTTTTGTTATGCCTCGGTTTCGAAGTCTGGGTATGCTCGATACTGAAATCAACGAATCAATCCTATTTAGAACAAATGATATTCCAAATGTTCCGATGAACCTTGCAAATGTGCACACTGGCTGCTCTCAATCGTGAAGCCATGTAATCTTTATTTTAGGCGATTTGTTTATTTAGGTTGAAACCTCGGCTCTTTTTGAGAGAAGCTATTGCTTTTCAAGCGTCGTTGTTTCCTCCTAATTTGGAATTTTAGTCATCCTCGGTCGTAGAGTCAAATAAATCGACTTTTTATGCTCTAACCTTTTCCAACAAGTTCATTTGAATCGTTAAATTACGAACCTCGGCTATCTCGATAATAAAACCAAGTTGTACATCTGGTTGGGAACGTAGGTCATCTAACGTGAATATTTGTTGTTCAAGAACGAAGCATATGCCATTGGCGAGCTACGATGCTCCTAGGAAAAGGAATTTTGCACTTTGTAAATCGTAAAATCAGGTAATCATTTGTCTACGTAGCTACGATTCTTCTAATACTTCTTATGAATAAGATGACGGATCTTCACATCCTCATGGATGAAGCCGAGTGATCCTTGCGTTTAGGAGTTTTTATTATGCCTCGGTTTCGAAGTATGGGCATGCACCATACTGAAATCAACGAATCAATCTTATTTAGATCAAATGACATTTCAAATGTTCAGATGAACCTTACGAATGTGCACACTGGCTACTCTCAATCGTGAAGCCATGTAATCCTTATTTTAAGAGATTTGTTTATTCATCCTGAATCCTGGGCTCATCTTGAGACAAGCTATTGCTTTTTAAGCGTCGTTGTTGCCTCCTGATTTGGTAATTTAGTCATCCTCGATCGTAGAATCTAGTAAATTGACTTTTTATGCTCTAACATTTTTCAACAAGTTCATTTGAAACGTTAAATTGCGAACCTCGGCTATCTCGATACTAAAACCAAGTTGTTCATCTACATGGTAATGTAGGTCATCCAACGTGAATATTCGTTGTTCAAGAACGAAGCATATGCCATTGGCGAGCCACGATGCTCTTAGGAATAGGAATTTTGCATTTTCTAAATCGTAAAATCAGGTAATCGTTTGTTTACGTAGCTACGATTTTTCTAATACTTCTTGTGAATATGATGAAGGATCTTCACATCCTCATGGAAGAAGCCGTGTGATCGTTGCTTTTAGGAGTTTTTATTATGCCTCGGTTTCGAAGTCTGGGTATGCTCAATACTGAAATCAACGAATCAATCTTATTTAGAACAAATGATATTCCAAATGTTTTGATGAACTTTGCAAATGGGCACACTGGCTGCTCTCAATCGTGAATCCATGTAATCCTTATTTTAGAAGATTTGTTTATTCAGGTTGAAACCTCGGTTCTTCTCGAGAGAAGCTATTGCTTTTCAAGCGTCGTTGTTTCCTCCTAATTTGGAATTTTAGTCATCCTCGGTCGTAAAATCAAGTAATTCGTCTTTTTACGCTCTAACCTTTTTCAACAAGTTCATTTGAATCATTAAATTACAAACCTCGGCTATGTCTATAGTAAAACCAAGTTGTCCATCATGTTAGAAACGTAGGTCATCCAACGTGAATATTCGTTGTATAAGAACGAAGCATATGCTTTTTGCAAGCCACGATATTCTTAGGAAAAGGAATTTGGCACTTTCTATATCGTAAAATGAGGTAATCATTTGTCAATGTAGCTACGATTCTTCTAATACTTCTTATGAATAAGATGACGGATCTTCACATCCTCAAGGAAGAAGCCGAGTGATCGTTGCTTTTAGGAGTTTTTATTATGCTTCGGTTTCGAAGTCTAGGTATGCTCCATACTGAAATCAACCAATCAATCTTATTTAGAACAAATGATATTCCAAATGTTCCGATGAACCTTGCAAATGTGCACACTGGCTACTCTCAATCGTGAAGCCATGTAATCCTTATTTTAGTAGATTTGTTTATTCAGGTTGAAACCTCGGCTCCTCTCGAGAGAAGCTAATGCTTTTCAAGCGTCGTTGTTTCCTCCTAATTTGGAATTTTAGTCATCCTCGGTCGTAAAATCAAGTAATTCGTCTTTTTATGCTCTAACCTTTTTTAACAAGTTCATTTGAATCATTAAATTACAAACCTCGGCTATGTCTATAGTAAAACCAAGTTGTCCATCATGTTAGAAACGTAGGTCATCCAACGTGAATATTCGTTGTTCAAGAACGAAGCATATGCTATTTGCGAGCCACGATGCTCTTAGGAAACAGAATTTGGCACTTTCTAAATCGTGAAATTAGGTAATCATTTGTCTATGTAGCTACGATTCATCTAATACTTCTTATGAATAAGATGACGGATCTTCCCATCCTCAAGGAAGAAGCCGAGTGATCGTTGCTTTTAGGAGTGTTTATTATGCCTTGGTTTCGAAGTCTGGGTATGCTCCATACTGAAATCAACGTATCAATCTTATTCAGAACAAATGATATTCCAAATGTTCCGATGAACCTTGCAAATTTGTACACTGGCTACTCTCAATCGTGAAGCCATGTAATCCTTATTTTAGGAGATTTGTTTATTCAGGTTGAAACCTCGGCTCTTTTCGAGAGAAGCTATTGCTTTTCAAGCGTCGTTGTTTCCTCCTAATTTGGAATTTTAGTCATCCTCGGTCGTAAAATCAAGTAATTCGTCTTTTTACGCTCTAACCTTTTTCAACAAGTTCATTTGAATCATTAAATTACAAACCTCGGCTATGTCTATAGTAATACTAAGTTGTCCATCATGTTAGAAACGTAGGTCATCCAACGTGAATATTCGTTGTACAAGAACGAAGCATATGCTTTTTGCAAGCCACGATACTCTTAGGAAAAGGAATTTGGCACCTTCTAAATCGTAAAATGAGGTAATCATTTGTCTATGTAGCTACGATTCTTCCAATACTTCTTATGAATAAGATGACGGATCTTCACATCCTCAAGGAAGAAGCCAAGTGATCGTTGCTTTTAGGAGTTTTTATTATGCTTCGGTTTCGAAGTCTAGTTATGCTCCATACTGAAATCAACGAATCAATCTTATTTAGAACAAATGATATTCCAAATATTCCGATGAACCTTGCAAATGTGCACACTGGCTACTCTCAATCGTGAAGCCATGTAATCCTTATTTTAGGAGATTTGTTTATTCAGGTTGAAACCTCGGCACCTCTCGAGAGAAGCTATTGCTTTTCAAGCGTCGTTGTTTCCTCCTAATTTGGAATTTTAGTCATCCTCGGTCGTAAAATCAAGTAATTCGTCTTTTTACGCTCTAACCTTTTTCAACAAGTTCATTTGAATCAATAAATTACAAACCTCGGCTATGTCTATAGTAAAACCAAGTTGTCCATCATGTTAGAAACGTAGGACATCCAACGTGAATATTCGTTGTTCAAGAACGAAGCATATGCTATTTGCGAGCCACGATACTCTTAGGAAACAGAATTTGGCACTTTCTAAATCGTTAAATTAGGTAATCATTTGTCTATGTAGCTACGATTCTTCTAATACTTCTTATGAATAAGATGACGGATCTTCACATCCTCAAGGAAGAAGCCGAGTGATCGTTGCTTTTTGGAGTGTTTATTATGCCTTGGTCTCGAAGTCTGGGTATGCTCCATACGGAAATCAACGAATCAATCTTATTTAAAACAAATGATATTCCAAATGTTCCGATGAACCTTGCAAATGTGTACACTGGCTACTCTCAATCGTGAAGCCGTGTAATCCTTATTTTAGGAGATTTGTTTATTCTTGTTGAAACCTCGACTCCTCTCGAGAGAAGCTATTGCTTTTCAAGCGTCGTTGTTTCCTCCTAATTTGGAATTTTAGTCATCCTCGGTCGTAGAATCAAGTAATTCGACTTTTTATGCTCTAACCTTTTTCAACAAGTTCATTTGAATCATTAAATTACGAACCTCGGCTATCTCGATAATAAAACCAAGTTGCCCATTTGGTTAGGAACGTAGGTCGTCCAACGTGAATATTCGTTGTTCAAGAACGAACCATATGCTATTTGCCAGCCACGATGCTCTTAGGAAAAGGAATTTTGCACTTTCTAAATCGTAAAATTAGGTAATCATTTGTCTACGTAGCTACGATTCTTCTAATACTTCTTATGAATAAGATGACGGATCTTCACATCCTCAAGGAAGAAGCCGAGTGATCTTTGCATTTAGTAGTATTTATTATGCCTCTGTTTCGATGTGTGGGTATGCTCCATACTGAAATCAACGAATCAATCTTATTTAGAACAAATGATATTGCAAATGTTCCGACGAACCTTGCAAATACGCACACTGGCTACTCTCAATTGTGAAGCCATGTAATGCTTATTTTAGGAGATTTGTTTATTCAGGTTGAAACCTCGGCGCTTCTCGAGAGAAGCTATTGCTTTTCAAGCGTCGTTGTTTCCTCCTAATTTGGAATTTTAGTCATCCTTGGTCGTAGAATCAAGTAATTCGTCTTTTTATGCTTTAACCTTTTTCAACAAGTTCATTTGAATCATTAAATTACAAACCTCGGCTATGTCTATAGTAAAACGAAGTTTTCCATCATGTTAGAAACGTAGGTCATCCAACGAGTATATTTGTTATTCAAGAACGAAACATATGCTATTTGCAAGCCACGATGCTCTTAGGAGGAGGAATTTTGCATTTTGTAAATCGTAAAGTTAGGTAATCATTTGTCTACGTAGCTACGATTCTTCTAATACTTCTTATGAATAAGATGACGGATCTTCACATCCTCAAGGAAGAAGCCGTATGATCGTTGCTTTTAGGAGTTTTCATTATGGCACGTTTTCGACGTCTGGTTATGCTCGATACTGAAATCCACGAATCAATCTTATTTAGATCAAATGACATTCCAAATGTTCCGATGAACCTTGCGAATGTGCACACTGGCTACTCTCAATCGTGAAGCCATGTAATCCTTATTTTACGAGATTTGTTTATTCATCTTGAAACCTGGGCTCATCTCGGGAGAAGCTATTGCATTTTTAAGCATCGTTGTTTCCTCTTTATTCGGAAATTTAGTCATCCACGGTCGTAGGATCTAGTAAATTGACTTTTTATGCTCTAACAATTTTCAATAAGTTCATTTGAATCGTTAAATTACGAACCTCGGCAATCTCGATACTAAAACCAAGTTGTTCATCTGGTTAGTAATGTAGGTCATCCAACATGAATATTCGTTGTTCAGGAACGAGGCATATGCCATTGGCGAGTCATGATACGCTTAGGAATAGGAATTTTGCATTTTGTAAATAGTAAAATCAGGTAATCATATGTTTACGTAGCTACGATTTTTCTAATACTTCTTGTGAATAAGATGAAGGATCTTCACATCCTCAAGGAAGAAGCTAAGTGATCGTTGCTTTTAGGAGTTTTTATTATGCCTCGGTTTCGAAGTCTGGGTATGCTCCATACGGAAATCAACGAATCAGTCTTATTTAGAACAAATGATATTCCAAATGTTCCGATGAACCATGCAAATGTGCACACTAGCTACTCTCAATTGTGAAGCCATGTAATCCTTATTTTAGGAGATTTGTTTATTCAGGTTGAAACTTCGGCGCTTCTCGAGAGAAGCTATTGCTTTTCAAACGTCGTTGTTTCCTCCAAATTTTGAATTTTAGTCATCCTCTGTCATACAATCAAGTAATTCGTCTTTTTATGCTTTAACCTTGTTCAACAAGTTCATTTGAATCATTAAATTACGAACCTCAGCTTTGTCTATAGTAAAACCAAGTTGTCCATCATGTTAGAAATGTAGGTCATGCAACGTGAATAATCGTTGTTCAAAAACGAAACATATGCTATTTGCAAGCCACGATGCTCTTAGGAAGAGGAATTTTGCATTTTTTAAATCGTAAAATGAGGTAATCATTTGTATACGTAGCTACGATTCTTCTAATACATCTTATGAATAAGATGACGGATCTTCACATCCTCAAGGAAGAAGCCGAGTGATCGTTGCTTTTAGGAGTTTTTATTATGCCTCGGTTTCGATGTCTAGGTATGCTCCATACTGAAATCAACGAATCAATCTTATTTAGAACAAATGATATTCCAAATGTTCCGATGAATCTTGCAAATGTGCACACTGGCTACTCTCAATCGTGTAGCCATGTAATCCTTATTTTAGGAGATTTGTTTATTCAGGATGAAACCTCGGCTCTTATCGAGAGAAGCAATTGCTTTTCAAGCGTCGATGTTACCTCCTAATTTGGAATTTTGGTCATCCTCGGTCGTAGAATCAAATAAATCGTCTTTTTATGCTCTAAACTTTTTCAACAAGTTCATTTGAATCGTTAAATTACGAACCTCGGCTATCTTGATAATAAAGCCAAGTTGTCCATCTAGTTGGGAACGTAGGTCATCTAACGTGAATATTCGTTGTTCAAGAACGAAGCATATGCCATTGGCGAGCCATGATGCTCTTAGGAAAAGGAATTTTGCATTTTCGAAATCGTAAAATCAGGTAATCATTTGTCCACGTAGCTACGATTCTTCTAATACTTCTTATGAATAAGATGACGGATCTTCACATCCTCATGGATGAAGCCGAGTGATCGTTGCGTTTAGGAGTTTTTATTATGCCTCGGTTTCGAAGTCTGGGCTTGCTCCATACTGAAATCAACGAATCAATCTTATTTAGATCAAATGACATTCCAAATGTTCCGATGAACCTTACGAATGTGCACACTAGCTACTCTCAATCGTGAAGCCATGTAATCCTTATTTTAAGAGATTTGTTTATTCATCCCGAAACCTGGGCTCATCTCGAGGGAAGCTATTGCTTTTTAAGCGTCATTGTTTCCTCTTGATATGGTAATTTAGTCATCCTCGATCGTAGAATCTAGTAAATTGACTTTTTATGCTCTAACAATTTTCAACAAGTTCATTTGAATCGTTAAATTACGAACCTCGGCAATCTCGATACTAAAACTAAGTTGTTCATCTGCTGGGTAATGTAGGTCATCCAACGTGAATATTCGTTGTTCAAGAACGAAGCATATGCCATTGGCGAGCCACGATGCTCTTAGGAATAGGAATTTTGCATTTTGTAAATCGTAAAATCAGGTAATCATTTTTTTACGTAGCTACGATTTTTCTAATACTTCTAGTGAATAAGATGAAGGATCTTCACATCCTCAAGGAAGAAGCCGAGTGATCGTTGCTTTTAGGATTTTTTATTATGCCTCGGTATCGAAGTCTGGGTATGCTCCATACTGAAATCAACGAATCAGTCTTATTTAGAACAAATGATATTCCAAATGTTCCGATGAACCTTGCAAATGTGCACACTGGCTACTCTCAATTGTGAAGCCATGTAATCCTTATTTTAGGAAATTTGTTTATTCAGGTTGAAACCTCAGCGCTTCTCGAGAGAAGCTATTGCTTTTCAAGCGTCGTTGTTTCCTCCTAATTTGGAATTTTAGTAATCCTCGGTCGTAGAATCAATTAATTCGTCTTTTTATGCTTTAACCTTTTTCAACAAGTTCATTTGAATCATTAAATTACGAACCTCAGCTATGTCTATAGTAAAACCAAGTTGTCCATCATGTTAGAAACGTAAGTCATGCAACGTGAATATTCGTTGTTCAAAAACGAAACTTATGCTTTGTGCAAGCCACGATGCTCTTAGGAAGAGGAATTTTGCATTTTCTAAATCGTAAAATGAGGTAATCATTTGTCTACGTAGCTACGATTCTTCTAATA
>JAMXBB010000011.1:43129237-43144548 GCA_024138015.1 Lumnitzera littorea
TACGTTCCCAACCAAATGGGCAACTAGGTTTTATTATCGAGATAGCCGAGGTTAGTAACTTAAGGATTCAAATGAACTTGTTGAAAAAGTTTAGAGCGTAAAAAGACGAATTACTTGATTCTACGACCGAGGATTACTATCATTCCGAATTAGGAGGAAACAACGACGCTTGAAAAGCAATAGCTTCTCTCGAAAAGAGCCGAGGTTTCAACCTGAATAAACAAATCTCCTAAAATAAGTATTACATGGCTTCACGATTGAGAGCAGCCAGTGTGCCCATTTGCAAGGTTCATCGGAACATTTGGAATATCATTTGTTCTAAATAAGATTGATTCGTTGATTTCAGTATGGAGCATACCCAGACCTCGAAACCGAGGCATAATAAAAACTCCTAAAAGCAACGATCACCCGGCTTCTTCCTTGAGGATGTGAAGATCCGTCATCTTATTCATAAGAAGTATTAGAAGAATCGTAGCTACGTAGACAAATGATTACCTAATTTTACGATTTAGAAAGTGCAAAATTCATTTTCCTAAGAGCATCGTGGCTCGCAAATAGCATATGCTTCGTTCTTGAACAAAGAATATTCTCGTTGGATGACCTACGTTTCTAACATCATGGACAACTTGGTTTTACTATAGACATAGCCGAGGTTCGTAATTTAACGATTCAAAAGAACATGTTGAAAAAGGTTAGAACGTAAAAAGACGAATTACTTGATTCTACGACCGAGGATGACTAACATTCCATATTAGGAGGAAACAATGACGCTTGAAAAGCAATAGCTTCTCTCGAAAAGAGCCGAGGTTTCAACCAAAATATACGAATATCTTAATATAAGGATTACATGGCTTCACGATTGAGAGCAGCCAGTGTCCCCATTTGCAAGGTTCATCGGAACATTTGGAATATCATTTGTTCTAAATAAGATTGATTCGTTGATTTCAGTATGGAGCATACCCAGACTTCGAAACCGAGGCATAATAAAAACTCCTAAAAGCAACGATCACCCGGCTTATTCCTTGAGGATGTGAAGATCCGTCATCTTATTCATAAGAAGTGTTAGAAGAATCGTAGCTACGTAGACAAATGATTACCTAATTTTACGATTTGGAACGTGCAAAATTCATTTTCCTAAGAGCATCGTGGCTCGCAAATAGCATATGCTTCGTTCTTGAACAAAGAATATTCACGTTGGATGACCTACGTTTCTAACATCATGGACAACTTGGTTTTACTATAGACATAGCCGAGGTTCGTAATTTAACGATTCAAAAGAACATGTTGAAAAAGGTTCGAGCGTAAAAAGAGGAATTACTTGATTCTACGACCGAGGATGACTAACATTCCAAATTAGGAGGAAACAACGACGCTTGAAAAGTAATAGCTTCTCTCGAAAAGAGCCGAGGTTTCAACCTGAATAAACAAATCTCTTAAAATAAGGATTACATGGCTTCACGATTGAGAGCAGCCAGTGTGCCCATTTGCAAGGTTCATCGGAACATTTGGAATATCATTTGTTCTCAATAAGATTGATTCGTTGATTTCAGTATGGAGCATACCCAGACTTCGAAACCGAGGCATAATAAAAACTCCAAAAAGCAACGATCACTCGGCTTCTTCCTTGGGGATGTGAAGATCCGTCATCTTATTCATAAGAAGTATTAGAAGAATCGTGGCTACGTAGACAAATGATTACCTAATTTTACGATTTGGAAAGTACAAAATTCCTTTTCCTAAGAGCATCGTGGCTCGCAAATAGCATATGCTTCGTTCTTGAACAACGAATATTCACGTTAGATGACCTACGTTCCCAACCAAATGGGCAACTAGGTTTTATTATCGAGATAGCCAAGGTTAGTAACTTAAGGATTCAAATGAACTTGTTGAAAAAGGTTAGAGCATAAAAAGTCGATTTACTTGATTCTACGACCGAGGATGACTAAATTTCCGAATAAGGAGGAAACAACGACGCTTAAAAAGCAATAGCTTCTCTCGAGAAGAGCCCAGGTTTCAAGATGAATAAACAATTCTCTTAAAATAAGGTTTACATGGCTTCACGATTGAGAGTAGCCAGTGTACACATACGCAAGGTTCATCGGAACATTTGGAATGTCATTTGATCTAAATAAGATTGATTTGTTGATTTCAGCATCGAGTATACCCAGACTTCGAAACAGAGGCATAATAAAAACTCCTAAACGCAACGATCACTCGGCTTCTTCCTTTAGGATGTGAAGATCCGTCTTGTCATTCGTAAGAAGTATTAGAAGAATCGTAGCTACGTAGACAAATGATTACCTGATTTTACGACAGAAAAAATGCAAAATTCCTACTCCTAAGAGCATTGTGGCTCACCAATGGCATATGCTTCGTTCTTGAACAACGAGTATTCACGTTGGATGACCGACGTTCCTAACCAGATGGAAAACTTGGTTTTATTATCGAAATAGCCGAGGTTCGTAATTTAATGATTCAAAGGAACATTTTAAAAAGGTTAGAGCATAAATAGACGAATTACTTGATTCTACGACCGAAGATGACTAAAATTCGAAATTAGGAGGAAACAAAGACGCCTGAAAAGCAATAGCTTCTCTCGAGAAGAACCGAGGTTTCAACTAGAATAAACAAATCTCCTAAAATAAGGATTAGATGCCTTCACGATTGAGAGTACCCAGCGTGCACATTTGCAAGTTTCATCGGTACATTTGGAATATCATTTGTTCTAAATAAGATTGATTCGTTGATTTCAGTATAGAGCATACCCAGACTTCGAAACCGAGGCATAATAAAAACTCCTAAAAGCAACGATCACCCGGCTTCTTCCTTGAGGATGTGAAGATCTGTCATCTTATTCATAAGAAGCATTAGAAGAATCGTAGCTACGTAGACAAATGATTACCTCATTTTACGACTTAGAAAATACAAAATTCCTCTTCCTAAGAGCATCGTGGTTTGAAAATAGCATATGTTTCGTTTTTGAACAACGAATATTCACGTTGGATGACCTACGTTTCTAACATCATGGACAACTTGGTTTTACTATAGACATAGCAGAGGTTCGTAATTTAATGATTCAAATGAACTTGTTGAAAAAGGATAAAGCATAAAAAGACGAATTACTTGATTCTACCACCGAGGATGACTAGAATTCCAAATTAGGAGGAAACAACGACGCTTGAAAAGCAATAGCTTCTCTCGAGAGGAGCCGAGGTTTCAACCTGAATAAACATATCTCCTAAAATAAGGATTACATGGCTTCACGATTGAGAGTAGCCAGTGTGCATATTTGCAAGGTTCATCGGAACATTTGGAATATCATTTGTTCTAAATAAGATTGATTCGTTGATTTCAGTATAGAGCATACCCAGACTTCGAAACCGAGGCATAATAAAAACTCCTAAAAGCAACGATCACTCGGCTTCTTCCTTGAGGATGTGAAGATCCGTCATCATCTTCATAAGAAGTATTAGAAGAATCGTAGCTACGTAGACAAATGATTACCTCATTTTACGATTTAGAAAATGCAAAATTCCTCTTCCTAAGAGCATCGTGGCTTACAAATAGCATATGTTTCGTTTTTGAACAACGAATATTCACGTTGGTTGACCTACGTTTCTAACATCATGGACAACTTGGTTTTATTATAGACATAGCTGAGGTTCGTAATTTAATGATTCAAATGAACTTGTTGAAAAAGGTTAAAGCGTAAAAAGATGAATTACTTGATTCTACGACCGAGGATGACTAAAATTCAAAATTAGGAGGAAACAACGACGGTTGAAAAGCAATAGCTTCTCTCAAGAACCGCCGAGGTTTCAACCTGAATAAACAAATCTCCTAAAATAAGGATTACATGGCTTCACGATTGAGAGCAGCCAGTGTGCCCATTTGCAAGGTTCATCGGAACATTTGGAATATCATTTGTTCTAAATAAGATTGATTCGTTGATTTCAGTATGGAGCATGCCCAGACTTCGAAACCGAGGCATAATGAAAACTCCTAAACGCAGCGATCACTCGGCTTCATCCATGAGGATGTGAAGATCCGTCATCTTATTGATAAGAAGTATTAGAAGAATCGTAGCTACGTAGACAAATGATTACCTGATTTTACGATTTAGTAAGTGCAAAATTCCTTTTCCTTGGAGCATCGTGGCTCGCCAATGGCATATGCTTCGTTCTTGAACAACAAATATTCACGTTAGATGACCTACGTTCCCAACCAGATGGACAACTTGGTTTTATTATCGAGATAGCCGAGGTTCGTAATTTAACGATTCAAATGGACTTGTTGAAAAAGGTTAGAGCATAAAAAGTCGATTTACTTGATTCTACGACCGAGGATGACTAAATTTCCGAATAAGGAGGAAACAACGACGCTTAAAAAGCAATAGCTTCTCTCGAGAAGAGCCCAGGTTTGAAGATGAATAAACAATTCTCTTAAAATAAGGTTTACATGGCTTCACGATTGAGAGTAGCCAGTGTGCACATTTGCAAGATTCATCGAAACATTTGGAATATCATTTGTTCTAAATAAGATCGATTTGTTGATTTCAGTATCGAGCATACCTAGACTTCGAAACCGAGGCATAATAAAAACTCCTAAAAGCAACGATCACTCAGCTTCATCCTTGAGGATGTGAAGATCCGTCATCTTATTCATAAGAAGTATTAGAAGAATCGTAGCTACGTATGTAAACCCCGTGAATTTAGCTTTCTAAGTATAGAAACAAACGTCTAAACTGTAGATAAATTCTCGAACTCAAAAGAGCCAGTAAGATTTAAAACCAATAAAAATCTCAATCCAAAACCTAAAGTGGATACGAAGAACCTTAAATCATCAATTGAATCCCTAACTACATACGAAGACCCTAAAACCTCGAACCTTATCAAAACCCTAAAGTGACAATCGAAAATTTAATCGCGTAAGAATATATGAAACCCTAAATGTGTAAAAACATTAGAGATGGTGCCTTAAAGTAATAAGAACCCTAAAACCATAACTTTAAGGATATAAAAGCACTAATTCACCATGATATACCTTAAAACCCTAATTGATAATATAATGCTTATATTTTGCCAAATCATTAGTAAAAGGTTAGAGATGACCCTTAATCATGCATAAACATTTAGAATGCTTAAATGATCCCTTAGAAACTAAGATAATGAATCATAGATTACATTTATGTCTTAAGTATATGATTAGGATAGTCTCACTTAGAGTTAAGGGTATAGTTGGAGATTAGGTTAAATGTAGTAAACCTTAATACCCTAAATGACATTTTTCATCTTAATTACACTAAGTAGTTTACCAAATGATGTTTATAGGTTATAAATACTTAAAGTAAGATCTCATCATCTACTCTTATTAATCAATTCATCAAATACCTCATTTCCTTCATTTTTCCCTTAATTTCCCTTAATCTTTACATTATGTACACAAAATTACATAAGCTTAAGGAGAGTTGACCAAGTCAACACTTGTTGACCAAGGTCAAAATGTTGACCAAGTCAACACTTTGAAAAAGTCAACAAAAGACTAAAGAGATAAAGAAAATATCTCTTACTTAATGATGGCTTTTCTTTTCTTCCTTTTTGATTCTTTTTCTCCTCCTTCTCTCTTCAATTGCCATCCACAATTTCTCCCCTCTAGGTCCCACCATTTGCCTTCTTCCATGATGAAAACAAAACAAAAACATCCTCCATTGCCGTGAGTTTCCATCTTCCATCTTACCTTCAATATCTTCCTTTTTGTCTCCTTAATTTCAACATAAGCAAAGGTATGTATCTAAGTTACTTTATCTTGTTTTATCTTCTTCATTAGTTAGTTAATTAGGTAGATTAGATAAGTAATTATGTGTTTAGTTTTGTCTTGAAGAAGAGGGAGCAAAGTTCCCATCTTTAAGTGTAGAAATCTAGGAATTATGAAGAAGAAGAAAGGAAAACATGAATATGTGCTCAAAGAATGTGTACATGAGGTAAACCGAAATGAAGGGAAGCATAAGAAGCATGGTACATGAGTATTTTCCATGTACATAACCTAAATTAAAACAAAACCTAACCATACATACTTATACTACACTAATCACACACTTAAGAACATAAAAGAACGGAATTAGGAAGCTTTTCTTAAGGAAAATATTAGGCATACGAATTTGTGTATAAAAATACGTATATGACCGTATAGGTATATGACTAGGAATACATGTATAAATACGGTATAAGTATATGTAGATGTATAAGTATATGTATGTATGAGGTATATGTACATAAGTATAAGTATAAGGCATATGTACATAAGGATAAGTAAAGGACAATTGTACATAAGACATGTACATATGACATAAGCATAAGGTAATGCTTATGTAATTAAATGATGAGGTGAGTGATGAGGTAAGCACATGATGACATAAGCCATGACATAAGCAAAAGATGACATAAGCAAATGATGATGTAAGCATGACATAAGCATGGATTATAAACTAAGAAAAGAAGAAGAGAGTAACATAATTAGGATCCTAAATTAGTAAACCCTAATACACTTTCTAAATTGGATCATACTTAATTAAGTACATGAATTATTAATAGTAAAGTAAAATCCTCTAAGTATAAGGATTTAAGGGTTAACTAACTCATTAAGTATAAAAAAAAGATATAAATATAAGTAATAAGAGCAATTAAGTTTTCATAGTTAAAATTTCTCTAAATTTAGTTCATATCGTAAAACACGGGTCTTAACATCCAAAACAAACTTTTAGTTGACTAAGGGGTCTAAATTCTCAGAACACTTATAAGGTTTACCATTTTGATTTAGGCGTTCGATATCGAGTCTTGGAAACCCTAAAGGCTTGGAGAATGAGCAATAATTCAGGTGAGGGAATTCTGATGACCTGCTACTTGCTTGTACGTATTATTTGTATGATGTCTTGTTGTTTGCTATTGCTTGAATGTTTGAATGACTGTTCTGTTTGTGTGCCATCATCTGTGTGATCACATTTTTAAATTGATAAATATAAATGTCTGACCCAAATAACCGGTTCAACTCGTCGCATGTCTATGACTTGGTAAGGGTATGAATGGAGAGTGCTAGCCTTGCAAAAATCTTAAGAAAAGTATTTTTGGCAAAAGCTTTTCTAACCTTAAACAAATTTTTGCATGATTGCTGTAAGGGCTTGTGAAGCCATAAATAGTATTTTTAACGTTAAGGCAAAGCTAGCATGGGTTCTCCACTTGATAGCGAGAGGACTCGCTTTATTGTGCCCGAAAGGCCTTGGTTATTTTTGGTTGCGAAAGGACTCGCATGTTTGTGCCCGAGTGGCCTTGGAGGGTGGATGGTCCTAATTCGGACTCCCCCTATTTGGATTGAAATTCTTTTCTCGGCTAAGGTAATAGTCGAGTTTTGCCTAGTGGGGTAGTGCCCCTAGGTAGCTTCTGCAGGTAAGCTGAGGTGCCCTGTGCGGGTAAGTACAGGGGATAATTGAAGTGTGGACGACGTAATTCTACACCTTCCATAGTTCCGGACTCCTATGGATGTGTTGTTTGCATTCATCACGCTTGCATTCATTATGTATGTAGATAGCTTGCTTGCATGTGTGATAATAATGTGTGAAAACTTGCTTGACCGGTGGTTGTGAGGAATGAACTCACTGAGCTGCTTTATGCTCATTCCCCCTTAGTTTCTTTTGCAGGTTTACATACAATGGGATTGGGATAAGTCTCGAGTGCTGAGGGCGAGATGAAGATATGTACATTAGTGTTAGGATTAGTTGAGATTTTTATAGACGATACATAAACACACTTTGTAGAAAATATTCACATGTTAGAATTTAATATAATTTAATTCTACTTGCAGTTTTATAATGTTGGTAATCCTGTCTTATTATTTGGTAGGGGATACCGATTCTCTGCGGTTCCGAGGAACTGTGGGATACCGGATATCCATAGTTATTTATAATTATATATTATGTCATGTTATAATAAATTAATTACTTGCAAATCATTCATCTTACTAATTTATTATTTAGAGTCTTGCAATCTCTGACTTGCAAGACGGTTTTCATATCATGGGTGCACACATGTTATGAAAATTTTAGGTAATCCTACTAGGCCCCCTTTAGGGTCCTGACAACGTAGACAAAAGATTACCTAATTTTACGATTTAGAAAGTGCAAAATTACATTCCCTAAGAGCATCGTGGCTCGCAAATAGCATATGCTTCGTTCTTGAACAACTAATATTCACGTTGGATGACATACTTTCCCAACCAGATGGACAACTTGGTTCTATTATCGAGATAGCCGAGATTCATAATTTAATGATTCAAATAAACTTGTTGAAAAAGGTTAGAGCATAAAAAGACGAATTACTTGATTCTACGACCGAGGATGACTAAAATTCCAAATTAGGAGGAAACAACGACGCTTGAAAAGCAATAGCTTCTCTCGAGAGGAGCCAAAGTTTCAACATGAATAAACAAATCTCCTAAAATAAAGATTACATGTCTTCACGATTGAGAGTAGCCAGTGTGCACATTTGCAAGGTTCATCGGAACATTTGGAATATCATTTGTTCTAAATAAGATTGATTTGTTGATTTTAGTATGGAGCATACCCAGACTTCGAAACCGAGGCATAATAAAAACTCCTAAAAGCAATGATCACTCGGCTTCTTCCATGAGGATGTGAAGATCCGTCATCTTATTCATAAGAAGTATTAGAAGAATCGTAGCCACGTAGACAAATGATTACCTAATTTTACGATTTAGAAAGTGCCAAATTCCATTTCCTAAGAGCATCGTGGCTTGCAAAAAGCATAAGCTTCGTTCTTGAACAACGAATATTCACGTTGGATGACCTACGTTTCTAACATGATGGACAACTTGGTTTTACTATAGACATAGCCGAGGTTCGTAATTTAATGATTCAAATGAACTTGTTGAAAAAGGTTAGAGCGTAAAAAGACGAATTACTTGATTCTACGACCGAGGATGACTAAAATTCCAAAATAGGAGGAAACAACGACGCTTGAAAAGCATTAGCTTTTCTCTTAAAGAGCCGAGGTTTCAACGTCAATAAACAAATCTCCTAAAATAAGGATTACATGGCTTCACGATTGAGAGCAGCCAGTGTGCCCATTTGCAAGGTTCATCGGAACATTTGGAATATCATTTGTTCTAAATAAGATCGATTTGTTGATTTCAGTATCGAGCATACCCAGACTTCGAAACCGAGGCATAATAAAAACTCCTAAGAGCAACAATCACTCCGCTTCTTCCTTGAGGATGTGAAGATCCGTCATCTTATTCATAAGAAGTATTAGAAGAATCGTAGCTACGTAGACAAATGATTACCTAATTTTACGATTTAGATAGTGCAAAATTCATTTTCCTAAGAGCATCGTGGCTCGCAAATAGCATATGCTTCGTTCTTGAACAACGAATATTCACGTTAGATGACCTACGTTCCCAACCAAATGCGCAACTTGGTTTTATTATCGAGATAGCCGAGGTTCGTAATTTAATGATTCAAATGAACTTGTTAAAAAAGGTTAGAGTATAAAAAGTCGATTTACTTGATTCTACGACCGAGGATGACTAAATTTCCGAATAAGGAGGAAACAACGACGCTTAAAAAGCAATAGCTTCACCCGAGAAGAGGCCAGGTTTCAAGATGAATAAACAATTCTCTTAAAATAAGGTTTACATGGCTTCACGATTGAGAGTAGCTAGTGTGCACATTCGCACGGTTCATCGGAACATTTGGAATGTCATTTGATCTAAATAAGATTGATTGGTTGATTTCAGTATGGAGCATACCCAGATATCCAAACCGAGCAATAATAAAAACTCATAGAAGCAACGATCACTCGGCTTCTTCCTTGAGGATGTGAAGATCCGTCATCTTATTCATAAGAATTATTAGAAGAATCGTAGCTACGTAGACAAATGATTACCTAATTTTACGATTTAGAAAGTGCCAAATTCCTTTTCCTAAGAGCATCGTGGCTTGCAAAAAGCATATGCTTCGTTCTTGAACAACGAATATTCACGTTGGATGACCTATGTTTCTAACATGATGGACAACTTGGTTATACTATAGACATAGCAGAGGTTCGTAATTTAACGATTCAAATGAACTTGTTGAAAAAGGCTAGAGCGTAAAAAGACGAATTACTTGATTCTACAACCGAGGATGACTAAAATTCCACATTAGGAGGAAACAACGACGCTTGAAAAGCAATAGCATCTCTCGAAAAGAGCCGAGGTTTCAACCTGAATAAACAAATCTCCTAAAATAAGGATTACATCGCTTTACGATTGAGAGCAGCCAGTGTGCCCATTTGCAAGGTTCATCGGAACATTTGGAATATCATTTGTTCTAAATTAGATTGATTCGTTCATTTCAGTATAGAGCATACCCAGACTTCGAAACCAAGGCATAATCAAAACTCCTAAAAGCAACGATCACTCGGCTTCTTCCTTGAGGATGTGAAGATCCGTCATCTTATTCATAAGAAGTATTAGAAGAATCATGGCTACGAAGACAAATGATTACCGAATTTTACGATTTGGAAAGTGCAAAATTCATTTTCCTAAGAGCATCGTGGCTCGCAAATAGCATATGCTTCGTTCTTGAACAACGAATATTCACGTTGGATGACCTACGTTCCTAACCAGATGGACAACTTGGTTTTAGTATCGAGATAGCGGAGATTCGTAATTTAACGATTCAAATGAACTTGTTGAAAAATGTTAGAGCATAAAAAGTCAATTTACTAGATTCTACGATTGAGGATGACTAAATTATCATATCAGGAGGAAACAACGACGCTTAAAAAGCAATAGCTTCTCTCGAGATGAGCCCAGGTTTCAGGATGAATAAACAAATCTCTTAAAATAAGGATTACATGGCTTCATGATTGAGAGGAGCCAGTGTGCACATTCACAAGGTTCATCGGAACATTTGGAATGTCATTTGATCTAAATAAGATTGATTCGTTGATTTCAGTATGGAGCATGCCCAGACTTCGAAACCGAGTCATAATAAAAACTCCTAAACGTAACGATCACTCGGCTTGATCCTTGAGGATGTGAAGATCCGTCTTCTTAATCATAAGAAGTATTAGAAGAATCGTAGCTACGTAGACAAATGATTACCTAATTTTACGATTTTGAAAGTGCCAAATTCATTTTCCTAAGAGCATCGTGGCTTGCAAAAAGCATATGCTTCGTTCTTGAACAACGAATATTCACGTTGGATGACCTACGTTTCTAANTTCACGTTGGATGACCTACGTTTCTAACATGATGGACAACTTGGTTTTACTATAAACATAGCAGAGGTTCGTAATTTAACGATTCAAATGAACTTGTTGAAAAAGGTTAGAGCGTAAAAAGTTGAATTACTTGATTCTACGACCAAGCATGACTAACGTTCCAAATTAGGAGGAAACAACGACGCTTGAAAAGCAATAGCATCTCTCGAAAGGAGCCGAGGTTTCAACCTGAATAAACAAATCTCCTAAAACAAGGATTACATGGCTTCACGATTGAGAGCAGCCAGTGTGCCCATTTGCAAGGTTCATCGGAACATTTGGAATATCATTTGTTCTAAATAAGATTGATTCGTTGATTTCAGTATGGAGCATACCCAGACATCGAAACCGAGGCATAATAAAAACTCCTAAAGGCAACGATCACTCGGCTACTTCGTTGAGGATGTGAAGATCCGTCATCTTATTCATAAGAAGTACTAGAAGAATCGTGGCTACGTAGACAAATGATTACTGAATTTTACGATTTGGAAAGTGAAAATTTCCTTTTCCTAAGAGCATCGTGGCTCGCAAATAGCATATGCTTCGTTCTTGAACAACGAATATTCATGTTGGATGACCTACGTTCCCAACCAAATGGGCAACTTGGTTTTATTATCGAGATAGCTGAGGTTTGTAATTTAAGGATTCAAATGATCTTGTTAAAAAAGGTTCGAGCATAAAAAGTCGATTTACTTGATTCTACGACCGAGGATGACTAAATTTCCGAATAAGGAGGAAACAACGACGCTTAAAAATCAATAGCTTCTCTCGAGAAGTGCCCAGGTTTCAAGATGAATAAACAATTCTCTTAAAATAAGGTTTACATGGCTTCACGATTGAGAGTAGCCAGTGTGCACATTCGCAAGGTTCATCGGAACATTTGGAATGTCATTTGATCTAAATAAGATTGATTCGTTGATTTCAGTATGGAGCTTACCTAGATTTCGAAACCGAGGCATAATAAAAACTCCTAAAAGCAACGATCACTCGGCTTCTTCCATGAGGATGTGAAGATCCGTCATCTTATTCATAAGAAGTATTAGAAGAATCGTAGCTACGTAGATAAATGATTACCTAATTTTACGATTTAGAAAGTGCTAAATTCCTTTTCCTAAGAGCATCGTCGCTTGCAAAAAGCATATGCTTCGTTCTTGAACAACGAATATTCACGTTGGATGACCTACGTTTCTAACATGATGGACAACATGGTTTTACTATAGACATTGCCACGGTTCGTAATTTAACGATTCAAATGAACTTGTTGAAAAAGGTTAGAGCGTAAAAAGACGAATTACTTGATGCTACGACCGAGGCTGACTAAAATTCCAAAATAGGAGGAAACAACGACGCTTGAAAAGCAATAGCTTTTCTCTTAAAGAGCCGAGTTTTCAACCTGAAAAAACAAATCTCCTAAAATGAGGATTACATGGCTTCACGATTGAGAGCAGCCAGTGTGCCCATTTGCAAGGTTCATCGGAACATTTGGAATATCATTTGTTCTAAATAAGATTGATTCGTTGATTTCTGTATAGAGCATACCCAGACTTCGAAACTAAGGCATAATAAAAACTCCGAAAAGCAACAATCACTCGGCTTCTTCCTTGAGGATGTGAAGATCCGTCATCTTATTCATAAGAAGTATTAGAAGAATCGTAGCTATGTAGACAAATGATTACCTAATTTTACGATTTAGAAAGTGCAAAATTCATTTTCCTAAGAGCATCGTGGCTCGCAAATAGCATATGCTTCGTTCTTGAACAACGAATATTCACGTTGGATGACCTACGTTCCTAACCAAATGGGCAACTTGGTTTTATTATCGAGATAGCCGAGGTTTGTAATTTAATGATTCAAATGAACTTGTTAAAAATGGTTAGAGCATAAAAAGTCGATTTACTGGATTCTACAACCGAGGATGACTAAATTTCCGAATAAGGAGGAAACAACGAAGCTTAAAAAGCAATAGCTTCTCTCGAGAAGAGCCCAGGTTTCAAGATGAATAAACAATTCTCTTAAAATAAGGATTACATGGCTTCACGATTGAGAGTAGCCAGTATGCACATTCGCAAGGTTCATCGGAACATTTGGAATGTCATTTGAACTAAATAAGATTGATTTGTTGATTTCAGAATGGAGCTTACCCAGATATCCAAACCGAGGCATAATAAAAACTCCTAAAAGCAACGATCACTCGGCTTCTTCCTTGAGGATGTGAAGATCCGTCATCTTATTCATAAGAAGTATTAGAAGAATCGTAGCTACGTGAACAAATGATTATCTCATTTTACGATTTAGAAAATACAAAATTCCTCCTCCTAAGAGCATCGTGGCTTGCAAATAGCATATGTTTCGTTTTTGAACAACGAATATTCACGTTGGATGACCTACGTTTCTAACATGATGCACAACTTGGTTTTACTATAGACATAGCTGAGGTTCGTAATTTAATGATTCAAATGAACTTGTTGAAAGAGGTTAAAGCATAAAAAGACGAATTACATGATTCTACGACCGAGGATGACTAAAATTCCAAATTAGGAGGAGACAACGACGCTTGAAAAGCAATAGCTTCTCTCGAGAAGCGCTGAGGTTTCAACCTGAATAAACAAATCTCCTAAAATAAGGATTACATGGCTTCACGATTGAGGGTAGCCAGTGTGCACAATAGCAAGGTTCATCGGAACATTTGGAATATCATTTGTTCTAAATAAGATTGATGCGTTGATTTCAGTATGGAGCATACCCAGACTTCGAAACCGAGGCATAATAAAAACTCCTAAAAGCAACGACCACTCGGCTTCTTCGTTGAGGATGTAAAGATCCGTCATCTTATTCATAAGAAGTATTAGAAGAATCGTAGCTACGTAGACAAATGATTACCTGATTTTACGATTTAGAAAGTGCAAAATTCCTTTTCCTTGGTGCATCGTGGCTCGCCAATGGCATATGCTTCATTCTTGAACAACAAATATTCACGTTAGATGACCTACGTTCCCAACCAGATGAACAACTTGGTTTTATTATCGAGATAGCCGAGGTTCGTAATTTAACGATTCAAATGAACTTGTTGAAAAACGTTAGAGCATAAAAAGTCGATTTATTTGATTCTACGACCGAGGATGACTAAAAGTCCAAATTAGGAGGAAACAACGACGCTTGAAAAGCAATAGCTTCTCTCGATACGAGCCGAGGTTTCAACCTGAATAAACAAATCTCCTAAAATAAGGATTACATGGCTTCACGATTGAGAGTAGCTAGTGTGAACATTTGCAAGATTCATCGGAACATTTGGAATATCATTTGTTCTAAATAAGATTGATTCGTTGATTTCAGTATGTAGCATACCCAGACCTCGAAACCGAGGCATAATAAAAACTCCTAAAAGCAACGATCACTCGGCTTCATCCATGAGGATGTAAAGATCCGTCATCTTATTCATAAGAAGTATTAGAAGAATCGTAGCTACGTAGACAAATGATTACCTGATTTTACGATTTAGAAAGTGCAAAATTCCTTTTCCTTGGAGCATCGTGGCTCGCCAATGGCATATGCTTCATTCTTGAACAACAAATATTCACGTTAGATGACCTACGTTCCCAACCAGATGGACAACTTGGTTTTATTATCGAGATAGCCGAGGTTCCTAATTTAACGATTCAAATGAACTTGTTGAAAAAGGTTAGAGCATAAAAAGTCGATTTATTTGATTCTACGACCGAGGATGACTAAAATTCCAAATTAGGAGGAAACAACGACGCTTGAAAAGCAATAGCTTCTCTCGATAAGAGCCGAGGTTTAAACCTGAATAAACAAATCTCCTAAAATAAGGATTACATGGCTTCACGATTGAGAGCAGCCAGTATGCACATTTGCAAGATTCATCGGAACATTTGGAATATCATTTGTTCTAAATAAGATTGATTCGTTGATTTCAGTATGTAGCATACCTAGACTTCGAAACCGAGGCATAATAAAAACTCCTAAAAGCAACGATCA
>JAMXBB010000011.1:43145048-43166062 GCA_024138015.1 Lumnitzera littorea
TATTAGAAGAATCGTAGCTACGTAGACAAATAATTACCTAATTTTACGATTTAGAAAGTACAAAATTCCTTTTCCTAAGAGCATCGTAGCTCGCAAATAGCATATGCATCGTTCTTGAACAACGAATCTTCACGTTGGATGACCTACTTTCCCAACTAGATGGCCAACTTGGTTCTATTATCGAGATAGCTGAGGTTCGTAATTTAATGATTCAAATGAACTTGTTGAAAAAGGTTAGAGCGTAAAAAGACGAATTACTTGATTCTACGAACGAGGATGACTAAAATTCCAAATTAGGAGGAAACAACGACGCTTGAAAAGCAATAGCTTCTCTCGAGAGGAGGCAAGGTTTCAACCTGAATAAACAAATCTCCTAAAATAAGGATTACATGGCTTTACGATTGAGAGTAGCCAGTGTGCACATTTGCAAGGTTCATCGGAACATTTGGAATATCATTTGTTCTAAATAATATTGATTCGTTGATTTCAGTATCGAGTATACCCAGACTTCGAAACCGAGGCATAATAAAAACTCCTAAAAGCAACGATCACTCGGCTTCTTCCTTGAGGATGTGAAGATCCGTCATCTTATTCATAAGAAGTATTAGAAGAATCGTAGCTACGTAGACAAATGATTACCTCATTTTACGATTTTGAAAATGCAAAATTCCTCTTCCTAAGAGCATCGCGGCTTACGAATAGCATATGTTTCGTTTTTGAACAACGAATATTCACGTTGGATGACCTACGTTTCTAACATGATGGACAACTTGGTTTTACTATAGACAAAGCTGAGGTTCGTAATTTAATGATTCAAATGAACTTGTTGAAAAAGGTTAAAGCATAAAATGACGAATTACTTGATTCTATGACAGAGGATGACTAAAAATCAAAATTTGGAGGAAACAACGACGCTTGAAAAGCAATAGCTTCTCTCGAGAAGCGCCGAGGTTTCAACCTGAATAAACAAATCTCCTAAAATAAGGATTACATGGCCTCACAATTGAGAGTAGCCAGTGTGCACATTTGCAAGGTTCATCGGAACATTTGGAATATCTTTTGTTCTAAATAAGACTGATTGGTTGATTTCAGTATAGAGCATACCCAGACTTCGAAACCGAGGCATAATAAAAACTCCTAAAAGTAACGATCACTCGGCTTCTTCCTTGAGGATGTGAAGATCCTTCATCTTATTCACAAGAAGTATTAGAAAAATCGTAGCTACGTAAATATATGATTACCTCATTTTACGATTTTGAAAATGCAAAATTCCTATTCCTAAGGGCATCGTGGCTCGCCAATGGCATATGCTTCGTTCATGAACAACGAATATTCACATTGGATGACTTACATTACCAACCAGATGAACAACTTGGTTTTAGTATCGAGATAGCCGAGGTTCGTAATTTAACGATTCAAATGAACTTGTTGAAAATTGTTAGAGCATAAAAAGTCAATTTAGTAGATTCTACGACCGAGGATGACTAAATTTCCAAATCAGGAGGAAACAACGACGCTTAAAAAGTAATAGCTTCTCTCGTGATGAGCCCAGGTTTCAAGATGAATGAACAAATCTCATAAAATAAGGATTACATGGCTTCACGATTGAGAGTAGCCAGTGTGCACATTCGCATGGTTCATCGGAACATTTGGAATGTCATTTGATCTAAATAAGATTGATTCGTTGATTTCAGTATCGAGCATACCCAGACTTCGAAACCGTAGCATAATGAAAACTCCTACAAGCAACGATCATACGGCTTCTTCCTTGAGGATGTGAAGATCCGTCATCTTATTCATAAGAAGTATTAGAAGAATCGTAGCTACGTAGACAAATGATTACCTAATTTTATAATTTACAAAATGCAAAATTCCTCCTTCAAAGAGCATCGTGGCTTGCAAATAGCATATGTTTCGTTCTTGAATAACGAATATTCACGTTGGATGACCTACGTTTCTAACATGATGGACAACTTCGTTTTACTGTAGACATAGCCGAGGTTCGTAATTTAATGATTCAAATGAACTTGCTGAAAAAGGTTAAAGCATAAAAAGACGAATTACTTGATTCTACGACCGAGGATGACTAAAATTCCAAATTAGGAGGAAACAACGACGCTTGAAAAGCAATACCTTCTCTCGAGAGGAGCCGAGGTTTCAACCTGAATAAACAAATCTCCTAAAATAAGGATTACATGGCTTCACGATTGAGAGTAGCCAGTGTGCGCATTTGCAAGGTTCATCGGAACATTTGGAATATCATTTGTTCCAAATAAGATTGATTCGTTGATTTCAGTATCGAGGATACCCAGACTTCGAAACAGAGGCATAATAAAAACTTCTAAAAGCAACGATCACTCGGCTTCTTCCTTAAGGATGTGAAGATCCGTCATCTTATTCATATGGAGTATTAGAAGAATCGTAGCTACGTAGACAAATGATTACCTAATTGTACGATTTAGAATGTGCAAAATTCCTTTTCCTAAGAGCATCGTTGCTGGCAAATAGTATACGCTTCGTTCTTGAACAACGAATATTCACGTTGGATGACCTACGTTTCTAACATGATGGACAATTTGGTTTTACTATAGACATAGCCGAGGTTCGTAATTTAATGATTCAAATGAACTTGTTGAAAAAGGTTGGGGCATAAAAAGACGAATTACTTGATTCTACGACCGAGGATGACTAAAATTCAAAATTTTGAGGAAACAACGACGCTTGAAAAGCAATAGCTTCTCTCGAGAAGAGCCGAGGTTTCAACCTGAATAAACAAATCTCCTAAAATAAAGATTACATGGCTTCACGATTGAGAGCAGCCAGTATACACATTTGCAAGGTTCATCGGAACATTTGGAATATCATTTGTTCTAAATAAGATTGATTCGTTGATTTCAGTATCGAGCATAGCCAGACTTCGAAACAGAGGCATAATAAAAACTACTAAAAGCAACGATCACTCGGCTTCTTCCATGAGGATGTGAAGATCCGTCATCTTATTGATAAGAAGTATTAGAAGAATCGTAACTACGTAGACAAATGATTACCTAATTTTATGATTTAGAAAGTGCAAAATTACTTTTCGTAGGAGCATCGTGGCTGGCAAAAAGCATACGCTTCGTTCTTGAACAACGAATATTCACGTTGGATGACCTACGTTTCTAACATGATGGACAATTTGGTTTTACTATAGACATAGCCGAGGTTCGTAATTTAATGATTCAAATGAACTTGTTGAAAAAGGTTTGAGCGTAAAAAGACGAATTACTTGATTCTACGACCGAGGATGACTAAAATTCCAAATTAGGAGGAAACAACGACGTTTGAAAAGCAATAGCTTCTCTCGAGAAGAGCGGATGTTTCAACTTGAATAAACAAATCTCCTAAAATAATGATTACATAGCTTCACAATTGAGAGCAGCCAGTGTGCCCATTTGCAATGTTTATCGGAACATTTGGAATCATTTGTTCTAAATAGGATTGATTCATTGATTTCAGTATGGAGCTTACCCAGACATCAAAACCGAGGCATAATAAAAACTCCTAAAAGCAACGATCACTCGGCTTCTTCCTTGAGGATGTGAAGATCCGTCATCTTATTCATAAGAAGTATTAGAAGAATCGTACCTACGTAGACAAATGATTACCTAATTTTACGATTTACAAAGTGCAAAATTCCTTTTCCTAAGAGCATCGTGGCTCGCAAATAGCATATGCTTCGTTCCTGAACAACGAACATTCACGTTGGATGACCTACTTTCCCAACCAGATGGATAACTTGGTTCTATTATCGAGATAGCCGAGGTTCGTAATTTAATGATTCAAATGAACTTGTTGAAAAAGGTTAGAGCGTAAAAAGACGAATTACTTGATTCTACGACCGAAGATGACTAAAATTCCAAATTAGGAGGAAACAACGACGCTTGAAAAGCAATAGCTTCTCTCGAGAAGAACCGATGTTTCAACCTGAGTAAACAAATCTCCTAAAATAAGGATTAGATGCCTTCACGATTGAGAGTAGCCAGCGTGCACATTTGCAAGGTTCATCGGAACATTTGGAATATCATTTGTTCTAGATAAGATTGATTCGTTGATTTCAGTATGGAGCATACCCAGACTTCGAAACCCAGGCATAATAAAAACTCCTAAAAGCAACAATCACTCGGCTTCTTCCTTAAGGATGTGAAGATCCACCATCTTATTCATAAGAAGTATTAGAAGAATCGTAGCTACGTAGACAAATGATTACCTAATTTTACGATTTAGAAAGTGCAAAATTCCTTTCCCTAAGAGCATCGTGGCTCGCAAATAGCATATGCATCGTTCTTGAACAACGAATATTCACGTTGGATGACCTACTTTCCTAACCAGATGGCCAACTTGGTTCTATTATCGAGATAGCCGAGGTTCGTAATTTAATGATTCAAATGAACTTGTTGAAAAAGTTTAGAGCATAAAAAGATGAATTACTTGATTCTACGACCGAGGATGACTAAAATTCCAAATTAGGAGGAAACAACGATGCTTGAAAAGCAATAGCTTCTCTCGAGATGAGCCCAGGTTTCAAGATGAATGAACAAATCTCTTAAAATAAGGATTACATGGCTTCACGATTGAGAGTAGCCAGTCTGCACATTCGCATGGTTCATCGGAACATTTGGAATGTCATTTGATCTAAATAAGATGGATTCGTTGATTTCAGTATCGAGCATACCCAGACTTCGAAACCGTGGCATAATGAAAACTCCTAAAACCAACGATCATACGGCTTCTTCCTTGAGGATGTGAAGATCCGTCATCTTATTCATAAGAAGTATTAGAAGAATCGTAGCTACGTAAACAAATGATTACCTGATTTTACGATTTAGAAAATGCAAAATTCCTATTCCTAAGAGCATCGTGGCTGACCAATGGCATATGGTTTTATTATCGAGATAGCCGTAGTTCGTAATTTAATGATTCAAATGAACTTGTTAAAGAAGGTTAGAGCATAAAAAGTCGATTTACTTGATTCTACGACCGAGGATGACTAAATTTCCGAATAAGGGGGAAACAACGACGCTTAAAATGCAGTATCCTCTCTCGAGAAGAGCCCAGGTTTCAAGATGAATAAACAATTCTCTTAAAATAAGGTTTACATGGCTTCACGATTGAGAGTAGCCAGTGTGCACATTCGCAAGGTTCATCGGAACATTTGGAATGTCATTTGATATAAATAAGATTGATTTGTTGATTTCAGTGTGGAGCTTACCCAGATATCCAAACGGAGGCATATTAAAAACTCCTAAAAGCAGCGATCACTCGGCTTCTTCCTTGAGGATGTGAAGATCCGTCTTCTTATTCATAAGAAGTATTAGAAGAATCGTAGCTACGTAGACAAATGATTACCTAATTTTACGATTTAGAATGTGCCAACTTCCTTTTCCTAAGAGCATCGTGGCTTGCAAAAAGCATATGCTTCGTTCTTGAACAACGAATATTCACGTTGGATGACCTACGTTTATAACATGATGGACAACTTCGTTTTACTATAGACATAGCCGAGGTTCGTAATTTAATGATTCAAATGAACTTGTTGAAAATGGTTAGAGCGTAAAAAGACGAATTACTTGATTCTACGACCGAGGATGACTAAAATTCCAAATTAGGAGGAAACAACGATTCTTGAAAAGCAATAGCTTCTCTCGAAAGGAGCCGAGGTTTCAACCTGAATAAACAAATCTCCTAAAATGAGGATTACATTGCATCACGATTGAGAGCAGCCAGTGTGCCCATTTGCAAGGTTCATCGAAACATTTGGAATATCATTAGTTCTAAATAAGATTGATTTGTTGATTTCAGTATCGAGCATACCCAGACTTCGAAACAGAGGCATAATAAAAACTCCTAAAAGCAACGATCACTCGGCTTCTACCTTGAGGATGTGAAGATCCGTCATCTTATTCATAAGAAGTATTAGAAGAATCGTAGCTACGTAAACAAATGATTACCTGATTTTACGACTTAGAAAATGCAAAATTCCTATTCCTAAGAGCATCGTGGCTCACCAATGGCATATGCTTCGTTCTTGAACAACGAATATTCACGTTGGATGACCTTCGTTCTTAACCAGAGGGAAAACTTGGTTTTATTATCGAGATAGCCGAGGTTCGCAATTTAATGATTCAAATAAACTTTTTAAAAAGGTTAGAGCATAAAAAGACGAATTACGTGATTCTACGACCGAAGATGACTAAAATTCCAAATTAGGAGGAAACAAAGAGGCTTGAAAAGCAATAGCTTCTCTCGAGATGAACGGAGGTTTCAACCTGAATAAACAAATCTCCTAAAATAAGGATTAGATGCCTTCATGATTGAGAGTAGCCAGCATGCACATTTGCAAGGTTCATCGGAACATTTGGAATATCATTTGTTCTAAATAAGATTGATTCCTTGATTTCAGTATGGAGCATACCTAGACTTCGAAACCGAGGCATAATAAAAACTCCTAAAAGCAACCATCACTCGGCATCTTCCTTGAGGATGTGAAGATCCGTCATCTTATTCATAAGATGTATTAGAAGAATCGTAGCTACGTAGACAAATGATTACCTCATTTTACGAATTAGAAAATGCAAAATTCCTCTTCCTAAGAGCATCGTGGCTTGCAAATAGCATATGTTTTGTTTTTGAACAACGATTATTCACGTTGGATGACCTACGGTTCTAACATGATGGACAACTTAGTTTTACTATAGATATAGCTGAGGTTCGTAATTTAATGATTCAAATGAACTTGTTGAAAAAGGTTAAAGCGTAAAAAGACGAATTACTTGATACTACGACCGAGGATGACTAAAATTCCAAATTAGGAGGAAACAACGACACTTGAAAAGCAATAGCTTCTTTCGAGAGGAGCCGAGGTTTCAACTTGAATAAACAAATCTCCTAAAATAAGGATTACAAGGCTTCACGATTGAGAGTAGCCAGTGTGCACATTTACAAGGTTCATCAGAACATTTGGAATATCATTTGTTCTAAATAAGATTGATTCGTTGATTTCAATATGGAGCATACCTAGACTTCGAAACCGAGGCATAATAAAAACTCCTAAAAGCAACGATCACTCGGCTTCTTCCGTGAGGATGTGAAGATCCGTCATCTTTTTCATAAGAAGTATTAGAAGAATCGTGGCTACGTAGACAAATGACTACCTAATTTTACGATTTAGAAAGTGCAAAATTCCTTTTCCTACGAGCATCGTGGCTTGCAAATAGCATATGCTTCGTTCTTGAACAACGAATATTCACGTTGGATGACCTACGTTCCAAACTAGATGGATAACTTGGTTTTATTATCGAGATAGCCGAGGTTCGTAATTTAAAGATTCAAATGAACTTGTTGAAAAAGGTTAGAGCATAAAAAGTCGATTTACTTGATTCTACGACCGAGGATTATTAAATTTCCGAATAAGGAGGAAACAACGATGCTTAAAAAGCAATAGCTTCTCTCGAGAAGAGCCCTGGTTCCAGGATGAATAAACAAACATCTTAAAATACGGGTTACATGGCTTCATGATTGAGAGTAGCCAGTGTGCACATTCGCAAGGTTTATCGGAACATTTAGAATGTCATTTGATCTAAATAAGAATGATTCGTTGATTTCAGTATCGAGCATACCCAGACGTCGAAACTGTGGCATAATGAAAACTCCTAAAAGCAACGATTACTCGGCTTCATCCTTGAGGATGTGAAGATCCGTCATCTTATTCAAAAGAAGTATTAGAAGAATCGTAGCTACGTAGACAAATGATTACCTCTTTTTACGATTTATAAAATGCAAAATTCCTCTTCCTAAGAGCATCGTGGCTTGCAAATAGCATATGCTTTGTTCTTAAACAACGAATATTCACGTTAGATGACCTACGTTTCTAACAATATGGACAACTTGGTTTTACTATAGACAGAGCCGAGGTTCGTAATTTAATGATTCAAATGAACTTGTTGAAATAGGTTAGAGCATAAAAAGACAAATTACTTGATTCTACAACCGAGGATGACTAAAACTCCAAATTAGGAGGAAACAACGATGGTTAAAAAGCAATAGCTTCTCTCAAGAAGTGCCGAGGTCTCAACCTAAATAAAGAAATCTCCTAAAATGAGGATTACATGGCTTCACGATTGAGAGTAGCCAGTGTACACATTTGCAAGGTTCATCGGAACATTTGGAATATCATTTGTTCTAAATGAGATTGATTTGTTGATTTTAGTATAGAGCATACCCAGACTTCGAAACCGAGGCATAATAAAAACTCCTAAAAGCAACGATCACTTGGCTTCTTCCTTGAGGATGTGATGATCCGTCATCTTATTCATAAGAAGTATTAGAAGAATCGTAGCTACGTACACAAATGATTACCAGATTTTACGATTTAGAAAATGCAAAATTCCTATTCCTAAGAGCATCGTGGCTCACCAATGGCATATGCTTCATTCCTGAACAACGAATATTCACGTTGGATGACCTACATTACCAACCAGATGAACAACTTGGTTTTAGTATCAAGATAGCCGAGGTTCGTAATTTAATGATTCAAATGAACTTGTTGAAATATGTTAGAGCATAAAAAGTCAATTTACTAGATTCTATGATCGAGGATGACTAAATTACCATATCTGGAGGAAACAATGACGCTTAAAAAGCAATAGCTTCTCTCGAGATGAGCCCAGGTTTCAGGATGAATAAACAAATCTCTTAAAATAAGGATTACATGGCTTCACGATTGCGAGTAGCCAGTGTGCACATTCGCAAGGTTCATCGGAACATTTGGAATGTCATTTGTTCTAAATAAGATTGATTCGTTGATTTCAGTATGGAGCATGCCCAGACTTCGAAACCGTGGGATAATGAAAACTCCTAAAAGCAACGATCACTCAGCTTCTTCCTTGAGGATGTGAAGATCCGTCATCTTATTCATAAGAAGTATTAGAGGAATCGTAGCTACGTAGACAAATGATTACCTGATTTTACGATTTAGAAAATGCAAAATTCCTTTTCCTAAGAGAATCGTGGCTCGCCAATGGCTTATGCTTCGTTCTTGAACAACGAATATTCACGTTAGATGACCTACGTTCCCAACCAGATGGACAACTTGGTTTTATTATCAAGATAGCCGAGGTTCGTAATTTAACGATTCAAATGAACTTGTTGAAAAAGGTTAGAGCATAAAAAGATGATTTATTTGATTCTACGACCGAGGATGACTAAAATTCCTAATTAGGAGGAAACAACGACGCTTGAAAAGCAATAGCTTGTCTCGATAAGAGCCGAGGTTTCAACCTGAATAAACAAATCTCTTAAAATAAGGATTACATGGCTTCACGATTGAGAGTAGCCAATGTGCGCATTTGCAAGATTCATTGGAACATTTGGAATATCATTTGTTCTAAATAAGATTGATTCGTTGATTTCAGTATCGAACATACCCAGACTACGAAACCGAGGCATAATAAAAACTCCTAAAAGCAACGATCACTCGGCTTCTTCGTTGAGGATGTGAAGATCCGTCATGTTATTCATAAGAAGTATTAGAAGAATCGTACCTACGTAGACAAATGATTACCTAATTTTACGATTTAGAAAATGCAAAATTCCTTTTCCTAAGAGCATCGTGGCTCGCAAATAGCATATGCTTCGTTCCTGAACAACGAATATTCACGTTGGATGACCTACTTTCCCAACCAGATGGACAACTTGGTTCTATTATCGAGATAGCCGAGGTTCGTAATTTAATGATTCAAATGAACTTGTTGAGAATGGTAAGAGCATAAAAAGTCGAATTACTTGATTCTACGATCGAGGATGACTAAAATTCAAAATTAGGGGGAAACAACGACGCTTGAAAAGCAGTAGCTTCTCTCGAGAGGAGCCGAGGTTTCAACCTGAATAAACAAATCTCCTAAAATAAGGATTACATGGCTTCACGATTGAGAGCAGCCAGTGTGCACATTTGCAAGGTTCATCGGAACATTTGGAATATCATTTGTTCTAAATAAGATTGATTCGTTGATTTCAGTATGGAGCATACCCAGACTTCGAAACCCAGGCATAATAAAAACTCCTAAAAGCAACGATCACTCGTCTCCTTCCTTGAGGATGTTAAGATCGTTCATCTTATTCATAAGAAGTATTAGAAAAATCGTAACTACGTAAACAAATGATTACCTGATTTTACGATTTAGAAAATTCAAAATTCCTATTCCTAAGAGCATCGTGGCTCGCCAATGGCATATGCTTCGTTCTTGAACAACAAATATTCACGTTGGATGACCTACATTACCAACCAGATGAACAAATTGGTTTTAGTATCGAGATAGCCGAGGTTCGTAATTTAACGATTCAAATGAGCTTGTTGAAAATTGTTAGAGCATAAAAAGACAATTTACTAGATTCTACAACCGAGGATGACTAAATTTCCAAATCAGGAGGAAACAACGACGCTTAAAAAGCAATAGCTTCTCTCGAGATGAGCCCAGGTTTCAAGATGAATAAACAACTCTCTTAAAATAAGGATTACATGGCTTCACGATTGAGAGTAGCCAGTGTGCATATTCGCAAGGTTCATCGGAACATTTGGAATGTCATTTGATCTAAATAAGATTGATTCGTTGATTTCAGTATCGAATATACCCAGACTTCGAAATCGTAGCATATTGAAAACTCCTAAAAGCAACGATCACTTAGCTTCTTTCTTGAGGATATGAAGATCAGTCATCTTATTCATAAGAAGTATTAGAAGAATTATAGCTATGTAGACAAATGATTACCTAATTTTACAATTGACAAAATGCAAAATTCCACCTCATAAGAGCATCGTGGCTTGCAAATAGTATATGTTTCGTTCATGAATAACGAATATTCACGTTGGATGACCTACGTTTCTAACATGATGGACAACTTCGTTTTACTATAGACATAGCCGAGGTTCGTAATTTAATGATTCAAATGAACTTGTTGAAAAAGGTTAAAGCATAAAAAGACGAATTATTTGATTCTACGACCAAGGATGACTAAAATTCCAAATTAGGAGGAAACAACGATGCTTGAAAAGCAATAGCTTCTCTCGAGAAGAGCCGAGGTTTCAACCTGAATAAACAAATCTCCTGAAATAAGGATTACATGGCTTCACGATTGAGAGTAGCCAGTGTGCGCATTTGCAAGGTTCATCGGAACATTTGGAATATCACTTGTTCTAAATAAGATTGATTCGTTGATTTTAGTATCGAGCATACCCAGACTTCGAAACAGAAGCATAATAAAAACTCCTAAAAGCAACGATCACCCGGCTTCTTCCTTGAGGATGTGAAGATCCGTCATCTTATTCATAAGAAGTATTAGAAGAATCGTAGCTACGTAGACAAATGATTACCTAATTTTACGAGTTACAAAGTGCAAAATTCCTTTTCCTAGGAGCATCGTGGCTGGCAAATAGCATACGCTTCGTTCTTGAACAACGAATATTCATGTTGGATGACTTACGTTTCTAACATGATGGACAACTTGGTTTTACTATAGACATAGCCGAGGTTCGTAATTTAATGATTTAAGTGAAGTTGTTGAAAAAGGTTAGAGCATAAAAAGACGAATTACTTGATTCTACGACCGAGGATGTCTAAAATTTCTAATTAGGAGGAAACAATGACGCTTGAAAAGCAATAGCTTCTCTCGAGAAGAGCCGAGGTTTCAACCTGAATAAACAAATCTCCTTAAATAAGGATTACATGGCTTCACGATTGAGAGTAGCCAGTGTACACATTTGCAAGGTTTATCGGAACATTTGGAATGTCATTTGACCTAAATAACATTGAGTCGTTGATTTCAGTATCGAGCATACCCAGACTTCGAAACCGTGGGATAATGAAAACTCCTAAAAGCAACGATCACTCGGCTTCTTCCTTGAGGATGTGAAGATCCGTCATCTTATTCATAAGAAGTATTAGAAGAATCGTAGCTACGTAGACAAATGATTACCTAAATTTACAATTTAGAAAATGCAAAATTCATCTTCCTAAGAGCATCGTGGCTTGCAAAAAGCATATGCTTCGTTCTTGAACAACGAATATTTACGTTGGATGACCTACGTTCCTAACATGATGGACAACTTGGTTTTACTATAAACATAGCCAAGGTTCGTAATTTAATGATTCAAATGAACTTGTTGAAAAAGGTTTGAGCGCAAAAAGACGAATTACATGATTCTACAACCGAGGATGACTAAAATTCCAAATTAGGAGGAAACAACGACGCTTGAAAAGCAATAGCTTCTCTCGAGAGGAGCCGAGGTTTCAACCAGAATAAACAAATCTCCTAAAATAAGGATTACATGGCTTCACGATTGAGAGTAGCCAGTGTGCGCATTTGCAAGGTTCATCGGAACATTTGGAATATCATTTGTTCTAAATAAGATTGATTCCTTGATTTCAGTATCGAGCATACCCAAACTTCGAAACCGTGGGATAATGAAAACTCCTAAAAGCAACGATCACTCGGCTTCTTCCTTGAGGATGTGAAGATCCGTCATCTTATTCATAAGAAGTATTAGAAGAATCGTAGCTACGTAGACAAATGATTACCTAATTTTACGATTTAGAAAATTCAAAATTCATCTTCCTAAGAGCATCGTGGCTTGCAAAAAGCATATGCTTCGTTCTTAAACAACGAATATTTACGTTGGATGACCTACGTTCCTAAAATGATGGACAACTTGGTTTTACTATAAACATAGCCAAGGTTCGTAATTTAATGATTCAAATGAACTTGTTGAAAAAGGTTTGAGCGCAAAAAGACGAATTACTTGATTCTACAACCGAGGATGACTAAAATTCCAAATTAGGAGGAAACAACGACCCTTGAAAAGCAATAGCTTCTCTCGAGAAGAGCCGAGGTTTCAACCTGAATAAACAAATCTCCTAAAATAATGATTACATGGCTTCACGATTGAGAGTAGCCAGTGTGCACATTTGCAAGGTTCATCGGAACATTTGGAATATCATTTGTTCTAAATAAGATTGATTCGTTGATTTCAGTATGGAGCTTGCCCAGACATCAAAACCGAGGCATAATAAAAACTCCTAAAAGCAACGATCACTCGACTTCTTCCTTGAGGATGTGAAGATCAGTTATCTTATTCATAAGAAGTATTAGAAGAATCGTAGCTACGTAGACAAATGATTACATAATTTTACCATTTAGAAAGTGCAAAATTCCTTTTCCTAAGAGCATCGTAGCTTGCAAAAAGCATATGCTTCGTTCTTGAACAACGAATATTCAAGTTGGATGACCTATGTTTCTAACATGATGGACAACTTGGTTTTACTATAGACATAGCCGAGGTTCGTAATTTAATGATTCAAATGAACTTGTTGAAAAAGGTTAGAGCGTAAAAAGACGAATTACATGATTCTACGACCAAGGATGACTAAAATTCCAAATTAGGAGGAAAGTACGACGCTTGAAAAGCAAGAGCTTCTCTCGAAAAGAGCCGAGGTTTCAAGTTGAATAAACAAATCTCCTAAAATAAGGATTACATGGCTTCACGATTGAGAGCAGCCAGTGTGCACATTTGCAAGGTTCATTGGAACATTTGGAATATCATTTGTTCTAAATAAGATTGATTCGTTGATTTCAGTATGGAGCATACCCAGACTTCAAAACCCAGGCATAATAAAAACTCCTAAAAGCAACGATCACTCGTCTTCTTCCTTGAGGATGTTAAGATCCTTCATCTTATTCATAAGAAGTATTAGAAAAATCGTAACTACGTAAATAAATGATTACCTAATTTTACGATTTAGAAAATTCAAAATTCCTATTCCAAAGAGCATCGTGGCTCGCCAATGGCATATGCTTCGTTCTTGAGCAACAAATATTCACGTTGGATGACCTACATTACCAACCAGATGAACAAATTGGTTTTAGTATCGAGATAGCCGAGGTTCGTAATTTAACGATTCAAATGAGCTTGTTGAAAATTGTTAGAGCATAAAAAGTCAATTTACTAGATTCTACGATCGAGGATGACTAAATTTCCAAATCAGGAGGAAACAACGACCCTTAAAAAGCAATAGCTTCTCTCGAGATGAGCCTAGGTTTCAAGATGAATAAACAAATCTCTTAAAATAAGGATTACATGGCTTCACGATTGAGTGTAGCCAGTGTGCATATTCGCAAGGTTCATCGGAACATTTGGAATGTCATTTGATCTAAATAGGATTGATTCGTTGATTTCAGTATCGAGTATACCCAGGCTTCGAAACCGTGGCATATTGAAAACTCCTAAAAGCAACGATCACACAGCTTCTTTCTTGAGGATGTGAAGATCTGTGATCTTATTCATAAGAAGTATTAGATGAATCGTAGCTACGTAGACAAATGATTACCTAATTTTACGATTTACAAAATGCAAAATTCCTCTTCCTAAGAGCATCGTGGCTTGCAAATAGCATATGTTTCGTTTTTGAACAACAAATATTCACGTTGGATGACCTACGTTTCTAACATGATGGACAACTTGGTTTTACTATAGACATAGCTGAGGTTCGTAATTTAATGATTCAAATGAACTTGTTGAAAAAGGTTAAAGCATAAAAAGACGAATTACTTGATTCTACGACCGAGAATGACTAAAATTCAAAATTAGGAGGAAACAACGACGCTTGAAAAGCAATAGCTTCTCTCGAGAGGAGCCGAGGTTTCAACCTGAATAAACAAATCTCCTAAAATAATGATTACATGGCTTCACGATTGAGAGTAGCCAGTGTGCACATTTGCAAGGTTCATCGGAACATTTGGAATATCATTTGTTCTAAATAAGATTAATTCGTTGATTTCAGTATGGAGCATAACCAGACATCGAAACCGAGGCATAATGAAAACTCCTAAAAGCAACGATCACTGGGCTTCTTCCTTGAGGATGTGAAGATCCGTCATCTTATTCATAAGAAGTATTACAAGAATCGTATCTACGTAGACAAATGATTACCTAATTTTACGATTTAGAAAGTGCATAATTGTTTTTCCTTAGAGCATTGTGGCTCGCAAATAGCATATGCTTCGTTCTTGAACAACGAATATTCACATTGGATGACCTACGTTCCCAACTAGATGGACAACTTGGTTATATTATCGAGATAGCCGAGGTTCGTAATTTAAAAATTCAAATGAACTTGTTGAAAAAGGTTAGTGCTTAAAAAGTCGATTCACTTGATTCTACGACCGAGGATGACTAAATTTCCGAATAAGGAGGAAACAACGACGCTTAAAAAGCAATAGCTTCTCTCGAAAAGAGCCCAGGTTTCAAGATGAATAAACAAATCTCTTAAAATAAGGTTTATATGGCTTCACAATTGAGTGTAACTAGTGTGCACATTCGCAAGGTTTATCGGAACATTTGGAATGTCATTTGATCTAAATAAGATTGATTCCTTGATTTTAGTATCGAGCATACCCAGACATGGAAACCGTGGCATAATGAAAACACCTAAAAGCAACGATCACTCGGCATCTTCCTTGAGGATGTGAAGATCCGTCATCTTATTCATAAGTAGTATTAGAAGAATCGTAGCTATGTAGACAAATGATTACCCAATTTTACGATTTAGAAAATGCAAAATTCCTCTTCCTAAGAGCATCGTGGCTCGCAAATAGCGTATGCTTCGTTCTTGAATAACGAATATTCATGTTGGATGACCTACGTTCCTAACCAAATGGGCAACTTGGTTTTATTATCGAGATAGCCGAGGTTCATAATTTAATGATTCAAATGAACTTGTTGAACAAGGTTAGAGCATAAAAAGTCGATTTACTTGATTCTACGACCGAGCATGACTAAATTTCCAAATCAGGAGGAAACAACGACGCTTAAAAAGCAATAGCTTCTCTCGAGATGAGCCTAGGTTTCAAGATGAATAAACAATTCTCTTAAAATAAGGATTACATGGCTTCACGATTGAGAATAGCCAGTGTGTACATTCGCAAGGTTCATCGAAACATTTGGAATGTCATTTGGTCTAAATAACATTGATTCGTTGATTTCCATATCGAGCATACCCAGACTTCGAAACCGTGGCATAATGAAAACTCCTAAAAGCAACGATCACACGGCTTTTTCCTTGATGATGTGAAGATCCGTCATCTTATTCATAAGAAGTATTAGAAGAATCGTAGCTACGTAGACAAATGATTACCTAATTTTACGATTTACAAAATGCAAAATTCCTCTTCCTAAGAGCATCGTGGCTTGCAAATAGCATATGTTTCGTTCTTGAACAACAAATATTCACGATGGATGACCTACGTTTCAAACACGATGGACAACTTAGTTTTACTATAGACATAGCCGAGGTTCGTAATTTAATGATTCAAATGAACTTGTTGAAAAAGGTTAAAGCATAAAAAGACGAAATACTTTATTCTACGACTGAGGATGACTAAAATTACAAATTAGGAGGAAACAACGACGCTTGAAAAGCAGTAGCTTCTCTCAAGAAGAGCCGAGGTTTCAACCTGAATAAACAAATCTCCTAAAATAAGGATTACATGGCTTCACGATTGAGAGTAGCCAGTTTGCGCATTTGCAAGCTTCATCGGATCATTTGGAATATCATTTGTTCTAAATAAGATTGATTCGTTGATTTCAGTATGGAGCATTCCCAAACTTTGAAACAGAGGCATAATAAAAACTCCTAAAAGCAACGATCACTCGGCTTCTTCCTTAAGGATGTGAAGATCCGTCATCTTATTCATAAGAAGTATTAGAAGAATCGTAGCTACGTAGGCAAATGATTACCTAATTTTACGATTTAGAAAGTGCAAAATTCATTTACCTAAGAGCATCGTGGCTCGCAAATAGCATATGCTTCATTCTTGAACAATGAATATTCATGTTGGATGACCTACGTTCTCAACTAGAGGGACAACTTGGTTTTATTATCGAGATAGTCGAGGTTCGTAATTTAAAGATTCAAATGAACTTGTTGAAAAAGGTTACAGATTAAAAAGTCGATTTACTTGATTCTACGACCGAGGATGACTAAATTTCCGAATAAGGAGGAAGCAACGATGTTTAAAAAGTAATAGCTTCTCTCGAGAAGAGCCCGGGTTTCAAGATGAAAAAACAAATCTCTTAAAATAAGGATTACATGGCTTCAAGATTGAGAGTAGCCAGTGTGCACATTCGCAAGGTTTATCAGAACATTTGAAATGTCATTTGATCTAAATAAGATTGATTCGTTGATTTCAGTATCGAGCATACCCAGACTTCGAAACCGTGGCATAATGAAAACTCCTAAATGCAATGATCACTCGGCTTCATCCTTGATGATGTGAAGATCCGTCATCTTATTCATAAGAAGTATTAGAAGAATCGTAGCTATGTAGACAAATGATTACCTAATTTTACGATTTAGAAAATGCAAAATTCCGCTTCCTAAGAGCATCGTGGCTTGCAAATAGCATATGCTTCGTTTTTGAACAACCAATATTTACGTTGGATGACCTACGTTTCTAACATGATGGACAACTTGGTTTTACTATGGACATCGCCGAGGTTCGTAATTTAATGATTCAAATGAACTTGTTGAAAAAGGTTAGAGCATAAAAAGTCGATTTACTTGATTCTACGACCGAGGATGACTAAATTTCTGAATAAGGAGGAAACAACGACGCTGAAAAAGAAATAGCTTCTCTCGAGAAGAGCCCAGGTTTCAAGATGAATAAACAATTCTCTTAAAATAAGGTTTACATGGCTTCACGATTGAGAGTGGCCAATGTGCACATTCGCAAGGTTCATCGGAACATTTGGACTAACATTTGTTTTAAATAAGATTGATTCGTTGTTTCAGTATCGAGCATACCCAGACTTCGAAACAGAGAAATAACAAAAACTCCTAAATGCAACGATCACTCGGCTTCTTCCTTGAGGATGTGAAGATCCGTTATTTTATTGATAGGAAGTATTAAAAGAATCGTAGCTACGTAGACAAATGATTACCTGATTTTATGATTTAGAAAATGCAAAATTCCTATTCCTAAAAGCATCGTGGCTCGCCAATGGCATATGCTTCGTTCTTGAACAACGAATATTCACGTTGGATGACCTACGTTCTTAACCAGATGGATAACTTGGTATTGTTATCGAGATAGCCGAGTTTCGTAATTTAGTGATTCAAATGAACTTTTTAAAAAGGTTAGAGCATAAAAAGTCGAATTACTTGATTCTACAACCGAGGATGACTAAAATTCCAAATTAGGAGGAAACAACGACGCTTGAAAAGCAATAGCTTCTATCGAGAAGAGCTGAGGTTTCAACCTGAATAAACAAATCTCCTAAAATAAGGATTACATGGTTTCACGATTGAGAGTAGCCAGTGTGCACATTTGTAAGGTTAATCGGAACATTTGGAATATCATTTGTTCTAAATAAGACTGATTCGTTGATTTCAGTATGGAGCATACCCAGACTTCGAAACCGAGGCATAATAAAAACTCCTAAAAGCAACGATCACTCGGCTTCTTCGTTGAGGATGTCAAGATCCTTCATCTTATTCTTAAGAAGTATTAGAAAAATCGTAGCTACGTAAACAAATGATCACCTGATTTTACGATTTAGAAAATGCAAAAATTCCTCTTCCTAAGAGCATCGTGGCTTGCCAATGGCATATGCTTCGTTCTTGAACAACGAATATTCACGTTAGATGACCTACATTACCAACCAGATGAACAACTTGGTTTTAGTATCGAGATAGCCGAGGTTCGTAATTTAACGATTCAAATGAACTTGTTGAAAATTGTTAGAGCATAAAAAGTAAATTTACTTGATTCTACGACCGAGGATGACTAAATTTCCAAATCAGGAGGACACAACGATGCTTAAAAAGCAATAGCTTCTCTCGAGATGAGCCCAGGTTTCAAGATGAATAAACAAATCTCTTAAAATAACGATCACTCGGCTTCTTCCTTAAGGATCTGAAGATCCGTCATCTTATTCATAAGAAGTATTAGAAAAATCGTAGCTACGTAAACAAATGATTACCTGATTGGACGATTTAGAAAATGCAAAATTCCTATTCCTAAGACCATCGTAGCTCACCAATGGCATATGCTTCGTTCTTGAACAACGAATATTCACGTTAGATGACTTACATTACCAACCAGAAGAACAACTTGGTTTTAGTATCGAGATAGCCGAGGTTCGTAATTTAACGATTCAAATGAACTTGTTGAAAATTGTTAGAGCATAAAAAGTAAATTTACTTGATTCTACGACTGAGGATGACTAAATTTCCAAATCAGGAGGAAACAACGACACTTAAAAAGCGATAGCTTCTCTCGAGATGAGCCCAGGTTTCATGATGAATAAACAAATCTCTTAAAATAAGGATTACATGGCTTCACGATTGAGAGTAGCCAGTGTGCACATTCGCAAGGTTCATCGGAACGTTTGGAATATCATTTGTTCAAAATAAGATTGATTCGTTGATTTCAGAATGGAGCATACCCAGACTTCGAAACAGAGGCATAATAAAAACTCCTAAAAGCAATGATCACTCGGCTTCTTCCTTGAGGATGTGAAGATCCGTCATTTTATTGATAAGAAGTATTAGAAGAATCGTAGCTACGTAGACAAATGATTACCTAATTTTACGATTTAGAAAGTGCAAAATTCCTTTTCCTAAGAGCATCGTAGCTCGCAAATAGCATATGCTTCCTTCTTGAACAACGAATATTCACGTTGGATGACCTACGTTCCCAACCAGATGGACAACTTAGTTTTATTATCGAGATAGCCGAGGTTCGTAATTTAAAGATTCAAATGAACTTGTTGAAAAAGGTTAGAGCATAAAAAGTCGATTTACTTGATTCTACGAACGAGGATGACTAAATTTCCGAATAAGGAGAAAACAGCGATGCTTAAAAATCAATAGCTTCTGTCGAGAAGAGAGCAGGTTTGAAGATGAATAAACAAATCTCTTAAAATAAGGATTACATGGCTTCACAATTGAGAGTAGCCACCGTGCACATTCGCATGGTTCATCGGAACATTTGGAATGTCATTTGATCTAAATAGGATTGATTCGTTGATTTCAGTATCGAGCATACCCAGACATCGAAACCGAGGCATAATAAAAACTCCTAAGCGCATCGTTCACTCGGCTTCATCTATAAGGATGTGAACATCCGTCATCTTATTCATAAGAACTATTAGAAGAATGGTAGCTACGTAGACAAATGATTACCTAATTTTACGATTTAGAAAATGCAAAATTCCTTTTCCTAAGAGCATCGTGGCTCGCCAATGGCATATGCTTCGTTCTTGAACAACGAATATTCACGTTAGATGACTTACATTACCAACCAGATGAACAACTTGGTTTTAGTATCGAGATAGCTGAGGTTCGTAATTTAACGATTCAAATGAACTTGTTGAAAATTGTTAGAGCATAAAAAGTCAATTTACTAGATTCTACGACTGAGGATGACTAAATTTCCAAATCAGGAGGAAACAACGACGCTTAAAAAGCAATAGCTTCTCTCGAGATGAGCCCAGGTTTCAAGATGAATAAACAAATCTCTTAAAATAAGGATTACGTGGCTTCACGATTGAGAGTAGCCAGTGTGCACTTTCGCAAGGTTCATCGGAACATTTGGAATATCATTTGTTCTAAATAAGATTGAGTCGTTGATTTCAGTATGGAGTATACCCAGACTTCGAAACCGAGGCATAATAAAAACTCCTAAAAGTAACGATCACTCGGCTTCTTCCTTAAGGATGTGAAGATCCGTCATCTTATTCATAAGAAGTATTAGAAAAATCGTTGCTACGTAAACAAATGATTACCTGATTTGACGATTTAGAAAATGCAAAATTCCTCTTCCTAAGAGCATCGTGGCTTGCAAATAGCATAAGCTTCGTTCTTGAACAACGAATATTTACGTTGGATGACCTAGGATTCTAACATGATGGACAACTTGGTTTT
>JAMXBB010000011.1:43166562-43189010 GCA_024138015.1 Lumnitzera littorea
TTTTAATAATTATATAATAATCTTACCAAATTAAATTAATTTAGTACTCTCACACTAATTAGCATTTGGAAGTTATCTTTAATTGTTAGTTAGCGATTTTATGTGATTAGTGTTTCGATTAGTATTTTAGGGTTTTTCTCATTTAAATGACTTTAGGATTTATAATTTAATGGAGTTTTTAATTTATATGGTGTAGATACCTAATTTTTGCCCTTCTGTAGTCTTAATTTTTTATTTTTTAAAAAAAAGGTTCCTAATTAAAAAAATAAATTTTATAAAAAAATAAATAAAATAATAAAAATAAAAAAATTAATAAAAGATAAAAATAATAAAAATTGAAAAATGATGAAAATACAAAATAATAATAATAATAAGAAAAGAAAAAATTATAAAGATTTTGTAGATTTTTAGGAAGTAACTTATATTAGCGACAAATAGTTTTAGTTTTAGTTTTAGTTTTAGTTTTAGCTTAGTTCAAATAATTATTTTAAAGAGTTGCATGGTTTAAGTGTAATTTAGTTGTACTAAAAATCAAGACATAGGCCAACGGCGTAATAGATAAGCATTGAAGTACTGGATTGGATTGAATTTGAGTACTTGGGTTCGAATCTCATTAGATACTAAGTGTCTTTTATTTCGATCATTTTATTTTTACAAAAAAAAAAAAAATCTATTGAGCTTACAAGATTTGAATCTAGTTTTAAATCTAATCAAATTTTTTTTTTCCTAATGTAATAGAGATTAGTGAGATTCATATTTATTTTGATTTTTATCAAATTGGATTTAAATTGATATAAAAGATTCAAATCTCATTTGATTTCTATCAAATCACATATAAATCGATTTTAAATCTCTATTAAATTAGGATTTGAAATGATTTAAGATTGATTTATTTCAAAGCTATATATATATATATGATTTTCTCCCATGCATAAGGGAGAATAGACCCAAAGTTCCATTCTGGCCCCATAGCTCGTGACTACTCCAATACACCAGAAGAAACATACTGTTGATCGCTTTCCTTCTACGTACACACCAAACTTTAGCATAACCAAATTCACTTCCGCTCAACAATGCGGCTCACATACGTCGACTAACAAGCTACTGCATATGCTTGATCTACAAGCAGTAGGCATAGTCCAAGCACATCACAACGGTCCAACGCCTTACGCTTAATACACGACGATGTCACTCCATCATCCATCCACACGCTGCACCAACCATCACCAACGCATGACCAGCAGTAGTGCCGCATGGGCAAAACACGCTTGACAACTGATTCCATGGCTGCATATGTACATTGTTGAAGAATCGCACACCCTCCGTGCAATTCCGAAGTCCACTGCATTGCAATCTTCACGCCACAATTGAATAAATTTAGGTTAAGATTTTTCCAATACTCTCCGAATTTATGTTGCATAGCTTTGGAAGCTTGCATCCATCCTTTCTTTGATGAATTGAGGGATCCAAACATTCATCTTCCTAATGGCCACCTACTTCTTCCCTCGTTCAGCTTCAAACCTCAAGAGCTTTTAGGCATACTGCCTGAAACCATCAATGGACTAATCCTAGAGCATGTGCATCTTCAATGCCATTCAGAAACATTAGGTGGTGAGGTATTAGGAACCCCCCTGATATACGGCTTACAATCCGCTCGCCCGCTTCGTTGAAGACGACCTGTGCTTCTATGCATAACCCCTGGCCCATACAGCTAGACAAAAATTCAGGTAAGAGTTTCTTTTAATTCGTTTCACTCATTTATTTAACTATCATTATTTTATAATCATTAAGTTATTATTCTGTTAGTTGGATTAGTTAAATTCATAGCATGATATGTACATGTATGTTTATATACTAGTTGAGGAGACTTTTAATACTAGTTTATATTATATTAAGTATATTACATAGTTTATTAATTTATATTAGCTTAGGATTTTTTTTTTGGAGTAGATTTTTTTTTTCTTAGAAGAAATCATATAGAAAATTGCTTTTTAGAAATAAAAATTGACAAAAAAGAAATTTTTACAAAAAAAGTTATAGTATTTTAGAGAGTTTTTTTTAATCACTTATGAGTTAGGACCCTTTAGATTTTTTAATAAGCCAAATCAATTAAAATGTAAATCCGGTTGGTTTCAAAATTAAAATGAACCAATATATTAAGTATTTTTGAAAAGAACTACGATCATTTGATCCCGACTGGCAAGTACGTAGGCACTTTCAGGGCGACGATAAAATATGTAGAAACTTAGGTTCTTTTTCTTTTGATTTTTATTTATTTTTTAAATATTATAATTAGAAGAATAATCCTAATTTCGATAAATAGATAGTGGTATCCGTTAGGGTTTAGTAGGTTAGCCCTCGAACTTGGAACCTTCTGGTTTTTCATTTAAATTGAAATCGAAGACCTATAGCCAAATCGTAATCAATCTACCCAATTGATTATGTTTTTTTTTTCTTTTTCTTTTTCTTTTTTTTTTTTCCCGAGTTCGGTCGAGTGGCGACTCCAAAATTTTTTCCTAAATAAGAAACCGGAATTTCCTAATTTCTTTAGTTGAGGATTAATGTTAAATGGGTTAGGGTTTAGTATTAATCGAAAATAGGTAATCAATTTTAAATAGAAACTGAAAAAGTAGGCTCGACATATGGCCCTGTTGACTCAAATGGTTATCTAGGATATGTAGGTTTAATCTAAGATTTGGATTGAAAATTTTTGGGGTTTACAATCTCTTACAATTATACATATTTAGGATTTTATATCCAATTAGGGTTCTATCGTGATTATAATGGATTAGCACATTTATATGTTCAAAGTTGGAGTTTTAAAATTTTATCACTTTTAAGTATAATCTCTAATATTTACACACATTTAGAGTTTAAGGCTTTTGTATGTGATTTGAGTTTCAATTAATAAAGTAAAGTTTTTTTCATATTTGTTTTAAGTTTCACATTTAAAATTTTAATCAATTTTAAACTTTGTGGCTTTGTTAACTTAAGGAAATCATTTACAGAATACGAGTTTGATTCTATATTCAAAAGCCAAGATTTACGAGGTTTATACTATCTGAAAAATCTAACCCACTATGTTAAAGTAAACTAAAAAACAATGGAAATTGGTTATAAGATTATAAAAATTGGATTTAAAACGAGAAAGTTATAAGCGATTAAAGTTTTGGTACAATTGAGAGAAATATTAGAACTAAGTTAAAAATATAACTTAAAAGATTTTAGGTTAGCCTTCTAATTTTATTTCAAATTCTTATAATATCATATTTGTGATATTTAGGGGACCCTACCGTCAGAGACAACCTACCTAGCTATGGCTAAGTGAGTGATTCCTAATGATTTCATACTTAGTTTTGTTTGTAGTATAGATGTACTTAAATTATATAATGAACTTGAATGATCGCGGGATATGAGAAATGCATGTGTGTGATATTATGATTGAATTCCATGATTTTCTAATCAGATAATAATCGGAATTATTTGTGATGATAGTTATGTATAGTTGTATAGAATGAAATTGTCTGATCACAATGAAAACTGGATTAAGTAATTATTCGATTAAGGAATTCAATGAGTCATGCATTTTTCATGATTGCATCATAACTATACCAACTGCTACCTCATACGGAAGGTAGGAAGGGAGTCATAGGGGCGGGGGCTCTTATAGGGATTAGGCAATGGTTATGCCATTTATATGTTATTTAGTCTCTGTCCCAGCTTTCGGGCTTACTAGGTGCCAGGAGACGCTAACTGTTAGCAAAGGGCCATGTCTTATGATTTCTACTTAGGGTATGTGATGTGGATTGTAGAGGCTATTACACATTTAGTATCATGACCCATTAGTATTGTTATTATAATAGATCGTCGTGTACAGTATAAAGATCTACAGTCAACCCCTTCATTGATCATAAGCCTTCTATAGGACACACAAGGCTCCTTCAACTTTACGTTACCATCAGGCCTATAGATATGTAATATCAAGCATTTTAACTAAAATTTACCCTTTATATATAAAATAATAAGGTTAAAGTGTGGATTCATAGAATTCTACACAAAAAATATTACAATATGGATGTAGTTCGCATAAGAATCTACATTAAGGATTTCTAACTAAAATTTAAACTAAATAAGACAAATGAATATCTACAAAATACTATTACAAAATTCCCTCTTCACCCTCTGAACACACCATCCTGTCTCCACACAAGACTCATCTTGACCTGGATGGACGAAGAGATGATCTTGCATCAAAAGAAATTTATTAAGGTGTAAACTTATGCTTAGTGAGATAAATCCCCTCATTAATACCCCATAACAATTTTATTTAATGCATAAATATATGAATGCATAAATAATTAGAATGCAGTGACCTAAGAACTACATGCAACTCGGAATTATACCCCCTATAGTTGAGGTTGGAGATGATTAACCAACACAAACCAGCAACCGGGTCTTAACACATGGGTTTTTATACCAATTGCACTATTATGCTCAAGTTAAAACAAAATCATATATATATATATATATATGTATAACATATACAACTTTCAAACAAAAAGTACCTTTTCTTTTTATATCTCATACTTTAAACCAAAATTCCTAGGTCTAGTGGTGTGGTGACCTCCACAATCTATAATCACACTCCTTAAGTAGAAGCCACAAGACATAGCCCTTTACTAACGGTTAGTGTCTCCTAGCACTTAATAAGCTCGTTAGCTCAAGATAGAGACTTAATAATATAACGATGGCTTAGCTAATGCCCAATCCTATAGGAGGCTTTCCTCTTATGAGTTCCTTCCCATCTTCTGCGTGAGGTAACAGTCGGTATAGTATGATGTGATCATGAGAAATGCACGATTCGTTGTATTCCTTAGTCCAATAATTACTTAATTCGATTTTTATGGGGATCGGACAATTTCATTCCATATAACCATACACAGATGTCATCACAAAAAAATTCCATTATTATCTAATTAACAAGTTATAGCATTCAATCATAATATGACATACATACATTTCCCATATCCCACAAGCATCTAAGTTCCTTATGTAAGTTTAAGTACATCTATACTATAAGCAAAATCAAGTATGGAGTCATCAGGAATCACTCACTTAGCCATAATGGATCAGTTATAGTAATCAAGGGGCAAGTCATCTCCAATAGTCGGGTTCCCTAGACATCACAAATATGATACTATAAGGATTTGAAATAGAACTTAGAAAGCTAAGCTAAAACCCTTTAAGTTGTACTTTTAACTAGGTTTTGTATTTTTCCCGGTTTTACTAAAAAGTTCAATTGTGTATAATTTTCTCATTTTAAATCTGATTTTTATGATCTTATACTCAATCTTCATCATTTTCAAGTGTACTTTAACATGGTGGGGTTAGATTTTCAATATGAGGCACATAGATCTATCTATAGGTCATAACAGTAGCAATCCTCATGATTTGGTGCACTTTTAGGCTTTGTTTGAATGTTGGGCTTTTTGATATATTGGGAAATATTTTGGGCTTGGGCTTAGGATTTCATTGTAAGATTAAAATACTCCTTAAGGTTAGATTTCCAACTTTGATTTACTCTCTTGGTGCCAACAACAACCTCTTGGGCTTTTATGTAGGCTTAAGTTGTTAAAAAGGCTTGTTTTTTTTTATCCAAATCAAGGATAGTCACTTTGTTGGGCTTAGGAGGTGTTATGTAGGCTTCTTAAAGGTCTTAAAAAAAATTTTATAGGTAGATTAAGTTGTTGGTCAGAAAATAAATGAAGGCTCAACTTGGAGTTTGAGGCTCGTTTTGAAAGTTTTAGGCTTTATACACTTATCGTACTTGCCTTAGTTGGTCTTCTCACTTTGTTTAGTTACTTTTTTCATATTTTTAAGTGACTTTTATAATGGTTCCAGATCTGGCTGTGATGAATCCAAGGAGCACTCACTTAGTTTTTTGAACTTGTTTTATCATTTCCTTAAGTTTAGAGGTTAGATTATAAACCTATGCTACTCATATTCTAACCTTGACTTAGCTTCTCTTCCATGAGATGATTATTTAGCTTATATTCTACATGAAAATAATAGATCTCATACTTATCATAACTTCCACGCCATAGTTTTCATCTCAAAAAATTAACTCTTCATAGAAACTTCATGTAATGGATTTTTCTTTACCTAAAACTAGATTTAAGCATGTTTAACTTAATAGAAGTCAAAATAACATCCAAATGACCCACATATACTTCACATCCAGCATGATGTCCCCTCTTTTATTTACACATTTTATGACTTTCTTAACTTAAAATCTTCCATTCTAAGTGTTAAGTATATATCTTTACATAACATTAACTTAGTATGCTCATATTTCAACTTTAATGTAAAGGGGTTCATAAGCTTACTTCTTAAGGTGGTCTAGCTATTTTATCATCTTATGATTATGCTAATATCTTCATGAAAACATGGTGTCCTAACATAGCATATTAGGTTACATAAACAAGGAAACAACTTACTCATCCTAAAGCATAAACAAGGTGGTTATGCACTAAGTATCCTCTTATGCTCCTTGTTTTTCCTTCCACTTCTTGCAAGCTCTTTTGAAAACTTGAGTCTTGATCTTTAAAGTGGGGTTTTGTGGATCTTCTAAAGTTCCTAAAAGTGGCTTTTGAAGTTAACAAATGGAGACACAAAACCAATCTTTGTGCCGTGAGTAAGGAAGCAAAACAAGTGGCGGCAAGGTTAGATTTTGTGGGGTTAGACTTCTTTTTTTGGTTTGTGTTTAAAGTGAGAGAAAAGGAAGTAAAAATAAGAGTGAAATGGGGAATGAGTGGCCGGTTTTGAATGGGTGGGGTAGTGTGTTCAAGAAGCTTCAATTTGGTTCTTTTAGTATGCATAAATACCAACTTTTGACAAGACTAGATGATGTAAGCATTAAGGGGTGAATAGTAAATGTGTAAAACAAGTTGATTGATGGATGAATGACAAAGCATGGTCCCCCTTACTAGCCTCTTACAACTAGCCATGTAGGCCTTCTTTTTGAGTATTGAGTTGTCTTGTTACTTAATTAATAGTTGAATAAATAAAATAATGTGATAACTTGTCCATAAGTAGTATAAGTTATGGTGATATAAGGAAAGTCTTATCGCTAGCTTTTGATAAGTTATCAATTAATAAATGATTCTAACTCTCAATTGATAAGTCATTTAAGCTAGTTGGTTAGTTTACTTATTCACATGTACAAGGTTTATGCATTAAGGAAAAGAGAATTATTTTATATGAAATTCTTTTAAAGTTTGTGTCTTAAATTGATTTGTAAGTTACGATTTAATTCTTATAAAATTATGAAGTTTTCCAGAGTTGGATAAAATTATGCAAATTAAACTCTCAATTAGTCGCTTATGGTTACAAGTTCTTAATTGTTTTAGGGTTTTAGGTGACTTAAGGTTCACCACTCTCGCATTCGAGTTTTATTAATAATAAACTTTCGAATTGGAAAACTAAGTTCATTTTTAAATGTAAACTTAAATTCTTTGTTTAGTTAATTCTTGGGAGCATTCAAGAAGTACTCTTAGTTGATTTACATGCCTATTAAATAGTAGGGTTTACAGCTAGACTTGGGAATTTTGACTTAGAGTTTGATTTAGAAAAGGAAAGTGTATTATCCATATGAAAAATAAAGTTATTTATATTATGTATAAGTTTGAGTTATTTTGAGCATGTTAGTGTAAGTGCAAAAAAAACTTAGGTGCTAGAACTCGATTGATAGTTAGTGTTAGTTAATTATCTCCATCCCTAACTATAAGGGGCGTTATTCTGAGTTACATGTGGTTCTTAAGTCATTGCACGTACTATTTGGCATTTTAAGTTTTCATGCATTCATATGTTTGTGCATATAATTGTTGTTGGTGAATTTTGGGCATTAGAAATATCCTGCAAAGATAAGAAAAATGCTTGGTATCGGGGCTAGTTCGGTGCGGCCACTTCGATGCCTAACTCAGTAAACAAGAATAAGAAGGGTAAAAGTAAAGAGGTTTAAGTTTTATTAGATGTCTCTTATAGAGATTCTTTCCCGTATTTATAAGAGATTGTCATGTTTGAAGGAGCAGTTATCGGAATAACTGTTGAGACACATGGAACGTAGTTGATTAGATACCTTCCTTGAAATGTAGGGAGAGTAAGCAATTATGTAATATAACCGTGCTTGTGATAACCGTTCGTGCCATGAACTTGAATTTAAATTAGCAATGGATCTGTGTTACTCAACATAATGCCAAGAGTGTCGATTACTCAACGAGGTGCTGAGAATATAGATTGCACAACTTATTAGCAGACAAATGGATAAGTAAGATGAGTGGATGAAAACAACTATCAACATTTGCTTCCTAACTCCTGTGTTTGAGAATTTGACAAAAGGAGTAATGCATAATGCTCTAGAGGTCGTGTGGGGAGTTGTTTCTTAGATGCTGAATGAGATAAGAAGTAAGATGGTTCACATCCTAATTGAAAAGTTACAACTTTCAAATTCCCACTTGTTCAAGAAACCAAAAAGTATGTGGTATGACACCTGTTACCTCAATCATTATTACACTACAAGCCTAATAACTAATGGGGAGTTGTCAACTGTTAGATTTCTATCTTTGAAACACGCATCAACAACTCAGCTACTATTAAATCAGTGCATCATTACCATCAGAAACAAATTTATAGTTACGAGGATAAGTTGTCTGTAAAGGACTCTTCAAAATTAGAATTCATTTCTATTCATACTAAAAAACAAGTTTTCTCGCTTTAACGTCTTTACTCTCAAGTTTTTCAACTTTTGTGATACCATTCTTCATAAACATTCAAGTATGGTTCGCAACATCCTTTGTCAACTTGTTTTCTCCGATTTCAAAGCAACAAAAATTGAGGCCACTTTTCTTCCCCCAGTAAGGAGTAATGTGGCATGCTTTTCTGGTAGCTCAGCCTATAACACTAAGGAAAGGTGGGATAAACTCACTTGGATAAACGCTCTTGCTATAGATAATTATCCTAAGGATAAAGAAGGGAGATCCTCGACAAGATATTTATATAACAACATATCTTACTTCTGTGACTCTCCAAATGGAATTGCTAGTTCTACTGACAGAGTTCTTATCACAAAATACAACTAGTATTGGCAAGATCTTCCTAGAACGTGGAATTTGAGGAGGCCAATAGAGAAGGGGGGTAGGGGAGGGGGCGTAAATTCCATATATACCTGAAATATTTAGATTTTGGGTTGCGCTTCCCTTTCTTAACTTTTGTGAAGGGCTTCTTCAACTACTTTAAAGTTGCATCGAGTATGTTCTCACCCAACACATACCAGCTTCTGATAGCTTTTGAGATAGTTTGTGAAGAAGTCGAAGTTAGGACTATACCTCAACTATTTCAGTTTTTCTTCATGATTATGAGGTAGCTTGATGGGTGGTACTTTGCCATTGCGAACATACAGAAGTTCATGGATGCGTTAGAGTTTAAGATCCACAAGTGGCATGATAAATTCGTGTCAATAGTATTTGATGAAGAGTTAGACTTTTAGACTCAATGGACAGAACCTATTCGCATTAAGGATATAGAACTAATGCTGAATGATGCAACAGTGGCAAAGAAAATCCAAGAAGGGAGAAAGAATAAGATGTTCTTCTAGGATGCCAAGAGGATTATACGGCGCTATGAAAGTAGAGACCTAATCTTTTCTAAAAAAGAAGGTACGCTAATGAGTTACCATCGTGCTAACTATAACTGTAAGAGGAAAGTCATTTTTGTGACTTGAGGGGAGAATTGTCGCCTTTAAGCCTTGCTCTACATGGATAATGTAAGTTTATTCTCTTCCCTTGTGCTAATATTAACTTATTTGCTCATGTTATAGATATGGGTACTAGCAAGGTAAATCTTGTTAAGTTGCTTGCCTAAGGTAAGGCCAAGAAGTCAAAAGCAGACAAGAGGGTAGATAAAGTAGCCACTACCACTCGACTTGTTGCTATGAAGAAGATGGTACAAGAAAACACATCCAAGCAGGCAGTAACATAGAAGAAAGCCATTCTCCCGGCCGATAAGTAGAAGGTGGTGAAGAAGACTCTGTCGGTCGAGGTTGCCCATTCTAGGGAGCCTTTAGTCGAAAGTATTCAACTTGCTGCTGAGTCGAGGAAGGGTGATTGAGAGACCCTAACCTGCAATGAGGCTGATGAACCCATTACTACTGAAGGGTCGTTGTTAGTGCAAGAGGTAGCTTTGAGTGCTGATAAGAGACCGAGAAAGGAACTTGCCGGCTAACCACCTACTAAAAGGTCCAAAGGTTTAGATAAGAGGACGAAGGAGGCAATGCGATCCAAAGCTCTTAGCATCACCAGTGCCAAATTTGTTCCCAATAAGGAGGTCAGCGAGTACTTCATCCCGTATTGGAGCCAAAATGTTTTAGATACTGACTTAGCCCTAGGTGATAGGATAAAATCTTTGGCCAATTATTCTTCTAAAGGATAGAGAGATCGCCAAGAAGGATGTCAACAGGGTTAGCGGTTGCAATAAGACCTATATTGCAGCCAAGTTATATGACGTGAGTATCTGTATCCATGTTTATAACTATTGAATTTACTCGATTATTGATATTCGGTTTCCCCTTTTTAGATGAGCAGCCACATTTTGATAGCTTTAGATGAGGTTGATAGGGAGAATAAAATGGTAAGATCCATAATACTCATGTATTTTGTCGAGTTATTTCGGGTGCCCATCATATTAAATGAAATTGTTGTAGAAAATTAAGGATGCATATAATGCATCTAAAGCTTAGATTGTTATTGTAGACAATGCAAGAATAAGGGTCGAGATGAAGGCGAGAAAGCTCTAAGAACACCTTTCCGCCAAAAAGCTGGCACATAACCTTACTGTCGATGAAGTCTAAAGCTTCAAAGCCAAAATGGAAGAGCAGTACAAGGAGTCTGAAGGCCTAAAGGAGGAGCTATAGAAGAAGAAGGAAGAGTACTAGGGCCTGGGCTGAACTCTTTGCATGATGAGCGATGAAGAAGATTGGCTTGGAGTGCAAATTAAAGAGTTGGAAACCAACAACGTGAACTTGCAAAGTCGTGTAGCCGAATTGGAGGTGACTGTGAAGAGAGGACCATTTGTAGAAGAGGTTTTCAATATAGTCACTCCTAGTCGACAGTACGAGAGACTTTAGTGGAAAAAGTTATTGGAGGGGGTCCAAGTGGTAAGAGAGGAGATCTTGAAGCTTCACCTTGATTACGATCTCTCTTTCCTGGACTTTGTTGATGTTGATGATAAAGTCAGCAGTGCTGAAGAGGATGATGACGATGAGGCAGGTGTCGAGATTGTGAGTAAGGGCAATGACGAAGCTCATACAAAGGATCCAAGGGAAGATGAAGAACATTTATAAAAAGAAATCCCCTATGTGTGAAAAGAGAAATAAGCCTATGTGTGAAAAGAGAAATATGCCAGCTTTGAGACCTAAATGGTGCGAACCATGACCAAGAACAAACATGGCCGGTCGTTGGATGGGTCCGAGCTTGCAGAAAGCTTGAAAAGGATCAATGGGGAAAGAGCGAAAAGAGTGATAATGACAAATGAAATAGTAAGCAAAAACCCACGAATAGCTTTAGAGGATATGATGCACTAATGAAACTTTCGAGAACTCACAGAACAATTCAATATGATTTACGAATTGGTCTAATGAGGTTACTTGCCACCTAAACTTACTTAAGGGAAATGATAAGAGTGATGTCAAGAGTAAACAATAGTGTTTATGCAAGGAAGAAAGTACTTTAAGTATATTAAAGATAATTTGATCTCTTACAGCTACAAGTACAAGGGTATTTATACCTGTCAGTTAAGGTAACTTACTCAAAAGGGAAAAGAGAATAAGGACATTTCCTAAAGAAGCAATGTATAAGATACAAGAGGGTAAAAATGAATATATAAGGAAATCAATCATTGGTGTTATAGATTCTCTATACAATACTATACAAGTGGCGATGCTACATTAGTAAGGTTGTTAGAGGATGTTGACAAAAAGGTACGGACGAGTGGGAGTGTCCTAGTAGGAATGGCCTAGTCAATCCGGATTCTCTGTCTCTCATCCTTATGGTAAGGATGATGCTAAATGATTAGTTGGCTCGGTATTACAATAGTCATCAACTCGACATAACACGAAATAAGGGGTGGTCATTTGGTATGGCTTTAAAGGTGACTCGGCAAGTAAGTACTCGACCTTGGTAGGGGTTGGCTGGAACATAAGGATTCGTTGTGCCAGCCCCTCTAGTCTTCGAGCTTGACTGTGGGTTAAAGGTCCTGTAGCATGATTCCCATCACTCCCTCCGAGTTGTTTTGGATTTGGGATCAAATTCAAATGTTGTTTGCTTAGTTCTCCGTCAAGGTGATATGGACTAAGGTCAGCAATGTTGAAGGCTTCAGAAACCCCATAGTCCTCAATCAGTTCCAACTTGTAGGTGTTGTCACTGATTTTCTGGAGGATTCTAAAAGGCCCTTCTGCTCTTGCAGATAATTTGTTCTTCCTCTTGTTCAGGAATCGTTCCTTGCTGAGGTATAGCCATACTAAGTCTCCCGAGTAAAATTGTTTGGTTGACTTACCCTTGGTTCTCTCTTGCATTCTTCTAGTAGCTTGGTCGATAAGCCGAGTAACCTTGTCATAGATGTGCTGAAGAGATTATGCTCTGGTCAAGGCATCAAGGTCCTCTTACTCAGGTGTTGGGACAGGGGCATGGTCGAGGGGTAACGTAAGATTGAATCCATAGACCACCTCGAAGGGAGTCTGCTTAGTGGTGTCATGTATGGTACAGTTATAGGCAAATTTAACCACTGGTAGGTAGACGTCCTAATTAGCTAAGTTCTTGCCTACTGCAGCTCGGAGCTGTGACCCTAAAGTACGATTAACCACCTTTATTTAGCCGTTAGTTTGGTGGTAACATGAGGTACTGAAAAGTATTTTGGTTCCCAGTCGATGCCACAATTTCCTCCAGAAATGGCTCAAGAACTTCGGGTCCTTGTCGGAGACTACACTACTCGGCATGCTATGTATCCGCAAAATCTCTTGTAAGAAAAGAGAAGCAATAGCTTAATCATTGTTAGTTTTGGTACAGGGCACAAAGTATGCCATCTTACTGAATCGATCTACAACAACCATTACAAAATCTTTACCTCAAGCAATTCGTAGCAGTTCGAGAATAAAGTCCATACTTAGTTCAGTCTACGGCCTTGTCGGAATAGGTAAGGGCATTGCTTTCCCTTGTTTGGCTCGGTACTTAGCCTTTTTTTACACTACACAGCTTTCTACAATTCGATGTATGTCTCTTCCCATTTTCAACCAAAAGAATCGGCTATTCAATAGTTCATAAGTCCTCTCTCTAAAGTGTCTAAAGAGCCCTCCGTTGTGGGCTTCCTTGATTAATAATTCCTGTAGGGAACAAGTCAGCATGCATAGTCTCCCCCCTTTGGAATAGATAGCCATCCTCCACATAATACTCGTCCATTGTCCTCCCATTGATGATTCGCAAAATTATTGATCCAAAGTGTAGATCCCCAAAGTACTATTCTTTGATTCTTGTAAAACCAAACAGTTTGGTTTGAAGTTCTAATAAGAACGCATGCCTCCTCGAAAGAGCATCTGCAACTACGTTGCTCTTTCCTTTCTTGTACCTTATCACAAAATTGAACCCTTCAAGGAATTCAACCCATCTCGCCTACCACTTCGACAACTTAGTTTGACTTCGGAACTACCTTAGTGATTCATGGTCATATATATGACAAATTCTCTTTGCAGTAAGTAATGTCACCATACTTGCATTGCTCGGATTAGTGCCAAAAGTTCCTTGTCATATACGGAGTAGTTTAGCTATGGTACTTGGAGCTTCTCACTATAGAAGGCAATTGGTTGGCCTTCCTGCATCAGGACAGCGCCTATTCCAACACCTGATGTGTCACATTCCAACTCAAAAATTTTGTCAAAGTCAGGTAGTACTAATATCGAACGGAGGTCAATCTTTCTTTTATGTTGGTAAAGCTCCTCTCCTCCTTTTCTCCCCATCGGAAGTCAGTGTTCTTCTTTGTTAGCTTGGTAAGTGGCATGGTGATGGTGCTAAAGTTCCTGATAAACCTTCTGTAAAACGAAGCCAGTCCATGGAAACTTCTTACGTCGGTACAAGTAGTAGGAGTTGGCTACTCGATAATTGCTTTGATCTTCTCATCATCGACTTGCAAGCCTCCTCTACTAACTACATACCCAAAGAATACCACTTCCTCCTAGCAAAAGCAACATTTCTTCAAGTTACCGAATAGTCTCTTGACATGAAGGATATCCAAGACTGCTCTGAGATGTTCAATGTGACTCAGCATGTTGATGTTGTAGATTAGGATGTCGTCAAAGTACACCATGACACACTTCCTAATGAGATGTCTCGGCAAATGGTTCATAAGTCTCATGAAAGTACTTAAGGCATTGGACAAGCTGAAGGGCATGACCATCCACTCGTAAAGTGTATGTCGAGTCTTGAACGTAGTCTTCTACTCATCTCCTGACCTCATGCGGATTTGATGGTAGCCAGACTTGAGATCAATCTTGCTAAAAATCTTGGCTCCACTTAGTTCATCCAACATGTCTTCTAGCCTCAGGATCGGATACCTGTATTTGATTGTGATTTTGTTCACGGCTCGGTTGTCAACACACATTCGCTAGGTTCCATCCTTTTTCGGTACTAGAAGTGCAGGCATGGTACAAAGGATGAGACTCTCTCTCACATAACCTCTCTCCAGCAACTCATTGACTTGACGTTGGAGTTCAGAAGCTTACTCGGGATTCATTCAATAAGCTAGCTTATTCGGCAATGCAATGCTGGGTATTAAGTCAATGCAATGCTCTATGCCTCGAGTTGAGGGCAACCCTTCAGGTAACTATTTTGGGAATAGCTCGACATTGTCATCTAGCAACCCCTTGATTTCCTAGGGAAGCTTACCCTGCTCCTTCATTTCTAATAATTGCCTGACCAATAATAGGGTCGGCTCGTCAACACTGATGGCTCTTTGGAACTCGGCTCTACTCATTACCAAAGCTTTCTTCGATCCGTGAGCGAGTTTCATCTATAGCTTGTGAACTTCTCTTGGCGGCATTGGATTTAACGTGATCTTCAAATCATCCTTCTCGAGCATTAGGTATTCCTACAACCGTTGTGGATGACTCTTTTATTAAACAGTTATGGTCTTCCTAACAACACATGGGAAGCGCATATGGGTAATATGTCGTAGAGAATCTGGTCGGAGTAATTGCTAATAATGATCAGTAGCAGTATTTGCTAAGTGATGTGTAATGTTCCCTTCTCACTCAACTAGTGCAACTTGTACGGCTTTGGATGTGCAATAGTCGGTAACCTTAGTTTTGAGACTAAGTTAGCTGATGCCACATTGGCGCAGCTCCTACTGTCCACGATGAGGGCGCACATCTGGTCATTTACCTTACAGGTGCTATGAAATAAGTTCTCTCTCTGCTCCTCCTCTCGTGAGGGTTCCATGCTTATAGTGCATTGGACAAGCATGAGTAGCTAGTCCAAGTCTTTGATATATACGTCTTCCTTAATCAACTCTTTCTCGGCATTCTCCTTCTCGACAGGAACCTCTTCCTCCTCAGGTTCCTCATCTGTACTCTCTACGTCTAACTTCGGGATGTCTCCCTTAATGACCATCGTCCTTTAGTTCGGGTACTGAGCAGCCATATGTTTGAACTCCTGACACTTGAAGCATTTGATCTGGCTGGTGTTCCTACCAAACCCTTACTGCTTCTCATACATTTGAGTCGGTGCTACATCTTTAGGTTGGCTTTTCTGTTGGGCTCTAACATCAACCCTTCTACTCGGCTTAGTACTTGGTAGAGTTCGATTACTTGCCTGTCTTAATCGGCTAGTTAGCATTAGGGTCGTTGCTCGGATTCCTCTTTACCTCTCTATACACTGAGTAATCCTAACTTCATCCATTGTATCAAATTGTTGGAGTTCCATAATGTCTCGAATGTCTCTTCTTAACTCACTAACAAATCTTGAGACTGTTCGGGCTAGTGGTTCCTCCACTTCGCATAGTATCATAAGCATTTGGAATTCTTGAACATACTCATCAACTATTCAGCCTACTTGTCTCAACTCCTAAAGCTAAGTGAAAGTATCTTGGAGATATGTTTTTGACACGAATCCATTTCTATGCACTCTCTTCATCTCAGGCCAAGTATTAATCTCTTGGTACCCCTTTCTCCTTCTCATGGCCTGAAAATTCTTCCACCACATGGTGGCATATCTGGAAAATTCAACAGTAGCAATCCTCACTTTCTCGTAATCCTCATACTAGTAATAATCAAACACACACTCCACCTTCTCTTCCCAATCCAAATACTCGTCAGTATACCTAGATCCATTAAAACACGGAATTCAAATCTTCACATGGTTGGATGCTCTAGGGACTCATACACGCTCCTCTTCAAAATACTCTTCTTCTTACTCAACAAGCTCTCTCATGTCTATCCTTCGCCTTACTTGTCTACTAACTCCTCTACCTCAAAATGGTTGAGCTAGGTTCTGACCTTTAGTAGGTTGAGCAGCTTATGGAGTATTTGGTGCGGTCTCAATGGGTCGGCAAGACAGTATATGAACAACTCATGTTAGATCTACCAAGAGGTTAGCTATCTCATTAAGTCTCTCATTAGTACTTTTGGGAGTTCCTTGAGATTGTCGTCCATGGTAGACAACTCCATTATTATCACCAATACTAACATTTATACTCGGGCTTGTTATTTTTCCTCATAGAATCAAATTCAAACAAACACTTCAGAAAGTGAACAGCTAATAACATAGTAGTTAAATGAATACAGTAACTAACACTATTCTATACACGCAAAACATAGCACCACAGAACTTCTAGAAGAACTAACTATAGTTCATATAAAACCTTCGCTTTGATACTAAGATGGTGTGAACTATAACCAAGAATAGATAAAGTCGGTTGTTGGATGGGTTCGAGCTTGCAGAAAGCTCAAAAAGGATTAATTGGGAAAGAGTGAAAAGAGCAATAATGACGAATGAAATAGTAAGCAAAAACCCACAAACAGCTCCAAAGGATATGATGCACCAATGGAACTTCCGAAGACTCATGGCACAATTCGATATGACGTACGAATTAGTCCAATGAGATTACTCGCCACCTAACCTTGCTTAAAGGAAAGGATAAGAGTGATGTTGAGAGTAAACAATAGTGTTTATGCAGGGAAGAAAGTACTTAAAGAGTATATTGAAGATAATCTGATCTCTTATAACTATAAGTGTAAGGGTATTTATACCCATGAGACAATAAGGACATTTCTAAAAGATGAAATGTATATGATACAAGAAGGTAAAAATGAATATATAAGGAAATCAATCATTGCTATTACAGATTCTCCATACGATACTGTACATATGGCGATACTGCATTGGCAAGGTTGTTAGGAGATGTAGACAAAAAGTTACGAACGAGTGGGGGTATCCGAGTAGGAATGGCCTAGTTAGTCCAGTATCGCCATATGTCTACAATCCTTTGTATGATATATAGCGACTAATAACTCTTATTTTAAATACATTTCATATGGTGATTTTATAGTATTTCCCTTACATATTTGGTTTTCTTTAAAGAAATTGATACTTAATTGAGTAAAATTTTGATTTCAGGGTTTGAACAGTTCTTGGATTGAAAACGAAGAAAAGGAATCAAGTTTCACTCAATTTGGAGTTCAAATAAATAAGTTGTGAAGTTTTAAAGTTACATAAACAATTAAAATTTTGGTCAGAAAGTTACACAGTCTGGGACACAGTCAACTATGTCCCCAGACTGTGTCCATCCAGGAAGATTTGCTAAGGTTAGAAAGTTACATGACTTGGAGACACAATTATGTCCCAGGCTGTGTTTGGTGACGAAAAAAGGAACTTTACAATACATTATAAAAGAACTTACTAGGGTTTCACACACAACATCGGACATTCAAAAGAGAAGAGACTTGAAGAGAAGGAGGAGCAAAAGGTGAAAGCAACACCTAACTTCAAGATTGAAGAGATTTTTTATCAACAAAAGGGGTTTTTCATATTTTATTTCTTGATTTTGTTGCAATTTGTTTTTAGTTTCATTATGATAGCTTAAGATTCTTGCATTTAGGATTGTGGAACCTAGGGTTCCATGTGACTATTAGATTGATTGATAATTTTCAATAAAGTTTCTATCTTTTCTTGATTCAATTATATTATTTAATTGTTAATTGATATTTCTAGGGTATCAATCTATGATATTATACATGATGATTGAGAAATCATATGTGTAATAAGATCTTGACATAATTGGAGGGAATTACATGTATACTTAGAGATAAGATACATGTTTCTTCCGGAAAGTTGTTCTTTTGTGTGGGAATTCATTATACATTAATGTGATTCTAAATTATATTAATAAGTGAAGAGATTTTGGTAAATAATTTAGGATTAGGGTTAATATGCTTGAGAAAGGTGTTAACTTTAATTGTGAATTCCTCCGGTCAAGAATAATAGAGATTGAATTGGATACATTTTAAGCGATCACATGTTAAACACTAGGGGAAATAATCTCTAAATACATTATTTGCTTTCTTGAAGTTGTTCTTAGTTTTATCGCTTTCTAAATTGCTTAATCAAGTCTCATAATTAAGTTAGTTTGTTAATTTTAGTATTTTTAATTCATTCAACCCATCACAATTTTTCGGTTAGATAATAGAGCTAAGGTTAATATTAGTACTCGAAGTCTCTAAGGAATCGACTCGGACTCACATTCGCTATATTAAAACTGATAGGTGCACTTACCTTGTATCGGTGACTGCTATGACTAGCCCCCTTGGGTTGTGACAGTTTCAACCAATTCATTGTAAGTTTTTAACTGAAATTCTTTCAACTTGACTCAAGTCTCCTAATCTAGCCCTACTAGGAACACTTATATGTGAAATTGATCACTAATTCTCAATTCTAAATAAGTAAGATGCATCAATCTCCAAAGCTCATATTCATATTCACTAATACTCAGATTTCCTCTCTATACAAGGAGTAAGTCTTCCTAAAGTTTCTTTCGTAGACTTTCTAGAATATAGTCTTTTAAGAATTTCTCCTCAAACTTATTCCAAGTAATAGGTTGAGTCATAGCTTTACCCTTGAAATTCCACAATATCTCGACATCCTTGCGTAACATAAAAGTCCCATAAATCACTTTTAAATCGTCTGGAATCTCATAGATTTTAAAGGTTTGTTCAATCTACATTAACCAATCTTCTATCTCAACTAGGTCACTAAGTTTACCTTCAAAGTATCTATTTACCTTAATAAACTTAGATAACTTCACCTTATGCAATTTCATTACTCCTAAAATATTTTTAGATTGACTTTCACTTCCTCAATTTTGCAATACCAATAGGGGATTAAGATTAGATCAACAATAATAACCTTGTTAACATAATAGTTTCTCAAGTCAGTGTCATTTATCTAACTCATTTATCTAAATCATCAAATGTCCGATTCAATCATGCTCACATTATTATAACTTTCCGTTTTGCTAAGTGAGATTACCTTTTAGTCACTATTTAATTCTTACACATCATGTTCAATCCTACATTTCTTCTCGTTATGTTATAATTAACATCCATATAATATCATTTATGGTCCATTCTTAATAATCTATTCAGTCAATAGTTCAGATTCATAATCCTACTTTCACAACATTTCTCCAAATCTCCATTCATACCATTTGATTTCTCCATTTGAATTGTTATTGCCATCTTTAGGAATCAAAACCTTTAACTAAGATATCTAAACTTTCAATTCTATAGTTGAAATATTCTAGTACACCCAATCTCTAATATACACTTGTCTTTAGTTACCCATTTAGGGATACTTATCTTCGCATCACCTTAACAACTTACTTCTCACATCAATCGTATGTCTTGTACATAATTCTTATGCATTACACTCTAAGGTAATTATTCCTTACAACTTCATACAATCATCCTCTTCGTATTACAACTACCCAATACAATAGGAAAATTCATATCCTAGTAATGTCACCTCATGTTTCAAACTCATCAAACTATTTAGCCACCAAATTGAATTAACAATCAACTACTATAGCATCGCTCTTAAATCCCACTTGTGCCATTAAATTCTCAATTTCGAATATTGCTAAGATCACCAAAACTAATAAGCCTTTAGTCAATACATTTCATACTTTTAGTACAAAATTAGGGTATCCATACACTCTTGATTTCCAACATAAATATTTCTTCTTAATTCAACACAATTAGGAATATCAACAACATCTATGTTGGAAAAGAGTTTAACAATTAGGGTATAAATGTACATATAAAATGAACATCATATGTATAGCTGATACTAAATATTGTATATAATCTAAAAGTCTAAGTCTTTTAATTTTAAATCCTGATTCTACCTAGGTTCTACCCCATCTCACCATTTTAATTAATTGACCTACTATAAAATATAAATAGCTACAGATATCTAATATTCTATAGTCCCACAAAACCATAGAGAATTGGTATCCCTTACAAAACAATAAGACAGGGTAAATCAACTTTGTAATTTACAATAAATACTAAATTATATCAATACTTAATATATAAATATTTTCTACAAAAGATACTTTTTTATTCCGACTACACACTTATCTATTGACTATATCATTATCAAACTAATCTCCAATTTGCTCTTAGTACTAGGAATTTATCCCAATCTTAGCTTAAATGAACCTGTAAAAGAAACTATAGAGAAATGAGCATACCATAGCTTAGTGAGTTCATTCCTCACCACTACCATTTAAGTAAATTATCAAACATTATTAGTACACATGCAAGCCAAATGCATGTGCAATGAATGCAAGCAACACATCCATGGGAGTCTGAAACCATGAAAGGTATAGATTTACATCATTTACGTGTCGATTATCCCCTATATATATCCATATAGGGTACCTTACCTTATCTACATGAAACTGCCTAAGGATACCATCCCTCCAAACGACACTCGATTATTACCCTAGTTGAGTAAGAAATACCAATCCACATAGGCGGTCCCCAACTAGGGCCATCTACCATCCAAGGTCCTTCGAGTACAACTAAGCAAGTCCCCTCGCTATCAAAATATATCCAAGGCCCCATTAGCACAAATATGTAAGTCTTCTGACAATTAATTTGAGATACCATACTAGTTTTCCCTTAACAATAAAATATCGTTCACGGTGCTATGAGCCCTCTCAAAAATCATACCAAAAATATATTTAGGATTGGAAAAACGCTTTCTAAAAAGACCTTTCTTAAAAATCTGCAAAGCTAATACTCTCCATTAGTATACCAATTGAGTCATAGATATGTGACAAATATAACCGGTTATTTTGGTCAGATATTTATATTTACTGGTTTAAAAGGGTAATTACACGGATGATAGCAAACAAGTAAAATAGCCATTTAGACGTATAAGCATTAACAACTAGCAAAGCATCGTGCAAATAGCATGCACAAGTAGATAACGGGTTATTAGAACTCCCTCATCTAGATTAATGCTCATTACTAAGCGTTTAAGGTTTCTAGAACTCGACAATTGACTACCTAAAAGGATAATAAGACTTATAAGAATTCGAAAATACTAGGTTCTTCAATCAACTAAATATCTATCTTATTTAGCCTCACTTCTCATTATAAACTAAGTATGGCTAGAATGTAATTTAACTTATTTAATAAAGTAAATAGGAAATATATTTGTAATTTTTGTAAATTATAGTTTTTTATATATTTAGTTACTTATTGCTCGTTATTAGTTTATAGGATCAATTAACTTAGTTATCCTACGTATTCCTCCCGATTTATTTTAAACCTTTAGTTGCATATAACTTTTTCATTCTAATTCCGATTTTTTTTTTTTTTTTGTGATCTTATAGTCGATTTTTATTTTTTTTTAGCATATTCTTATGTAGCGAGGTCCGTTTTGAACGTTAAAATCCGCATTTTTCGACGTAAGCTTAAATTGTTATAAATTTAGTTATTTTGACTCGAATATTTTTATTTATTGATTTTGAGTTTTTCTTTATTAATTTATGATTGAACTAATTTCTGAATTTCATATTTTTGTAAAACCCTATTTTTAAGCTTAATTTTATATGTATTTTATTATTTCTTCATATTGAAGTTTGGTATACCGCTTATATTAATTTGGTTATTATTTTAATTTTTCCTAATTAATTAATTATTATTATTTTCTAATTATGTTGCAATTTTAATTGATTATTTTTAAAGAAATCATTGACGTGGCATCTTTCTAATTGTTTACATGGTAATTATTGAATTTTCTTGATTTTTTTCTTACATTTCTCAAATTTTATATTATTATTAT
>JAMXBB010000011.1:43189510-43217225 GCA_024138015.1 Lumnitzera littorea
TAAGATTTCCAAATATCTACTATATATATTCTTATTTATACATACATGTATATACATATACCGTATATTCTACCTAATAGTATATATATATACATGTCTACATACATATATTTATACGTACATAAGAGATACATATATATTTGTTTATCTACTTATACATACATACATGTATATGTAATGAAACATTTAGCAAAATACAACAAAATACTTAATACATACATGCACATACCATATAATATACATATATATATAAGTAAATAAAATATACTCACCTAAATTTTGTTGGTAGTATTTCAAATTTTTCTTCTTCTTTTCCTCCTTAGTTTTCTTTTGTTTTGCTTTCTTTTCCTTCTTCTTTTGTGTTCGGTTTCTATTTTTTTTTTCCAAATTTCTTTCTTTTTTATTCTAGATGTGCACAGCAACTTAAGGAGACAAATGAAAAAAATAAAATAATCTAACCTAATCCCTTCATTAAATTGGACAACACACATTCTTTAATTATCTTGTCTTTATCTCTTAATTTTGTGACACATGTACATTTATTTATGCACATGGGCTGTTGATTTTTTTCAGCTGCAAATCACATATAGGTAAAGAAAAATAGAAGAAAAGAAGGAAAAAGAAAGAAAGGAAAATAGAAAAAATGGAAGGAAAAGGAGAATGGAAATAATTATATGTAATTTTTCTAAACATAAAAATCATAATTATAAATTAATTTTGGAATTTTATGAAAATTTATCAATTTAATTAGTACTCATTACAAATATAATTTTTACAAGTTATTTTAACGATTTCGTTAAAAATTTTACGTGATTATGCGATTTAGTTGATAATTACAATCGACTATAATTATATCACTATTAAGTGATATTTAATTATTTTATAGGTTTAAAGTTATAGTTTAAGGTTTCAATCAAGTTTGGTTCGATTTCGAGTAATTGTGCATAAATCGGAAGGGTTTTTATTATTGGTGTTATATTCGATTTATTAGGTTTTATAATCTTTTATTGTTACTAGCTATATCGACTCATGACACAATTTAGGACATTCGGAGTTAAGTTAAGGTTCAAACTACCGATTTTCTAAGGTTTACAGTCTATGCATTCATATGTTGTGCATTGAATAAAATTGTTATGTGGTATGATAATGAGATTAACTCATTAAGTGTAAGCTTACACCCTGATTAATTTCTTTTGATGCAAGACCATCTCTTTGTCCATTTGAGCCGAGGAATGCTCAAGGTGAGTTTCGTACGGGGACAGGACTATGTGATTGAGAAAACGAAAAGAGAACTTCATAGTATGGCCAATAGTTGTTCATTTCTTTTAGTTAGTTAAATTTTTGTAAATAGATAGACTTATCACATATTCTTATGGACTCTCGATGTGCTGTATTATTTTATTGTGGAATTCTGAGTTCCACACTTTATTTTTGGTAAATTATGAAGTTAGTTAGTGATTTCAAATAATATGCCTAATATTAGTTATCTATATACTCAATGGTAATATAGAGTGGAGGGAGTCTTGTGTGTTGTATGGAAGGCTTATGATTAATGAGGAGATTGATTGGAGATCTCCGTATAGTACACAATGATCTACCACGATAATGATATTGTTCGGGTCATGATACTATTGTTGGTGCTTGAATTGGTGATCTAACCCTTACATAACTAGAGCCTTACAACCTAACCAAACCCTATCACATGCGTATGCCCCTATACCTAAGCTCCACTTTTCGGTGAGGTGACCACCACTGGTGGCCAGAGCTCTGCTTTTCGGTGAGGTTCGATTTTAATCTAATTTTTCAAAAATTTGTAAAAATATTAAAACTATCTAGAAAATTAAGAAAAAAATTATTCCCACCTATTTTCATGTATAAAATCCAGGAAAAATATTAGTTTGTAAAAATTTAGTAGCTATCATATACGTCCTAAAAAAATCGAACAATTTTCAATATCGAAATAAATGTGGCTAATGACGTTGTTTCCATTCCAAAATTTTTCTATAAACTACTTTATACTCATTTTACATTGTTATGTAAAGATTTTCAACAAAACTATTTTCTATATTTTTCATAATTTTGATTCCCTAAATTATAATTAAAATGGCATTTTGGTGAAATTTATGAATTTTTCACCAAAAGCCTCACTTGGACTTAGTACCATCCTGATCTGAGGTGTAAAATTACCATAGGTTGGTGGTGTTGGATTGAAGCTTGCAAATAGGAGTTGTGAACTTTAGGAGCATGTGATTTATATGGTTAAGTTTCACAATACGTACTTGTAAGCTCTGCAAATTTCCTAGTTAAGGGGTTGGAAGTTAATAAGTTCTTCCAAAAGATACTCTTAGCGTTGGCAAAATGACTAACCTTGACCTTAAAATTCTAAAAGAAACTTGAATTAAACTCCTAAAATCCTAAATGGCAGTCTAAGCCCTCGTTTGACCTCTATACTTAAAAGTCTTAAAATCTTATAAACAAATGCCAATAACTAATGTTAACTACTAAGGTCAACCTAATCTAACGAAACCAACCCTAAACCTTAATGGGAAAAAGACAATTGGTTGAAGCCCATGAGAGCTCCCTAAAGCCAACAAAGGGTAAGCTAAGCTAAAAATGAATATTGGTATTGATAACCCTAACAATGAATTCAAAACCTTAAAACAAATACTGTAGCTCTTAAATGAACCTTCGAATACTAAAATCTTAATTGAAACCCTAATACGTACGAGCCTTTAAATTATAAAACCGCAATCTACAATCAAAAACCTTAAACCAACTATTGTACTCTAATTAAATAGTAAAACTATTCATTAATCAGAGACTAATAACTTAATTTCCATGAAACCTTAATCTACCCTCTAAAACGTACTCAAACAGCAATAATTGTCTTAATTCCTTAAGCTCATTAGACAAGATAACTTAATGGGCTTAACCAACTTAATTTGACACGTTAAGCCTTAAAATGTGCCTAATTTGTGCTAAGTGTACTAATAGTTAAGATTAAGAAACTTAATTACACCTTAATCCACTAATCAAGTTTTACATCATGATTAACTATAAGTTAAGAAGCATTAATCATATGAAACCAAAGTAACTCTATGAAAATATCTCCTTAAGAATGCCAACGTTATAATCATGGAGACAATATGAACCCCGTAAACTTTCGAATCTAAACTTGGAGTTAGATACATGAATTAATAGGTAATCCTTAGAACTATTCAAGATATAATAGTAAATCATATAATAATAAAATCCATAAATAAAACAATTGAACCCTAAATCATAAGTTATAAACCTTAAATAGTAAGTTGAAAAACCCCGAAACCTTAATCATACGTGTAAAACCCTAATACGTAGGAAATCTTATAACGATTGGAAAGCATCAATAGACTGAGTAAAACCTTAATTAGAAGTCCAAAAACCCTAATTTAACAAATAAACCCTAAGTATACCCCTAAACTATTTGTGAATCATAAATAATTTCTCCAATCAGTCAGAAACCCTAAATTGTGAGCCTTGTATATGGTCTGAAAACCCTAATCGATCCTGAATAATAAAGTACTCTAACAAACAAAGTCAAATAGGTCAATGAACTTAATTGAAGTGATAAAATATGGCAAGATCGTAGTTACACCCTAATTAGGCCTAAATTACTTAATTAAGTATAATAGCGATTAATTAGCTTAATTATCTTTTAATCCATCTACCAACTCCCATTACATCTTAATTAGTAGCAAGTCAAACTCAATTAAAAATAAAAGACAAAGGATTAATTGAGAATTAAAAGACACTTGTCCTTAAGGAGGCAAAATCTTTCCTCATTTGGCAAAAAGCAAATAAGGTACAATAGTACAAAGAGGGAGCCATGTACCCTTATCCCCTTTAATCTACCTTCAATATCTACCATTTCATCCCTCTAAAACCCTCATTTGACACCATTCTTCATGCATAAGAAACCCTAGAAAATACTCTCATGAAACCCAAACAAAAACCAAAGGAAAAAGAAAGGAAAACAAAAGGAGCTATCAGATCCCCCTGTGCACATCAATGGCTTTTGGTCCTATAGCCATCACATGCCACCAAATGAAAATCCACTACCACCAAAAGATCATACACACATCCTATTTTCTTGTTGACAAACATTTTCTCTTAAAGGAGTAAGTTTCAACTTCGTTTTTTAGTGGAAAAGTTGGAATTTGTACATGCCAGCCTAAGGTAAAACTCACTCGACTTGACTTTCTTGCTCACATAAGTTATACCCATGATATCTTCAGAGTTTAAGATTATAAATACTATATAAATATGTTATAATCATGTACACATCATTTTCGAGCCTTATAATTACACATTCATTCATGTACTTAGGTAGTTTGCTATTTATATTCTAAAGGTATAGAAGATAATTTTATGTAGATAACTTGAAAAGATATTGATTAAATTGCATGAAACCTTAACTACCATCCATGTTGCCACCTCCTTGATATGTATACATTTTTTTTTCATCATGTTAGGTGATGTTATTAGCTTAAAACAAGTAGAAATTTGATTAAAATAAGGAAACACACTAGAATAAGTGTTAAATGGAAGAAGTTGAAAGAAGGCCTAAAAGAACCCTACTCGACCACCACTTTCATGAAAGTTTCAAATCTGTAAATTTTGATTTATTACCTTAATAACATGATTATTTAGTGTTAAGTATGATTTATGATGTAATTAATCAAGTTAAGTAAGGTAATGATGAGTTAATGGCCTAAACTAGTTAAATTGGTGATTAAGGCCTTAGGAATAGTATTAGAAAGCCCACTAATAAAATGAACCAGATCTGAAAGACATAATAAAATGGGTTATTTAATGGACCCATGAAGATATTTAGCCTACTAGAATAAGTTAGAATCAAGTTTAGAGTCTTAGAATGCAAATTAGGCCTAAACTAGCTTTGTTAGTTGTAAAAGCTTTAGAAATATGACTAGGAGCCCAATAAATGAAAAGAACCAAATCTAAATCCTAATAGAAAATGGACTTATCTTAAGGCATTTAGTGGGCTTAAGCCTAAAATCATAAGTGGAGTTAGGCTTAAGGCCCTAAAATGCAAGATAAGCTCAAAAGCTCTTAAAAGAACCAAGAATAAAGCCTAATAACATAGTGACCAAATCTAAACCCTAAATTAAAAGGCTCATAAAATAAAATATAAAGGGTCTATTAAGTCTAAAAGCACATTAAAGCCATTCCCTATAGGCCCCTTGGTAGGCATTAGCCTTAAACTAGTAAAAATAGCCCATTTAGGCCTACAAGAGTAACACCAAGGCCTAAGATGAAAATTTAAAATATTGGATAGAAAAGTCCACTTAGAATACTTAAAAGGAAGCCTAAAATACTAGAAAAAGTCCACTTAAAATACTTAAAAAGAAGCGCAAAATACTAAGTGTAAGGTTTATGATCAAAAGCTAAGCCTAAAGCCCAAAACCAGGTTCAAACCTTAAAGTGACCAAACTTACCCTTTAAGCCCACGAACTTGTAAGGCCCAAAACAAAACCTTATTGATCCAAAAGCCCAAAAATAACCTCACCAAATGAAAGAACACTTGAAAATAATGAAAATAGACTATAAGAACACGAAATTCAAACTTAAAACGAGAAAGTTATGACCAAAATATGAAATAAGCAGAAATGGGGAATTATAGCGAGGTTAGTGAATAGATCACGTTTAAGATCAGTCTTACTTATTTTAGTTACCTTACTTAGGTGATTTGGGATACCAAGTTCAAGACTACGAAGGACTATTGAGAATACTTGACTTTAAGATTGAGTGAATATATCGTCCCCTATTTTACTCTGTTTTGTGCTTATATATAGTGCACTATCTAATCATATATGATAATTGAACTTGATGAATGTTAGGTATTGAGCTTAGTTTTTCACCCTCTTGGTTCCTTTTATAAAATAGCCTTTTTTAAACTGATCAGCACTAAACCCTACCCGTTTAATATTGATCATCGATTAGGGTTTAAGGAAAATCGTTCCTTTTTGTTTTGAAAACAATTTTAAAGTCACCACCTAACTAGAGTCGGGAAAGATAGTTAAGTAATAACTAATTAGGTGGATTAATTATAACTTAACTACTAATCTAACGATTAAAACCAATTTTACAAAACGGTTTTTTAAACGAGAGAATCTGGATCCGCGGATTAGGAATTTTAAATCCTTACGAGTACCATTGACTTTCCAAAATTAGAATTAAACTTAAAAATCACCTTTTGAAAAAAAGAAAAATTTGGTTATTGGTTACTCTAATTAGATAAACAAAATAAACTAAACTTAGAAAAAAAAAATGGAAATTAGGTTTTTTCATTTTTATTGTTGCTCTATAGGTGCTTATGTACCCGCTATTCTAGATCAGACGTACGTAGTTTGTTTTGATGAAAACTTTAGCAGGTGAAGTTGATTTTAATTTTTGAAAACAATCAAGTTTACGTTTTTAGTTCAATTGAGTTCATTTAAGAAATTTCTAAGAATATCCTAAATTGAATTTTTTTCTTTATTTTTGAAAAATTCTAGAATGCCTTAAATTACAAAGGGTTCATTTATTTTTATTATTTTTATAGAACTTTAATTTTTCTAAGTGCTAAAAGGAAAGGAAAAAAATTTATTTATCTCCTTATTTACTTACTTTTATTTTTATATATTTTTATCTCTATCTATTTATTTATTTTTTATTTTTATTAAACTAAAAATAAACAACTAATTAAGCTACCTTTCCTTTACTTTTTCTTTCTTTCTTTTTCTTTTTCTTTTCTTACTTTTTCTCCTTTTTCTTTCCTTCTGTTTTTTTTATTTGATTACATTTACATGGATAAATAAATAAAACAAACAAACAAATAAATAAATAAATAGATTCGGATGCAGCTGGATGCGCGGGTCGGACTTGGAGCAAGTCAATCGAGTCAGATCCGGGTTGTCGAGTTGGATCGATTGAGTCGGGTCGAGTTCTGCTGTCTCTAACAGCAGTAGCAGCTTCGGTTAATTCAACATGAATCAGCCACTAAATCTAAGGGGAAAGAGTGGTTTTATGGGTATTTTATTCGAGAATAGGGGGTTAGGACCAACATTGCGGCTTAAGGTGGTGGTTTAGTAAGTGTTTGGAAGGGGTCGACAGCGGCGGTTGGTATGGTGGTTAGGTAGTGGTTGCTGGGTTCCAATTAGTGATTGAAGTAGGGGTTTTAAAGTATGGGGAGTTCGATTGTGGGTTTAATTTGGGCCTAGAGAGGTCTAAGGTAGTGGTTTGAGAGGGGATTAGTATGGCGGTTAGGGTATTGCGGCGGTGGCTGGATAGTGATCGATAGGGGGCATAGTAGCGAATCGAGGGTGGCTAGTAGTGGTGAGCTAGAGAGAGAGAGAGAGTCGAAGAGAGAGAGAGAGAGTGAGAGGGCTGCTGCTAGAGAGAGAAAATAAGAGAAAGAGGAGAGAGAGAGCTCATGGGTGATTGTCTATGCTCCCATGAACTCCCTAACACCCTTTATATACTCGAAAACAATTTAGAAATCAAGGAAAGTTTGAATTGGAGTAAAGTGTAAATGGTCGAAAATATAGTTTTTTTCTAATCTTTAGAGCTTGGTTTAATTGTGTTAATGCATGAATTTAGATGTAATCTTGATCACTATTAACAATAGGCCATGTGTGCTCTACGATTTCATCACTAATTTGATGAAATTGCAACGAAAAAGGGATCAAATTTTCCCACAAAGTGCACTATTTGGAAAGGAAATTGCAAAAAAATCTAGGGAAATTGGAGGAAAGAGGGGGAAAGAGGAGAGAAAGAAAAGGAAAGAGAGAGAAAATCAATTGATGTGCCACCACGTTAGCTGACCTGACCAATCTGAAGTTGCCACGTGTCATCACATGACATGTAGCAACTAACATGCTACGTGGCGCCATGTCAGCCCTGCTGTCCAACCCGACGTTGCCATGGGTCAAGACATGTAATGCAGTCAAATCTTGACACGTAGAGTGTGCTGGTTGCAAAAATAAAAAGGCTTCCTTGCTTTTGCCGAGATTCAAACCAAAGACCTTAAGCTTAACATTATGCAATGTTCAAGTGTTTATCCATTAGGCTGTTGACTTATACCTTGCTATTATACATATGAGCTAGGTTAATCTGGGCTAAATTTAATTCTAAGCCTAGACTTATTGGCCTAACTTCTAAACATATTTCAAAATTAAAAAATCTACCCTAATAAAATATTATTTTCTAAAATCTTTTATTTTTTTTTTCAATTTCTCTATTTTTCTAATTTCTTCAATTTTCTAACCATTTGCCAATTTTTTTGTACTTTTTTTTTTCTAATTTTCTAATTTTTTAGGTTTTCTTTCTAGACGTCTTATTTTTGGTATTTTCCCACATTTCTTATTTTATATATTTTTTTTGTATTTTCCTAAAATTCTTATTTTGTTTAATTTTTTGGGTTTTCTTTAATTTCCTATTTTTTATGTTTTTCCTAATTTAGGACCTATTGAGAAAAGAAAGAAAAATAAAAAAAATAAAAATAAAGGGGGCAAAAATTAGGTGTCTACAACTGTCTTTCTTTGTGTCGAAGTTTGAACAAAACTTTCTCACAAAAACAAAGAGATACTATTTTTTCCCTTAGGATGACTTTAAAACAACTAAATAGCTACCCTAAGATTGATTTATTGGGGATTCAGATGAAGAAATGAAACCTGGCTGTGCCTCTCTAGGCTCACTAACCTAGGTGAGAGTGTCTCTAAGGGATAGGCAATCTTACGTTGGAATTGATCTAAAACCTAATTGTACCTAAGTAGGCTCACTAACCTAAGTAGGAGCATCTTTCGAGGACTAGCAACCTTAATGTGAGATCAATCTAAAACCTAGTCGTGCCTCATTACGCTTACTAACTTAGGTGAGAGCGTTTCTCGAGGATAAGCAACCTTAAATTGGGATCAACCTAAAACCTGGTCGTGCCTCACAAAGCTCACTAACCAAGGCGGGAGCCTCTCTCGGGGACTAGCAACCTTAAACTAGGATTGATCTAAAACTTAGTTATGCCTTACAAGGCTCACTAACCTAAGCCGGAGCATCTTTCGGGGACTAGCAACCCTAAACTGAGATTGATCTAAAACCCGATCGTACCTCATAAAGCTCACTAACCTTAGTAGGAGCGTCTTTGAAGGACTAGCAACCATAAACTAAAATCAATCTAAAACCTAGTCGTACCTCATTAGGCTCACTAACATATGCGAGAGTGTCTCTCGAGGACTAGCAACACTAAATTAGGATCGACCTAAATCCTATCATACCTCACAAGGCTCACTAACCTAGGTGAGAGCATCTCTTGGGGACTAGCAATCTTAAATTGGGATTGATCTAAGACCTGATCATACCTCATAAGGCCCATTAACCTAGGCGAGAGTGTCTCTTGAAGACTAGCAACCCTAAACTAGGATTGATCTAAAACCTAGTCATGCCTCATAAGGCTCACTAACCTAGGTAGGAGCATTTCTTAGGGACTAGCAATCCTAAACTGGGATTGATCTAAAACCTAGTCGTGCCTTAAAAGGCCCTGCCTAGGTTAGTAACCTAGGTGGGAGCTTCTCTCGGGGATTACCAACTCAAAACTGGATTGATCTAAAACCTAGTTGTACCTTACAAGGCTCACTAACATAAGTGGGAGTATCTTTCGGAGACTAGCAACCCTAAATGAGGATCGATCTAAAACTTGGTTGTGCTTTACAAGGCTTACTAACATAGATAGGAGCATCTCTTGAGAACTAGCAACCCTAAATTGGGATCGATCTAAAACTTTGTTGTACCTCACTAGGCTTACTAACCTAGGCGGGAGCATCTCTCGAAGACTAGTAATCCTAAACTAGGATCAATCTAAAACTTGGTCGTGCCTTAAAAGGCTTACTAACTTAGGCGAGAGTGTCTCTCGAGAACTAGCAACCCTAAACTAGGATCGATCTAAAACCTAGTCGTACCTCATAAGGCTCACTAACCTAGGCAGGAGCGTTTCTCGGGGACTAGCAACCCTAAATTTGATCTTAATGTTGTTTCTTAGGGAACCGATGAAGAGAAGTGCCCTACGAAACTTGGTGGATAGAGTTGAAATGTCTTATGGGCTTGTTGAGAAAAATTCGGTGAATAAAGTGGAAGTACCCTATGGGCTTGTTTGAGATATATTTTGTGAACAGAAGGGAAGTGCCCAATGGGCTTGTTTAAGAGAATATTGGGAAGGAAAGTGCCCTATGGGTTTGCTAAGAAGAATGAGATTTTGGATAAGAGACTAAAATGTGACTATTGGGAGGGGTGCTATACAAGCTTGTTAAGAGAAACTTTGTGAATAGAGGGGCTCAATAGGCTTTCCTAAAGAAATCAAGCGTCCTACAAGCTTATTAAAAGGAAAAGAAACACCCTAGGAGCCCATAAAAAACCCTAAAGAGAATGATGAGGGGAATTGCTCTATGATCCTATTGGAATGTTTGATGAAAGATTAGTGGACGAGGAAGCGCCTTATGGGCTCTCTTGAGAGACACTTAGAAATGAGACTAAGTTAAGATTGTATCCAAAAGGCTGGCACAAAAGAAACTGATGAAGAGGAGTGTCGTATAAGCTTGCTAAGAGGAACTTAGTGAACATAGGGGCCCGATGGGCTTGCCAAACGAAATTAAGCATCCTATGGGCTTTCTAAAAGATCTTGATGACCTGAAGGGCCATACGGGCACGCTAAAGGGAATTAAGGAACAGAAGCACCCTAAGGGTTTGTTAAGGACCTTGAAGAAGGATGAATGGATGGAAAGCAAGATAACCCAATTGAGAGTTGGTTAAGATTAAAAACTTGTCTAAAACACTACCCGATTTTGAAGAAAATATTTACAGAAAAACCCTTTTTGTGAAGACCAATTATGTTGAAAACGACATTAAGGATAATTTCCTTTATTTTGGGAAGAATGAGAAAAGCCTTGACTCTTCACCCTTCTTTTCTTCTTCTTTTTTTTTTTTCAAAATTGATTGAAAACTTGGCCACCTAGGCCAACATGAACTTGACATAAAGATATGTTCTCTCTCTTTTCCTTTTTCTTTTTTTTTCCTTTTTTTATTGCCTCTTTTTTCTTTTTTAGTGTGCTAACAAGTAAAGAACCCTTCCTCAATAATCAAATGGGGCCTCTTATGTTCCCTCTAACTTAGATGCTGAGCCTTTTGGTGAGTGTAGACTCTGTAAATTCAACCTCCTAAACATAGTATCAGATTCGAGTGTCATAGACATTTCTCTAAGTCAATAAAACTGCATAAAATGAAAACCGACTAAAATTTTGAACCTGGAACTCAAAACGAACTTGAAAGACCCAATTATATAATTTGGAAACTCTAATCATGCAAGAAAACCACAATCCCTACATACGTGTACTTAAAAAAAAAAAATAATAATTAAATTAAAACTCTATAAAATTATCTTAACGCTTGAAAAGCCATAAATCAATAAAATTATCATATGATATATATATGTTGCATAATAAAACAATGTTCCTAAATAACTAAGCCAATTGATCCTTAAGCTCATAAGTGTAAGTAAATTATTCCCAAGTTGGTGAAAAACCTTAAAACATGCATAATCTCATTCGAACCCTAAAACCTAGGATGATCAAGGACTTACGATCCTAAATAAATAATTAAAAATATATTTTCAATAAATTTTATTTAACTTTAGAAAACTTGAAAATTTCTTAAGAGGCAAATCACAACTTACAAATTAATTCGAGACCAAACCCTAAAAGAATTTCATATAAGACAATTCTCTTATTTTCACTCATAAGCCATGTTACGTATGGATAAATTGTAAACCCTACTTTTAGCAAACTTGTGATTCAACTAAGAACACTTCCCAAATATTCCCAAGGATAAACTAAGCTAAGAATCCAAGTTTACATTTAGAAACGAATTTAATTTTCCAATTCGAAACCCTACTATCGATAAAACTCGAATACGAGAACCATAGATTCTAAACACAAAACCCTAAAACAATTAAGGACTTGTAACCCTAAGCGGCTAATTAAGAATTTAATTTGAATAATTTTATTCAATTCTAGAAACTTCCATAATTTTATAAATATTAAATCATAACTTACAAATCAATTTAAGAGACAAACTCCAAAAGAATTTCATATCAAACAATCTCCTTATCTTTATACATAAGATTTGTACACATGAATAAGTAAACCAACCAATCATCCTAAATAACTTATCAATTGATAAATGTAAACCCTATTTTGAGTGGGCCCATGATTCAATCAAAAGTACTGTCCGAACGTTTCCAAGGATCAACTAAACTAAAAACTTAAGTTTACATTTAGAAGCGAATTAAATTTTTACAATTCAAAAGCCAATTGTCGATAAAACCCGAGCTTGAAGAACTGCGAGCTCTAAAGCTACTTAAAACCATTAAGGAATTTTAACCCTAAATAATTAATCGATAATTTAATTTGAATAATTCCATTCAACTTTAGAAAATTTCACAATTCTACAAAAATCAAATCATAAATCACAAAACAATGTAAGATAAAAATCCTAAAACAATTTTCTATAAGGCTATGCCCTTATCTTCATGCATAAGCCTTACATATAAATAATTAGACCAACCAATCACCTTAGATAACTTATCAATTGAGAGTTGGAATCGTTTATCAATTGATAACTTATCAAAATCTAGTGATAAGACAATTTCCTTATCACCTCTTCACTTATACTACATATGGACAAATTTTCACAAGAAATCATGAGCTTAACTTTAATAAAGGTGACAAGACCACTCCATGGCATAAAGAGACTTCCAATGGCAGATTTAAACAAGGAGGAATGGGGGGCCATACTCTTGTCTTTCAAGCATCAATCACTCCTCCTTACACATCACTATTCACCCCTTAATGCTTACATTATCAAGAGTTGCAATTGTTGACTTTTTGTAAGCTTTAAGACAATACTTTCAAGACATTTAAACACTCCTTCTCTCTCCATTTCCAACCGGCCACACTCTTCACCATTTCTCTCCCTTTCAATTTCACTTTCACTTCATCTTTCTCTCTTTTGAAACAAACATAAAAAGGGGAAACAACTTTACCCCCACAAAATCCATTTTCTTCCATTTTGAAGCTTCAACTCACGGCATTTTTTTTCTTTGTTCATGTGCCATTTTCTTTCATCATTTAAGATCATCTAAGACCATTAGAATCATCCATAAACCCCATTCCAAAAGAGCAAAAGATTCGGGTTTCAAAAGGTAAGCAAAAAGGAGGAAGCAAGGTTAAAGGCTTAAGAGGAACCTTAGTGCACAACCACCAAACTTTGCGTTAAGGACGAGTAAGTGATTCTTGTGATGTGTGGATTAATATTTATGTTAGAAGACTAGGATTTCTGGAAGATATGAGTAAGGTTTGAGTTGTTATAGCACAAAAATTCGTTTTAAGAAACAAACCCTAAAACCATTACATGAAGTTGAAATATGAGCATGTAAAGTTGGTGTTTTGTATGGACATTTGTTTAATGCTTTGAATGGAAGATTTTAAGCTAAGGAAATCTTGAAATGAGAACTTTAATGAGGGGTAAGCATGCTGGACGTGAAGGTTCCATGATCATTCGAATGTTGATTTTGTTTCCATTTAGTTAAACATGCTCAAAACTAGACTTAAGTTAAGGAAAAATCCATCACATGAAGTTTTATGAAGAAATCAACTTTGTATGACATGAGCTATGATATGGAGGTTTTATGAAGTATAAGATCTTTTATTTCTTTATGTGGAGCATGAGTTAAAGGATCATTTGATGGAAGGAAACTTAAGTTGAGATTTATACACAAGTAGTTAATTGCATAATCTATCACCTAAACTTAAGGAAATGATGGAACAAGTTGAAAAACCAAGTAAGGACCCCTTAGGACCAACATGAACAAATCTGGAACGTGGGTAAATGAGGCCTAAAAATATGATAAAAATGAAAGAACAAAGTGAAAATATTAACCAAAGCAAGTATGATTAGCATACAAAGCCTAAAACTCAAAACCGGGCCTAAAACTCTCAAAACAAGCTTAGAACTCTAAGATGGGCCTTCAATAAAAATCTAACCAGCAACTTAAAGTACCAAGAGAAGTTGTTTTGAAGCCCATAAGAAATCCACCTAAGGCCCCATAAGCCCACCAAAGTCATTAACTTTAGTTTGAACCAAAAACAAGCCCATTTGACAACTTAAGCCCACTAAAAGGTCCAAGAAGTGGTTGTTAGCCTTAAAAATATAAAGCAAAGTTGTAAATCTGATCTCAAGGAGTATTTTAAGCTTAGGATAAAATCTAAAGACCAAGCCTAAAGAATTTCTTAAGTTATCAAAAAGGCCAATTACCAAACAAGGCCCAAAAACACTCCAACACATGAGGAACGCTACTGTTCTGACCCATGGACAGAATTGTATACCTCATTTCGAAAATCTAACCTTACCACGTTAAAGTACGCTCGAAAACGATGAAGATTGACTATAAGATCATAAAAATCGGATTTAAAACGAAAAAATTATACGCGATTGAACTTTTAAGTAAAACCGAGAAAAATTATAAAACCAAGTCCAAAGTATAACTTAAAGAGTTTTAGCTTAGTTTTCTAGGTTTTAATTCAAATCCTTATAGTATCGTATTTGCGATGTCCAGGGGACTCGGCTTTGGGGAGACGACCTATCCCAGATTATTTTGACTGATCCGCATAACTGAGTGAGTAAATTCCCAATGACTCTTTACTTGATTGTGCTTGTAGAATAGATGCACCTAAACTTATATATATGAATTTGGATGCTTGTGGGATATGGGAAATGCATGTGTATGAATCTGTGGATGAATGTGATGACTTGTTAATTATATCTAATAATGGGAATTGCTTGCATTACATATACATATGAATCGTATGGAATGAAATTGTCTGATCACCCTGAAAATCGAGTTAATCACTTATACGATTAAGAAATCAAAATGAATCATGCATACCCCATATTGCATACGGATAACACCGACTGCCGCTTCACGCAGAAGATGGGAGGGGACTCACAGGAATACTAGTTTCCTGCAGGATTGGGCACTAGCTATGCCATCATATATATATTGAGTCTCTGACCTAAGCTGATGGGCTTACTAGGCACTGGGAGACGCCAACCGTCGGCGAGGGGCCGAGTCTTGTGGCTTCTGCTTAGGGCGTGTGTTTGTGGATTGCGGAGGCCACCACACCGCTAGACTTGGGATTTTGAAAATATAATTTATTATTCGGTAGGGAAAGTATATATATGTGGATATATACTTAGTTTTGTTTTGACTTAAGCACAATAGTGCTGATGAATTAAAACCCAAGGTCTAGAACCCGGATTTTGGTTTGGGTCGGTTAATTATCTCCAAACCCCGACTTCAGGGGGCGTAATTCTGAGTCGTATGCAGTTCCTAGGTCGTTGCATGCGTTTTTGGCATACTGATTGTTCCTGCATTCATATGATTGTACATATAATAAATTTCTGCTATGTGGTATTGACGAGGGTAATTATCTCACTAAGTGTAAGCTTACACCCCAACAGTTCTTTTCCTTGCAGGTTGATCGATAGTTGGGAAAGGGGATAGGAATCGAGTGCAGAGTGCTACCATTGAATCAATATGATGAAAAGCTTGTGTAGTTAATTCGGAATGCTCCGAAAAATGACTAATGTCTCATTTAAGTTTACTGTCTTTAGTAAGTTTAGAATTTTCTAAAATTGTCTATCTTATTTCATTATTTTGGTAGGGGATACTGATTCTCTGCGGTTCTGAGGAATTGTGGAAAAATTGGATATCCATAATTATATATATTATATAATGAGTCAATGAATTAAAATTGAAGACTCTAGTAAACAACTATTTAGAGTCTTGCAATCTCTGACTTGCAAGGCGATTTTCTTATCATGGGTGCACACGTGATATGGAAATTTTAGGCAATACTACTAGGCCCCTCCTAGGGTCGCTACAGTAAGGCCTTATGACTTCACACATCTTTAAAAGATAACTCATTACTAGTTTAGTCAAAGAGGACTTCCTTGCAAACTATCGTCCCATATTATATTCTTGACTACAATCCTAAAATTATAGTCCATTTTCCATGTGATACGCCTTAATCAATCCATTAAGTCTTTTTCGATTTATCATTATAAATTTAGGTTTTTGGTGTAAGGGTTTCAAAAAGGAACTAATGAAGAAGCCTATTTTGAAATAAATATTAATCCCGAGCGTACAAGTCGAGAACCTTAGGAACAATTAGAAATATACTTGACCTAATTTTAAAAACAATTTTTATTAAAGATAAATTGTCTTTAAAGATTAAAAGAGCTTTTACTTGTGTAAAGGTTGTATTGTGGGTGGGAAGGCCAAGTGTGTGAGAGGCTTCAAAGTAGATGTAGAAATTTTGGGTTTTTGAGCTTGGATTGTGATTCGGTGCTTCGCGTCTTTAGGGCTATTTAGGCTTCAACTTTTGATTCGATTGCCCCTACTGGGATATGATATGGCTTTCACTTGGCTCTTGACTTACACGTGAGCCCAATTTTCCAACCTCTTTTCCTCATCTATTCCTTTTTCTATTTTGTTATTTACTTTCCCCTACTGTTCTTTTGCTGTTCTTTCTTTTTCTTTTGGGCCTAAGTCTCCATTGCTAAGTTTTTACCTCTTAAGTGATTTAGGGTCCTAAATTCATTGATTTCTATTGTATGAGCTCGAGTGAGGTATGTAAAAGCTTGAGATGTTTAAAAAGAGAGTGGCTCTTCCATATTTCAAAAAACGTAACTTATTGCTTTTAAATTTAATGTTATCAAAGCATATACAAACCAATTTTAATCCATCTCTCCTTATCAATGACCCTAACCTTTGAATTGCACCAATGTGGGGTGGTCTTCGACAAGGTTTCAATTTGAAAAATTCTTCAAATGGGTTTAATAAGGTAAACAAGAGATGATTGTGTTTAGGATTCGAGAAATTAATGCCTAATTTCATTTTAATTTGCGTATTACATTCAAAGTGGACCTTCATTAAGGAATGAGTCCAAAGTATCCTTACCTTTGTGTCGCTCAACTCTCAAAGTGTTTTAGGTTAGTGTGTGGAAAATAGTTTGCCTCTTTTCATTCTAAACCTTTTAAAATTGAGTTACCAATTCCTTAAGGAGAACTTCTTTTCTCTAATAACAGTGCAATCATTCCATTGAAAAAGGCAATTGTATTATTCTAGCTATTACAAACTTTATTGAAACCAACTTTCTTTGCCCCTAATTCAACAAGCACCCAATTACTTGAAACAACCGATGAGCTTATCAGAAGGCATTGGTAAGCTTAAAAGAAATGGAGCTCTAAGTGACTTAGTTGGATTATCCTCATGACTTAAAGAAGGAATGTCTTGTTGTAGCTCTAGCTAAATGACTTTTGCATTAATTAGGTCTTGAATCTTGTTCTTCAATCTCCTGCATTTTTCAGTAGAATGCCCCTTCTGATCCATATGATAGTCGCATCTTGCTTCTAGGTCAAAGCTACGCGGTTTGTAATTCAGATTAGGGGCTTCACAAGCTATAACCCTTGCTACTTTCAAATGATAAACGAGTTGGGTGATTGATATCTTCAGTTGAGTGAATTGTCTCCTCTGAGTCCCTTGAGTTTGTTCTTTCTTGCTTCTCCTTGGCTTCTTTTTGCTTAGGCTTCCTTCATCACTTGTGCTTATTGCTACTTGAATAGTGTTGAACGTTAGGTTTTGAAATCTTCTAAGCATAAGGCCCATTGCCATTTGTAGGTTTTTGGTGATCTTTTTTAACATGGCTATTTTCTCTTCTAGATTTGAGAATCTCCTTTCCAAGTTCAAATCTTGGGATATCTGGAGAGTGGTGATTATTAGGAACAAAACTTGCCATTATTGGGCTATCTGATGCATCATCCTTTCTAGGTCATCAGCCATGTAAACCTATTTAGAAGAATTTCTTTACTAGTTAGCAACTTTTCTTTCATATTTTTCTTCTTCTTTATTTTCTTTTTTTTTTTTAGATAAAGAGAAAGATAAAGCTTTATTTTATAAAAATGGTAGATTTTTTGGCTTCTTTTTTTTTGGGGTTTTTTTATTATATTTCCCTGAGTGAGAGAGTGAAAGGTTAGATAAACTCTATTGAAGGACTACTTATAAAGAAGGAAAGAACAAAGAATGATAGAATAAAGAGAAAAAATTTATTTTAGAAAGATCAAAGTACATGGAATAAAACAAAGGGGAACCTAACAATTATAAAAACATAAAACTTTTTCAAAGCCCATTAACTCCATCTAAAGTTTCTAACGTAACTCTTACAGTTAGGCCTTAATGTTGTCTAGCATTTCTATAGCCCAATTCATGGTCTTCTTGCTTTTTTCAACTTAAGCTAATAAGGCCTTGTTAGAGGCCTTAGCATGCCTAGCCCTTTGCTTCCAATAGGTTGCTTCAGCTTATAGTAGTTGCTCATGGATTCCTAAGGCAACTAGTAGTCTTTGATTATTCTCTTGTTGGTTACCTACCATTCTTAGGTCTACATATTTCATGGACAGCAATCAATCATTAGTGCAGAAAAAGAAAGCACATGGAAATATGCAAGTGTTGGGATCATTTGGGTTAATACATTACCCCCTTGAGTTGCAACCCTACTATTATTTTCAAAAACTTGATTGCGTTAAAACTCTTGAACGATTAGTAAGGTTGCAATTTCTTAAGGCTATGTATTAACTCAAGCTTAGAGAGGAGTATATACAATAAGGGTAGGTCTTGAAAAGGTCCTTAAGTTTTGTAACCTCACTTATTAAAGAATACTTCCATTGGTCACATTGAGCTTAAGTGAGGTGACTTAATCAACCCCGAGTGATGGTTACACCCTAGCACCCGGACCTTACATAATGGCCCTTCTCCTAGGGTCTTAAGACGACCTGGGTTTGATCGTATATACCATGCAGCAAATGAGCCCCCATATCCCAAAGCATGTGATATGCAAGATAATAATACAAACAGACAAACAAAAGCTAAGAGTGAATACTAAGAAAATATAAGGAAAGAAATTTCAGGTTTGACTTTTACTTTTCTCTTTTATAATAATACCACCCTAAATCTTTGAAGGATGTATGCAAAAAAGGGTGGTATCTAGAGGTCTTTAAACTTTCTGACCTCACGCGTTTATGAAAAATTGGTTCCTTGGTCACATCAAAGATTAAGTGGGGTAGCCTAACCAGCCCTGAATAGTAGTTACCCTACTACGTCAAGAACTTACACAATGGATTCCCATCCTAAGGTCTTAAGACTGTTTGGGTTTGACCATATCTATCAAGAAATAAATCCCCTCCTCAAAACAATAAAATAAATAAAACTAAACTTGCAAAAACATTAGTACAATTATGATACTATAAACACCTAATTTTTGCCCCCTTTATTTTTATTTTTCTTTCTTTTCTCAATAAGCCCTAAATTAGGAAAAACACAATAAAAAAAAAAGGAAATTAAAGCAAAACCGAAAAAATTAAAAAATTTAGGAAAATACAAAAAATAAGAAAAAGTATAAAAAAAAAAGAAATTTGGAAAAGAAACTCAAAATTGAGAAATTTAGAAAATAAGAAAATTTGGAAAAAAGTTAGAAAATTGAAAAATTACAAAAAAATTGAAAAATTGAAAAAAGTAAAAGATTTTAGAAAATAACATTTTATTAAGGTAGATTTTTTAATTTTGAAATAAGTTTAGAAGTTAGATCGTTGGGCCTACCCTTAGATTTGAATCTAACCTAGATTGACTCGGTACATATGTGCAATTTAGTTTCACATATGGATAAGGCACAGGCCAACGACCCGACGAATAAGCATTAGACATTGGCATAGGGTTTAAGTGTGAGGTCTTAGGTTCAAATCTTGGCAAAGGCAGTAACGCCATTTTTTTTTATTTATTATTTGTATTTAGCATACTATCACGTGTCAGGATCTAATTGCGCCACGTATCCTGATACATGGCAACACACAATTAGACGGTGGCTGACGTAGCACTACGTAGCATGCCACGTCAATTGCTACATGTCACATAGTGACACCTAGTAGCATCTGGTTGGTCAGGTTAGTTGACATAGTGCTACGTTTGCCCCATTTTTCATTCATTTTCCTTCTCTTTCCTCCTCCTTTCCTCATTTTCTCCAATGTTGCTGCACTTTCCCCTTTGGGTAGCCACCTTTGACTCGATTTTTGAATCAGTTTTCATTGCAATTTTGCCAAATCAATGGAGAAATTGCAAACTAGATATAGCCTATTGTGAATTGGCATAAGAAACAAGTCTATATTTAGTAAAAAACCTATTTAAATCTAGCTTCAAAGGTTAGAAAAAAACTGTATTTTTTGCTATTCCCATTAACTTCGATCTGAGCTTTCCTTTGTTTCTAAGCTAATTTCAAGTATAAATATGGTGTTAAGGGATGTTCACAAACATAGAGAACAACACATAAGCTTTAGAATCAACTCCCAATCTTTCTCTCTCTCTTACGGCATCTTTTTCTCTCTCTTTGAATCTCTCTCTCCTAAGCTCTCTACTACAACCCGACACCATGGCCATGACCCCCACCTTATAAGCTCCCTAACCCAACTCATCTCGTCCTCCATCGTGACCCCTAATAGCACTACCAAAAACCGCCACCCAAACCCTAATTGCCATAGCTACCTTCTCCTTGAACCACCACTTTCAACCCACTTCGACTCAAACCAACCACACGAACACACTATCTATACTTCAAAACCTCTACCCCAACCACCAGTTCGAACCTACCAACCATACTGTGCACTACCCTAAGAAATACTGCCACCCCTATCTCCGATCACCACCAAAACACCTCCTAACGACCACGGCATTTATTTTAGCCCCCCATTCCCTAATATAATTTGCACCAAACCAAGCTTACTCGCTCATTTTGGTGCCTAAGAGAGCTCGAATTGAGCCGCTCGTCATTGTCTTGCATCCCTTTCGGCCAAGCGCGTGCAGCGTACATGATTTAGGTCATTCGACCCGTAAGCCACTCGACTCGAGTCTGACCCGCGACCGGAAGATCTGTCCCAAAATTAACCTACGACCCCCTTTTTTGGTCCGAAGCTTTGTTTTTGTTTTTATTTTATTATTTTCTTATTATTTAGTGATTGTTATTTTTTTTAATTCCAAATGTAAATGTAATAATATAAAAAAAGAGAAAAAGAATAAGAAAAGAAAAAAGAACGGAGTAAATTTATCTTACTTTATTTCATTAAAAATAGATAAAATGTAATAAGTAGTAAATAAATAAGATGATATAATGAAATCAAAATAAAATAGGTAGGATAGGAAATAAAATTGTTTTATCACTTAGAAAAATTGATTTTCCAAAAATGAAATAAAAATAAATCAACCATTTTCCAAATTGGGATCATTTAGAATTTCCAAAAATAAAATCCAATTTAGGTCTTTTTTTTAAATGAACCAAATTGAGTAACAAACATAAACTCGATTGTTTTCAAAAATTAAAATCAACTCAATCCACTAAAGTTTTCATAAAAAGAACTACATACGTTTAATCTCGAATAGTGAGTATGAAGGTACCTATGGGGCAACAATAAAAATGAAAAACCTGATTCCCCTTTTCCTTTAGTTTAGATTACTTTGTTTGTCCAATTAGAAGTAATTAAATTAGGTCTTGTCATTTAAAATTAAAAGATAATTTTTAAGTTTAATTCTAATTTTAGAAAGTCAACGATACTCATAAGCGTTTAAAATTCCTAACCCCATGACCTAAATCTCTGGTTTTCAAAAATAGTTTTCACAAAATTGGTTTTAATCGTTAGACTAGTAGCTAAGTTATAACCAATACATCCAATTGGTTACAACTTAACTGTTTTTCCTGACTTCAGTTAGGTGGCAACTCCAAAGTTGTTTTCAAAATAAAATGATCGATTTTCTTTAAACCGTAGTATAGGGCTAGTATTAAATGGGTATGGTTTAATATTGATCAGTTTAAAGAAGGCCTATTTTATAAAAAGAACTGGGAGGGTAAAAATCCAAGCTCGACAGCTTCGTGACTCCATTAAGGACCGTCAAGAGGGTTAACCATTTGACTTTCCAAAATTAAAATTAATTCCTAAAAGCCACCTTTGTGTAATTTATTTACTTATTCGTTCTTTGTTTGTATCATAATTGTACTAACATTTTTTGCAGGTTTAGTTTTATTTATTTTATTGTTTTTGAAGGGGGGGTAGATTTCTTTCATGTACTATGAACACATGATAGATATGATCAAACCCGAGCCATCTTAGGTCCTTAGGACGGGGAGCCATTGTATAAGTTCCGGGCATAGTGGGGTAGCTACTGTTCGGGGCCGATTAGGTTACCCTACATAAACTTTGATGTGACTGAGGAATCGTTTTGTAAGAAACGCGTGAGGTTACAGAGTTTAAGGACCTCTATAACCTACCCTTCTTGCATACATCCTTCAGGGTTTTAGGGCAGCATTGATATAGAAGAAAAGACAAATCTGAAGCTTCTTTCCCTGTATTTACCTAGAATTCACTCTCATCTTTTATCTATCTTGCATGTCATATGCTTTAGGATATGGGGGGTCATTTGTTGCATCAAAGGTATAGGGTAGATGTAGTCAAATCTAGGTCGTCTTAAGACCCTAGGAGAGGGGCTATTGTGTCGGGTTTGAGTACTGCGGTGTAAACACCGCTCAGGGTTGATTAGGTTACCTCACTTAACTTAATGTGACCAATGAAAGTATTCTTTAACAAGTGAGGTTACAAAAATTAAGGACCTTTTCGAAACCTACCCTAATTGCATATATTCCCCTCCTTGAGTTTGTATACTACCCTTAAGAAATTGCAACCTTATTGATCACTCAAGAATTTTAATGCAAGCAAGTTTTTGAAAATAATAGTAGGGTTGCAACTTAAGGGAGCAATGTATTAACCCAAACGATCCCAACACTTGCATATTTCTATGTGTTTTCTTTTTCTACATTGATGATTAATTGTTGTCCATGAAATATGTAGAATTAAAAATGGCAAGTAACCAACAAGAGAATAATCAAAGACTGCCAGTTGCCCTAGGAATCCATTAACAACTGCTACAAGCTGAAGCTATCTACTAGAAGTAGAGGGTTAGGTGTGCTGAGGCCTCTAATAGGGCCTTGTTAGCTTAAGTTGAAAAAAGCGAGAGGACTATGAATTGAGCTTTAGAAATGCTGGACAACATTAAAGCCCAATTACAAGAGTTAGATTAGAAACTTTAGATGTAGTTGAAGGACTTTAAGTTTCATGTACTCTAATCTTTCCAAAATAATTTTTGTTTCTCTCTTTAGTCATCCTTCATTCTTTCCTTCTTTATAGACAATCGTTTAATAGAATTTTTCATTCTCCCTCACTCAAGGAAGTAAAAAAAAAAAAAAAACCAAAAAAAAATAAAAAATCCATAATTTTTATCTGGTTTTTATACAATAAAGTTTTATCTTTCGCTCTCTTTTAAAAAATAAAAGAAAAGTTGCTAACTAATATAGAAAATCTTCCAATTCGGTTCACAGAGTTGATGACAAGCTCACCTCCCTAGAAAAGATGATGCGTCAAATGACCTAACAATGGCAAGTTTTGTTCTCAATAATCACTACTCTTTACATATCTTATGATTCGAACCTGGAAAGGAGATTCTCAAATATGGAAGAGAAAATAGCCATGTTACAAAAGATCACTACAAATCTAGAAATGGCAATGGGCCCCATGCTTAGATGATTTTAACACCCAACATTCAACACTGATCAAGTGCCAGTAAGTGCAAGTAATGAAGGAGGCCTAAGTAGAAAGAAGCTAAGGAGAAGCGAGAAAGAACAAACCAAAGGGACTTAGAGGAGACAATTCAATAAATCGATAACTCACTTTTGAAAAGGTTTAGAATGAAAAGAGACAAACTATTTTCCACTTACTAACCTGTCGAGCTTGATTTTTCGATTTCTTTTATTTAAAATTGATTTCCCCATTTCCGATTAATACTAAACTCTAACCCGTTTAATATTAATCTTCGACTAAAGAAATTGAGAAATTTCGATTTTTTATTGAAAATAATTTTTGGAGTCACCACTCGACCGAAATCAGGAAAAAAAAAAAGAAACCATAACCAATTGAGTTGATTGATTACGATTTACTATCGGTCTTTAATTTTAATTTTAAATGAAAAACTAGAGAATTCCAAGTTCGAAGGCTAACCTATTAAACCCTTAACGGGTACCACTATCTATTTACCGAAATTAGGATTATTTTTCTAATTATAATATTTAAAATAAATAAACAAATAAAATCAAAAGCAAGAAAAAAAGAATCTAAGTTTCTACATATTTTATCGTTGCCTCGAGGGTGTCTACGTACCCGTTAATCGAGATCAGACGATCATAGTTCTTTCCAAAAAACTTTAGTGTGTTGGTTGATTTTAATTTTGAAAACCGACCGAGTTTACGTTATTATCAATTTAATTTATTCAAAGAAAACTCTAAAAGGGCCCTAATTCACTAAGTCTTTTATTCTACTTTATAAAAACTATCTAAAACATCTTAAATTTTTTTTAAAAAAAAACCTTTTAGTAATTTTTTTTTTTTTAAAAAATGATTTTGTAAGTAAGAAATCCTAAAAACTTAATACTAAAAAAAAATTCCCGAACTAAGATATATATAAATATACACTACTACTACTACTACTACTACTACTACTATTAAACAATTACTAAACATACCTACATAAATAAATAAATCAATAACCATAATATATTTAAGAAAATAAATAAAGAAAGAAGCTGAACCTGAGGCAACAAATAAACACAGTCAATGGTGCCTGGATTCGGGTTGGGTCCAAGTTGCGTTGTGGATCAGATCGGTAACAACAAATTCCGTTTGCCAAGAGAAAACTAACTCCAGCAGTTATTAAGGGTCGAATTCGATTGATTGTGAGTGTTCGGGTGGTGGTTGCTTCAATAGTGTTTTTTGAAGAGTCGTCAGTAAAGATGATAGTTAATGGTGGACAGCAGTTGGATGAGTAGCAGCTGTGAGTGTGGGTCGGTGCTGCCGTAGGGTTCAGTTCATGTGATTGCTAGTGCTGCACGGTTAAGAGGGGATGCCAAGAGTGGTCTGTCTAGTGTTGCTGATCAGTTTCATGGATGGTCTACAATGGGCTATGTTGAGTGCTGCGGCTGTTGGCAAAGTGAAGGCTATGATTGAAGAACGACGTGTAGCAGAGTGCAGACTGTGATGTGTGGTCATGTGGATGAGTTGTGTAGCATCTGATCGGCGAAGTATTGACTGGAGTCGGTGTGGGCGAGTGTGATAGGAGGACTATGCTGCGGTGTTAGGGGTTCTGCTGCTGTCCGAGGGGATGATGACAGTAGTAAGCGTTGTAGCAGTGAATGGCAAGTACAAGTGCTAGACAGTCAGGGGCTGTTGCTGTTGTGGTCGATGAATTGCAACATAGCGAAGGAGAGGGGGATCCCTGCGTTATGGAGTTGGTCGACGATCACGATTGACTAAGAGGATATGTGCACTGTGTTGGGTCTACGCAATAAGCGATGTTGTTTGCCATTGCAGTTTTTTGCTGTTGTTATTAGAGATAGAGGGTGGATTAAGTTGGGTTAGTCTGTTGTATGGTATCAAAGGGGATATGGTGTCGCTGTTTGGGTGTTGGTCGATCTTGAATTACGCAGATTGTGGCCATGAAGAGGACAACGTTGACTGTGAAGAAGACGGCGCTACCCGTGACCAGTGGATGGTGTGTATTGATGAAGAGGATAGGCTGCTGTGTTGGGTCAGGGCGATGGCAATCGGATATGGTACAGTAACAAATTGAAGCAAGGGTGGCCATATGGAGTGGTGACCGGTTGAAGGTAAGGAGGAGAATGAGCGTAGGGGAGCGGCCGTATTTAGTTGTTGTGGTTGTTGCAGCTGCTGTTGATGGTTGGGCGCGCGTGGATGTGCTTAGAGTGCTAATGAAGGCATTTTGGGAATAGACTTGGGGTACGGTGGCAGCGAATTAGGTGATCGGTGGATTAAGGAGATCAAATGAAAGTGGATTTTTTTTTTTTTACAAGTGTGCCGTTCTCTCCCTTTCTGACTGCGTGTGTGTTTATATAGTCTAAACCATATCATATCTAATTATATCTGATTCGTTAATTAAACTAGATTCAAATAAATTCAAATTTGATTTAACTAAATTCATATGATTTAATTAGATATGACCCATTTTCATCTCGCTTTTGTAGAGATAGAAAAATAAAGACATAGGTACCTATTGAGACTTGAACCCATGATCTCAAACTAAATCCATTCCAAACACTTCGATACTTATCCATTAGGTCGTTGGTCTGTGCCTTGACATTTATTACAATTAAATTATATTTAAACTATCTAATTCCCTAAAATAAAATTTTTAACTAAACTAAAACTAAAACTAACACTAAAACTAATTATTCCTAATATAAATTACTTCCTAAAAATCTACGAAATTTTTGTGATTTTTCCTTTTCTTATTTTTTTGGTATTTTCATTATTTGTTAATTTTTATTAATTTTTTTTAATTAGGACCCTTTTTGTAAAAATAAAGATTAAGACTATAGAGGGGCAAAAATTAAGTGTCTACGGGGAAACTCGACTTCCATAAGAAAGTTGGCAAAAGTGAGGTCCAAACCAATGCCTCGAGTTGTAGTGGTGATTTGGGCATTTTTTAAAAAATTGGTGGTGGTGAAAGACTTTGGGTGTTGCAATAATGGTGTAAAGGTGGTTCTTAAGGTTTTTGGGTGCTAGAAACTCGCTGATGGGATTATTTTTCGATAGGTAGGTTGTTTTGGTGGTGTTTAAAGAGTAGTGGTGCATGGTGATGAGAGTTTGATTTGAAGTTTATCTAAAGGCTGCAACGGTGTATATAGGTGGTCACGTTGTGAAGCTTAGGTGTTGAAGAGCATGTTGAAGTAGCTATTCATGGCCGCTATAGTGTGTGCATACATTGGTACTACTGAGAGAGTAGATGTCGTCATTGGTAGAGAAAGAGTGCGCATGTGTATGTTTTGACGTGAGTTTAGGTGAAAAATGATTGTGTTGAAGTGTTTCTCGATTTCTATTATTTGTAATATTGCAATTCGTATATTTTTTCAAAAACTTTGGATTAACTTGAAACCCCATGGATGACGCTTAGATTATGTGGATTGTCACCAAATCTTTATTTGATGAGATTTTGTGCAAGTTTTTATTAAATTTGATAATTTTATCAATGATTTTAACATGATTTAGCTAAATCCACAAAAAAAAAAACAAATGATTTGATGAAATCCATCATTAGGATTAAGTTTCTAGAAGATCATGATTTTCTCTTCTTTTCCTAGTGTTTCTCGACCTTTATCTAGTGTTAGGAAAAGGAGAGAAAATAAAAAGCACCTTAAGCGCTCACAGCTTCATCTTTGTCTATTCCTTACCAACCGAGCTATTGCTCATTTCTCAACATTTTATGCATATTTGATCTTGTCAAATTGGACCCATCTATAAATTTATCTTCCAAACCCAAGCCTAGTTCATCACAATTTGTTTTAAAATGACCAAAACACATTTAAATAATTCAAAATATACATGCTAAGGATTTTTCAATACAATTTTAATTTAATAAATTT
>JAMXBB010000011.1:43217725-43299980 GCA_024138015.1 Lumnitzera littorea
AAATATATAAATAATGAGAAAATGAGAAATAGTAAAAATAATAAAGGTAATAATAATGATAATAATCATAATAAAGTTAAAAATCTCAAAAATAGGAAAATATACTCAAAATAATAAAAATATCAAATAATGATTTAAATAATTATTAAATCGTAATATGTTAAGAAAAAGCAAAAATCAATAATTTATAATTTTTAAACTTAACTAATAATTTTTGTGATATTTTTATATCACAATTTACGCTACGAGTCACTATGTCCAAAACAGATCTCGTTACCGAGAAAATACGCTCGAAAACGATCAAAATGGACTATAAGTTCATAATGATTTGAGCTAAAATAAAAAAGTGACATGCGATTCGATAAAAAGCTCGAATCGACAATTTTATGTAACTAAGTAAAGTAAACCTTACAAATTATAATACTAGTTAGCTGTAAATTCCTAAACTTACAAAATGTTCATTATTCTCAAGTGACTTTGATATCGACCCTGAGCTGCCCATAGACTACTACGACCTATGAGCTAACTATGCTTGAATGAGTTTTTCCTTATGATTCCATACTTGTTTGTGCTTGTAATTAGTGAATCTAAATTATGATTTATAAATGAATGTGTATGGGGTTGGGTTATGCTTATGCATGATAATTGTTGTTAATGGTGAATCTACTTTAAATTTCAATAATATAATGTTTGTTGCATAGTAGATTCACTAGATTGATTGTTTGTGATTTAAAATAATCACTGAATAAATATGACTTAACTTTTATTTGACTAGAAAAGTTAACTTAGATCATGCATAAATCATGCACTGCATAACTAATTTCGAGCAGTCACATTACACGAAGGTAGCGAGAGGCCATCCGTGAGTTGATTATTGATTGTGATAGATTTCGTACGGTGCATACGTACAATATGATCTTACCTTTTCCTGCGGGATGACTAGGCGTTGGAGGTGCCAACCGCCTGGCTATGGATCGAGTCTAGAGGCCTTCATTTAGTGGTGAGTAAGGGCTGCGTGAACTTACTCACAATCATATATAGAACTCATCTTGATAAGGTTAGTAATGGATGTACCATTACATTTTAAATACAAAACGCGGAGTTTCGTTATTAAATAAGTTCTAATATGATACCCGGATCTGATTGTTCCGATGAATCTTTAACCTTGACTTCGGAGGGCGTTAAATTTGAGTTGCATGCAGTACTTGGTCACTTGTATGTATTCGTTTGGCATACTGCTTGTTCATGCATTCATTTGGTTGAACTTAACTGTTGTATAAACTTGATTGCTGTATGATTGAGGGAAAATATCTCACTAAGTTAGTTAGCTTATACCCTTGTAGTCTTCTTTCGCAGGCCGACCTCTTTGTGGAGTTAGGCCGTTCATGCCCGAGGTTAGTTTTCTATACGGGGTCAGTGTAGGAGTTGGATGAGGACGGAGAGTACCTTTGATTAATTATAGATTTGAATATGTAATTTTTATATTAGTCAAACTTTAGACACATTTCAGACTCTGTATTTGTAAACTTTTATGTAAATAGACTATGTGTTATGTTTTTATAATATTATCATGAAATGATATTGCTTAAGCTTGCACACTCTTGGTAGTTAGCAATAGCTATTGCCTTGTGTATCATATAAAAGGGTTGTCGATTGTAAGGGAATTTAATCTGCAATCCTTTGTACGGTATACGATAACTGCCACGACTAGCCCCCTCGAGTCATGATAGTTAAAGTCCGAAATGGATCGATAATTGGACTTAATCCACTATTACAATTTGATATAATGCACTTGCCTGACACATCATAAGGCAGTTTTCGTATTATAGGTATACATGTGATATGAAAATTTTAGACAATCCTACTAGGCCCTCCCTTAAGGTTATGACACATGTTGTGTGAGTACATCATATTAAAACACTTTAATTCAATACATAGAAAAAACCCCTGCATGACCTCTCTTTACATGTGACAGTCGGAATAAGTAATGTAATGCAATGCATGGCTGATATATGATCCATTTAATTTAAGGTAAGCTGAATATAATTAAATCAAATTATTACGTGATCAACTAATATCAGCAAATGATCCAAATCATATAACAGTTTATCATACAACCAATTCTTCAGTTACCACATTGAACAACATTTTACACAACAAATAAACAATATTCTACTACATACATATCCCAAACCCTAAGCATCAATTTATCAATATATGTGTGTGTGTATGTGTATATGTGTGTACATTAACTACAAGCATAAAACAAGTATAGAGTCATTGGGAGTACTTATTTGACTAAAACCATTAAGGATTGTAATACTTTATTAGTAGCTCGCCCTCTCGATTATGTCACTTGATGAAGAAAATAATCATAAGAACCTCCTAATGAATACTTAACTGTAGTGCTAAACTAACTAATTAAATGATTATCCTATTTATATTTCCTTATATTAATTAAATCTTTAATTAGGTATAACTTTTTCGTTTTAATTTCGATTTTCACATTCTTATAGCTAGTTCTTATCAGTTTCGAATATACTATTTAATGGTGGGGTCCATTTTAAGAGATGAAACCTACATTTTCTATAGTAAGCTAGGTGCACTATGATTTGCCATTGTAATTGGCCTAACTATCCTAATTTCACTGCTTTTGGGTCTTTCTTGTATATATAAGTATATATATGTATGTATATATTTATATATTTTAGTTTGGGCCAAGTGAAAATTACTGTTAGGTCTAAATTAGACATAGCCTATTAATTTATTTACTTAGTTATAAGCCTAAACTATCTATATAGCTACTCGATTATATCTATTCTATTCCTAAACTTCCTAGTTCTAAGCTTTTTTTTTCAATTGTATATAACTTTTTCATTTTAAATTAGAATTTTTTAATCTTATAGTCAATCTTTATCATTTTCAAACGTATTTTTGCATAATAAGATTCATTTTGGAATTTGAGACCCGCATTTTCTAGTATTAGCCTGATGAGTCATAAATTTGTTATTTTTAGGCCTAATTACCCTTTAATTATTTTTATAGGCTTTTCTTAGTGGTTTTATTAATTGGGATTTAGTTAAATTTTATTAGTGGGCCTAAAATAATGCGGGCCTAACTTTTATCTATTTTAGGCATATCTAAAATTTTTAAGATTCCTTTCTAGCTTTTACTTTCATTTTGAATTTAAATGTTGATTGAGCTTGTCTTATTGACTAGTGAGCTTTCTAAAATTATGTTTGGGCCTGAATAATTTTTCTAAATTTGATATTTGTCAACTTTTTTTTTAATTTTGGGCTGAGATCTTGGTTTATTAGCCCAAAATGGGCCTTTTCCCTAATTCACAACTTTAGGCCCTAATTTATTAATTACTTTAATTAATATTGTAATAATATTCTAAATTTATTTATAATGATTACCTTCCATAAGAATAAATTGTGGGTCATAAAATTTTGGTGGCAAACGTCAATATCTCTAGAATTTCCTCAAGACCCTTTCCTTTAGTTTTGTTAATTTTAATATATTTTCTAATTTGCAATACTATGCTAATATTCGTTATGTTCCTAATTAAATGAAGGTAAAATAAAAGGAAAATAACATTAGCATAGGTTGTTGATGGTCGAATTTCATTCATTCGACCACTTGGCTGTTAATAAGCTGAGTAACTCTATTCTCGACTAACGCTGAGTAACACAAATCCGTATATGATTTGAATTCAAGGAGAGTAGCTTAAACAGTTATCACTTAGCACAATTATATTACATTATTACTCATTATCCCTACATTTTAGGAATGTACCTAATCAAGAGGCATCCATGTTTCCTGATAATCACTTTGTTAATCGCTGTTTCAGACATAACATTGGCCTATAAATAGGAAGAAGAAATATAGTAAGGGTCTTTGATAACTCTCTACTACTTACTCGATCTATTTCTATACTCATTTTTTGACTTAGGCATTGGAGTGGCCATATCAGACTGGCCCTAGTACCAAAAGCTTTTTCTTTCTTTACAGGACAAAAGTTCCAACCCCAAACTACTTAACAACATTTGGTGTCGTTTGTTTTTTCTTACCCATCCATACGGCAAGAACCAGATTAACTAGGAGTATAGGTGCTAGTACTTTGTTCCACTACCTTGAAGGGGGAAGTAAGCATACTAATGAGCAACTTTTGGTTAAGTTATAGTAGCTTTACCCTGACTTAGCCAAAGAAAACTAGGAATTAAGCAAAAAAAATGAAGAGATCATTAATCTCCTTCATAGTAATGCCTACTATAGATAACTCATTTTTGCCAATTTTTTATTAATTGAGCTAGGTTAATAAATAAACAGAAAAGTAGAAAAATAAAAATAAAAATAATAATAAAAAAGAGAATCATATCAAGTTGTGTCGTATCGAGTTAAGTTCAATTATATTGAGTTGAGTCAAATCAAGTCATAGCAAGTTGAGTCATAAGTCGAGTCATGTTGTGTTGAATTGAATTGAGTTGGATTGTCAAATTAGGTGACGATATGGGCTTAATTAATTTTGGGCCAAACCAATATAGAATAAAATTCATCTAATTTAAGGACTTAAATCAAATTAAGGAATTGTTAGGCTAAATTGTAGTGGAGCAAATTGGGCCTTAGAAGAAATAAAAGGCCTAAAATAACTAGGGTAAATCTTAGAAGAATTGCAATCAAATCTTCTGTATCTTTGATACAAAAGATTTGATTTTGAACTTATAAATAGCACATTGACAGGGCTTTTAGGGATAATTTATTTTTAATCATACTCCTACCTAAAACACTACATAAACACCACCGTACCACCACATAATCACCACGCAACACCACACAGTACTACCTTAGGACTATCGCACAACTACTATAATCACTGCCCATTTTCTCACCTAACAGTGCCCAGCATTACCCAACCTATAGCCTAGCGTCACCCAGCCTGTCGCCCAGCAGTGCCTGGCTTGTCGCCCCACCTATTGCCCAGCAGCGCCTAACCTATTGCCTAGTGTCACCCAGCATTGCCCAATCTCTCACCCAGCCTATTGCCCAATCTCTCGTCCAGCCAGTCGCTTAGTCTCTCGCCTAACCAGTCGCCTAGTCTCTTACCCAGCATCGCCTAGTCTCTCGCCTAGCTTGTCACCTAGCAACACCTAGTCCACCACCCAACGTCACCCAGCAACACTCAACATCACCCAGCGTTGCCTACTCTCGCCTAGCTACGCCTAGCCTACCGCCCAACGTTACCTAACAGCACCTAGTCTACTGCCCTTCACCGTCCAACATCGATACAATCTGACGTTAGGTAAATTTTCATTAATTTTTTATTATTTATTTATTTCATTAATTTGTATTAATTTACTTTTATTAGTTATGTTTTTTTTATTAACTATTTTTATGTTTAGGTGCAATTTTTTATTCTTATTGCAATTTTTTTATTTTCCAATAAAATTTAGTTGAATTAAGTTTTTTATTAAATCATGTTTTTTTTAATAAATAATATATATTTTGACATATAGTGGTTTTGTAAAATAAAAAATCTTGAATTGAGTTTTTTCAAAAAGATTCGATTAGTTAGGGGCTTTTTATTTAATTTGGGAAAATTAGATTTTTTTAGGTTTTTTTTCTTAAAATAATAAATTGATAAAATATGTAAACCTAACTCGGTTTTCGATATAAAAATGACCTTTTCACTAAAAATTTTATAAAAAAAAAAAAGAACTACGATTGATTTGATCTTGAATAGCAAGTACATAAGCACCTTCGGAGCAACTGTATAAAAAAATAAAAAACATTCTTCCTTGTCTTGAAAATTTGTAATAATAAAAAATAATAAAAATCACTTTAGTTATTTTTTGTACATTTTGGTTTAATTTTAGTATTTTCGAAAAATTATAAAAATAAAAACTCATCAATTTTTTAAATTTTTACATAGTGACTTAGTCTTAATAGGTTAGCCTTCGAACCCGGTTTTTTGGTTCAATTTTCTAAAAAATAATTTTTTTTAGAATATCCACAAACTAGTGGTTAAATTACGATTTTCGAGTCTTTTTTACTAATTAAACTGGTTGGCGACTCAAAATTTTTTTTTATTAAAATTTTTTTTCCTTAATTTAATGTCGAATAATTTATATTAAGTGAGCTGCGCTTAATATATGTTAAATTAAGGAAACTTGGCTTGACAGAATTGGTGACTCCATTGGGGACACTTAGTGGGCTGGCCATGTGAAAATTAAAACATTATTGATGGGCTTTTATATTATTATTTTATTTTTGTATTATATTATAGTTTTATTAATTATTTTTTAGTGATGTAGGCCCTAAGAGAAAAAAAAAAAAGCCTCAACCCAATGGGCATTCTTAGGGAATTTGGGGGGGATTCTTTTTTCATTTTCAATAATCATTCATGTATTTAGATGTGATTAGACTTAGGCCACCTTAGGAACTTAGGATGGGTCGCCATTGTATAACCCTCAAGTCGCTGGGGTCTTTACCCCTGCCTGGTGATGATAGGCGAGCCCACTTAGGTTTGATGTAGCCTACTAAGCTTCTCTCCGGAATGTCTTAGAGCTACAAAGTTTGAGACTCATAGACCCTACTCTTTTGCATCATTCTTTTCGAAAAAAGGGTAGTTATTTTTAAATTATTGGAAAAATCTGATTTAATTTGCGATCAGTTTATCATCCATTTTCAATTAAAAAAATCAGTAACCCTTATATATAAGTATACACGAGCTTCATTTTTATTAAATCTTATTTTAAATATACTTATATATAAGGGTGCTCTTTGACCGTGGATTTATCATCCTCCCTATAGTTTATTAATGACCAACCCCATTGCATTACACGCGTGTATAGCATATTGCATCACATTTATTTTGCATAGTTGTTTGTATATACTATCTTTTGTAATATATGTACATCTTGTAGGTTTTTTTTTTTATTTCATCAGTAATAAGTTGTGCACCATAACATTTAACATAAAATGCTCAAAATCATTAGTATTTCCCTTATACCAATGTTAAAAAAAAAAAAAAAACTTCTATATCAACTTATAAATTTTTTTGAGCATGTAATCATGGAAATTAACAATGATAAAGATTATTATGGAACTATCATTTTTTTCTTAAAAGACTTTCCAACCTTTTTTTTTTTAAAAAAAAAGAAATTTCCAAAGATATTTTATTATCAAAAACCAGTTTCATGATAATTATTTACTCAATTAATTTCTATTGCAATGCCCCATATGTACCATACTGTTAAGAACTAACAAGATAAAAAAATAAAAAAATAAAAGATTTAATCATTAGATTTCCATTATGAATTATTTTCCATCTTAAGGTTGTTAATGTTGTAAATGTCTAAGTTCTCATTCTTCGTTTTAGCCCTTAGGTTGTCATGATCCTAATAGAGTTTTCTTTATGAGTCGTTACCTTTGTGTCATTTATTCAATAAGTTTCTCATTGTAAAATGATTTTCGCTTCTTCATATCATCCTTATAATATTATCATCATCCTATGTCCTTAGTCACTAGTCCCAATGTTTTCTTTGTTTAGATTTGTCGATGTCAATATCAGGCTTCTATGACATAAAATAAACATTGATTTTCTAATAAAAATTTCCAAAATGAAAAAGAATGATTTTCAAAACTAAAAACTCAATGCAATGTTGCTTACAAGAAAGGATTCTTACAAGCTTTGAAAGATTGATTTCAAAGTGATCTGGCCCAACCCAAAGCCAGTAATCACTCATTTTAAAAAACAAGATGTTTGAAGCTCTTGAACATAGAATAACCACAGCCGAAGGAGTTTTAAGAAAGCATGCGAAGCAAGTCGAGACCATAGCCTATACTTAAGCCCAGGGGCCTATTGACTTACCATTTAAGACAAACTAGTCTGAAGAGTTATCGGTTCATGAGCTCAACAATAGCAGCAAAGGCTTGGGGAAGGAATTGAAGCAGAGATAGATGAAGATGGAAGGAAAAATCTTCCAAAAAATTGAAGAGAAAATGAGAGTTCTCAAGGATCATGATGTGTAGAGTGATCTGGGCTTGAGCAGTGTTTGCACTTTTGAAGACCATGAGAAGTTTAAGTTACCAAATTTTGAAAAGTATGATGGAACAGGTTGTCTTAAACTTCACCTTAGGCTTTATGTTCGCAAGATGGCCCAATTCTCTGAACATGAGCAGTTGATGATTTAAACTTTGCAAGTTAGCGTAACTGGACCAACGTTGATTTAGTATGCCCAATAAGACTTAGTTGAGCTTGACACTTGGGATAAGCTAGCTGGAGCCTTTTATCAATAGTATAGGTTCAATGAAGAAGTGGCTCCATCCCTAATGGATTTGAATAACATGAAAATGGAGCTTATTAAGTCCTTTAAGGAGTATGCCTAGAGATGGAGATCTACAATCGCTCAAGCTATAATACAATTGCTAGAAAATGAATTGATCAACATGTTCATCCACACATTAGGTGAACCTTATTATAATCACCTCCTAGGCTATATTGCTTTTAAGTTTGCAGATGTAGTTGCAGTTAGCAATCGCATTGAAAGATGCAATTAGAATGGGGAGATTGATAGGGAAGGGATCAGCTCCGTTGGATTTAAAGTCCACTGTGAACACTACAATGTCCTATCTAATGATATGTGAGCCTAGTGCCCTAAGCATTAGTCTAGAGCTCAAGGAAAATAAGCTAAGCCAGAAATCACCTAAAAAGAGGTTCACTCATATCCCGATTCCTATGTCTTGGGTCTATCGTCGCCTAAAAGAAGAGGGTTTACTACATCCTAAGACTCTAACACCAAGGTATAAACCTCAAAAATACAATTCCAATACGCAATGTGAGTACCACATGGGTCAGTAAGGTCATGCTACTGACCATTGCTGGGAGTTGAAGAACAAAGTCTAAGATTTGATTGATGAAAAATTGGTCCAATTGGACTTCGTTAAGGATCTAAGGTGCAATTTCTATATAGAGCCCACTATCAACATGATAAAAGGATTGGAAATGTTGCTAGAAATAGATATGAATGGTCAAGTCTAGGGGGCATGTTACTACTAGGGTCTAGAAGAAAGGGTTGCTACCCTAGAAGAAAAGTTAGTGATATTAGAAGCAAGGCTCATTAGCATGAAAATGGTGATGGGTTATGTGCTCAAGTAGCTTAAAAACCTACATCTTAATACAAATAGGAAGTTACAGCCCAAGCATGAAGATGGTTCAGTGAAAGAGAAATTAGGACCGAATGTGTCGATGGGGAAAGCCTATAATCAAGACAAGCCCGTCTACAATAAGAAGAGGTGATTTACGCAGTTCAAGGTTCCAATGGTCCAAGTGTTTAAGCAATTGATAGATATCGGACTATTGACATGTGAAAACCCAACAAAGAAATATAAGCCAATGGATTGTAACCCCAACAAATGGTGTGAATGCCATCTGGGCCAAATAGGACATACCATTGAAGATTGTTGGAGATTGAAGCATAAGGTGCAAGATTCAATTGATGCTAAGATTATCTAACCAAGTTTTCTAGATACTGATGAGTCAATTAGTAGTGGTATTTCTTACCCAGGTTTTGAAGAAGCATCAAATAAACAAATTCCAGTATTAGGCATGGGTCTACCACTGTTATTTGACAAGGTGGCGTGCCATTTGAAGCAGTAGGGTATATCTTCGAAAGATCAATTTAGTTGAATGGGCCAAGAGGTGATAGAAATAGGAAAGAATTTTAGTTCATGCATTTTCTTTCATTTTGGAGTTTGTAATAGATATGAATTATTAAATAAAGCAATTTTCATGTATATTCTTGTCTTTGTATGCTATGAAGCTAGCTCAATTCAAATAGGGGCATTTCGAATGAGTGAAAATAGATAAAGAAAATATGAACTTGAAACTTAAAAATTTCCACCTAAGGGAATGATAACACATTACTTGAAAGGTTTAGGATGAAAAGAGGCAACTTATGTCCTAAACACTAACCCTAAATACACATGAGAGAAGAGTGCCATCAAGGTGAATAATTGGACTCATTCCTTAAAGGAGGTCTATCTTGAATTTGGTATACGTGTCAAAATGATATTAGGTAGTCATTTTGTTATCCCTTAACACAGTTGTCATTTGCAAATCCTTTTGAACCTTTAGGGAATTTTTCTTAAAATTATCCTTGCCAAGAACCACCCCAAACTGGGACAATTAAGAGGTTAGGGTTATCAATCTAGAGAAGTAGTAGACTGATATGTGCTTGCCTTAGTTATGCTAATTCACGAGCAAATATTGTCAAAGATAATTCAATTTCTTTATAATGAAGAAGAGCTTCAAACCATATACACCTTACTCAAGCCCATACACTTATTCAAACACATTAAGTCCATAGATTCTTTCCCAAGCACTCCATGCCATATACACTTCTCTAAAGTTTATACTATTTAAACCCATGGTTTTAGGGCTTTTAATCACAACAAAAAATCAAAAAAGAAAAAAAAAAACAACAAACAAAAGAAAGAAAAAAAGAGAAAAAGAAAAAGTGAAAAAAAAAAGATTGAAAATATTAGCAAGGTGATCAACTTCAAAGAATAGCCAAATTACCAATAAAGCCTAAAGTTTGAACTTGTGATGGTATCCAAAGGCTAAACACTTTCAATTCCTAAGCTTGAAAGCAAGGTCCTCACTTTATGATCCTACCCACTATACTAACCTTAAAGAAACACTTTTGACTAAAGAAATAGACTTATCTTCAGCGAAATTTTCTCATGAAATTCGGGCAAGCCCATGTTTAGTTTCTCCTAGGTTCTTGGCTTATAAATCTGAGACCGATTGCATATGATTTCTTCAAAATTAGCTAAGTACATTGATATCAATTTGCTTAAACCATTGACCAAAAGACTTACATTGTAAACCCAGAAAAGACCTATTGATTAACTAAAATGTACCACTTACAAGATAGGCTACAATTTTTGGAATTGATGCTGAGAGTAAAAACAAACTTATGAGAGTGCAAAGAAGTCCAGTTTGACTAAACATTTCAAGTAACGATATCTATCCCTTTAGTGGAAAATTGAAGAGTTGAGTACTTTGTCAAAAACGTGAATGGTCATTAGTGATTCTAAAAAGTTCAGAGATCATGAATTATGTTCTAGGAAATAAGACTGAGAGAATGAGTAATCAATGGATAAGGGGCAAGCCAACCCCTTATTTACAGTCCTTAGAGTTTTCAAGACTTTCTTATTTATTAGTGATACAATTTTCTATTGAAGAGTGTTTTGGAATTTCTTGATAAGAAAGAAAAAGGAAGAAAAAAGAAAAACCTTTTTAAAAAAAATGAAACCTTTTTCAAAAAAAAAAAAAATTTGTCAAAGAACAATATTTTCAAAGAATCATCAAAATCCTTCAAACTCAAGTCTTAGATCATTTTGTCAAAGCTCATCAAAATCCTTTCTAGGATCACTTGCTCAAAGGAGTGCTGTCCTATCTTTAGTTGGGTCACTTGCTTAGTGGAGCACTATCTAATCCTTTTTAGGATCGCTTGCTCATGAGAACGCTGCCTTATCTAATCATTAGTTGGATCGCCTACTCATAGGAGCACCATCCAATCTTTTTTATGATCACCTACTCAAAGGAGTGTTGTCTTATCCTTACTTAGGTCACTTGCTCAGTGGAGCACCATCCAATCTTTTTTAGGATCGCTTACTCATGGGAGCTCTTTCCTATCTAATCCTTAGCTAAATCGCCTACTCATAGGAGTGCCATCCAATCTTTTCTTAGATCGCCTACTTATAAGAGCGCCATCCAATCTTATCGAGGATCACTTGCTCAAAGGAGTGCTATCCTATCTTTTGTATGATCGCTTGCTCATAGGAGCACTGTCCTATCTATTCCTTCTAGGAACGTTATCCTATCAATCCTTTCTTAGATCATTTGCTCAAAGGAGCGCCATCCAGTCATTTAAAAGATCGCTTGCCCATGAGAGTGTTGTCTCATCTTGTCTTTGAAAGATTTATCCTTTCAAGAGACTCATCTTGAAAGAGATTTATCATCCTCAGATTATTCGCCAAAATGAGTTTTTAATCTTGAAGAGATCAATCCTCTTCAGATTATCCAAGTTGGGTTTAGTAAAAATGGGTATGTCTTTTGTCTTTGTAGCAAAGCTCTAATCGAACTTTACTATAAAGAGGAGCAGTGTAAACACCTCATTTTTGCTAATTTTTTATTAATTAAGCTAGGTTAATAAATAAAAAAATAGTAGAAAAATAAAAATAAAAATAAATAAATAAATAAATAAGAGAATCATATCAAGTTGTGTCGTATCAAGTTAAGTCGAATAATATCGAGTCAAGTCAAGTCATAGCAAGTTGAATCATAAGTCGAGTTATGTTGTATTGAATTGAATTGAGTTGTATTGTTGGATTAGATGACGATATGGGCTTAAATAATTTTGGGCCAAACTAATATAGAATAAAATTTATCTAATTTAAGGACTTAAATTAAATTAGGGAATTATTAGGCTAAATTGTAGTAGAGTGGATCAGGCCTTAGAATAAATATAAGGCCCAAAATAATTAGGGTTTTTAGAAGCTAGGGTAAATCTTGGAAGAATCACAATTGAAGCTTTTGTATCTTTGGTACGAAAGATTCAATTTTGAGTTTATAAATAACACACTGACTAGGGTTTTAAGGATGGTTTTTTTTAATCACACTCCTACCTAAAACACCACACAAACACCACTGCGCCACCACATAACCACTACATAACACCATACAGTACTACCCTAACACCATTACACAGTCACCACCCGTCCTCTCGCCTAGCAGTGCCCAGCGTCTCCCAGCGTCATCCAGCCTATCGCCTAGCACTACTTAATCTCTCGTCCAACCTGTTGCTTGGTCTCTTGCTTAGCCTATCACCCAATCTCTCGCTTAACCTATCGCTTAGTAGCCCCTAGCCTATTGCCCAACAGCACTTAGTCTCTTGCCCAGCTAGTCGCTTAGTTTATCACCCGGCATTACCTAGTCTCTTGCCTAGCCAGTTGCCCAACAGCGCCCAACGTTGGCTACTCTTGCCCAATAGCGCCCAATCCACTGCCAATCACCGCCCAACAACGATACGATCAGATACTAGGTAAATTTTTATTAATTTTTTATTATTTATTTATTTCATTAATTTTTATTGATTTACTTTATTAGTTATGTTTTTTTTATTAACTATTTTTGTGTTTTAAGTGTAGGTTTTTTATTCTTATTGCAAATTTTTTATTTTCCAATAAAATTTAGTTGAATTAAGTTTTTTTTAATAAAAAATATATATTTTGACATATAATGGTTTTGAAAAATAAAAAATCTTAAATTGAGTTTTTTTAAAAAAATTCAATTAGTTAAGGTTTTTTTATTTAATTTGGAAAAATTAAATTTTTTTAGGTTTGTTTTCTTAAAATAATAAATTAATAAAATACGTAAACTTGGCTTAGTTTTCAATATAAAAATAACCCATTTACTAAAAATTTTATAGAAAAAGAGAACTATAGTAGGTTTGATTTTGAATAGGCAGTACATAGGTATTTTCGGGGCAACTGTATAAAAAAATAAAAAAACTTTTTCCCTTGTCTTGAAAATTTGTAATAATAAAAAATAATAAAAATCACTTTAGTTATTTTTTTGTACATTTAGGTATAATTTTAGTATTTTTGAAAAATTATAAAAATAAAAGCCCATCAATTTTTTAAATTTTTAAATGGTGACTTAATCTTAATAGGTTAGCCCCCAAGCTAGGTTTTTTGGTTTAATTTTCTAAAAATTAATTTTTTTTAGAATATCTACAAATTAGTTGTTAAATTAAGGTTTTCTCACTTGAAAACCTAAATTTATCTTTTTTACTAGTTAAACTGGATGGCAACTCTATTTTTTTTATTAAATTTTTTTTCCTTAATTTAATGTCGAGTAATTTATATTAAGCGGATTAGACTTAATATAGGTTAAATTAAGGAAACCAAAATTAGGCTCGACACCTACCCAAATCAACACAAGGAGTACCGTGATCACAGCATCAAGAGTAGTGATGACTCAATCTATTCACTCAAATTGTCAAAAAAGCAAGCCAAAGTTACAATGGGACCTTTGTCTCCTGTGTTTAAGAAAGTTGATAAAGGTAAGCAATTGCAGCAGGTGCACCATGCTGGACCTTTGCATTTTAGTAGCCTTGCTGCAACGAGTAAATAGTTTCAAATTAAGAAGAGCCCCTTCATTTATGAGATTTTGGAAGAGACTATACCACGATACATCAAGTTGTCATAGTTTGAAACTTATAATGGAATGAAATATCCTGAGGATCATTTAGAGTAATACTGCACTTTGGCTAAGTTACATGGCTTGAGTGATGTTATAGCTTGCTAAGCTTTTCCTTCAACGTTGAGGAATGCGGCAAGTATATGGTTCAAACACCTGAAGTCGAGCACTATTTCGTGGTTTGAAGAACTAGTAGAAGTGCTCCTTCATTACTTCCTTGCAAGTAAGCTTCTTGTTACGGATTCTTTAGTCATTAACACAATAAAATAGAGATAAGATAAGTTTATTAGAGATTATTTAGCCAGGTTTATGGTTAAGATGGTCCAAATTCTAAGATTGGACATGAGTGTAACCTTCAACATTTTCATTGATGGAATTAAGCTCCATGGAGACTTTTTAAGTCTCTCATTAAAAATAAGCCAAAAACTTATGCTAAGTTGAAAGCCAAGGCTACATCCTACATCCGACAAGAAGACAATATAAAGGCTTGGTGAGAAGTCGATCAAAATAGAGGAGATAGGAAAAATGACAAAAGGAGAAGTGCAAAATATCAACTCGGGACGGACAACAATCAAAGTCCTAATATCGAGAGAAAGAGACCACGAATTTCAACATATTCGTCTTACACGTTAGTTAATTGTCTAATTTCGAACATATTGATAGAGATACATGGGTAGAGAGGCATGTTGCAATGGACAAAGAGGATGAGGAGAAACCCCTTAAGGCAAAATTCCAACAAATACTACAATTTTCATCGTAACAAAGGCCATAACACGGACGAATGCATCTAACTCAAGAATGTGATCAAGGATGCAATCCAACTTGGGCACTTATGCACATGATGCCAAGAATATCAAATGACCATTCCAAAGGAGACGTGAAGACTAGGAGAATGTCACTCGACTAGCTATTGTCGAGAAAGATCTAAGAGACGAGAATATTAGTAGGGCGCCTAATGGGATAATCAATATTATTGTCAACAGACCTTCTGCTATAGGCTGGTCAAGTTCTTCGAGTTTGACTAATGCCGTAAATTATGTTTACAATATTTAGGGCAAGAAGGTCAAAATCAATAGTACAATTTCTTTCATAGAGCAAGATTTTAAAGGCATCCAAAGGTCGCATGATGATGCACTTGTCATTAGTGCAAGAATTACTAACGTCAAGGTTAAGAAAATTCTTATTGACATTGGAAGTTTGGCAAATATTATTTTTTAGCATACTTTTGATTAGATGAGACACAAGTTCAAAGCATAGTTGAGAACATACAACTATGATTTGTATGCCTTCAATAATTAACCCATTCGAGTAATCAAAATAATCTCTTTACCCATCTAGATTGGAGATGATGAGCATGTTACAGAAGACAAAGTGGATTTTCTTATTGTCAAATGTTAGTACCCATACAATATGATCATGGGTCAACCGTGTCAACACTTATTCAACCTTGTCCCTTCAACTACTCATCTCAAAGCCAAATTCCCCACTCCCACGGGAGTTAGTGTATCTAAAGGGGATCAATAGTTAGCAAGGTATTTATACATGAGTGCTTTAAGGTGTGAAGAAGTTTTTCAAGTAAAGACTTGTCCAAAAGGAAAGTCAGTTGACATAGACAATGCTAAGAATGAAACAAAGGAAATTTCTTTAGGAAATGACCTTGGAAAAATGACTAAGATAGGGAAACCCTTGTTGACATACATTCGTCAAAGTTTAATCAACTTCTTATAGGACAATGACAATGTATTTGCATAATCCCCTTTGAACATGCCAAGTTTCCCTAGAGACGTTATATAATACACAATCTCTAAATTGATCTAAGCACGAAAGTGATCCAACAAAAGAAAAGGCATTTTGCCCTTAAGAGATAGGCAGCTATAGAAGAAGAAGTTTAGAAACTATTAAAGGCAAGATTTATTTTAGATGAGCCTTATCCAACTTGGCTAGCTAACTATGTACTAGCTAAGAAGTCTAATGGTAAATGGTGTATGTACATAGACTTCACGGATCTTAACAAAGCCTATCCCAAGGATTTCTTTCCGCTATTGAAAATTGATTAGATGGTTAATTTAACTGCCCAATAGGCATTGCTTTCTTTTATGGGTGCTTGTTTTTACTGTAACCAAATCAAAATGGATAAGGAAGACGAAGTTCATATGTCATTCATCACTAATTTCGAGTCATTGTTATACGGTAATGCCTTTCAGGTTGAAAAATACTGGTGCAACCTATCAAAGGCTTGTCACTATGATGTTTAAACCCTAGATCCATCGAAATGTTGAAGTCTATGTTGATGACATGATTGTGAAAGGCAACACAAAAGATCAGCATCTTGTTGATCTTGAGGAGACATTTGCTACTATGAGGAGATATAACTTGAAGCTCAATCCACAAATGTGTGTCATTAGCGCTACTTCGAGAAAGTTTTTAGGATACATGGTCATTCAGCGTAGTATTGAAGCTAACCTGAGAAAAATTGAAGTGATAATAAACATAAAATCTCCTCGTACTATCAAAGAGGTACAGGAACTTATTAGGAGAATAGCCGCACTTAACCGATTTGTATTGAGAAGCGTAGATAGGTACATAGAATTCTTTAAAATTTTAAAGAATCCACAAGAGTTCAAATGGACAGATGATTGCGAGAGGGAATTCAATGAACTTAAAGAATTCCCCATGTCACCCCCAATACTCTCGACACCTATCATAGGAGAGCATTTGCATTTATACCTATCAGTCAACTGTTAAGTACTTTCTTCTATGTTGGTATGAATTGATGGCAAGGAGTATGAATCGGTTTATTACATGAGTCATGTTTTACAAGGATTGGAGCATCAATACACAAAAATTGAGAGGTTTATATTAGTAATGGTTCTCTTGGTAAGGAAATTGAAACCGTATTTTGAAGCGGATCAAATTGTAGTCATCACTAATCAACCTTTGTGGCAAGCATTGCAATGGCCAAACTCTTTTGGGAGGATGATGAAATATGCCTTGGAGCTGAGTGCCTATGGTGTACAATATAAACCCAGAATGGCATTAAAAGCTCAAGTGTTAGCAGATTTCTTGGTCGAGTTCACTGATGAGGAAGACAGTATAGAGATTGTCGGGAAACTCATATGGTATCTTTACGTGGATGGTTCTTCCACTAGAGAGGGAAGTGGTGCAAGCCTTGTTCTGCAAAGACCCTATAATGTCAAGGTTAATTATGCCTTGAAATTTGAATTCCTAGCTAGTAATAACGAAGCAAAGTATGAAGCTCTAATAGTCGAACTCAAGCTCGCAAATGATGTTGGTGCAAAGAAACTCAAAGTCTTCTCTAATTCATAGCTTATTGTGAATCAAGGGAAGTTATGCAGTAATGGATGAGGAAATGTGCAAGTACTTGTTGATAGTACGAACGCTTATAGAAGAATTTCAGTCTTCTTCAATCCATAAAATACCGAGGAGTAAGAACATTGCTACCGACAAACTGTCAAAGTTGGCCATTATGGCATTCCCTAATCTAAGTGATAAACTCTTTGTTAAGTTTCTCCAGCACAAGAGTTTATCAATTGTCTCATAGAGTTGTGAATTGGGCCTTTACCTAAGAGAGAAGTCCTAAATGGATCCCCTTATAGATTACTTAAGAGATGGTGTGATGGGAACCAAGCTACAAGGCCCTTGACTTGCAGCCGGGCTCAAGGACTAGAGGGGCTAATACAATGAATTCTTATTTTCCAACTAACCCCTACCGAACCTGAATACCTCCTTACCAAGGCCGAGTCACCTCTAATGCTATGTCGTATGACTACCCATTGTTATGTAGTATGCCAAGTTAACGATTACTCTTTGTTGCCGAGTTAACCAATTACTCGGCCCCTTCCTTACCGAGAAGCCGAGAGGGAAAGCTAAATGACTAGGCCATCTATAATGACCCAACAGTATCGTTGTCGTGATAGGTCGCCGTGTACCGTATAAAGGTCTATTATCAACCCCCTCGCTGATCATAGGCCTTTCATACGACACACAAGGCTCCTTCCACTCTATGTTACCACTAGGCCCATAAACTAGTAATACAGAGCAATTTAACTAAAATTTCTTCTATGTTATAATTTAACTAATTGTGTGGGCTCGTGAGACCCACACCAAAACAATATTACAAACAAATGCAGTTCATAACGGAACTGCATAAAATTTGAGTTATGCATAGAAACATAAAAGTATCTAAATATCTATAATCTATTATAAAATGTTCTCTTCGTTCTCTGATCGCTCCGACCCGTCTCTACACGAGACTTACCATGGGCATACCTCGGCCTGGATTAACGAAGAGGTTCTCCTGCATCAACAAAAATCTATAGGGATGTAAGCTTACGCTTAGTGAGATAAATGCCCTCTTCAATACCACATAGCAAAAGTTTATTATATGCACAATCATATGAATGCATGAATAATCAGTATGCCAAACCATGCATGCAGTAACCTAAGATCTGCATACGACTCAAAATTACGCCCCCTGAAGTCAGGGTTTGGAGATAATTAACCGACCCAAACCAAAATCCGGGTTCTAGACCTTGGGTTTTATTTCATTTGCACTATCGTGCTTATGCCAAAACAAAACTCTCTCTATATATATATATACTAAAATCAAATCATATCTTTTAAAATCCCAAGTGTAGCGGTGAGGTAGCCCCCGCAGTCTACAAACACACACCCTAAGCAGAAGCCACAAGACTCAGCCCCTCACCCGACGGTTGGCGTCTCCCGGCACCTAGTAAGCCCATCAGCTTAAGACAGAGACTCAATATATGTGATGGCGTAGCTAGTGCCCAATCCTGCAGGAAACTCGTATTCCTGTGAGTCCGTTCCCATCTTCCGTGTGAAGCGGCAGTCGGTGTTATCCGTATGCAATATGAGGTATGCATGATTCATTTTGATTTCTTTAATCGCATAAGTGATTAACTCAATTTTCAGGGTAATCAGACAATTTCATTTCATACAATTCATATGTATATATAATGCAAGAAATTCCCCTTATTAAATATATTTAACAAGTCATCACATTCATCCACAAATTCATACACATGCATCTCCCATATCCCACAAGCATCCAAATTTATATATATAAGTTTAGGTGCATCTATTCTAGAAGCATAATCAAGTAGAGTCATCGGGAATTTACTCACTCCGCCATATGGGTCAGTCAAAATAATCTGGGGGCAAGTCGTCTCAGTACACAGTGTCCCCTGGTCATTGAAATAATTTTTATAAGGAATTGAAACAAACTTAAGAAACTAAGTAAATTTTCCTTAAGTTATACTCTTGACTAGTTTTCGAAATTTTTTCCGGTTTTTACCTAAAGTTCAATCACGTATAACTTTTTTGTTTTAAATTCGATTTTTATGATCTTATAGTCAATCTTCATCATTTTTGAGTGTACTTTAATGTGGTAAGGTTAGATTTTCGAAATGAGGTATACAATTCTGTCCATGGGTCAGAACAGTAGCGTTCCTCATGTGTTGTAGTGTTTTTGGGCCTTGTTTGGTAAATGGGCTTTTTGATAACTTGAGAAATTCTTTGGGCTTGGTCTTTAGATTTTATCCTAAGCTTAAAATACTCCTTGAGATCAGATTTACAACTTTGATTTATATTCCTAAGGCTAACAACCACTTCTTGGGCCCTTTAGTGGGCTTAAGTTGTCAAATGGGCTTGTTTTTTATTCAAACTAAAGTTAATGACTTTGGTGGGCTTATGGGGCCTTAAGTGGATTTCTTATGGGCTTCAAAACAACCTTTCTTGGTACTTTAAAGTGCTGGTCAGATTTTTATTGAAGGCCCAACTTAGAGTTCTAGACTTGTTTTGAGAGTTTTAGGCTTTATATGCTTACTATACTTGCTTTGGTTGATCTTTTCACTTTGTTCATTTACTTTTATCATTTTTTTTAGCTTATTTTTCCCACGCTCCAGGTCTGTTCATGATGGTTCCAAGGGGTCTTTACTTGGTTTTTCAACTTGTTTTATCGTTTCCTTAAGTTTAGGTAGTAGATTATGCACTTAAACGACTTATGTACAAATCTTAACTTAAGTTTTCTTCCATCAAATGATCCTTTCACTCATGCTCCACATAAAGAAATAAAAGATCTTATACTTAATAAAACCTCCATATCATAGCTCATGTCATACAAAGTTAGTTTTTTCATAAAACTTTATGGGATGGATTTTTCCTTAACTTAAGTCTAGATTTGAGCATATTTAACTTAATGGAAATAAAATCAACATCCAAATGACTATGGAACCCTCACGTCCAGCATGCTTATCCTCCATTAAAGTTCTCATTCTAAGATTTTCTTAGCTTAAAATCTTCCATCCAAAGCATTAAACAAATGTCTTTACAAAACATCAACTTTACATGCTCATGTTTCAACTTCATGTAAGGGTTTCATGGCTTGTTTCTTAAAACGATTTTTTTTTGGTGTTATAACAACTTAAACCTTACTCATGTCTTCAAGAAATCCAAGTCTCCTAACATAGATACTAATCCACACATCACAAGAAACATTTACTCATCCTTAACGCAAAGTTTGGTGGTTGTGCACTAAGGTTCCACTAAAGCTTTTAAACTTTGTCTCCTCCTTTTTGCCACCTTTTGGAAACCCGAATCTTTTGGTCTTTTAGAATGGGGTTTATGGAAGATTCTAATGGTCTTAAAAGGTCTTGGATGGTGAAAGAAAATGACACAAGAACACAAGAAAAAAATGCCGTGAGTGAAGCTTCAAGAATGGAAGAAAAATTGATTTTGTGGGGTAAGGTTGTTTCTCCTTTTTATGTTTGTTTCAAAGGAGAGAAAGATGAGGTGAAAGTGAAATTGAAAGGGAGAGAAATGGTGGAAAGTGTGGCCGGTTGGAAATGGAGAGAGAATGAGTGTTTAAATGTCTTGAAAGTGTTGTCTTATAGCTTACACAAAGTCAACAATTGCAACTCTTGATGATGTAAGTATTAAGGGGTGAATAGTGATGTGTAAGAAGTGATTGATGGGTGAATGACAAGTGCATGCCCCCCCCCCTTTTTAGATCTGCCATTGGAAGTCTTTTTAGGCCATGGAGTGGTCTTATCACATTTATTAAAGTTAAGCTTATGAATTCTTGTGAAAAATTGTCCATATGTAGTATAAGTGAAGAGGTGATAAGGAAATTGTCTTATCACTAGATTTTGATAAGTTATCAATTGATAAATGATTCCAACTCTCAATTGATAAGTTATCTAAGGTGATTGGTTGATCTACTTATTTATGTGTAAGGCTTATGCATGAAGATAAGGGCATAGCCTTATAGAAAATTATTTTAGGATTTTTATCTTACATTGTTTTGTAATTTATGATTTAATTTTTGTAGAATTGTGACATTTTCTAAAGTTGAATGAAATTATTCAAATTAAATTATCGATTAATTAGTTAGGGTTAAAATTCCTTAATGGTTTTAAGGTTTAGGGTTTTAAGTAACTTTAGAGCTTGCAGTTCTTCAAGCTCGAGTTTTATCGACAATTGGCTTTTGAATTGTAAAAGTTTAATTCGTTTCTAAATATAAACTTAAGTTTTTGGTTTAGTTGATCTTTGGGAACGTTCGGAAGGTACTCTTAATCAAGTCTTAGGCCCACTAAAAGTAGGGTTTACATCCTTCCCCCCTTAAAATAAGTTTTGTCCTCAAAACTTAAAGACATACCTGGAATTTCAAACAATTGGGGGTACTTTCGCTTTACTTCCTCCTCAGCTTCCCAAGTGGCCTCTTCCTTTTCATGGTTTCTCCAAAGTAGCTTGACATATCTTATTTCCTTATTCCTCAACTTTTGAACTTTACTATCAGTGATTTGAACTGGGTGTTCTTCATAAGTCAGATTTCCTTTAAGTTGTATCAGCTCCAGTTCGATTACATTATCAGGGTCGGGTACATATCTCCTTAGCACTGATACGTGGAACACATTATGTATTCCAGCCAAATTTGGTGGTAATGCCAAATGGTACGCGAGGTTTCCTACTTGCTCAAGGATCTCAAAGGGTCCAATATATCTGGGGCTTAATTTCCTTTGAGTCCTCACTCAATGAATGCTCTTAATCGGACTTACTTTCAAGAACACATGATCTCCTACACCGAAGTCCAATTCTCTTCTCTTTAAGTCCACCCAACTCTTTTGTCTGTCTTGGGCTTCTTTCATTCGCTTTTTAATGATAGTCAACTTTTCAGCTGCTTCTTGCACCAAATCTAGTCCTAGAGCTGCCTTTTCCACATCATCCTAGAATAATGGGGATCGGCATCTCCTCCCATACAACGCTTCATATGGTGGCATCTAGATGGATGAACGGTAACTATTGTTATATGCAAACTCCACTAACGGTAAGTGAGAATCCCAATTTCCTTTAAACTCCATAACACAGGCTCAAAGCATGTCTTTTAAAGTTTGAATTGTTCTCTCAGACTATCCGTCTGTTTGAGGGTGATAAGCTGTACTAAACTTTAAGTTTGTCCCCAACACTTTTTGTAAACTTCTCTAAAAATTAGACACAAACCTTGGATCTCTATCGGAAACTATTCCAGCAGGTACTCCATGCAAACGTACTATCTCCCTTAGATATATTTGAGCCAACTTTTCTAGGGGATAAGTCATGTTGACAAGTAGAAAGTGTGCTGACTTTGTGAGTCGATCCACTATCACACATACCGCATCATGGCTTGTTGTCGTTTTAGGCAATCTACACACGAAGTCCATAGTGATTTGGTCCCATTTCCATTCAGGAATGGACAATGGTTGCAGCAATCCTCCTGGTCTTTGATGCTCGGCCTTAACTCTTTGACAAGTGTCACATTTAAGCACGAAATTTGCTACATCCTGTTTCATCCCACTCCACCAAAAATTCTTCTTGAGATCTTAATACATCTTGGTTCCTCCAGGGTGTACAGTATATCCGGAATAGTGAGCTTCCCTTAAAATCTCCTTTCTTAGCTCAAGATTATCAGGTACACACAAACGTGCCTTCATTCGAATCATTCCATCCTCATCTTGACTAAAGTCTGTATACCTTCCCATTATCATTTGCTCCCTTACATGTTGTAGAGCAGGATCCTCTTGCTGTGCTTCTCAGACTCTTTCTTGTAGTGTTGGCTCAAGAGCTAAACTTGACAACTTGACATTTGCCACATGCCATGCAAATTCCAAATTCACTCTCTCAAACTCTCTAATCAGTTCTCTTTGTTCAGTAAGTAGAGATGCAACTTCAGCATGATTCTTTCGGCTTAAAGCGTCTGCTACTGCATTCACTCTCCTAGGGTAGTAGTTGATGTTGAGATCATAATCCTTTATCAACTCTAACCACCGTCGTTATCTCATGTTCAACTCCTTTTGAGTGAACAAATATTTTAGGCTCTTGTGGTCGATGTAAATTTCACACTTAACACCATACAAGTAATGCCTCCATAGCTTTAGTGCATACACTATAGCTGCCAATTCCAAATCGTAAGTAGGGTAATTCTGCTCATGTGGTCGCAATTGCCGTGAAGCATAAGCAATCACTTTTCCATTTTGCATCAGCACGCACCCTAAACCATTCTTAGAAGCATCACTATACACCGAAAAAGGTTCCTCATTGTTGGGTAAGACCAAAACCGGTGTTGAAATTAAACGGTTCTTCAGCTCTTGGAAACTTTCTTCTCTTTTCTCATTCCATATAAATTTCTCGTTCTTTTGAGTTAATTGAGTAAGTGGTTTAGCAATCTTTGAAAAATCCTTCACATATTTCCGATAATATCCAGCCAAACTAAGAAAACTTCGCACTTCTGTAACAGTTTCAGGTCTTTTCCAATCAGTGATAGCTCTTCTCTTTTCTAAGTCCACTTTTATACCTTCTCTCGAAATAACATGTCCCAAAAAGGATCTCCCTCAACCAAAAATCACACTTGGATAACTTGGCGTATAGCTTGTGTTCTCTTAAGGTTTGCAACACCAACCTCAAGTGTTCTTGATGCTGTTTTGGGGTTGACGAATATACCAAGATGTCAACAATGAACACAATTATGCATTTGTCCAAATATGCTCTAAACACTTTATTCATCGAATCTATGAACACTGCTGGCGCATTAGTCAATCCAAATGGCATCACTAAAAACTCATAGTGTCCATACCTCGTCCTAAATGCTGTCTTAGGTACATCCTCTGGTTTGATTCTCAATTGGTGATAACTCGATCTTAGATCAATACGGGAAAACACACTTGCACCTTGTAATTGATCAAATAGATCGTCGATACGGGGCAAAGGATACTTATTCTTTACAGTGACTCGGTTCAACTCTCTATAGTCGATACAGAGTCTAAGAGAACCATCCTTCTTTTTGACAAACAAGACAGGTGCTCCCAAGGTGAGACACTTGGTCTAATGAACCCTTGGTCCAATAACTCCTGAAGTTTCCTCTTTAGCTCTTTTAACTCTATTGGAGCCATCCTATATGGAGCCTTAGAAATCGATTCGGTCCTAACCATTAAATCAATGGTGAAACCAATCTCTCTCTTAGGTGGAAATCCTGGTAGCTCTTTTAGAAACACATCAGGGAACTCGTTCACTACTTAGATATCATCTATCCTTAACTTTTCTGATTTAACCTCAATTGAGTTCATCCAACTTGTTTCCATCATTAACTCGAAAGAGCTTAGCTCATGTTTCCCCACTACTGTCGACTCTGCTTGAAATTCCACCTTAGATCCTTTTAAGTTCCTAAAGTACACTTTCTTCTTCTTGCAATCAATTGTAGCTCCACATGACGTCATCCAATTCATACCCATAATCATTTCATACTTGCCCAGATCGAGGACGATAAGATCTGTCATACTCTCGTAGCCCTGTATGCTAAATGAGCATTTCTTCACCATTTCCGTTGTAGTAACTACACTTCCTGTAGGAGTCCGTACACTGAAACTTGATTCGGCGACGGTCACAGGCAATTTAATTCTTTATACCACTTTGGGGGAAATGAATGAATGAGTCGCTCTGGTGTCAAACAAGGTGGACATTGAATGTCCCTTTATATCAACGTTCCCTAAATTGAATTTAAGGTTGAATTTTTGCAAGGTATAATTATTGAGTTCTAAAATTTTTGTTGCTAAGTTAAACATTTTTAGTCTTTTCATACTAAAATATACTTCTATCATACGACTCATCTTAAAAAGAAAGTTTCAGTAACATACCTGTAATCAGCTCTGTATCTACAACATCTTCTACCTCTTCATAGTAAATGACCTCCTCTTCAGGGCATTCCTCATACTCCCATCCTCCTTCCAAGTTGTAGACTCTTGCAGCATTTACAACTCCAGGTCTCTGCCCATTTCCTCCAATAGCTCTCCCTATCTCGGGGTGTCCTGCAGTCTGCGTAGTGGCATTCTGGCACTGAGGACAGTTGTTAGCAAAATGTCCTTATTGTTTACAGATGAAACAAGAAGTGGTAGTCTTCTTTGGACAATTTGCTACTACGTGGTTTCCATCTCCACAAAAATAACACTTGTTTTGAAGTTGAGCACATTCACGTAGATAGTGGTTCCCTCTACATTTCTAACATATCACCTTTCCATTCCCGTTCTTCTTTTGGATCACCTTATAGGGTCTTAAAATTTTCCTCACCTTAGAACTTGAGCTTCCGGTCCTTCAAATGGTCTCTTGCCAAAAACAGTAACTTTTGGCTTTAACATTTCTTCTCCTTGTCTTTTTGCAGTTTCCAATACTTTAGCCTTTTCAACTGCTTCATTGAAAGTCCTCGGTTGAAACTCCAAAACCTTCCTTTTTAACTCGGGGTCCAGTCCCCTCACAAAAATCTGCTTCTTCATCCAATCACTGTCGTGGTATTCCGGTGGAGCAAACTGGAGTAAGCGAGTGAAATCCACTTCATACTGCTTGAGAGTGCGGTTTCCTCTTCTGATTCCAAACAACTCATCACTATACTTTACCTGTAAACTCTCGGGAAAGTAGTGCCTCAAAAATTTCTCTCGGAAATCCCCCCATGTAATGGGTTGTGGTAGATTCCCTCTCTTGGTTTCCCACCAAGTCCTCGCTCTCAGTCGGAGCAGATAAGTGCCATAAGTCATTCTCAAGTGATGCGGTACCTCAAAAGCCTCCAAAGATCTCTCAACTTACATCGGCTAATCTTCAGCCTCATCGGGCCGGCTTGTATTCCTATCAAAATATCTATTGTACTTCAGAAATTCTGGCAATAGGTTCCTCGGTGGTTGAGGCTCATAATAAACTGGGTAAGGGTCTCTTACTAACCCTACTGGTGGTGGTGGAGGCGATGGTGGTGCTGCTGCAAACTGGCCTTCCATATCTACAGGTGGTGGCACAGGCATTTGAGGGATTTCGTCTTGTGGTGCTGATGGCGGAGGTGCTTGGTTCCTCTCCAGAAAAGTCCTTAACAAGGCATTATTTGCTTGTATAGCCATTAAAATCTCCTTTGTCCTATCAACTGGTACGTCCTGTCTTGGGTGTTACTCTGGTGGTGCTCTCTCTCTGAGAGGTCGTCTCCCATGCCTATGTTCGCTGAAAATATGGTTTTTAGAGTTAGGTTCAACTTAATTCAATCTACAATTCATTCAATAAATCAATTTTTATCACTTGAAGCCATATCATCTTGATTCAATTCATCCCTTATAAGACTCTTCCCCTTAATTGTATCATCCAAAACAAGATCAAGTAAAATAAACACACATAAGAAGTCCTTTCATTAATTCTCCAGACATACATAAGGTTTAGATATAGTTCCTTCCAAAGTTGTACATGTTTCCTACAATTACTAGAATTTGAAATTCAATATAACCATAATTTGAAAAGTACACACAACACAATACAGACAACTTCACTACACAATAACATCAACACCATAATAATAATATTGGAAACACTTCAGAGGTTCAAGTCATCCTTGACTAATCATGCCTCGTAGAAGGCCCGGCTTCATCATCATCTAACTAGCCTGCTTATCGAAGCCTCCTTCTAAGAAACGGGGTTGAGGTTCCTTCATCTGGGTTGGGTGGCAACCTTGGGCGATAAGTCACCTGGTACAGCTCATGGGGCAATAGAAATTCACATGGTTCTGGCCTGAGTGGCACTTCCACTCGATACTCTCTTGGAAAAAGAGGTAAAACATCTATATCCTCTTCAAACTCAGGGGCATCAGGATAGATATCAATGGTGTCTTGCTCTACATAAGGAAAGTAAACATTGGCAGGGGCTACTGGCGGAGGTATTCCATTTTATTCATCCATTTGGACCACTCGAGGGTGGTCAGCCCTTAGGTTACGCACTAAGGCATAACCATGACCTAGTTGATGCCAGTGCTGGAAGCTAGGGGCAGCCATCCTTGGGCTATCTTGCACCAAGAATATTATCTCAGCTTCAATACCAGCCCCTTCTTACCTCTCCATAATGTAGGTTAACTCGACCTCAAACAAAACAGGTCCACGCGTTTGGATTAGTATGTCCCTATAGCGCGCCCTCCAATAAAGACTTAGTCCTGCCCTCTAGGATGTCCATACATCTCTTAGCCTACATGGCCTTCCAACTAGGGCCATATCTTCATGTAGCACCCAAAGTCTTTGTCGATATTCGACAAGAGTTTCTCCTTCATGCATCATCAAAAGCACGAGGTTCCGACGAACCCTACTTGCATTATCCTGATCAACCATACAGATTTGTTAAAGATTATACATTCTTTTAGGAAAGTTTTATCTCTTGTTTAGTATGTTAAAAATCCTAACCCAGTTCCACTACACTCTTGCTCACTTGGTAGAAGATTCCTAGCGCCTAGGGTCCAATTTTACTTACTTTATCATTAGTTTAAACCTAACGCTCTGATACCACTTAAACCTATAACGACCCAACAGTATCGTTGTCGTGATAGGTCGCCGTGTACCATATAAAGATCTATTATCAACCCCCTTGCTAATCATAGGCCTTTCATACGACATACAAGGCTCCTTCCACTCTACGTTACCACTACGCCTATAGACTAGTAATACAGAGCAATTTAACTAAAATTTCTTCTATATTATAATTTAACTAATTGTGTAGGCTTGTGAGACCCATACGAAAACAATATTACAAACAAATGTAGTTCATAACGGAATTGCATAAAATTTGAGTTATGCGTAGAAACATAAAAGTATCTAAATATCTATAATCTATTACAAAATGTTCTCTTCGCTCTCTGATCACTCTGACCTGTCTCTATACGAGACTTACCACTGGCATGCCTCAGCCCGGATTGACGAAGAGGTTCTCCTGCATCAACAAAAATCTATAGGGATGTAAGCTTACGCTTAGTGAGATAAATGCCCTCTTCAGTACCACATAGCAAAAGTTTATTATATGCACAATCATATGAATACATGAACAATCAGTATGCCAAACCACGCATGCAATAACCTAGGATCTGCATACGACTTAGAATTACGCCCCCTAAAGTCAGGGTTTGGAGATAATTAACCGACCCAAACCAAAATCCGGGTTCTAAACCTTAGGTTTTATTTCATTTGCACTATCATGCTTATGCCAAAACAAAACTCTCTCTCTCTCTCTCTCTCTCTATCTCTCTACATATATAAAATCATATCATTTAAAATCCTAAGTCTAGTGGTGTGGTGGCCTTCGCAGTCCACAAACACACACCCTAGGCAAAAGCCACAAGACTCGGCCCCTCGCCAACGGTTGGCGTCTCCCGGCACCTAGTAAGCCCATTAGCTTAAGATAGAGACTCAATATATATGATGGCGTAGCTAGTGCCCAATCCTATAGGAAACTCGTATTCCTATGAGTCCGTTCCCATCTTCTGCATGAAGCGGCAGTTGGTGTTATCCGTATACAATATGAGGTATGCATGATTCATTTTGATTTCTTTAATCGCATAAGTGATTAACTCGATTTTTAAGGTGATCAGACAATTTCATTCTATATAATTCATATGTATATATAATGCAAGCAATTCCCCTTATTAAATATACTTAACAAGTCATCACATTCATCCACAAATTCATATACATGCATCTCCCATATCCCACAAGCATCCAAATTTATATATATGAGTTTAGGTGCATCTATTCTATAAGCACAATCAAGTAAAGAGTCATTGGGAATTTACTTACTCTGCCATGTGGGTCAGTCAAAATAATTCGGGGGCAACTCGTCTCCGTACACAGTGTCCCCTGGTCTATGTATTCATAGACTACTTCCACAATATATTTTTGTATATGCATACCTAAGTACATACATTTTCATACATATATATATATAACACTTCAAGTTTTGAAAAAAAAAAATAATAAATACAAAAAATAAAAATAAAAATAAGAATACACATAAAACCTTAGCATCATGGGGTAATGTACATGTATATTTATACATTTATTTTGAAATATATACATTAAGTTTTATTTCTTGTTACATATAACCAAGAAAATACAAAATATTCTATATTTACATGATAAGGTCAACATTCCTACTACAAAATCTCTAGCATTTACAATCCTTTTAACTCCTAAAAGTTTATTCTCAAGGCTATAATCTCAAAGGAAAAGTACATCAAAGTCAAATGAAAAAGGAAAATTTATTTACTTTAATGGTAATCTACTTCCTCTCTTCTTCTTGGTGATGGTTGCTTCCACACTTAGGTTTCCCTTCGAGCTCTTCTGTGGTCATTCTGAATGGGCGTCGAATGGTGTAAGAAAGATGGTGGGGGCTTCAGTTTTAGCATTACATGGTGGCAGTGTAGTGAGGTGTGGAGATGAAAATAGAAACTGGAAGTGTAGTAGGGTATATATATGCGTGGTAGTCGATCGAGATTGAAGGAGGGAGTTTAAGTGAGATGTGAGGTAAAAATATAATTGTATATGTGTGTAGAGTCTCATGATCGAGAGGGGTGAGAGAAGAAAAGAAAAAATAAATAAATAAAAGGAAATATTGAGAGTAGAGGAACGAATAAATGAAATTGAAGTGTGAAATATATGTGATGCCTTGCTACATACATCAGGACATAAAGGGGAAATGGGAGTGAGATTTGAATTGTTTGACTAATGTGTAGAGGGGAGTGAATTATGGAAAAAGTAAATGAAACATGGAGGAAATAAAAAGTGGATGTTGAGCGTTTATTACAAAAATAAAATAAAGGAAGTAAAGTGTGTAGATGTTGGGTGGTCATGTTAAATCAAAGGAAGATGAGAGAAAGTGATTTTAAATATAGGGGAATGTTTTACATGTGATGTTGTGTTTGTATTAGTCGAAACAAGGAGGGAAGAGATGATAAAGTGTGATATTTAATTGCTTTGGTATAAGTGAAGCACGTAATAAGTATGGGATATGTGAACAACTAACCTTAGGGAAAGAAAAATGAAAGATATCTCTAACTTTTGTCAAATCCTAATAGGCTTTCTTGGTTAGGAAAATGACTACGTAGAATTTAGGTAGTTAGACTTAAATTTAGATTAGGTCATTTGACATAACAAATCAAATGTATCGAGTATATTTTACTTATATCATTTTTAATAAAATGTATTGATAAAATAGGTGGCATATTGTATAGTTTAATATATACAAAAAGTTACTTATTTCGTATATTGCATGGTATAATGTATGAAGAAAATCATATGTAATATGCATGCAAATATGGCACTATATGTATGTGTACATATACATTTTAAGAGCAAGTGTAGATACCCAATTTTTACTCCTCTTTTCTTTTCTTTTATTCTTTCTTATTTTCTCAATAAGGTAAAATGTCTTAAATTAGGAAAAATACAAAAAAAAATAGAAAATTAAAGAAAATCCAAAATATAAGAAATTTAGAAAATAAAAAAATGAAAAAATTTAGAAAATTGAAAAGTCATAAAAAATAGGAAAAAAAAAAAGAAGATTTAGGGAATTTTAAAAAAATAATTTTTTAGAGTAGATTTTAATTTAAAAAAAAAATAAAGGGACCGTTGGGCTTAAGCTTAGATTTAAATTTAACCTAAGCTAGCCTAGCTTATATGTGCAAATTACACATATAGACAAGATAAAGGCTAATGACTTAACGGATAAGCATATAAGTATGGCATTGGGTTTGAGCATAAGGTTAAGGGTTCGAATCTTTGTAAAGGCATGAAAGCTTTTTTACTTTTTCAGATAACACATTGCCACATTAGGAAACTACCACATGTCAGGATTTTATTACGCCATGTGTCTTGACACATGGCAGCATCAGGTTAGACAGCATTGACGTGGTACCACATGGCAAGCTACGTGTTACGTAAAGACACATAGCACGCAGCCATTGGACGACGTGGCTGATGTAGTGCCACATCAGCCCCTTTTTCCCTTCCTTTCCTTCCTTTTTCTCTCCCTTTCTCTCTCTTTCTCGTGACTTCCTCTACTTTCCTTAATAGAACTAGCCCAAACCCTTCACTTTAGCCTCATTTTTTGCACAAATTCCATACACATACATGTGATTTCTTACTCTGACCTTATTTATCAATTTGCCTACTTTGAATAGAACTAAAGAGCAAGACCAGAGTCATCCTTTTTGTTGGTCAAATCGAGCTCCAAAAATTGGAAAAAATTTGAAAATCTAGACTTTGTCATTGAACCTGATTTGAGCTTTCCTTATTTTCTAAGTTGAATTGGTGTATAAATAAGAGTCCTAAGACCATAGACAAGGATACACGAGCTTCACAAACTACTCATGAGCTCTCTCTCTCGTTTTGTTCACTCTCTTTCTATCGAACCCTCTCTTTCTCCTCGACTCTCTCTCTCTTTACTCAATTCCAAGCCGCAACACCACCTTAGTTGGACTACCTACAACATAAGCTTCCCAACCCAACCACCCTCATTCTTAGCAATAGCACCACCAACTCGCTACCATCAAAACCCTAACTACCGTGCTTCCCCCCCTCTCGAACTACCATCTCCAACCGCCCTAAGCCTAAATTAACCCCATGGCCAGACTCCTCGTTACCCTAAACCCTCGACTCAACACCTTTCTTGCATCTAGTAAACCCCAACGACACCATCCAAACACCACTGCCAACTGCCACTCACAAACACCACCCAAATAACTACCCTAAGTCATGACGCTTCTCTAAACCTCCATTCCCCAATAAATTTCACACAAATCCATCCTTACCTACAAAAAATCTTGTTTGAAATGCCTTAAATTGCGCCTCACCATACTATTGAAGGAGAGCTTGGAGATGACCGAAACCAACCCAAGATCTAAGACTTGACTCGAATCCACGCATCGACTCGACTAATCCGACCTGCGCTCCTCTCTTGGTCCGGCCTTCACCCATTTGATCATTTTATTTATTTATTTATTATTATTATTATTTTATTTTAAATGTAAATTGTAATAATAAAAAAGCAAAACAAGAAGAAGAAAAAAAAGAAAAGGGAATAAAAAAAAACAAAGAGAAAAAAAAGGAAAAGAATAGTTTATTTCTTCTTAAATAGATAAAACAAAAAACAAATAAATAATAAAAATAAAAATAAGTAAATACGTTTGCTTTTAACACTTAGAAAAATTAGGTATTTCAAGATAAATAAAAATAATAATTGGACTTTTTAAAATTAGGGCCTTTTAAAACTTTCCAAAAAAATAAAATTTCCAATTTAGGACTTTGTTTTTAGAAATTTCCTTAAATAAATCAAATTAAATTAAAAATATAAATCTAGCATATTTTCAAAATTAAAATCAACTTAACCCACTAAAGTTATACAAAAAGAAGTATATACGTCTGATTCCAAATGGTGGGTACATAGACACCTATAGGGCGATCATAAAAAATAAAATTTTTCTTGTCTTTTTAGATTACTTAAGTTATCCAACTTAAGTAAATAATCAAGTTCTATTTAGAATTGAAAGGTGATTTTTAAGGTTAATATTAAATTTGAAAAGTTAATGGTACCCGTAAGGGTTTAAATTCCTAACCCCCAAATCCAGATATCTAGTTTCTAGAACTATTTTGTATAAAATTGGTTTAATCGATAGACTAATAGCTACGTTATAACCAATCCACCCAATTGGTTATAACTTAACTCTTTTTCCTGACTTTGGTCAGGTGGAAACTCCAATATATCTTCAAAATAAAGACCAATTTACTTTAAACCTTAGTTGAGGGTCAGTATTAAATGGGTAGGGTCTAATATTGATTGGTTTAAAGAAACCTAATTTATAAAGACCAAGAGGTGAAAAACCAAGCTCGACAACAAGGACGTAATTTTTATTAATTTAATACTTTAAGTGGCTTCAATTTAATTAACTACTATTATTTAGCATAGTGTATATTTTGGCATACGCGATTGAAGTTGCATTTACATATTTACACATGCATGGAACATTTTACATGTTGAGACGATTATGGAAATTTTATGAAATTATGACTCAAACTTGCTAGATTTAATTAGTCGTTACAATTCTAATATATTATATATTTCAAGTACACAAATAATTTACATATATATATAGTTTTATTTCGCATTTTATGTATAGAAGGGTAAATCTAAAATTTTGTTAGTTTATCTCTTAAGTTAGCTTAATTTAGTTAATAAATATTATTTAGGAATATCCTTAACAATTCGTTAGCAATTTTATGCAATTACATGTATCTAGCAATAATTTTGCCAAATTAGGGCTTTATTACTGTTAGGGTAAATTTGTATGTTTCATAAGCTTAGTTTTGGTTTTAGGGTTTTTATTAAATTCCATTTTGATTTTCTTTTATGCATACGCATACGTTAGGTTTAGGGTCTTCTTACATAATTAGGATTTTTGAATCATTTATTAAGGTTTTTCACATTTGTTTTAGATTTCAAATTTGAAATTTATTCTCTTTTAAATTCATGCAGCTTTTTGTCTCAAAAAATTACTTACAATACTTAAGTTTGACATTGTATCTAAAAGGCTAACTTTGCGAGGTTTACATGAAATAAACCTTTTTATCATCTCTTTCAATTTCCACCTAAGTTATTAAATTTCCAATTCAAACTATTATCAAAATCATCAAAATTGATAGACTTCTAATCAAGGTATTTTAAGTGTAAAATCCAAAATCAAGATATCCTTATACTCCCAATCTCTGACACATACATCTTTGCTTTATTTAGCACAATTATGAACATTTCCTGATGTTCCATTCTAATACTTGCTCCTTATATCCTTAGTTCAACACTTTAAATTGATAATTGCGAGTATTTTAAGGGTAATCTCCTCAATGACATTTTGGTTAGGGGAAGAGTTCAACACTTAGTGGGTATACATACATATAAATGTAGACGTAATATGTATAGGTGATACTACATATAGTATATGTACATATGGATTTTGTAAATACAAGCGCAAGTCTATTTGAATAAACATCTATTCAAGATGTTAGGGATGAATGACATGACCTATAAAATAAAAATTCTGGATACAACTACATTAAAGCATGAAAACTCATAAAAACTAAATAAAGGTGTAATATATTTTTAATAGTAAAAACTAATATATCCTTCTATTGCTACATTATTTACCCATATTAGCTTCATGGTATAAATTCAACATGCCTAGACCTACTTATTCAGGTACAATGAGTTACGGATAATATATCCTAAGATAGTGTTTGGTTATATAATTTTTGTGATACTGGATTTGACAAAAAATTTTATCTTATGTTTAGTTTCTAACTTTACTCGGTGATTGGACAAAAAATTGGATTAATGAACTGGATAAAAGACCTAAATTTTGTCCTATTTATACTATGGTATAAACACGAAATTCATTGATAAGAAAACAAAAATATTTACATTCTTAAAAATATCCTTCTATGTTATAAAATAGAGTTAATTAATATTATTTTTATTAAATATTACAAAAAAAATTATTTTATAATATAAATAATTATTTTTTTAATATAAATTTTGTATTCTTTACTGTACAAACTAAACGTGGTACAATAAACTTATATTATCCATTNAAAGAAAAAAATTATTTTATAATATAAATAATTATTTTTTTAATATAAATTTTGTATTCTTTACTGTACAAACTAAACGTGGTACAATAAACTTATATTATCCATTCCTTCCTATACTTATCTTGTCCTATCCTATTCATTCTAGTCTTTATAATCAAACGTTAACAAAGTGACAAATTAAGTAAATGTGTGTTAAATTGCAAATAACGCATCGACTATTTATTTTAAAAAGCTAATTGGACCAAATAATAAAACCTTGAATAACAATTGAGGTAATCACAACTTAACACCAAATAATAAAACTAATAAAGTATATACATCCTAGAAAGCTATAAATTGATCAAACAATTCTCCATCCTTGCTTGTATTGCTTTGAGCAAGATCATCACCATGTCGCTAATAGAAAGCTTCTCCACCATGTTGAATAGTGATTTAATTTTCACTAATATCAAATGGAACAAACAATTAAGTTAGTCTTATTTTACTTATAGCTCTATGAAACTAATTGCTATGTATTGTCTAAGAAATATATAAAATACTTTAATTGGTCTTAAGGGTATCTTTGTGATAATGATGTCGTTTTTAGGTACAAAAAGTAAAATATTTATATGCTATATTTGTAAAGCTCACAAACTTAGCATTCTAAATATAGAGTCAATCTCAAGTGTCATAAATAATTCCTCAAGTCAACAAAACTGTATAAATTTAATTCTAATAAAATTTTAAATTTGAAACCTATAATAAATATGAAAAACCCTAATATACGATTTGAAAACTCTAATCATGTAAGAAAACCTTAAAGCTTACCTATGAGTACTTACAAAATTTTGAACCCAAACTTATAAAAACCCCAAATACTAAACCCTAAGATTATAAAAGTCTATAATTCACCCTAATGTTAATAAAACCTTAAATCACTAAAATTATCGCTAATGTAAACCCCACAAATTTAGTGTCTTGGAGTTAGCGTCGAACTCAAGTGTCGTAAATATTTCCTTAAGTTAATAAAACCACATAAAATGAAAACTAATTTAAATTTTATTTCAAAACCTAAAATGATTATGAAAAACACTAATATACAGTTTGAAAACCTTAATCGCATATGAAAACCCTATGTACGCATACTTATAAAAATGTATACCGAAACTTAATAAAAACCTTATGCACTAAACCATAAGATTATAAAACTCTATAAATTACTTTAATGCTTGTAAAAACTTAAATAAATAAAATTATCACTAAATCTATGAAATCACATAGAACCGATAAGGAACGATCAAAGATAATTTTAAATAATAATAATTAACAAAACTAAGCTAATTAAAAGAATAAATTAAAAAAATTACAAAATAAAATTAATCTTACATGTATACATAAGTAGCACTACAATATGCATGTATATATTACTGAGTAATTTTTTTTTTCTTTTCTTAATATATCATATGATATATATCGCAGAATATTATATATATGTATATGTATTTTTTTTCTTGCTAATACACTACCCAAGCATAACATGTTATTATTATTATTATTTTTTACTTCCTACATGTAACATATAGTATATATTATACTATACTTATATTAAGTATTATACATGTGTTATGCTAGATATTTTGCCTTATTCTAAGTACACTCCACCATACCCTTAACCTCCTATGGTGTCCTATTTGAGATGATTAACCATTCTTTTTTCTTACAAGGTCATACCTCATCATTTTATCAAGGACAATGGAAATCAATAACAATTTCTCTCTCTTCTTCACTCCATCTATCACGATCTAAATAGTATCAATGTCATGGTAGAACACCATTCACCATACGAAGGTCGACAATTAAACCTCTTATCAATATTTGCCCTTCCATACAATGTACTAGGCTACTTCCACTCCTAATCACTATCAGTCATATAGATAATTAGTATCAAAGCAAAACAATTATCTTTACTAATTATAGTATAATAACGGCAGAACATGTCGTTCCTAAAAGAATAATAGTGATAGTAGTTTAAATGGCTATTGTAGGTCTAATAACATTACATAAAGAAGTTCAGTAAATCTTAGCCAAAACTAAGTGGTCCCCTCCTTCGCTCCAATTGGCTTACAATCCTTTCCCAGTTTGAACAAACCTTGGGTATCCCATGGCCTAGCTTAGCAAATATGTAACCCTACAACAAGAGGAATCTAAGGGGGTGTAATTTTACGCTTAGTAAGTTAATCCCTTCAACACGCCTTACAAGCAATAGATATAATGATCATATGAATGCATGTAATAAGTAGTATGCCAAACAATGCATGCAGTAGCATAGGAATTGCATGCAACTCAAAAATTCCTCCTTCTGTAGTTAGGGTTAGAGATTATTAACCGATACAAACCAATAACTAGTTTCTAGCACTTAGGTTTTTATCCTTAATTTCACCTATGTGGACAAATCAACTTGTATACGTATATTCATATATAAATATAGTTTATTTTAATAAGGAGCATGACCCTTTCAAAAATCGAAAATTCCCAAGTCTAGTGGTGTAGTGGCCCCCGTAGTCTAAATCACATGCCTTAAGTAGAAATCACAACATACAGTCCTTAGTTATACGATTAGCATCCCCTAGCACCTAATAAGCCCATAGGTTAGGATAAGAACTCAATAACATGGCATAATGTACCTAACTAATCCCTTCAAGAGCCCATACTCCTATGAGTCCCTTCCTACCTTCCGTATGAGGTGACAATCGGTATAATTACAATGCGATGGCATGCCATGCATGACTCATTTTAATTAACAATTAAATAAGTACTTATGTCCAGTTATTAGGGTGATTAAGCAATTTCATACCATAACTACAATATATAATCTAATCACACAAATATTTTCGATTCATATCTCGTTATTAAGTCATGCAATTAATCATAAATCCATATAGATGGGATCCCTATACCCCTCATGCAACCAATTTATAATATCAATTTAGTGTAACTACACTACAAACAAAATTAAGCATGAAGTCATAAGGAGTCACTCACTCTATTGTAGGTGCTACTTGTAGTAATCTGGAGGTAGGTCATCTCTATGATCAAAGTGCCTTAAACAAGTAAATGTAGTAATATAAGGATTTGCTATATTATAATGTCAAACTAAGGTTCTATTAAAGTTATAATGTTGGCTTAGCCTTAAAATTTTCTCCTGGTTAAGCTAAATCTTCAATAGCGTATAACTTTCTCATTTTAAATTTGATTTTTGTATTCTTATAGTCAATTTCTATCGTTTTTGAGTTTATCTTCACATGGTATGGTTGATTTGAGAGATGGGGCCCACAATTCTAGTTATAGGATAGAACAGTATCGTCCCTAAGGATTGGATTTCCTTTTGAGCTTGAATTTGTTATTGGGCCTTTTACTACTTAGTGAAATTATTAGGGCTTAGGATTGGGACTTTTATTAGGCTCTTACACTTCCTTAAGATAAGTTTTTCATTTATTATTTTTAGCCTTGTTACTATCTTGCACTTCTTGAACTTTTAAGTGGCTTTTATGATCAAAGATGGGCCTAATTCTTGCATTAGCAACACTTATTACTTTGATGGGCTTGGGAAATTTAATATGGGCTTTCTATGGGCTTTATGACATCTTTTTCTTAAGCTTATCTTGCTTGTCAAAAAGTTCCATGTTTTAGGCTCGGGTTTAAGTTTTAGGCCCTTAACACTTATTTTACTAGTCTTGGTTGGTCTTTTCACTTTGTTTACTACATTTTTTATTGTCTTTAAGTGGATTAAAAGTTAATTATAGATCTAGTCAGTTTGGTCTATTAGTTCTTAAATTCATTTTTCAATTTTTACTCCTTGTTTCTTTAACTTATGTGCTAAACCAAGGCCTTACACTTATTGTACTTTAACTCATGCTTGTTTTACCATTTGTAAGGGGATTATTTTAGCATAATATTAAGTGGAAAACATGGAACATGTACCTCTATCTAGGCACAAAGCTTTAGGTTAGGCTTTAATATGGTGACTTCTTCACTAAAACTTCATATAATGATTTTTATACTACCTAAGGTGAATTTGATCCATGAGAAGCTTAACATAAGTGAAAATAACATTTGTATAACTCTTGAACACTATGCGTCCAGTAGTTAAAAGAGATGTACATAAGCTTACTTTTGGGGTCTCTGCAAGTTACAAGACTAAACTACAAGTACCTTACGCGTACACTAAGAGAAAACAAACTTAAGCTACTCATGTACTACTACTTATGAAGAAATTTCAAGAAGCTATCACTTATCCTAGCTAAGAGAGCTTCTAAAGTACATAATATATTTACATAAACATGGAATGGAACTCTACACATGATGCTCTAAAGACATGGTATACTTTACTAGATAGATGGGTGGTAGTTTATGCCTCCTTAAGCCTCCCTTAGCTCCTTATTTTCATCCCCCCACCCACCTAATGATCCTTAGCTCCTTGAATCTTATGATCTTGGCTGCTTATTAGTGTTCAAGAGTCTCCTCAAATGGTGAAGTATAGGGTAGGTTTAGGGTGTCTTCTTTGATGGCTGAACTTAGGGTACTCAAATGGGTGGTTGGCATGTGATTTGTGTGTATTTTTGGGCAATTAGGATAGTGTGTTGGAAAGCTTTTCCTTGTTGTTTTGAAGTGTTGTTTGTTTTGAAAAGAAAATGGAAGGACAAGTGAGGTTTAAGAGTCCTTCAAGGCTGGTTTTGAGGGCTAGTGTTCTCTTGTTCACATCTTGTTATATTGATGTGTTTAAGTAATGCATAACCCAAAGGATGTGATAGTTGGTGTAAGCTTTCTAAGTGGCTATCAATTGTGATATAACAAGTGAGAAAAGGTTGAAAACATGGAAGGATTGTAAGCTATACTCCCCTCTCCTAACCAATAGTGTAGGTGTCTCTAGCATATGGTTGCTTGTCCCATCAATCTTGACTTTTGACTTAAACTAAAAATTAGTTAATTTACCTTTTTCCATAAGTAGTACAACTTATATAGATAGTTGGAAATTATCTTCTCTAAACTTATGGAAATTACTAAGTTTATAAGTCAACTAAGTTCACACTCTTGACTTTGGTTTGTTTAAACTCAAATTGGGAGGGAAATTGGATGGAGATGGATGGTCCTAATCCTCACACATGTAGCTCTCTAATTTTGACTCTTATATGTCCTATTTGTTTAGCTTATTGAAGTGGCTAAGTTAAGGTTTGGTTCTTAAATATTTCCTCTCCTCAAATTGGTTCTCATAATAGGTTGTAAGTAATTTAGGATTGGTTCAAACTTAGTTAGGTTTAGGCTTTTAATGTAGGGTTTTTAAGTGTTCAATTTTAATAGTCAAGTTTTTGATCATTTGTTTAGGGTTTCAATAAACTTGAATGTTTTTATTACATTCTAGGGTTTGAGGTTTTAGTAAGTTAGGGTTTGTCATTAGATTTTAGGGTTTTCAAAAGTTCAGAAGTATTTTACTATACTTAAGGGTTTTAAGGTTTTGGGTAACTCTTAAGATCAATTTTGACTTTAGAGTTCTCAAGTTGGATCATAATTATGAAGTTAATTATTACAAATACAACTTTTATTTTGAGCTTAATTCTTAGTTTGGTTGATCCTCAAGAATAATTGAAGGGAGTTCTTGACTACTTGGTGTTACTCAGAAATTATAGGGTTTGTAGCCTCCCATCGATTTACAATTGAAGGATCCTTTTCTTTTTCTTTTTCTCATTTCTCACAATTGGAGCACATTGAAATACTCCTCATTCCCTCCCCTTAGATAGACAACTCTAACCCCAAATCTTCCCTTCATTTCTTCCATTTTTCTTACCCTTTCATCTACTTGTTTCATCATGTATTCCACCTTCTACCTTCTACCTTCCAACTTCAAGCTTACAAAGAAAAACACTTGGAGCCTTGAAGGACTAGAAGAAGGTCATTTTCTCAAGCTCCTAAGACCTCTTGCAACTTCTAAAAGAGTAACACAAAAATATTCTCTTTGTTCTCCTTGAAACCTTATTTTTATGTATTTTTGCTAGTCCTTGTGTAAACCCCACAAATTTCCCTACTTAGTTCGAGCTATGAATTTGGGTGCCATAAATAAATCATCATAACACACTCCTAGGAATAACAATCCTAAATAACTAAGCCAACATAATAATAATAATAATGACCACCTTAATGAGGATTCGATAATATCCAATTTAACTCCAAACGAAAACAAGCTTACGTAAAGATAACTTTCCTAACTACAAGGGTTGATTTATATAATTTCATCCAAGAGTCCTTGAAAAATATATTTTTTTTTATGCAATTAGGTGCTTAGAAAAATTCTAAGAAGTTGACCAACAAAATTTTTGCATGATTCTATGTTATTACCCTAAGTAAAGCATGCAATCTTCATGCATGTAGAACTAACTTTTTCTTGTCACCTTACATGTACATGATAATTTATTAGTTGATTAAAAAGACTGAATATCACTATTGTACATAACTATCCAATGCCCCAATTTAGTTACCTAAATTAGCCTCATTTCCCACATATAAGTCATTATGAGCACAGGACAAAGACCCTTACTGTAGATCCCTAAAATTTTCAACCTAATACCTAAAGTAGACCTTAGTGTGCTAGAAGACTCTAAGAGTCGATAAGTCTAGTTAAGAGAAAAACCCTAAGATAACAATCCAAGATTCAATCACGTATAAAATTTTTAGACCCTAAATGTATGTAAACACTAAAGATCTTTCTCGAAAGTGATAAAAACCCTAAAACTATAACTTTAAGGATATAAAAGCATCAATTCACTATAATCTACTCCAAAACCCTAATTGATAATATATGCTTAGTAACATGCCAAATCATATAAAATCATTAGCAAATGATCAAAGATAACTTTCGATTGTTTATAAATGCTTACATACTACATTAATTTATTAGAAACTATGATAATACATTATAGATACTATTAATTTTATAATTTTACAAATAAGCTAGTATTATGTAAATTTAAGTGTTTAGTTAATATTAATAATATATATATAGTCAATGTTAGCATTCTAAATGGCACTTTTCATGATAGTTATACTAAGTATCATACTAAATGATATATATAGAATATAAATACCTAGAGGAGGATTTCAATAACTAGTTCTACTAATTATTTAATTTAATTCCATATTTCCCTTCATTTCCTTAATTTTTTCCTAATTACCTTCAATTCTATCACTATGTACACTAATTAAATTAAATTAAGAAAGTTGACTAAGTCAACATTTGACCAAGCCAAGTGTTGACTAAGTCAAATATTGACTAAGTTAACAAATGTTATTTTCAACTAGAATTTTCTTCTCTTTTCTAAAGTTTTCTTCTCATTTTTCACATTTTTTTTTCTTTTCTCATGCCTTCTTGCCGTCCACTCCCTACCCCTTCTAGACCCCACTTGTTTCAATTATCAACCACAAATTACAATGCAAAACAAAACCCTTTTCTTCTTCCCTATCCTAAGCACCACTTTGCCCTTCTTCTTATCCTTCTTCTAATTCTTGCTTTTCCTTTTCACTTCATCCATTAACAAACTCCAAACCACTATCTCACATACATAAACTCCTCTTTCATATTACGAGGAGAAAAAAATACAATTTCATTTGATTTTCTATTTTAACAAGTAGTTAGTTATCAACCTTATGTTGGTGTATAAATTTTGTGTAATATGTACATGTATGTTAATACAAATAGGACTCTTATATACATGCTCATAAGTGTAGAAATACTTATATGTATATGAGTAGAATACCCATGTTCATATGAATCATGAATATACATGAAGTGTGTATGTATAAACCTAGTAATATACATAGCATAAGTGTACATTACCTAAAATAAGGAAAATACTAAGTGTACATACATATAGCTTACTAATTAAGCCCATAAGATGCAAAAATATGAATTCTATGAAGAATTCTTAAAGGGGTATGGAGGATATATGAAAATACGTATACAACCATATATACATACGGGTATATGTACAAGTATACAAGTATATTAGAAATATATATACACATAACATACGTATAGGATATATAAGAACATAAGTACAAAAGTTGTACATAAGCAAATTATAACATGATTCCTTAATATACTATAAGATAGTATAATAAAATAATAAAATATATAATATATATACACATGTGTACATATATGGGCTGAAACTACAATAAGCCCATAATACATATATCAACTTAAATTAATTTTGTTCAAACACACAATAGTATAAACAATGCAAAATTATAAGACATAAGAAATAGACGACTAATTAGGTCATAAGTAATAAATAAGATACAAAATTAGCAAATAAGAATAGTCGAGTTACAATAATTAGAATTATAATAATAATAACCATAGAGTGAAACATGGGTCTTAACGTTGAAAACGGACCTTACCATATGAACGTACATCCGAAAGCGATGAAAAACAACTATAAGCTTGTAAATATCAGAAATAAAATGAAAAAGTTACATACAATCAGTGATATATTGGTATTTGCAACCGAGAGGGAGCTACCAATTGATATTTGCAACTCACAGCAATTATAGTCAAGTGAGTACTCTCAATTACTTTATACTTGTTATATGCTAGTAACTAGTGCACTTAAATCATATACATTAATAAATTGATGCTTAAGGTTCAGGATATGCATGTGCTTGATATTGGTTGGTTGTTATGCAAAATATTGATAATTAAAGATTTGGTTATATGATCAACTACTCTATGATTTAGATGGTTTGTTGTTATTGGTTGATCGCCTAATAATTTAACTTAATTATATTTGACTTATTTTAAATTAAATAGATCATACATCAACTATACATTACATTACTTATTCTGGCTGTTACCTCACGTTGAGGTAAATAGAGGCTATGCAGGGGTTGCTTTTATATATTGAATTAAAATGTTTTAATACAATACACTTATACAACATGACTTTACCCTTGGCTCGAGGGCTTGGCTTACGGCAACGCTAACTGTAGGTAGCTAAGAAACTAGTCTAGAGACCTCCGTTGTAGGGTATGAGTATAGACTATAAAGGCCACCTTACTGTTAGACTTGAGACTATGTGAATCGCTGGATTTTTAGAAATGGAAATATATCTTGTGGAATATGGAATTTCAATATATAGTTAAAAACCCCAATGGTAGAGCTTGGTTGTGATTGGTGCTGATGAATCTCTAACCATTACTTCGAAGGGTGTTAAATTCGAAGTTGTATGCAACACCTAATCAGTTGCATACACTGTCTAGGATATTGCTTATTCAAGTATTCATACGTTTGTTAATTAATTGTTTAATAACCTGCTTATTTTTTAGGACTCTAAAGGGAGCGTAGTAGGATTGTCTAAAATTTTTACGTCATGTGTGCACCTATAATACAAAAATCGCCTTGTAAGTTAAAGATTGCAAGACTTTAAATAATTTATTACTAAGGTTTTGAATTATTAATTAATGAACATATTATAAAATATAAATAATTATGAATATCCAATATTCTATAATTCCTCAGAACCGTAGAGAATCGGTATCCCTTACCAAATGATAAGATCAAGTAGTGTACTCTTAACAATTTAAACCTATTGAAGTTCTAAAATCTAAATATATAAGTGGTAGTTACAATTAAAGTCTCAAATGAGCAATACAATCTTTCTCTGATTCTAACCTCTAAAACATCCCAATACTTACACTCAATGCCCATGTTTGATTGTCTATCAACTTGTAAAAGAAAAACTATTAGGGCGTAAGCTACAAGAGCTTAGTGAGTTATCCCTCATAATATATTGGTAAGTAGGTTATCCAATAAATTATTACAACCATATGAATGTAGGTACACACAGTATGCCAAGCAATATATGCAATTAACCGGTGCTACATATAATGTCAGATTTTAACGCCTTCGAGGTAAGGGTTAGAGATATATTGGCACTAATCACAACTGGGCTCTAACACCTGGGTTTTCAACCATAAATTTAAATTTTGTATTTCCCAAAATACATTTCCATTTCTAAGAAATCTAATAGTATACCATAAATCCCAGGTCTAACAGTGAGGTAGCCTCTACAATCCACACTCACACCTTACAGCGGAGGTCTCTAGACTCAACCCTTAGCCATATGGTTAGTGTCTCCAACGCCTAGTAGGGTAAGGTCATGTGGTACAAGTGCATCATACTAAAACACTTTAATTCAATAGATAGAAATAACCCTTGCATGGCCTCTCTTTACCTTCGTAAGAAGTGATGGCCGAAACAAATAACACAATGCATGATTGATGCATGATCCTTTTAATTTAAGATAAGCCAAATATAATTAAATCAAATTATTAGGTGGTTAATCAATATCGGCAGACCATTCAAATCGTGCTACAGTTAATCATACAACCAAATCTTTAATTTATCACATTTAACAATATTTTGCATAGCAATCAGTCGGTATCAAGCACATGCATAACCTAAAACCCCATGCATCAAGTTATTACTATTTAATTTAAGTGCACTAACTATAAGCATAAAACAAATATAGAATCATCGAGAGTACTCACTTGGCTATGACGTCTTGCACTAATCGTAGTAGTCCTCAAGAAAATCCCAACTCTCATTAAGATCACTTAATTATTACAAAATAAAGATGATAATAAGTAACTAAGTTAACTAGTGATTCTAAGTATTTATTTACTTAATTCTACTTAAGTTCCTATTAGTATTCCTTCGGTTGAGTCTTATAGTCAACCACATGTAACTTTTTCGTTTTATTTTCAATATTTATGAGCTTATAGTGGTTTTTCATTGTTTTCGAATGTAGTTTACATGGTAGGGTCCATTTTGGACATTAAAGCTCGTGTTTTACGATATGAGTTTAAATTATTATAATCTTAATTTTTGTGACTCAAATATTCTTATTTACTATCTTCATATCTTATTTTATTACATTATGATCTAATTATTCATCTGTTTCTTATGTTCTCACGATTTTGCATTATTAATACTATTATGTGTACTTAAGTAAGGTTAATTCAAATTGATATATTATTAAGGGTCTATTGGGGTTTCAGCCCATATATGTATATATATATATATATATATATAGTATTACTTTATTATTTTATATTGTGGTATATTAAATAATTATGTTATAATTTACACATGTACTTACTTTATACTTATGTATTTATATACCCTATACGTAATGTACATATATACTTCTAATATACTTGTACATATATCCGTATACATACGATTGTATACTTATTTTCGTATGTCCTCCATATANTCGCTTTTTCTTAACGTATTTATGATTTAATAATTATTTAAATCATATATTCGATATTTTATTATTTTGAGCATATTTTCTTATTTTTTAGATTTTTAGCTTTATTATGATTATTATTATTATTATGACCTTTATTATTTTTATTATTTTTCATTTTCTTATTATTTATGTATTTCACGATTTATACATATACATATATATATATATATATCTACACCTTACATATTCATGAATTTAGTAAATATTATATATTATATATGCTAATACATATTCGGTATACTACTTATATATATATACTATACATTATACGCCTTATATATGTATATGTATTTATTGAAAATAAACATACTCTTATATACATATTCATGTATTTGTATTTATACATATAAGTCTTACATGTGTACACAAATATAAATACATACATATGTATTCACTATACTTTACCTTAAAACCCTAATTGCTAATATATTCTTAGTAACATATTAAATCATGCGATATCATTAGCAAAAAATCAAGATAACTTTTAATTATTCATAAATGTTTATAATACTAATTTAATTTACTAGAAACTGATATATTGCATTATAAATCATATTCATCTTCTAATTATATAACTAGGTTAGTATTATATAGAGTTAAGAGCTTAGTTGATGATTATACTACATATAATAAGTATCAATACCCTAAATGACACTTTTCATAATAATTACATTAAGTAGCCTACCAAATGATTTATATAGGATATAAATAACTAAAGGAAGATCTCATTACCTATTCTTACTAATCAATTTAATAAACCCCATACTTCCTTTCATTTCCTTAATTTTCCCTAATTACTTCATTATGTACACTTAGATTGCATGTAATTTTGAAATGTTGACCAAGTCAAAGGTTGACTAAGTGAACATATTGAAAAGTCAACAAATATGTAATTATCATACTAGAACCTTCCCTTTCTTTCTATTGATTTCTATTGAATTCTTTTCTTTTCTTTTCTTTTGTATTTTTCTCCCTTTTCTTTTCCTTCTTACTGTCCACTTTCCCCTTCACTTAGACCTCACTTGTCTTTATCTTTTCAAACATAAAACAAAGTCCTTTTCTCCATTTCCAAACTGTAAACCCTCTTGCTCCCTTAATTCCAAACACTTCTTACTTCATTTTCACAATTTCTACTATCATAAATCAAGGAGAAAAAGGTATGTTATCATATGATTTTCTATCTTATATAGTAATTAGTCGTATAAGTTAGGTTAGTGTAGAAATTTGGTATAATATGTGCATATGTGTTGTTGGAGGTGGAAGCTCCATATTCATGCTTAGAAGTATAGGAATCCTAAGATAACTGGAAGAAGAACACATGTATATATATACTTAAGCATGTGAATATGGGAATATACTTGATACATACATGTATGAAGAGCCTTACACATAAGTATCTTTTATGTACATAACCTAAAAAGAGGTATATACTAACTATACATACATATATCTTACTAAATATACCCTTAAAGTGTAAAAATATGAAATTTGTGAAGCTTTTTTAAGAGGGAACATTAGGCATACGAAAATACGTATAAAAATACGTATGTCACTGTATATATATACAGATATATGTACTAGTATACATATGAGTACACAAGTATACATACTAGTATGTTAGAAATATAAGTATATACATAACATATGTGTAAAGTGTATGAATACATAAGGATAAGAATACATATGTAATGGATGATGATGTAAGCAATGACATAATCAAATGATGACATAAGCGATGACATAAGCCTTTAAATAATAAACTATAAGATCATTTAAGTGTAAGAATTAATATCTAATGAAATCATTAACTATTAAAATGGAACATAAAACTAGCTAATAAGAATAATTAAGCTTCAATAGTTAGAATTTCAATAAATTTAGTCTATATCACAAAATATGGGTTTTAACATCTAAAACAGACATCACTGTGTGAACGTGTGTCTAAAAATGATGAAAAACTACTATAAATTTGTAAATATTGAAAACAAAATGAAAAAGTTACATATGATTAGCGATTAGGTTTAATCGAATAAAAAATACTAGTAATTTAAGTAGAATTAGGTAGATAGATATCTAGAACAACTAGTTAATTCAATTACTTATTATCTCCGTTATCTTGTAATGATCAAGTGATCCCAACGAGGGCAAGGATCTTTTGATCAATTATTACGACTAGAGCAAGTCGTCATAGTTAAGTGAGTACTCCTGATGACTCTATACTTATTTATTCTTATAGTTAGTGTACTTAAATTGAATATTAATAACTTAATGCATGGGGTTTTCGAGATATGCATATGCTTGATATTGATTGATTATTGTGAGAAATATTGTTAAATACGATAATTGATGATTTAATTGTATAAATGATTGTTAGATGACTTAGATGGTTTGCTGATATCGATTGATCGCCTCATAATTTGACTTAAATATATTTGGCTTATCTTAAATTAAAAGGGTCATGCATTATCTACACATTGCATTACTTATTTCGGCCATCACTCCATACGAAAGTAAAGAGAGGTCTTGTGGGAGTTGTTTATATATATTAAAGTGTTTCTATACGGTGTACTTATACAACATGACGTTACCCAAACCTACGAGCTTACTAAGCAATGGAGACGCCAACCATATAGCTAACGGTTGAATCTAGAGATCTCCGCTGTAGGATGAGAGTGTGGACTACAGGGTCCGCCTCATCACTAGGCTTGGGATTTTCTGTACTATTAGATTTTTAAAAATGAAAATGTATTTTGTGAAATAAGGAATTCAAAGTTATGGTTAAAAACCCAGGTGCTAGAGCTCGATTGTGATTGATGTCGATGTATCTCCAACCCTTATGTTGGAGGGCGTTAAAATCCGATATTATATGCAACACCGGTCAACTGCATATATTGTTTGGCATATTGCGTGTGCATGCATTCATATGATTATAATAATTTGTTTGATAATTCGTTTGCCAATATAGTATGAGAGATAGCTCACTAAGCTCTTGTAGCTTACTCCCCTATAGTTTTTCTTTTATAGGTTAATAGATAATTGGACATGGGTTAAGAGCTGATCGTTGAGTGCAAGTGCTAAAATGTTTTAGAGGTTAGAATTAGAGAGAGATTATTTAGTTTATATGAAACTTTAAATGTAAATACTACTTATATGTTTAGATCTAGTAGCTTCAATAAGTTTAAATTTTAAGTTTATTCTCTTTGATCTTATCATTTGGTAGGAGATACCGATTCTCTGTGATTCTGCAGAACTATGGGATATCGAACATCCATAGTGATTTATATTTATATTTATATTTTACAATAAATTAATTATTTAAAAATTAGTAATTTCAATGACTTGTCATTTAGAGTTTTGCAATCTCTGACTTGTAAGGCAGTTTTCATATCATAGGTGCACATGTGATATGAAAATTTTAGGCAATCTTACTAGGCCCCCTTTAAGGTCCTAACAAGAACCCTAGTTATCCTTAGAGGAAGCTTTTGCTATTTAGGAGTCTCAATGATCCTTAGACTAGGAAATTTAGTTATCTTCAATCATGAAATGAAGTAACCCATCATATTGGGAACTAAGATTGTTCCACTTGTTTCTAACAATCCTTAGATTAGGCACCTTAGCTATTCTCAATTGTGCAATCTAATAATCCTTCTATTTAGGAACTTATGTTATTCCAAATAAACCATAGCTATACTTGATAGAAGCTTTTGCTATTTAGGATTCTTAGTTATCCTTAAATTAGAAACTTTGGTTATCCTCAATCGTAATCCTTCTTTTTAAGAACATAATTTATTCCATAAGATCTTTAATTATTCTTGATAGAAGCTTTAGCTATTTAGGAGTCTTAGTAATCTTAAGATTAGGAGCTTTAGTGATCCTCTAGTTCTTGGGATCAAGTAATACATCATTTTCTAAATTAAGGTTATTCCACAAGCTCCTAAGAATCCTTAGATTAAGGACCTTAGCTATTTTCAATTGTTAAACCATTTAACCCTCTTATTTAGGAACCTAAGTTATTCAACATGAATCATGACTATTCTTGATAGAAACATTAGTTTTTTAGGAGTATTAGTTTTCCTTAGATTTGGAACATCAGTTGTCCTTAAAGGTTGAATCATGTATTCCATCTTATTAGGAATTATGGTTATTCCACAAGTTCTTAAGTTTCCTTAGGTTAGGGACATTGGCAATTCTCAATTGTGAAACTTAGTAATTCTTTTGTTTTGAAGCCTAAATTATTCCACATGAACCTTAGCTAATCATGATAGAAGCTTTGGTAATTTTCGAGTTTCAATTATTCTTAAAATTACAACTTTGGTTTTCTTAATTGTGAAATCAAGTAATTTATCTTTTTGGGAACTTATATTATTCCATAAGTTCCTAAGACTCCTATGATTCGGAACCATGGCAATCCTAAATTATGAAACCAAGTAATACTTCTATTAAAGAGCTTAATTTATTCACACCAACCATAGCTAATTCTTGATAGAAACTTTGAATATTTAGGAGTCTTTAATATCATCAAATTAGAATATTTGGTTTCCTCAAATGTGAAGCCAAGTAATCTATCTTATTAGTAACTAATGTTATTTTATAAGTTCCTAAGAATCCTTGGATTTGGAAGTATGGCTATCCTTAATCATGAAATCAAGTAATCCCTCTATTTAGAAACTTATGCAATTTCAAAAGAACCTTAGTTATCCTTTAAAGAAGCTTTTGCTATTTAAGAGCCTCAATTATCCTTTGACCAAGAGATTAGGAACTTTGGTTATCCTTAATTGTGAAGTCAAGTAATCCATCTTATTGAGAATTAAGGTTATTCCACTAGTTCTTACCAATCCATAGATTAGGTACCTTTGCTATTCTTAATCATACAACCAAATAATCTTTCTATTTAGGAACTTAATTTATTTCAAACAAACCATAGTTATACTTGATAGAAGCTTTAACTATTTAAGAATCTTAGTTATCCTTAGATTAGAAACTTTGACTTTCCTTAATTGTGAATCTATGTGATTGTTCAGTTTGGGAACACAAGTTATTGTATAAGATTCATAATTATTGTTGATTGAGGCTTTTGCTATTTAAGAGTCTTAGCAATCCTAAGATTAAGAGCTTTGGTGATCCTTGTTTATGGAATCAATTAGTAATACATCATTTTTTAAACTAAAGTTGTTTCTAAGAATCCTTAGATTACAGACCTTGACTATTCTCAATCATGGAAACATGTAATCCTATTGTTTAGGAACTTAAGTTGTTCGACATGAATCTTAGCTATTCTTGATATAAGCACTAGCTTTTTAAGAGTATTATTTATCTTTAGATTAGGAACATCAGTTGTCCTCAATGGTTAAATCATGTAATCCATCTAATTAGGAATTACGTTGTTCTACAAGTTCTTAAGATTTCATAGGTTAGTGACAATGGCAATTCTCAATTGCGAAACCTAGTAATTCTTATATTTTGAAACTTAAATTATTCTACGTGAACCTTAGTTAATCTTGTTAGAAGCTTTAGCAATTTGGTAGTTTCAATTATCCTTAAAATCTCAACTTTGGTTTCCTTAATCGTAAAATCAAGTAATCTCTCTTTTTAGGAACTAATATTATTCAACAAGTTCCTAAGACTCCTATGATACGAAACTTTAACAATCTTAAATCTTGAAACCATGTAATCCCTCTATTCAAGAAGTTATGTTATAACACATGAACCATATCCAATTCTTGATAGATGCTTTAGCCATTTAGGAGACTTTAATATTTTTAGATTAGAGTTTTTAGTTTCCTCAAATGTGAAATCAAGTAATCAATTGTATTGGTAACTATAGTTATTCTATAAGTTCCTAAGAATCATTAGATTTGGAGCTATTGCTATCCTTAATCGCAAAACCAAGTAATCCTTCTATTTAGAAACTTAGGTAATTTCATAAGAACCTTAGTTATCCTTGAAATAAGCTTTTGCTATTTAAGAGTCTCAATTATCCTCATATCGAGAACTTTAGATATCCTTAATCGTGAAATCAAGTAATCTATCTTATTAGTAAATAATGTTGTACAATTAGTTTTTAACAATCTTTAGATTAGGTACCTTAGCTATTCTCAATCGTATAACCAAATAATCCTTCTATTTAAGAACTTAAGTTATTCTAAACAAACCATAGCTATTCTTGACAGAAGCTTTTGTTATTTAGGAATCTTAGTTATCCTTAGATTAACAACTTTGGCTTTCCTCAATCGTAAATCCGAGTGATCCTTCTGTTTCGAAACATAAGTTATTTCTCAAGATCCTTAATTTTTCTTGATAGAAACTTTAGTTAATTAAGAGTCTTAGTGAATCTAAGATTAGAAGCTCTAGTGATCCTTGGTCATAAAATCAAGTAATACATCATTTTCGAGACTAAGGTTATTCTACAAGTTCTAAAGAATCCTTAGATTAAGGACCTTAGTTATTCTCAATCATGGAACCATGTAATCCCATTGTTTGGGAACTTAAGTTGTTTGACATGAATCTTATATATTCTTTATAGAAGCACTTGTTAGGACCTTATAAGGAGCCTAGCTGTAAACCTCGTAAATTTAGCTATTTAAGGTAGAATTGAACCCTAATACTATAGATGACTCGAAGAGTTATTAAAGCCGAGCAAGATAAAAATTTAATAAATCATAAAATATATTATATGTAGTAAAAACCTTAGAAATTGATCAAAACCCTACATTGCATACTAAAACCTTAAAACTAACTTATGTACCATTAATCGAAATTGAACCCTAAATTGCTCGAAATCCTAAAATTATAAACATAAACCTATAAAATAGTTAAATATTACTCAATAGTGATATAATCATAGTTGAATACAATTTTCGACCAAATCACCTATTCACACGAAATTTTAACGAAATCGCCACAATAACTTGTAAAAATTATAATTGTAACAGGTACCAATTAAATTGATAAAATTTCACAAAAATTTAAAAATTAATTTATGAGGAGAATCATTATAATTTATATGATTCAAAAAATTACGTATATTTATTATTAATTTTTATTTTCCTTTTCTTTCATTTTCAATTTATCTCTTTTCTTTCCTTTCTTCCTTTTTCCCAATTGCACATTCTAGAAATGGAACGCCAACTAGCCACCTATGTAAGGAAAAAAAAAATTTCTTCCATGTGTAACTCTTAGCTTAAATTTTAAGCTACTCATCATGTGAACAAAAAAAAAAGGAATAAAAAGCTGGAAAAAGAAAGAAACGAAACAAAACAACAAAATCTGGAAACTAACTTGCACATAACTGAAAAAAAAAATACTAGAAGCAAACCGTAGGGAGAGAAAAAGAGAAAGAAAGAAAAGAAGAAGAAAGAATTAGAAGAAAAAAAAAAGTAAATTATTTTAGATGTATGTTATATAGTATATACATGTATAAATGAAGTATTTGTATAGTATTTTTTTTATATAACATTAGTAATACATGTATATTTGCATAAATACATAAATTGAATAATATATGTATGTATAAAGCTAAGTATGTATACATGTAGAAACAAAGATATATTATGTGGAACAAGTATGTATTATGTATTTTTTTTTTAGGAATACATATAATTAGTATTATGTATTTTATTAAATAACTATAGTATATATATGTATATGTATATACCGTAAACTATGTATATATATATATATATACCCATGTATAAATATTACATAAGACGTATATATAATATAGAGTATATGCCTTATGGTATACGACATAATATATGTATAATATATCGTATACATATTTTATAACAAATATTATGTAAATATATATACTGAATGTATAAATAAGAATAGGTATTTGTAAATCATTTATATCTAAGTATTTGAAAATTATATAAGTATATTATTATACAAATACATGAATATATATATGTACATGTATGTATAAATCATGAAGTACTTAAATAATAAGAAAATGAGAAAATAGGAAAAAAATATGCTTAAAATAATAAAAATATCAATTATATGGTTTAAGTAATTATTAAATCATAATATATTTAGAAAAAGCTAAAATTAGTATTTTATAATTTTTAAACTAAAATAATAAATTTTGTGATATTTTTATGTCATAATTGAAATTATAAGTCACAACGTCCAAAATGGACCTCGTTACAAGAAAATACGCTCGAAAACGATCAAAATGGACTATAAGTTTATAACGATCCGAGTTAAAATGAAAATATTCCAAAATACATAAAGGAAATCTCATAAATATAAAAAAATAGTTACTATTAATCCCTTTGAGTATGATAAACCCTATAAATATAAGACTTAGGGTATATTGGGGAACTAAATAAACTACAATAGACTTTTAGTTAACTAAGGAGTCTGACTTTATAGAATACTTATAAGCGTTATTATATTTTAGGTGTTCAATATCGAGTTCTAGAAACCCCAAAGGTTTGGAGAATGAGCAATAATCCAGATGAGGGAGTTCTAATGACCTACTACTTACTTGTGCGTATTACTTGTATGATGTTTTGTTACTTGCTATTGCTTGTATATTTGAATGACTGTTCTGCTTGTATGTTTGAATGACTGTTCTGCTTGTATGCCATCATCTGTGTGATCATTTTTTTTTTTTAAAATTGATAAATATAAATATCTGACCCAAATAACTGGTTCTAATTGTCGCATGTCTATGACCTAGTAAATATATGGATGGGGAATGCTAGCTTTGCAAAATGTTGAAAAGGGTATTTTTGGAAAAAATTTTCCTAATCTTAAACGTATTTTGTACGATTTTGATAAGAGCCACAGTGCCAAAAATGATATTTTATCGTTAAGGCAAAGTTAGCATGGGTTCTCCACTTGATAGTGAGAAGACTCGTTTATTATGCTTGTAAGGCCTTGGTAAATTTTGGCTTGCGAGATGGACTTGCAAATTTGGTTAATTTTGGCTTGCGAGATGGACTCGCAAGTTGTACCCGAAGGGCCTTGGAGGGTGGATAGTCCTAGTTCGGAATCCCTTTATTTGAATTGAAATTTTCTTTCTCAGCTAGGGTAATAGTCAAGTGCAACCTAGTGGGGTGAGGCCCCTAGGTAGCCTCATGCAGATAAGCTGAGGTGCCCTATGCGGGTAAATATAGGGGATAATCGAAGTGTAGACGATGTAATTCTACACTTTCCATAGTTCCGAACTCTTATGGATGTGTTGCTTACATTCATCGCATTTGCATTCATTTTGTATGTAGATAGCTTGCTTGCATGTTTGATAATAATATGTGATAACTTGCTTGAACGGTAGTGGTGAGGAACAAACTCACTGAGCTGTTATATGCTCACTCCCTCATAGTTTCTCTTGGTGGTTTACTTATATTGGGATTGGGATAAGTCTTGAGTGTCGAGTGTGAGATGAAGATATGCATCTTAGTATTAGAAATAGTTGAGTACTCTTTAGATGATACATAAACAACCCTTGTTGATAATTTAATTTTTCTTGTATTTCTTTTGTAATATTGGTATATCCTATCTTATTATTTGGTAGGGGATACTGATTCTCTACCGTTCTTAGGAATTGTAGGATATCGGACACCTATAGTTATTTATTTTTGTATTTTACAGTAAATTATTTACTTAAAAATCAGTAACCTTAGTAATTAATCATTTAGAGTCTTGCAATCTCTGACTTGTAAGGCGGTTTTCATATCATGGATGCATACATATCATGAAAATTTTAAGTAATCCTATTAGGCCCCCTGTAGGGTCATGACACTAGCAGAATTGCCTAAATTTTTCATATCATGTGTGCACCCATGATGAAAACTGTCTTCCAAGTTAGAGATTACAAGACTCTAAATAATTAATTGCTAGGGCCTCTAATTTTAATTTGTTAACTTATTGTAAGATATAAATAACTATGGATATCCAATAATCCATAGTTCCTTAGAATTATAGAGAATCAATATCCCTTACTAAACGATAAGATTAGATAGTAAAGACCTGAAATTTATACTCACCAAAATTGTAAAATCTATCTATATAAAATTAGTAAATGCACTTAAAGTTCAATCTAACTATATAGTCTATCTCTACTTCTAACTTCTAAAACATCTCAATACTTATACTCAACATTTGGCTCTTAACTTATGCTTGATTATCTATCAACCTGCAAAAGAAAATTGTTAGAGGGTAAGCTATACAAGCTTAGTGAGAAATCCCTCATATTATACCAACAAATAGGTTATCAAAAAATTAATTAACAAACATATAAATGTATGAACAAGTAGTATAACAAACAATATTTGTAGTTGACTGGTACTGCATACAATACTTATCACAACCGGGTTCTAGCACCTAAGTTTTTAACCATAAACTTAAATTTCATATTTCACGAAATACATTTTCATTTTAAAGAAACCACAAAATCTCAAGTCCAGCGGTGAGGTGGCCTCCGCAGTCTATGCTTGTACCCTATAGTGGAGGTCTTTAGACTCGACCTTCAACTAAATGGTTAGCATCTTTAACACCTAGTAAGCTCGTGGGCTAGGGCAAAGTCATGTTCTAGGAGTGCACCATACTAAAACACTTAATTCAATATATAGAAACAACCCTCGTGTGGCCTCTCTTTACCTTTGCATGAGGTGACGGCCGGAATAAGTAATGCAATGCATGGTTGATGCATGATCCTTTTTATTTAAGATAAGCCAAATATAATTAAGTCAAATTATTGGGCGATCAAACAATATTAGCAAACCATCTAAATCATGCAACAGTTAATTATACAACCAAATCTTGAATAATCATATTTAACAATATTTTGCACAGCCATCAACCAATATTAGGCACATGCATGCCTCAAATCCCAAGCATCAATTTATTTACATATATGTTTTAAGTGTATTAGCTACAAGCACAAAATAAATATAGAGTCATTGGGAGTACTCACTTGACCAAAGCATATATAGATCCTAGTAAACAATAGGCAGCTTACCTTTCAAATTAATATCTCCCAATAAATAGAGATGAAAGAAACCTAATGAGTATTTAAACATGGTGCTAAATGGTCTAACTAGCTCATCTTCTACCTTATGATTCCTGTTTCCATTTAAATATTAAATCGCGTGTAACTTTTTTCATTTTACCTTTTATCTTTACATTCTTATGGTTAATTCTTATCAAGTTTGAGTGTGTTTCTTTAATGACAAAGTTTGATTAAGATTTTCAGTGTTATTTTACATTGCTTAACTTATTTATTGTAATGTTTAGATATATTAGTTTATCTTTTAAGTAATGATATCTAACTTAGTAAATATTATAAGAGTTTGGATTTTTCTCACTTTTCATATGTTTTATATTAGTATATTGTTATATTATAATTTAATTGTAATTTCCATGTATAACAAGATAATTAGTATTATATTAGGTTAAGTTAGACAAAGTAATTAAGTTAGTTAAAGTAATAGAGTTAGGTGGAAATATTGGAATCGTATATTTAAATAACTAAAACTTTAATAAGTTACATTGTAGTATTATTGTAAGATTATATTGTGCATATATATATGCTAATATTCAATTTATTTCCCGTAAGTATATTTGTCATTATTATTATTTTTATTATTATTATTATTGTTAGTTTTTATTATCATCATTATTTTATATTAACATACATCATTATTACATATGTAAGTATATCTTCTTTGAAATGCTTTGACTTTTAAGCATGTGTGTGTATATATAATACTTTGATCTTTTGAAGAACATTGTATCGTATAGTTATGTCTTATCCAAGCTTCATAATATGTATTTATCGATTTCCCTTCTTAGGAAATAATATATGTATACTTGTAAATAACTGCGTTTAGTTATTTCTTTATGTGGTTAGAGTTATGTCCTAATTATTTATTTATATGTTCATATCACTTGAATAATGTAGCTCATTTACTTACATCTCTCGGTTTTTCTTAAATCTTAAATTGTATATAACTTTTTCATTTTAACTCTAATTTTTACGAACTTATAGTCAATTTTTTTATTGTTTTCGATTGTACATTCGTGTAGTAGGGTTCGTTTTAGACGTTAAATCTCGCATTTTTTGATATAGGCTTAAATTGTTATAAATTAGTCATTTTGACTCGAATGTTTTTATTTATTAATTTTGAGTTTTTCTTTATTAATTTGTGATTTAATTAATTTCCAAATTTTATATTTTTATAATTTCTCATCTTTTATCTCAATTTATCTAGATTTCATTATTTTTTTTATTTTAAGCTTAATTTGCTATTTATTGTAATTTTGTTATTATTATAAATTTAATTAATTAATTTACTATTATTATTCTTTAATTAATTTGAAATTTTTGGTTTTTTATTATTTACTTGGAATAAATTGATGACATGGCATGATTTTATTGGTCCACGTGGCAATTTATTGAATTTTCTTAATTTTTATATTTCTTAAATTTTATATCATTATTACATGTATTTATATAAGATTATAATTAATTAATCATTAGTTATATGAGATTTATACATCCTTATGGTTTCAATCCATGTATATATATACATATATATATATATCTATTTCCTTCACATTATTTTCGATAAAGTATTATAAGTATATATGTATTTATATTGTACATATATACCTATATATCTTATATGTATATATTCTCTTAGCCTATTAGTATATGTATTTGTACATACACTTGTATGTATAGTATTATTGTATGTATACTCATATATGTATACATATAAATATATATGCTTATTTATACTTATACTGTACTATTATTATATGTATTTATATACATATATACGTATTTATACTTAATTTTATATGTACTTTTATATGGGTATATTTATACATGTTTTATATTTTCTTAATGTATTCTTAAGAATTTTTTTTTCGATATATTACATGTACACATATATATGTACTTTCGATTTTGTACATATATATATATAATTATTATATATTGTATGTATATTTGTGTATACATATCTATGCATGTCCTTTATCTTAATTTTTTTTTCTAATTTACTCCACTATGTATGTATATTATATATATATATATATATGTATATACTTACATAAACTGTACATATACTTACTACCCTTATTATATATTCTTACATATATGTAAGTATCTATATGTGTAATAACATATATACTTATATAACATGATTTTTAGAAGAAATAAGATCATGTACATAACTTTCATTACATGTACATGAAACTTTTGGTAAAAGACACTAAAATACATGCTAAATATACCAAAATACACAAAAGAAATATATAAAACATACTTTACATAAAATACTAATATTAACATAATATGAACAAAGGAAATTACTTGTTATTGAGCAAATTGGTGGGGAAATATTCCTCTTTCTCTCTCTAATTATGGATATAGAGTTGCAGTATTTAGTGTAGTAATATGTAGGATGGTAATTAGAGAAAATTAAGGTGAAAGAAAAACAAGAAAGATGAAAAGGGAGAGAGAGATAAGTTTTGGTTGGGATGGAGGGATAAAATGCTGATTTTTGTTTGTGTGTTTAAGTGAATTAAAGAAGGATTTGAGGGGGTTTTAGAGGCACACATGTTAGGTAGCAAAAGGGAAGAAAAAGGGAAAAAAGGAAAAACAGAAAAAGAAAGGAAAATAAGGGATAAAAATGCATTTATTACATTGAAAGTGACATACTTGACTTTTAGTCAAAATGTAATATTAATATATTAATTATATTATGCACATGTAATAATTTGTAATTTAGGAAGGAAAATAAAAGATAATAAGGAGAATTAAATAAGTGAGGTAAAATAAGAAATATAAAGGAATAATTAAATAAACTAAAATTTTGAATATCTTAAAAATATTTTTAATACTAAAAATAATATTAATAGTAATATATATTCTAATTATAAAGAAAATTATAAGATATATATATTATATTATTATATAACTTATAAACATCAAAATAGCACTAAAATTGCATTTAAATAATTAAATTCATACAATACTAATTTATATAAAATTTTTAATAATTATTCAATAATATTATCAATTTTATAAATTAATATAATATTTTCATAATTATTAGCATTTAATAGTTATTCTTAATCATTCGCTAGTGATTTCATACAATTTGGCATTTCATTCAATTATTAAGCTCAATTAAGGTTTTATTACTATAGACACATAATTTTTGTTGCCCCCCCACCTCCCCCCCACCCACCTTTTTATTTTATAGGGTCCTAAATTAGAAAAGTTCAAAAAATGGAAAAATCCCAAAAAATGAAAAAATTTAGAAAAATAGGAGTTCTAGGAAAACATAGAAAAAATAGGAAAATAGGAAAAAGTGCAAAAGATAGGAAATTTAGAAAAAAAAAAATGGAAAAATTCAGAAATGTACATAAAAAATTTTGAAAAGCCACAAAATTGAAAAAAAATAAAAGATTTTAGAAAATAAAATTTTATTAGAATAGATTTTTAATTTTAATTTAGGTTTAAAAGTTAGTATTGAACCTGGGCTTAGATTTAAATCTAGCTTAGGCTGACCAAGTCCATATGTGCAATTTAATTGTACATATAGACAAGGCATAGGTTAACGGCCTGACAATTAAGCATATGGACATAACATTGATATTGAGTATGAGGTCTTAGGTTTGAAACTTGGCAAAGGCAGGGAGGCCTTTTTCTTATTGCTTCAATCATATTAAGGATTGCCATGTGTCAGGATCTGATTGCGCTACATGTCTTAACACATGGCATCCTTGTATTTGATGGCCCTGCTAACATGGCACGCCAGGGTTGGTTGGCATGACTAACGTGGCATCACGTTAGCCCACTTTTCCCTCCCCTTCTTTCCTTTTCACTTCGTTTTCCTCTCTTTCCCTCCCTTTTCCCTTCCTTCCTTCATTTTCCCCAGATTTCCAACACCTTCCTCTTTGGACCGCCCACTTCAACATGATTTTTGGACTCTTTCTTGTTGTAATTTCACCAAACCAATGACAAAGTTATAAACTAGACATAGCCTACTATGAATCGATACAGAAAATGCATCCAAGTTCAGCCAATTACACATTCAAATCGGCTTTCAAAAATTGAAAAAAAATTGAATTTTCGTATATTTACATTCAAATCCGATTTTGAGTTTCCTTAATTATTGGGTGAAGTTTAAGTATAAATAGAGGCTTAAGGACATCAATGGGGACACACACCCAACATAATCAACTCCCATACTCTCTTTATCCATTCTCGATCACTCCCTCTCTCTACCAATCTCTCTCTCCTCGGGTTTCTCTCTCTAGCGAACTCCAAGCTCAACCACCACCACAGTCGTAACCCCTACTCTATCAACTTCCCAACGCGACCACCTTTAATTGTTGTCGTAGCCCTTAGCCGCTCAACTAAACTGCTACTCTTAAACCCTAACCATCGAAGCTCACCCCCCTTGAACCACCACATTTAGTCACCTTTGACCCAAACTACTCTTATGGCCGAACTCCCCACACTCCAAAACCCTTGCCCCAATTGACTGTTCACAACCAGTAACTCCCTCCAACACCAACCACCACCTTTGACAACCCTCTTAACTACCACCAAACACCATGGCACTCAGCTTATGTCGCTTTCCGGCATAGCACAGGATGTACCATCATACAAGAATACCTGTTTGTACTTAACACAAGTTCTATTTATAACAAAAGAGTACTATAACGGAGTTTAACTTAACACCTATTTATACAAAAGATTACATTTGACAAACTTAACCAAACAAAAAATACAGTACTTTATATATATATATATACAGATCATTTATAGATCTAAGAACAAGATATAATAAAACTTTTTTAAAAGTGGTTGACTCCGTCTTATGTGCTCTCAAAGGACTTCTTCCCTTAACCGATGCTATCCCATTAGTTCTCTTCATAACCTGAGGATACACAAGCATCCCCTTAGCTCTCTATGAGCTAAGTGATAGTAGATAAAACAAAACATATAATGCACATACACACATTCACAAAGATCAATACTATAAGACATTCAATCTCGTAACCCGAGTTATCAATACAAACTATCTATGCAAAAAATCCATGCTATGCTCATACACATGGCATGCATTGGTACCGATATCTTATACTTTTCCAATTCCTCATCTGGTTAGTCGACATACCCAGGCATTTGGATATAATGTCCAGGAACCTAGGGCAATAAGGAGCTACCTAGAAATAGGACCCCCAATAAAAACTATCCTTTGTGGTTTGAAAATCCAATACATAGTTGATCACTCAATGTGGCTAGAATAAGTTGAACAATGCATTCTATATGTCCTAAAGCCAATTCAATAGTTCTTAAGCTTTTCAGAAACTCGACCCATAGGTCCTTTCGTACCATGCCATGAATGCAGTAAACAACATAATAACCTAGTATTAGGCACGAACCTTAAGTTCCATGTTATAAATAATTCAACTATCTCAACTTCAGCTTTGTTTCTCAGCTTAATATTACATTTCTTCTCATAGGGCTTGCTCGGGCGAATATCCTAAAGAACAGTTTAGTTTCTAAGTTTTCCAAAAAAAAAATACATATTGATGAATTAGTTATACACAAAGAAACATTTCACTATTTCAACACATATTCAACAGAATCAAGTATCCAATCAATCCAGCACGTCATTATAATTCATAACACAACTAACTTTAAGTCAAGTAGACATAGGTCTACTTGCACAAAAATAGAAATATCCACTTACCTGAGCTCGACATTAGTACAAAATCCTAAGCTTCACGATGTGATTGTTCCTTACCTATCACACCTAGAAAAATACAAACAGACTCCAAGTCAACTACCAAGTCAATATTAAGTTTTTGTGCATTTTTGCTATTGTGCCTCCAAGTTTAATTCGATCGTATCTTAATCATTTCTTATCTTATTTTAGTAAATTTTATACCATCATGATCGTTATTCTATGTACTATTAAGATATCTTAAGAATCATAACTAACCAATATTTCTAAATATCCAAAAATACCCTTTCGTGTTATCGATTTGACCATATGTTATTATAACCTCGTAATTAACTCAATTAATTCCTAAGTCTAAATTAAAAGTCATAAAATTCCTCCTTCCCTGAGCTGATTAGCATTTATTATGTATTCCAAGATACTAATTCTTTGCATATTTAACAAATATCACATTAGTACTAATTACTATATCGTATATTAAGCTAATATATAGGTTTATAATATAAAAATACATAATAAATAGTATATGAGCCCAATTTATTTCACAAAAAATTCTATAGACTCAAAAAAATATGTGGTTTAATTATTGACCATGAATTATACTAAAATAACTATTATATATTTTTATGAAAATAGCAATTTTAACTCAAAATTAGCGAAAATTAAGCGAACAAGTGAATTTAATCACAAGATAAAATTCAAGTGTCCCAAACATCATTATGAACATCCAAAAATTATAATATATAGTGCTCATACTTTGATTTTTGTTAAAAACTAATTAATTCACTAAAATAGTGAATTTGCCAGTTTTATAAAAAATAATTATAATAAATAGTAACCATAATTATTTTAAAAAATTATTGTTACTGAAATTAAATATATATATTGAGTATGTCACGTACAAATTTTCGACATGAAAGAACATCATTTACTATTTCTAAAATTTAATTCAATTTTCTTCCAAATAGAGCCATTTCTTAACGACCTTATATTTCAAATAATTGTTTCACTAAAATAAAATTATTAAATTATTCTTCACATAAAATAACTCCAAAAAACCAAGTTTCATAATTAAATAATATCATTTGCTATTTTTAGAAAAATTACAAAGTTTCGGCTAGAAATTTGGTTCACCTAAACCGGCCACCAAACCTTATCAGAATACCCCCTTTAGTGGTTCTTTCCTTGATTGCAAAAGGCCACCATAACTGGACACCAATAGCCTATTGAATCGGCCTGATCAAATTCCGTACTCTATTTTTGCTCTAATTTTTCTTATTTTTTTCTAATTGGTTTTGGAATTTTTTTGAGTGATTTTCTATTTTTTCCAGAGTTCCAAAATGTTATTTTTGAAGCATACAAGGCCTATTTATATTTTCTGACTGGATAAGAATTTATAAAAATTATTTATTAAATTTCCAATTTTTTATATTAATTTACCTTATTTAAATAATAATTTCTTATTATATATGTATATTTAATTCAAATAAAGCATGTTCTATATTAATACATGTATAATTCAACTTCATTTATTATTTTTATAACTTAAATAACTTATCTCTAATATCCCGTTATGTCTAAATGCTTGAATTTCATATTTTCGATATTTATCAATTTTAGAGATAAATTAACGTTTTTTTTAATTAATATTTTTGTATAGCTTATTTTGAGAAATTGACTTTACTTGATTAACTTTATTTGATTGACTTCATCTAACTTTTCTAACCTTATTATCAAGTTTGAAATTAAACTGATATCTTAGATCAACGTCCTAAATTTAGGAGCTTAGAACCTAAGGTAATCGTATGGGCTCGAAATCTAGGGTATTACAGCTTATCCCTCCTAAGTCTAATCCAAAACTCACAATTTTGCCCTTACCCTCAAGATAATTCGTTTGAATCAACTTGAATCGCTCCCACCAGTTGCCATTGCTATTGAAGTCAGTAAAGCCCGACCTATCCGACGCAGGTCTGACCCAGGTATCCGGTTGCATCCATCTGGAGTACTTTTTCTTTTTATTTAGTTAAATATTTATTTTATTTATGTAAATGTAATAATTAAGAAAAAAAAAGAAGAAAAAAAAAAGAAAAGAAAGAAAAAAAGAAGAGAAGAGGAAGAAAAGGAAAAAGTATTTTTATTTTATTTTATTAGTTTAATAAAAATAAATAAAATATAATAGGAAATAAATAAATTAGTAATAAATAAACAAAAAAAAAAGAAAAAGAAAAAGAAAATAAGAATAAAATTTTTTAGATTACAACCTTTTTTAGATTTTTTTCAAAAAAATAAAATTTTAATTTAGAACTTTAATATTTTAGAAATTTCTTTAGATAAATCGAATTGAATTAAAAACGCAAATTTGACATGTTTTCAAAATTAAAATCAATTTAACCCATTAAAGTTTTCATTAAAAGAACTACATACATCTGATCTTGAATAGCGGGTACATAGGCACTTACAAGACGACGATAAAAAATGAAAAAACCTAATTTTCCTTTTTTTTTAGTTTAGATTATTTCAGTTGTCTAATTAGGATAGTTAAAATGAGTTCCATCTTATAAAATAAAAAGGTGATTTTTAAAGATTAAAGTTAATTTTGGAAAGTCAATAATATTTATAAGGGTTTAAAAGTCCTAAACCCCGGATCTAGATTCTGTAGTTTTCAAAAAGTTGTTTTATAACTTCATTTTTTATTTTTTTAATTGATAGATTGGTAGCTAAGTTATAACTAATCCACCCAATTGATTATAACTTAACCCCTTTTTCCCGACTCTGGTTGGGTGGTGACTCCAAATCTTTTCAAGTTGAAGAATAGTTTTCTTTAAACCCTAATCGAGGGCTAATATTAAACGGGTGAGGGTTTAATACTGGTCGGTTTAAAGAAGACCTACTTTTATAAAAAGAACCGGGAGGGTAAAAAACCAGGCTTGACAGCTTGACGACTCCACTGGGGACGTCAAGAGGGTTAGCCATTCGGTTTTCCAAAATTAAAATTAATCTCTAAAATCAACTTAAATGCAATTTATTTACTCGTTTTATATTATAAATTATGCTAATATCATTTGCAGGTTTTGTTTTTTATAGAGAGGGTGTCGAGCCTGGTTTTTCACCTTCTCGGTTCTTTTTATAAAATTAGGTCTTCTCTAAACCGATCAATACTAAACCTTACCCATTTAATATTGACCATTGACTAGGGTTTAAAAAAGACCATTTTTTCAAACTTGTAAAGATTCAGAGTCGCCACTCGACCGAAATCGGGAAAAGAGGTTAAGTTATAACCAATTGGGTGGATTAGTTATAACTTAACTACCAATCTATCGATTAAAAAATGAAGTTATAAATACGGTTTTTTTAAAACTAGAGATTTGGACCTGAGGGCTAATTTATTAAACCCTAAACGAGTATCACTTTTAACTTTCCGAATTTAACTTCGCTTTTCAAATATTCCTTTTTTAATTTCTAAAAAATATCTAATTATGATACATATGACTAAATTGATTAATTTATATAAATATCTAAAAATGGAAAAAATAAAACTTTCTATATTTTAAGTCGTCCTATACTTGCGTACGGGTGCTTACATTTCGGAATCAAACTTTCGTAGTTCGTTTGTTAAAAAAAAAAACTTTAGTAGGTGGTTTGATTTTAAATTTTGAAAAAGGGTCGCCTTTACGTTTTTACCCAGTTCAATTTATTCAAAGAAATTCTTTTAAAGGGTCTTAATTAATGTTTTATTTTTGAAAACTCTAAAATAGTCCTAATTTGGAAAAAGGTTTATTTATTTTCATTTATATTTAGAAAACTTAATTTTTCTAAGTATAAAAACAATTTTTGTTTACTAACCTATTTATTTATTTTTATTTTTATTTATTATCTTATTTATTTTTTACTTATTCTATCTATTTCTATTAAAGTAAATAAATGACTACTTTCTTTCTTTTTCTTTTTTTCTTTTTATTTTATTTTTCTTCTCTTTCTTTTTTCTTTTTCGTTCTTTTTTTCTTTTCTTTTTCCTTTCTTTTTTTTATATTTATTTATTTTTCATTATTAGTATTTTTTTTATTACATTTACACAAAACAAATAAACAAAAATAAAACAACAAACAAAAAAAAAATAAGAATTAAAAATATTTAAAAAAATTCAAATGAATTCAGATGCACGGGTCAAACTTGGGCGAGTTGGACGGGTAGTGTAAACCCCTAAAATTATCAACCTAGCTTTTGTTATAGACTCGACTATGTTAGACAATTTAGGAGTCGACAAGGCTAATGAAAGTGAAAACCCTAAAAGAATTACTCAATTACGTAAAGAATTTTTCTACCCTAAATGTTTCTAAATGCTAAAGATTTTATTCAAAAGTGATAGAAACCCTAAAAATGATTATCTTAAAGACATATGTGCACTAATCCAACATGATATACCCTAAAACCCTAATTGATAAAATAATGCTCATTTTTTATCCAATTCACTAGTAAAAGGTTAGAGATGACTCTCATTCATGTTTATATGATTTGAATCCTTAATTAATCCGTTAGAAATTAAGATAATGAGTCATAGATTATATTTACTTCTTAAGTAAGTGATTAAGATAGTTTCACTTAGAGTTAGGGTAATAGTTGAAGATTAGGTTATATGTAGTGAACCTTAACACTTAAATTAGTACTTTTTGCATTTGTTATTCAAAGTGGTTTATCAAATGAGATATATAGGCTATAAAGACCTAAAGTAAGATCTCATCAACAATGTTTCCTAATCAATTCATCAAATATCTCATTTCCCCTCATTTTCTTCATTTTTCCCTTAATTTCCCTTAATTACTACATTATGTGCACAAAATTATACATACTTAAGGAATGTTGACTAAGGTAATGCATGTTGACCAAAGTCAAAGGGTTGACCAAGTCAACACATGTTGACTAAAGTCAACATTTTGAAAAGTCAAAGGTTTTAAGAGATAAGGAAAATATCTTAGTTCTTAATGATGATTTTCTTTTCTTTTCCTTTTGATTTTTCTTTTCTCTTCTTTGCAATTGTTGCCGTCCACAATTCTCCCATCTTGGCCCCACCATTTGTTGTCTTCCATAATTGAAACAAAACAAAAGAAACAAAAACAAAACCTCACTTTCATGCCGTGAACTCCCCCTCCTTTTTCACTTTCATTCCTTTGCCTTTTGTCTCCATAAACTTCAACACAATTAAAGGTATGTTCTTAAGTTGTTTTATGTTACTTTATGTTATTGATTAGTTAGTTAATTAGGTAGATTAGATAATTAGTTAGATGTTTAATGATGTCTTGAAGAAGAGGAAACAAAGTTTCCATCTTTAAGTGTAGAAAGTGAAGAATCATGAAGGAAATGGAAGAAATACATGTGTATGTACTCTTAGATATGTGTACATAAAGAAATACCAAAGAAATACAAGTATGTGAACCTTTATACATAAGTATGTATCATGTACATAACCTAATTTAAGACCATATCTAACTATATATGTATATACTATACTAAATACATACATAGAACTACAAAAGGATGAAATTGAGAGGATTTTCTTAAGGAAAAATTTGGCATACGAATTTTTAGTATGAAAATACGTATCCAACCGTATAGGTATATGAGTAGGAATACATGTATAAATATGGTATAAGTATATGTATGTATAAGGCATATGTACATAAGTATAAGTATAAGGCATATGTACATAAGTATAAAGTAAGAAATAAATGTACATAAGACATGTACATGTGACATAAGCATGATGTAATGCTTATGTAATCAAATGATGAGGTAGATGATGACATAAGCATATGATGACATAAGCAATGACATAAAGAAAAGATGATGTAAGCAATGACATAAGCATAGGTTTAGAAATTGAAAAAAATAAGAAAAGTGTAGGTAATTAGATACTTAAATTAGAAAATTCTAATACACCTTCTAAATTAGATTATACCTAATTTAGTATATGAATTGGTAATAACAAAGTAATTTCCTAAATTATAAGAATTTAAGGAATAAAGGATACAAATATAAGTAATAAGAATACTTAAGTATTATAACTAAAAATTTCTATAAACTTAGTTCATAATGTAAAATAGGGGTCTTAACATCCAAAACAAACATTACCGTGTGAATATACGTCCGAAAATGATAAAAAACGACTATAAATTCATAAATATCAGAAATAAAACGAAAAAGTTATATACGATTGAAATTAAAGTCTTACCGAGTAAAAGTTAATAGTAGTCTAAGTAAAATTAGGTAATTAAATGTTTAGAATTATTAGTTAATTCAAATACTTATTAGTGTTGTTATCACAAAATGATCAGGTGACCCTAAGGTGAACGAGGACCTCCCAATCGATTACTACGATTAGGGCAAATCACTATGGCCGAGTGAGTATTTACCCAATGATTCCATACTTGTTTTGTGATTGTAGATAGTGGACTTAAATATTATTGTTAATTAATGATTGTGTGGGGTTTGGGAAATGCCTGTGTATGTTAGTATGTCTTGAATTGTGAACTTATCTTAAATATTGATAATGCTATGTTTGTTGCATGGTAGTATAGAAAATGATTGTGTGCACAATTGGATAGTCATAGCATAATTTGAACCTAATTATACTCGGCCTATAAAAAGAAATTGAGACATGCATTAACATGCATAGCATGGATATTATTCCGGCCGTCACATCACACGGAGGTAAAGAGAGGCCATTCGAGGGTTGATATTATTCATTTATTTGGTTTTGTACGGTGCACTCGTACAAAATGACCTTACCCTGGCCCGTGGGAACATTAGGCGTTGGAGGCACCAACCGCCTGGCTAAGGGTCGAGTTTAGAGGCCTCCGTTTAGGGGTGAGTGTGGACTACGGGGGCCCACTCACAATTATACTAGAACTTGGATTTTCTGAAAATAAAAGGATTATTTGATATAAGTACGGAACGTGGGGTTCCGTAGTAAAGTAAGTTCTAGTATAATACCCGAATCTGATTGGTGCCGTGTATACTCCAACCCTAACTTCGGAGGGTGTTAAATCTAAGTTACGTATATGAACTAGTTAATTATACGTATTGTTTGGCATTATAGTTGATCATTCATTCATATGCTTGAATATAATGTACTTATAACTTGTTTGTGGTGTCGTTGAGGGTTTTACTCACTAAACTTAGGCTTACACCCCTTTAGACTTTTGTTGCAGGATAGCCTATTCGTAGAGGCAGGACGAAGGATGCCGTAGGTTAGCTTGGGGACTTGGGCAAGAGCGAGCTGTTATATGTACTGAGAGAACAGTTTATGTAGACTTCTACTCATGTACTTTTGTTTACCTTATTATTATAGACCTAGATATACTTAAACACTATGTATTGTAAGCTTTATAACTTAAATTTTATATAAATATGTTTGTGTAATGATATCATGTGAGTCTGGATGTTCTTTGGAAACTATTGGTTGTAGAGCCTTGGATATTGTGTGAAGAGTTCTTGATTGGAAGGGTAACCAATCAGGGGTTCTTTGTACAGTATACGGCGTCTGCCACGACTAGGCCGTCCTCAGTTCGTGACAGGTAGGGTCGGGTCGGATCTTAGCTTCTTCTTCTCCAGCACCAGCAAGGCACGATTTAGCTTGTTTCGTCCACGAAAATAAGCGGGAGATGATCTTTTTATGAGTATTGGATTAGAAATGGAGGGGGGTGGGGGGGTAGGTTCAATGCCTTGGTGTTTTAGAGCCGTTTGGGTGGTTTTAGAAAGTTGGTTGTAGGCGACGGTGGTGGTTTGGCCGTATGGGGGTTGTTGGGTATGATTGGTGGGTTGGGATAGGTTTTTCAGAATGTAAGGAGTTTAGTTGTAGACTTAGTTTTGTTCGGGGGTGGCTAAGGATGGTGGTTCGAAGAGAGAGAGAGAGGGGACGGTTAAGGTTAGATGGTGGTTGCTTGGTGGCATAGTTGGGGGTCATGGCGGAGGTTGAAAACAGTTAGGTTGGAGAGCCTAAGCTGCGGGTAGTCTTCTTAGAGTGGTGGCTTAGCTAGAGTCGGAATGAAGAGAGAGAGAGTGGGTTAGAGAGAGAAAGTGATCGGGAATGGATAGAGAGAGTATGGGGATTGATTCTATTCGTTGTGTGTGTTCATCTATGTCCCATGATCATCAATTTATATACAAATTCAACCTAGAAACAAAGGAAAGTTGGAATCGGATTAATGAAGAAAGCTTAGGAAAACTGCTTTTTTCCAATTGTTAGAGCTCAAATTGAATGCTCTTTTAACTATATTTAGACATGTTTTTTGTACAGATTCACAATAGGTTATGTCTATTCTACAATTTCGCCATTCATTTGGTGAAATTGCGATGAGAAAGGGTCTAAAAATCATACTGAAGTAGGTGGTCTGAAGCGGAAAGTGCTGGAAACCTAGAGAAAGTCGAGGGAAAAAGAGGGAAAGAGAGGGAAAGGGAGGAAAAAGAAAGGAAGGGGGAAGAAAAAGTGGGCTTACGTGGCACCACATCAGCCATGCCGAGTTACCCCGGCACGCCACGTGGCACTACGTCAGCGGGCCAACAAATCCAATAATGCCACATGTCAAGACATGTGGCACAATTAGACCCTGACATGTAGCAATCCTTAATGTGTTTGAAAACCAAAAAATGAGAAAAAGGCCTCCTTGCCTTTACCAAGTTTCGAACCCAAGATCTTATGCTTAATGCTAGTGCTATGTCCATATGCTTAACCGTTAGGCCATTGGCCTGTGCCTTGTCCATATGTGCAATAATTGCACATATGGACTCGATTAAACTAGACCGTATTTAAATCTAAGCTTAGGTCTAATGGCCCAACTTCTAAATCTAAATTTAATCTAACAAAATGTTATCTTCTAAAATATTGCACATATGGACTTGATTAAACTAGACCGTATTTAAATCTAAGGTTAGGTTTAATGGCCCAACTTCTAAATCTAAATTTAATCTAACAAAATGTTATCTTCTAAAATCTTTTATTTATTTATTTATTTATTTTTGTGATTTTTGCAAAATTTCTTTTTTGTTTTTTGTATTTTTTAAATTTCTTATTTTTTGTGCTTTTTTTCCTATTTTCCTATTTTCTTATGTTTTTCTAAAATTCCTATTTTTCTAAATTTTTTCATTTTTTAGGGCTTTATTTAATTTTCTATTTTTTTGAACTTTTTCTAATTTACAACCTAATAAAAGGAGGGCAAAAATTAAGTGTCTACAACTATCCCTCTTTATGGTAAAATTTGAACAAAACATTGCTATAAAGATAAAACAGACACAATTTTTACCCCAAGAATGGATTTTATGCTAGGAAGCGCTACAGCTAGCTTACTGTCCTAAGTCCAATCCATTGGAGATTTTGCGAAGAGAAGGGTGGCGCTCCAAGAGATAGCTAAAAGACCAAAAAAGAATTGAAGTTTGGCCAAACTCATATGAACTAACAAAGTGAAGTGAAATGGGCTAAGCGCTCTTTGAGCTAGTTAAGACCCTAAACTGACTTGAGAAAACATGGTCGTACCCTGATGAGCCGACTAACCAAGGTGAGCAAAGCGCTCTCAGAGTTAGTTAAGACCCTAAGAAGAATAAGCAAACTTGGTCGTACCCTGATGAGCTGACTAACTAAGGTGGGCAAAGCGCTCCTAGAGCTAGCTAAGACCCTAAAAAAAATGAACAAACTTGGTCGTGCCCTAATGATTTAACTAACTAAGGTGGGTGAAGCGCTCCTAGAGCTGGCTAAGACCCTAGGAAGAATGAGCAAACTTGGTCGTGCCTTGATGAGCTGACTAACCAACGTGAGCAAAGAACTCCTAAAGTTGGCTAAGACCCTAAGAAGAATGAGCAAAGTTGGTCGTGCCTTGATGAGCTCACTAACTAAGGCGAGCAAAGTGCTCCTAAAGCTAGCTAAGACCGTAAAAAAGAATGAGCTAAAAAAAATGAGCAAACTTGGTTGTACCCTGATGAGCTGACTAACCAAGGTAGGTAAAGTGCTCCTAAAGTTGGCTAAGACCCTAAAAAGAATGAGCAAACTTAGTCATGCCCTGATGAGTTGACTAACTAAGGCGGGCAAAGCACTTCTAGAGCTGGCTAATACCCTAAAAGGAATGAGCAAACTTGGTCGTGCCCTAATGAGCTGACTAACCAAAGCGGGCATAGCGTTCCTAGAGCTGGCTAATACCTTAAAAAGAATGAGCAAACTTGGTTGTGCGCTGATGAGCTGACTAACCAAGGTGGGCAAAGCGTTCCTAGAGTTGGCTAACACCCTAAGAAGAATGAGCAAACTTGGTCGTACCCTGATGAGTTAACTAACTAAGGTGAGTAAAGCGCTCTTAGAGTTAACTAAGACCCTAAAAAGAAAGAGCAAACTTAGTTGTGCCCTAATGAGCTCACTAACTAAGGTGAGCGAAGTGCTCCTAGAGCTGGCTAAGACCCTAAAAAGGAATAAGCAAACTTGGTCATGCCCTGATGAGCTGACTAACCAAGGCGAGCAAAGCGCTCTTGGAGCTGGCTAAGACCTTAAAAAAGAATGAACAAACTTGGTCGTGCCTTGATGAGCTGACTAACTAAGGCGGGCAAAGCGCTCCTAGAGCTAGCTAAGACCCTAAAAAAGAATAAGCTAAGAAAAATGAGCAAACTTGGTTGTACCTTGATGAGCTGACTAACTAAGGTGGGCAAAGCATTCCTAGAGCTAGCTAAGACCCTAAAAAGAATGAGCAAACTTGGTTGTGCCTTGATGAGCTGACTAACTAAGGAGGGTAAAGCGTTCATAGAGCTAGCTAATACCCTAAAAAGAATGAGCAAACTTGGTCGTGCCCTGATGAGCTGACTAACCAAGGCGAGCAATGCACTCCTAGAGCTGGTTAAGACCCTAGGAAGAATGAGCAAACTTAGTCATGCCTTGATGAGTTGACTAACTAAGGTGGGTAAAGCATTCCTAGAGCTGGCTAATACACTAAAAAGAATGAGCAAACTTGGTCGTGCCCTGATGAGTTGACCAACCAAGGCGAGCAAAGCGCTCCTAGAGCTGGCTAATACCCTAAAAAGAATGAGCAAACTTGGTCGTACCTTGATGAGCTGACTAACCAAGGCGGGTAAAGTGCTCCTAGAGCTGGCTAAGACCCTAAGAAGAACGAGCAAACTTAGTCGTGCCCTGATGAGCTGACTAACTAAGGTAAGTAAAGTGCTCCTAGAGCTAGTTAAGACCTTAAGAAGAATGAACAAACTTGGTCGTGCCCTGATGAGTTGACTAACCAAGGCTTGCCAAGCGCTCCTAGAGCTAGCTAAGGCCTTAAAAAAGAATGAGCAAACTTGGTCATGCCTTGATAAGCTGACTAACCAAGGTGGGCAAAGTGCTCCTAGAGCTAACTATGACCTTAAAAAGAATGAGTAAACTTGGTTGTGCCCTAATGAGCTGACTAACTAAGGCGAGCAAAGCACTCTTAGAGCTAGCTAGGACCCTAAGAAAGAGTAAGCTAAAAAAAATGTGCAAACTTGGTTGTACCCTGATGAGTTGACTAACCAAGGTAGGAAAAGCACTCCTAGAGCTGGCTAAGACCTTAAAAAGAATGAGTAAACTTGGCCGTGCCCTGATGAGCTGACTAACTAAGGCGGGTAAAGCGCTCCTAGAGCCGGCTAATACCTTAAAAAGAATAAGAAAACTTGGTCGTGCCCTGATGAGCTAACTAACCAAGGCGAGCAAAGTACTCCTAGAGCTAGCTGAAACCCTAAAAAGAATGAGCAAACTTGGTCGTGTCCTGATGCGCTGACTAACCAAGGTGGGCAAAGCGCTCCTAGAGCTGGCTAAGACCCTAAAAAGAATGAGTAAACTTGGTCGTGTCCTAATAAGCTGACTAACCAAAGTGGGTAAAGCACTCCTAGAGCTAGCTATGACCCTAAGAAGAATGAGCAAACTTAGTCGTACCTTGATGAGATGACTAACCAAGGCGGGTAAAGCACTCCTAGAGCTAGCTATGACCCTAAGAAGAATGAGCAAACTTGGTCGTACCCTAATGAGCTTACTAACTAAGGCGGGTAAAGCGCTCCTAGTGTTGGCTAAGACCCTAAAAAGAATGAGTAAACTTGGTCGTGCCTTGATGAGCTGACTAACTAAGGCGAGAAAAACACTCCTAAAGCTGGCTAAAACCCTAAAAAGAATGAGCAAACTTGGTCATACCCTGTTGAGCTAACTAACTAAGGTGAGCAAAGTGCTCTTAAAGCTGGCTAAGACCCTAAAAAGAATGGGCAAACTTGTTCGTGCCTTGATGAGCTAACTAATCAAGGTGGGCGAAGCGCTTCTAGAGTTGGCTAAGACCCTAAAAAGAATGAGTAAACTTAAAAGGCTAGTTAAGAAGATGATGAAGGTAATTGCTTTACGAGCCGATTAAGAGAAACTTGGTGAAGAAAGTGCTGTACAAAACTTGGTGAAGAGTGGGCTTGATTGTAAGAAATTTGGAAGGATGAATTGAGCTAAGATTGTGTCTTCATAGGTTAGCCAAATACTAAATGTAGAAAGTAAACGCCTTTGGGTTGGTTATAAAAGATTGTTGGGCGTAAAAGTGATATAAATGCAAGAAAAAATTGGTGTACTAACATTGTGTAGAAATACTTACTCGGTCTTTGTCGATAGCACCCAATCTGTCAAACCTTTTTTGAAAAACCCCCATTGGAAAATTACTGACTCTTGTTTTAGTCCATTATTATCAACCCAGATGTTCTTGACATATAACGTTTGAGACTTTGCTAGTTCTTTTTGGAGAAATCATGGAGATTAGCTTGATGCAGGAAAACTACCCACTATTTTTGTTTCTTTGGAACTTCTATGAACCCAAAAGCTTCATTCCCATCTACCATGATTGCTTATTTAAGTTTCACATTCCTCTGAAAAAATAGACAATAAAACTCCCCATTGAGGGGGATTAATCCATAATAAATTATTTAAAGAATTTTGTTAATTACCAATGTTCTAGATCTCATTCCTTAACTCCTCTCGTATTTGCAGTGTATAGGTTTGATTAAATGAGGTCAAGGGAATTAGACCTATCCATGGAGCGGGTGATTATTCCAACGACAATAATGGCTAAGGATACTAAATTTGCTTGTAGATAATGAAAATTGGACCACAATGACATTCAAAATGACTAGCATTCTCGTGTTTTGAGCAAAATTCCCATTAATTTCTTATGGATAGTACAATTTTAAAGTGTTGGCATTTATAGGGTCTCTCAAATCTGGACCATCCATTTGGGACAAAATCAAAGCCCCTCCTGATAATACTCGCTTCATGACATAAGGACCCTTGTAATTGGGGGCAAATTTCCCTCTGGAGTCTTGTACATTGGGGAGAGCTTTTCTTAACACCAAATCTCCTTCTTTGAGGTTACGAGGTCGCATCTTTTTGTTGAAGGCCTGAGCCATTCTTTGCTGATAGCATTGATTATGACATAGGGCTATCAATCTCCTTTCATCAATCAAATTTAGCTATTCGATGCATTTCTTTACCCAATCGGCTTCGTCCAAATGAATTTCTGATAGTACCTTGAGTGATGGGATTTCAACCTCTACTGGTAACACTGCTTCAGTGCCATATACTAAAGAGTATGGTGTTGCCCTAATCGACGTTCTAATGGAAGTCTGATAGGCCATAAGTGCGAAGGGTAACATCTCATGCCAGTCCTTATATGTAACAGCCATTTTTTCATTGATTCTTTTGAGGTTTTTGTTTGCTGCTTTGATAGCTACATTCATTTGGGATCGATAAGGAGTATAATTCTTGTGGATGATTCGGAATTGCCTACATAATTTTGTCATAAGATTGTTGTTGAGATTGGTGCCATTATTAGTGATGATTGTTTCAGGAGTCCCATACCAAGCCAAGATGTCCCTCTTGATGAACTTAACTATGACCCCTTTAGTAACATTTGAGTATGACGAAGCCTCTACCCATTTGTTGAAGTAGTCGATGGCGACTAATATGAAGCGATGCCCATTAGACGCTCTTGGAGTGATAGGGCCGATGATATCTATGCCCCATATTGAGAAAGGCGATGGTGCTGAGAGGGCATGCAATTCTTGAGGCGGGGCGTTTATCTTATTTGCATAAACTTAGCATAAATGACAATACTTAACATGTTTGATGCAATCACTTTCCATTGTTGACCAATAATACCCTAGCCTCATGATTTTCTTTGCCAACTTGTACTCATTCATGTAAGGGCCACATACTCCTTCATGTACATCTTTCATTAAATTCTCAGCCTCTTCGTCAGCCACATACCTTAAGAGTGTACTGTCAAATGAGCATCGGTATAAGGTGGACTCGCTTACTAAGAATCGAGTGGCTAGTCTCTCATCATCTTTTTGTCTTTTTTCTCGGCCTTCTCAGGGTATGCACCTTGTTGTAAGAACACCTTAATATCATGATACCACAATTTTTGGTTGTTTATACCCTCAATTGTTAGGTAGAAGGCAGGCTTGTCTTCAATTTCAATAATAAGGGGCTGAATCTTGACTCCACTAGATATCTGGCTCATAGATGCTAGCATAGCTAAAGCATCAGCAAATTGGTTATGAGTCCTTGGTATGTGATTAAAGGTGACTTCTGTAAAACTTTTCGTTAATGCCATCAAATGCCGGTGATAAGGCACCAGCTTGGGATCTTTAGTTTTGTACTCTCCCCGTGCTTGGCCAATAATGAGCGAGGAGTCTCCATACACTTCTAATTCTTGAATGTCTTTCTTTAGGCCCATCTTAAGTCCCATGATGCATGCTTCATAGTCAACAATATTATTAGTGTATGGGAAAACGAGCCTTATGGCCATAGGATATTGAGTACCTTTAGGGGATATTAGTATTGCCCCAATTTCATATCCAGACACGTTAGCTGCACCATCGAAAAACATTTTCCATTTTGGAGGCTCATCATCCTTTCTTTTATTAGAGTTTCCTTTGACCACTAAAATATCCTCATTAAGAAAATTGATTTGTACTTCTTGGAGAGTACTATCAGAGGGGTTTTCTGTTAATTGATCTGCCAAAGCTTGCCCTTTGACTAAATTTTGGTTCATATATGTAATGTTAAACTCTGATAGCAGCATTTGCCACTTTAAGATTCTACCAATTAGGGCCGGTTTGTTTTCCAAATACTTTAGGGGATCGTGTTGAGTCAATAATTCCACCTGGTAGTAGAGTGTGTATTGTCTGAGCCGATGCATTACCCAGACCAATGCACAATAGGTTCTTTCAATTTCTGAATATCTCTGCTCCCCTTTAGTGAATTTTTTGCTTAAGTAGTATACAGCCCGTTCCTTTCTTTCCTCATCTTTCTGGCTAAGCATGCACTCTATGGACTCTGGTAATATTGTCAAGTATAGGAGTAAAGGCTTCCTAGGTTTCAAAGCTACTAAAATTGGAGGGTTCATGAGGTATTCTTTGATTGTTGTAAAGGCCTGCTCACACTCTTCATCCCAATTGATCATGGCATTGTTTTTTAACAACTTAAATAAAGGACGACACTTGTCTATGAGTTGGGATATGAACCAAGCTATATAGTTTAAACAACCCAACAAACCTCTGATTTCTTTAAGTATGCATGGTAGGGGCAGGTTAACTATCGTTTTAACTTTATCAGGGTCTACTTCAATGCCTCTTTGGCTTATTATGAAACCTAACAACTTCCCTAAAGTTGCCTCGAAAGTACACTTCTTTGGGTTGAGTTTCAGTTGGAATTTTCTCAACCTACCAAACAATCTCCTTAGATTTTCCATATGATTTTCTCCTTCTTTAGACTTGGCAATCATATCATCGATATATACCTTGACTTCTTTGTGCATCATGTCATGAAAAATTGCTACCATAGCCCTTTGGTAAGTTGCTCCAGCATTTTTGAGTCCAAAAGGCATCACTTTATAGCAAAACGTATCCCATGTCATGACGAACGTGGTCTTGGCTTTATCTTCTTCAGCCATTTGAATCTGGTTATACTTGGAAAATCTATCCATAAAAGAGAAGATATGGTTTTCGGCTGCATTATCGACCAATACATTGATATGGGGCAAAGGAAAATTATCTTTAGGGGTTGCTTAATTAAGGTCTCGAAAATCCATGCACACCTTGACTTTCCCATTCTTCTTCATAACTGGTACTATGTTGGCTACCCATTCAGGATAATCAGATACCTCAGATACCTCAATGAAGCTGACTTCCAATAGTTTTTTGACTTCTTCCTTGATTTTCAACAAGATATCTGGTTAGAACCTTCTCAACTTTTGTTTCTTAGGCTTGATATCCTCTTGAGTAGGTAAGTGATGGACCACAATAGATGGGTCTAGTTCGGGCATATTGTCATAAGACCATGCAAATACATCTTGGTATTTAGATAGCAATGTGGTCATCCCTATCTTTTGATTTTCTTCCAAATTTCCCCTAACCTTCAATACCTTAGGGTTTTTGTTGGTACTGACATTAATTATCTCTATTGGCTCATCAATGGAAATTTTACTCATTTCATGTTTTCACCAGCTTTCTTATACGTCATTATAGTCATCAAAATCACCTCTGACGACTAACCCAGTAGGACCGAAAGTGATATCAATATTCTCATTGCCTATCTGTGCGAGGTATCTATGGCCTTTGTTCGAGTCGTTGGATCTGGAAAGAAAAAGAAAGTGTGCAAAAGGAAGAGTGTAAGTAGGGTAGGAATAAAGAGAAAAGAAGCTAATTTTATTTTAGGGAACTCTCTGTTGAGTACAAGCATTTGGAGAATAGAGGCAATTTATTAAAAATTCTATAAAATACTGGATCATGATTCATCCTTTACCCTAGGGAAGACTTATTGCTATTCACAGGGATGGAGAACTAATTATTCAAGTGATGGGCTATGTTGATTAAGCCAGCCCCTTCATTCTTGTTGGAAGTGCCTTCTTTAGCAGACTTTGAGTTTTGGGTTTTGATCTTGATGAAAGTTTCTAACAATGGTGGGAAGTTCATTGGAGTGTGATACAACTTATCACCCTTTCTACCCTTGGCTTGCATTCTTTGCAATTCTTCTGTTGGGGTTAGAATGTACCCTAACCTATAGGACCCAAACTGGCCTTCTTTGTATTTCAACCTCTCTCCTTTTTGCTGATTGGTGATCATGCATACCTCATTAAACATCTGGAGTCCAAAGTCCTCTTATTCTTCTGTATTGATATAGGATATGGCTGTCTCTTTACAGATTTCATAATTTTGGTCACCCAGAATTGTGATGACTTGGCCATTGGAGATGAACTTAACTTTCTGGTGAAGAGTTAACGGTATGGCCCTTACTGAATGTATCCAAGGCCTTCCCAATAATAGATTAAATGTCCAAAACCTAGAATGGGATGTTGAACATTTACAGGCCAATATCAACTGATAAGTCTACCTCCCCTATTATCTCTCTCCTAGATCCATCAAAAGCTTTTACCATTGTTGAACTAGGTTTGATAGCGGTTGTATCGATGCTTAATAGATCCAAGGTGGCTAAAGGACAAACATTTAGAGACGACCCATTATCAGTGAGGACTCTTATTGCGATTATGTTATTTATCCTCACTATTATGAACAAAGGCTTTATGTGTTGGGTACCTTCTTTGCCCAGTTCCTTAGTAGAGAAGGAAATTTGATCTATGGTGAGGATGGAATTGGTGACAAAGACAATCCTTTCAGCCGGGATTTCATGAGGGACCTTAACATCCCTTAGTGTTCTGAATAAGGCCTTTCGGTGTGGGTCTAATGCCATCAATAGACTCATGAAGGATATTTATGCTGGAGTCTTAGCGAGCAGTCCATTATTTTGTACTCACTAGACTTGATCATTTTGGTGAAGGCAGTTAATCCTTCTTCATGTTCGACTTGATCGGTGTTTGGCATGTCCTATATGCCCTTCTTTTTTAAGTTTTCCTTTGGATTATAGATTTTGCCAGAGTGAGTAATCCCCCCTACAAGCAAGCTTGATTGCCCGTGGTTTATTGCCTGGTAATTGAAGGGGGTGGCTTTATAATTTTCGAGGGCCATAGGTACGTAAAACGTGTACCTTTTAGTTTGTAGGACCTCTTTTTTGTAGAACCTATAAACCTTTGGTTCTTGGTTTTGACCAATCATGTTGATGGTAGATTCTAGGTGGTCAAATATCATATTGATGACAGGTCCATGGCTTGGCAGTGGGTTGTTGTTGACGTTTGGGGTAGGAGCCTCTACAAAATCCAGTTGTATTATACCTTCATCGATCAAATCTTGGATTTTGTTTTTCAACCTCCAACATGAATCAGTTGAATGGCCTACTTACCCTAGATGATATTGACATCTTGCATTGGGATTAAAGAACTTCGGTTTGTACCTTTCACTAGGAGCCTCAGAATGTAGTAGATTATCTCTTTTTAACTTCTTGAGCACCTGACTAAGTGGAATAGGTATTCTGGTGAACTGTCTCGAGGCCTTGTTAACCTGTAGTTGGTTTCTGTACTGTAGTTGAGCTGGCGAAGGATTCGTCCTAAAAGAAACTTAGGAGTTAGGTCTTGCATTTGAGTTGACCATGCTAACAATAGCTTCTTTAGGCTTGCTGGTGGTGGGTTTAGCAGAGGATGGCCATCTATTTACTGTTTCTTGCAACTTGCCAGAGGAAATGGCATTCTCAATTCGGTACCCTGCTGCCACTATTTTTGCAAAGCTAGAAGAGGCTTGTTCAATCAGGTGCGTAAAGTAAGGCCTCTTAAGAGTATTAATGAAAGTTGCCGTTAACTCTTTTTCAATCATAGGGCTAGATACCTGATACGAGGCAAGCGCACCTATCAATTTTAATATAGTCGGATATGAGTCCGAGTCGATCCCTCAGAGATTTTGAGTACTAATATTAGCTTTAGCTTTATTATCTAACCGGAAAATTATGATGAGTTGAATGAATTAAAAATA